>CM061044.1:47142519-48342519 GCA_030762985.1 Adelphocoris suturalis
AGAATCGTGTCACTTGCAGTGTCCCCTTAGCCATCCGGTTCAATGCAACTACTGACCCAAGAATGCCAATAAATGAGGTGCAACTCAAGTCACAAAATTAAGGTTTAAAAAAGAATAATAACCAACAAACATGTAGGAAAGTAGTATGGGGCCTTGCACCACTTGTTTTATAATCCCAGTAAGTCATCACTTCAGGTCAAGTCCAGCTCACGAAAGCTTTAAAAGTTACGTTCTCCTGGAAAGCTCTTCCTTATGGCTCCAGGAACAGGAAATTAAGGATTTACACAGGCAGAAGCTACCTTCGGTGTTTTATGCTTCGGAACTCAAAAGCTGGCTCGGAGCTCGCAGGAGGGTCCGCTGCAAGAGGGTGGTTTGACAGCGGTTCGATATCGCATTCACTCCCCTTCTTTGCGAATTCCGGGTCCCTCATCCCCGTTCACCTGGCTCGCCCTTTTTCCAATATTATATTTATATCCTCGAAACGCGTTTTTCGTACGGAGTCGTAGGCACTGAAAACAAATGGAAGAAAGCGTTTGAATTTTTCACGAACTCCATTTCGCTCCCTAACAACTGCAAATAAAGAAAGTTCTGCAAGAGGCTTAAGAATTGAATATTGAAGAGTCTTCATTGGCACAAATATAAAGTTGAATAAATTAAAATTCTTCTTATAAATTAAATTAAGTACAAATGTGACCACAAAAGCCTAAGTTTTGTGGGTACATTTGTAAAAATTTATTAGAAGAATTTTCATTTATTTAACTTATCAAAGAACCTGTATCCTTTTATGGAATTGCAACTATCTATGTTATAGACATTTTTAAAGCGTAATATTATACAGAAAATATATTGAATGAAAGAAAATGATTGAAAAAACAGTTCTGTTGTTTGGAAATCGAGTTGGATTTAGTTCTTGCAAACGAAAGATTCGAAAACGATTTCGGATCAGTGGCTGTCTGTGGTCAATTTCTTGCTCTATTGCTGTAGCGTATATCAATTCCTCATAGAACACACCAGTTGCGAGAAGACTTGGTGTTATTTATTTATATATTAACGAAACGGGCAATGCCTAATTACAAAGATTATATACTGTATAGTATATTTTGTACACGAATTGTTTTTTATATTAGGTAAGTACATATGAGAAAGGTATGATAACGTATAAGAATAGAAGAATACGGTAAGAATAGAAAAGATACGGATAGTGTTGGTAAAATGAAAATAGAAATGTAAGTGCTGATAATGGACGAAGTCTAGGCAGTTTTTGTGTTGGCAGGTTGCTTAAATGATGGTACGAGATTAAATGATGAGTAAGGTAGACGTTGATGGAGTGCGGAACATTTCATGTTGATGTCATTAGGATTATGGTTAAAATGATGATGAGATGTGATCGAATCAAGTTCATCCATTCTCTCTCTCTATGGAACTAGACTTCTCACATGGAGGGGAAATGAACATGACAAACTACATAGTATAAATAATTACATTTCAAAATATTTTAAGTAGTGCTGAGGGTACAGAATCTTAACAGTCGTCGAAGAAGCGATGTAGTGAAATTGAACTATATGTTTGCGTAGTTAGGGTTCCCGTACGTCTGTGGGGGTGAATGAATGAATTTAATGAAGGTGTGGAATTTGGTAAAGTCTTTGTGTCCTCCAATGAACTTCAACAAATTGATCTTCGCGCATGGCAGAGAATCCGAGCCGCTGCCTGAACTAGCCTGAACTACGCTTCGTTCGTTGAGAGAAATTTTTTAAATGATTTTATCTACCTAGATTAGCCATATTCAATTCAATTTTATTGTATAACCCGTCTTTAAATACATATTAAAAATATCACAAGATATATTGCCTTCATTTCTGCCTAACAAACAATGTTTGACTTTTACGTATGTTGTATCAAATAATTACTTATATAGGTCTACATAATTTACGTATAATAAATGAGCACTGCATAGTTAACATAGATCACAATCAATAATGCCTACACTCCACTGCCAAATTTCAATAATAATCCCGAGTCATTGCGAAAATTTCCAAAGGGGTGTTGATGTTCGTTCTATCTCCTCTAGATTTGCATCTACCTAGATTAGTCATATTACCCGCTGTTTGTCGCCTGAACGTTAGGAGGTTGCTCAAATGTGGATTTCATTGAGCATCTATTTCCCAAGTTCATTCAAAATCGTCCCTGGGTAATTGCTTATTAAGCTGTGGTCACCACACGTGTAGGATCTTAAAATCCGTTGTCAGACGTATTTAGAGAATTTCTAGGAATTTTAATGATCCCTTTCTGCAAAAAAATTAATTGGCAAATAAATTCGAATCTAAGACACAGTGATTAAATAAAAACTGTTACATGCTGCATTGTACCTACCTAGTTATTTCAATCCTTTTGACAAAATACTTGTAAGTAAACACCAACTTGAGAAATAAGGGTTTCACAAATATCTCGTTTGCGCACACGCGTGAAGCACGATGAAACTACTACTACGGGACCGACTAAGTGCTTACTAGTAGGTACAACTTTTGACAATTTCATCAAAATTGCATCAGCATGCGCAAATGTGAATTTTTCGGAACAGCTGCCTATTTCTGACGATCTATGAGCCCAAATTAGTTCTAAACTGATTGTTAGATTGCTGGTAATGACTCGCTTCGTGATTTATTCAACTATGTACTATTGATTAGAACTATCAGGTTAATTGACTCCTCGACCCCTTTCAAGAATCCACAGATTAAATAGAACTGTTGTTAAAGGCAAAAAGTTAAAATGTGATTTCGACTATGACTTGATGGGCTGTACGTTGGTCTTACTCTAATAGCAATGGTGAAATACAGTCCTTTACAACCTTCTGAACTCCATCCAACAATCGCAATGAAACTGGGAAATCCATAAAATTACGCTATCCCAAGAAAGAAAAAATAATTGAACAACTGCGAAGATTTTTAATTAAAAAACACACATACGGTCCTCCTACGATGGAGAAGGGATTACAAGGAAGAAATTTTAACCAGCGTTAACAGCCTCGATTTTATAAGAAAGAGTCAACCTAAGGTACAATATACTACCGAGCCGAAAGGCATAAACGCTTCGTGTGCTGTCTCTTTCACGATAAATGTTGATTTGTAAGTTGTTTTCTACAACCTGATGAATCGCATCTGGTAACAGATTCTATTTCTTTCAATTTGAGGTATTTTCCAGTTTTAACACTTGCCAACTAATAACGAAGTCTTACGCCGTTACTTGGTGATTGAATAATATGTACTAAATTATTTACATAAATCTTAATCTACAGCAGTTTCAACCCATTCACCTACCGTTAGGCGCTACTTTTTTGAATCTCACAACTAAGCTGTTGCATACCGAAAAACCTCCCTTTTAATCCAAATTTATTTGATCATAATTGGGAAAGGATTATTTTGGAAAGAAAAGCTTAATATGCGATAAATATATTCATGTTTGCTTCCAGGGTGAGAATCGTAAATACTTTCAGGAACAAACGTGTTTACTTTCTAGTCCATCTATAATTGAAAAAAAGTTATAAAAAACTCGTTTTTGTAAAAAAAAAATAAAGAATTCCATTGGATTTTTTTCCCCATTCCATTCAAAACTACAGTTTTCAAATACATAAATTTGAGTCCCTCATAAATCCAAAAACTAAATAATAACATCCTTCTTGTATGAAATTGTTACATTTTGGAAGTTTCCGTTGGAGTTATTTCTGCTGATATTACGAGCGTTGTAGTTTTAAGGCGATTTGTACTTTGTTCCACTAGTTATGGTTTATTCCGATGTTGTATATTCCTGCGTAGATATATTTAGATACCTATGTGACTTGGTTTAATAATTATAGACAGGTGTTCCTAATTATGTGCATGCGTTTTTTGTTGTACACATCCTGAAGCGTAAACCAAAAAATTTTGAGGGGGGATTAAAAATGTTTTTTCTTGGCCTATTATAGAAGTTCATTATTGAGAATATTGAACCAAAATCCAATTAAAATAATCAAATCCAAGCCACAGACCCCTCAATACATAATAAACAAATCGTCATTCATAACACAACCTCGATGGTGTTTCAACATACTACCTTACAATGACTGTAACTTTTGACATGGATGTGTCTTTTGGCTGGGGGTCAAGGAATTTTTCGCAACACTTTTTTTTTCTCCACGAAAAATGCAACGCTCCGGCACTTTAGATTATTATTAACTCGAAAAGTGAAGGCTAGGTAGAATTTCTGTTGATTTTTCACGTACAACCAATGAGTTACTAGGGAAGAGCTCCCATAGTTTTCAAAGTAGGAAAATCGTTAGCCACTTTTTGGAATGCTCTCATTTTATCACAACATCTCATGACCTCTAAGCCATTGTAGTGTCAAGGAATGCTGATTTATTACTCTAAGTTATAAAATAATATTGTTTTGTAACCATAATGGAATAATCTTGTGAAAAGAAGGCACTACATGGTTGGAATACAATTGAGTAGTAGATACCTCCTGGTAAGCAGTAGGTACTAGATATATCCATGTTCTTTTGTTTTTCCCATCAAGGGAGAAATTAAAATGCATGAAAAATTTAATTAGTAATGGACCAATAGCCATTGAATTTTTGCCAAGCTATTCAACAGATGTCTTCCGAACTTTTCTAAATCAAAACTAAGCCCCAGATCGAAGTTGTCCCAGATTAATCGATATTATAAGAGTTATTACGAATATAGAGATTCGTAATAATTCGTTAAAGGAAATAAAAGTACGTTAACAACAATTTCTCCACTACAATTTAATTTTTTTATAATAGCCATGTTAAAAAAGTAAAAACTCCCTTAAATTAATGTGAAAATTCAAAATAAGAATTCTGTCGGAAGAAGCGTTAAATTTACTCTCATAATTAGGCTGTACTTAATATAAGTTTTGAAGTACATTCAGCAGGCAAGTTGGACTAAAAAACAAAACTTTCCCGGAACGGACCAAAAGTACATAGGAACTTTGAAAAATGTTTCTATTCATTTATTTTTCTATTTATTATATATATACTGTAATTCCGAAAGTTCAACGTAATATTAGGTGAATCGAATTGTGGTTCCCTGAATTGAATCTAATAACAATTCATTTCGTTCGGGCTCTTAAAAAATTACACATTTTTTTATGTTGATGAAGTTTATATGATTCTAACCAGAAACATGCAATTAAATGCATTATGATCTAGTTTAAATAGTGAAAATTCACAACAACCTTCATTTCCTTAACACATGATCGTAACCAACATAATGATGTATATGATGTAATGATCGTTGCCGTGATAATGATGTATTCCAATTCAAGTAACATAAAGAAAATAATCAAGTTTTATCGCGTTATTCTTTTGATATGGCCTATAATTTTCTCGACACTAGTAATAATTCAGAATTATTCTAGTATGTGCCATCAATAGTAAGACTTTCTTCGTCCTTCCAGTCACTTACAAGGTCCTTGTTCATCAAGTTAAGGCGTTTATGATGTTAAAAACCATCAGAAGCCCATCAAATATAAATCTTTCTTAGAGTCAACTGGGTCATCAAAACTACATTTGCGGGTAAGAAGCTATTTAAGAACCAGTTCGATAAATTGAACCGCTTAGTAAACATGTACAAGTTATGGGCTGATTTCTGAAGAAGCTTCTATGAGCAATCCCATAACGAACTTTGACGAATGATGTGACTTCTTAAAGAATATGTGACGTTAAGTATAATAACCACATTTTTTCAAGGTAAATATCCATTTTACTACCGCATGGGGTGAAATCAGGGTCTTTTGGATTCTTTCGAAAACGGAATCCCAGCGAGGAATCCTCTCCGCAAACCTGATGAGCAACCTATAGAAAAGCCGAAGATTGAGGAAGGCGGACTGATAGGGTCGGGGAGAAGGGGGGATTCAACACAATTTTGTTCTATAGGTCAC
Source organism: Adelphocoris suturalis (assembly GCA_030762985.1). Classification (NCBI taxonomy): domain Eukaryota; kingdom Metazoa; phylum Arthropoda; class Insecta; order Hemiptera; family Miridae; genus Adelphocoris; species Adelphocoris suturalis. The sequence goes on from CM061044.1 coordinate 47,148,454, forward strand.
GTAATTCAATTCGTAACGAGTGTAATGGTTAGACACACAAAAGACGGACGGCGCACCGGCTCCTCCCAGTTTAAATTGTCGGCCGCTAACGGGGAAGGTGTGAAATTAGATGCAATGATCTACGCACGATCCGCCTACCCCTATACCGTTACGACTCCGTTTCACCGGTAACGTTAAATAAATCACGTTACTTCTTCACTTTTTTTTCGTTCCCTCCGAGGAGCCTTTAGGAAGGTTTCGCGGATGATTTCTATGCCTATCGTTTCGAATGAGTTGTGGGAGAACCACTGGCACAGACATCAGACATGTGCATGCAGAAGCATTCAGATGTATGTGTTGCCATCTATTAATTCTGACAAGCCGTCTCATGAATGTTTAAATGTAAATTGCATAGATATTCATTGCGTGGATTGCCTTTCATTTTCCATGATTATCGGGGAGTGAGGGGATCAGCATTAGTGATAAATCCCCATGTGTCCCTTGTTGTTTCCAACTTCTATCTTTTTCTCTCTACATTATGCATTATCCACTAAATACTAATGCATCTTATAATACTTCACACTTTAAAAAATTAGGGGATTTTCGTAGTGAGATCTATCAGAGCTATGTTAGGGGATTTTCGTAGTGAGATCTATCAGAGCTAACAGTGGGTGATGCTAACTGATGCTATAAAACGGACGGTAGACCTACGGTTCTACAGTCATATCATTTAATAATGATTAATTTTACATATTATTAGTCCATTGTGATTACTTAGCAATATTTTGTTATAACTTAACCTAATAAATCAGCTTTCCTCGACGCTACAGAGGCTTAGGGATCATGAGATGTGATAAAGTGAGAGCATTCCAAAAAGTGGCGAACGATTTTCCTGCTATGAAAACTAAGAGAGTTACACTTCCCTAGTAACGCATTGGTTGTACGTGAAAATCAATATTTTTGCCGTGACGAGACGGTCGGAAAAAAATTGAAACGACCTGTTAATCATTATTAAATTATAATAAAAAATACTCTTTGAGAGTCAAAGAGGAAATATATACGAATACCAATCTATCTAACTACATCTTAATAATCCTTGATGAGGCCTATGTGGGAGAAAATGCTTGGATATCCAATAAACAGATGAGAAAACTTGCCAAACAAATGCTCATCCCCCCACACCCCCATAACCTTAGATTTTCAAAAACATGTAGCTACACTGTACAGAAAATTAAAAAAAATACTGTCGAGCAGAGGTTTTTAGTTCATTGAACCATCCTGAATCAGCCTTAACATGCAATGTAAATCCGCGATCAATATATAAATAAAGTTCTAGTCATGCAGCATGATCGTATGAGCGAATTTTCGAAAATTATCGTACAATATAATATTACATTGTTTTGAAAATTAAGGAATTTGAGGGTTCTAAATAATACTCTGCAATTCAAAAAGATTTTGGATTTTTAATTTTTTTGCAAATTTTATCGATTTTTTACCACATTTAAAAAAATGTTAAACTCTTGGATTTCAATGAAGTACATTTTGATTTTAAAATTTTTGGAGCCATTGCAATAGCTTCATTTTTTAAGAAAATTTGCTATAACGAAAAACTTCCTAGTAAAATTGAACTCTAACAATTAGCTAATAGATACTAAGTCTACTGAAACCCGTACTAGTACCTCATCAAAATACGAACTTAGACCGATTTTCTATATTCTCTAGAAATTAAAGTTTATACTAATAGACTTAGGGAAACGGGCAAATTTTAGGAATGTTGGAAATGATCGAGGACAGTCGACTCTCTGGAAAGTTGGGGCTGAAATAATTTGGGGTGTGCCTAGTACTCCATGGTTTCAATTACCTATACCAAAGAAAACGTGTCGGATTTCGACGAGGAAATTTATGTTTTATTGACGAGAATAAAAATCAGTAAATATTCCAAAATATCAAACAACTGGCAGCTTTTATACAAAGAAAATTTCTCCTGTTTGATCAAGCAATCAAATTAGCGCCCTATAAACCCACAACCTCAAATCTCTAATCATCCGATACCCTTCATATTGCACCTTTTTTGGAAACCTCTCGTAGATACTTTTCAGCTTGAGGAATTAAATTTATGAAATGGTGAAATTGACCATTCGCATCGCCCAACCACCTTTCAAGAATTATTATGAACACAAGCGAAACAGAATTAAGTTGTAGGTGCTAATTTTTTCCGGTCGCGAAAATTATTAATATTATAATCCGCTCATGTAACTATCCAATGGTGAAGCCCCTTTGAGTCACATACCTGGCGGCGCTGGTATCCGAGTTTCGTGATCGAAAATCGATGATACTGAAAGAATGTTTTGTTTATAATTCAATCTGAGAAGATGGTAAGAGAGTTCAACTTTAATAACCAAAGATCCTTCATTAATGTTTGTTATAAAATAAACTTTTCCAATAATATTTTTGTTTCTACCGAACATTCTTCTCTGGCACTTGAGCCGTCATTCGCGATTTATCACTATCGAAGCCAAGTAAAATATATCACATTTTAATGTGCTCCAGCATGTATAGAGAAAAAACGACTGCCAAGTTGGGTAGGCAGTATAGCTTCCACACATATTGTAAAATGGTTGTATAGAATAAGTTGAAGAAAAAAGTACGAGTCAAAATAATTGGTAGGACGGCGTGATAAGAAATTAATGTTTGCGCATGCGAACAGACTACTATTAATTCTACTGCAATGCAATTTATAGGACCTTAACCCCTCCCCACCTTTATTAGAACCTTAGGTCCTTTTTAGGACCTTTTCTAGGAGCTTAACCGCACAATCCTTGAAAATTTCTTAAAAATCGATCCAATAGCCTCGGAGTTTTGTCTGTGTCGATCAATTTTAGTTTTGCGCATGCGCTATAGTTTATTCCACCAATCGCGATAAAATTCGTATTATGCATACAATGCATAAATTTCTAGAGCATATACCCATTTACTCCCCGAGTTTGAAAGAAATCGGACCAATAGATGATAAGAAATCGACGTTATAATAAATTGTTGGCGCATGCGCACAGACTAGTATTTATGATACGACAATGAAAGTTGCAGTAGACTGTGTAGAAGCTATCCCGCACAATCTTGAAAATTTCATCAAAATTATTCCATTAGACTCGATGTATTGCCTGTGTCAATCTATGTTAGTTTCGCGCATGCGCTTTGGTTGGAATATAATTTATTAGGCATTTTTCTAGAACATATACCCAATTACCTACCGAGTTTGAACGAAATCGGACCAACAGATGATACGAAATCGACGTTATTCACGAAGTTCACGTTTGCGCATGCTTACATACTGCTGTTGTTTTGACGGCTTTGAAAATTGTAGGGGGCTGTCTAGGAGCTAACCCGCACTATCCCTGAAAATTTCATCGGAATCTGACTCCACTGATTATACTTGAGGTGAAAATACTTAGGTATCTATTCCTTTATTTGAAATCATCCTCCAAACTGATGTGTAAAACCTCCATTTTGGAAAGAAAAACCTCCGAATTGATGTGTAAAACCTCAATTACAACCTCAAGTACAACCATGTGTATTGTAATTTAGTCAGAATGATAAAAAATTAACAATTACGAAAATGCAGGGGGAGTTTGTGGTGAACCCTGTCGTGACGTGCAAACCTCATAACCATCTTTCTAAATGAACTCATTGCAACAAGCCGACTGGAATTTCAACCGAACGTCAAAATGTATAATGACTTCTGTCATAAGCAGACAACATCGACAAATTGACTTCCGCAATATACCGTTTTACGATCGTTATAACTGTTCATTTATAACCGATTGAATTATTCTTTCGTCACTGAACACATGTTTTTGGCTATGCTGATTGTCAAGTTTCCAATTAGCTTTAAACGATTCCAAAAAATTTCGCATCGTTAAATTTCAGTTTTTATGGACTGCAGTATTCGAAATGGAATTATCTTCTTATTTGTATAATATTTTTATTTTCGTTCCCAGTCAGAGCTCCCAATACGGCTTGTTATGCTCGGGTCGAATTCCATTTTGAGGAAGCCAGAAGTGCGTCCATATTATCAGAGGGATATTGCGAGACTTAGGTATAATCTTTTCAATCGAATTTTATCATTTTCGTTTTCGTTGTAAACCAATGACATGATCCAAAACCCAATCATCAGACCATTCTAGAAATTTAATGGCTGTAAGATTGTTTGAAGAGAAATGTTGAACTGTTCTACATATCGAGTACACTTTGAATCTTGTTCGTTTGTTTTCTAATGTTGCGATTAAAAACTTGTACTTTGACTCAACTCCATAGCCAGGAATTGTTGTAGGTATTCGCAGAATGTTCTCCTGCTCTTTGAATTCTACTGCATTTTGAATAATTATTTGGTTCCATAAGACTCGTTGTGCGCCTGTTGGTCCGTTTGTTGTCAATGCTGAATTACTATTAAATGTTGAAGAATAATTGAAAGGTTGAGCGGGTTATCCCCTGGACGGTCTTCCCTATAGTTTTATCGCAAAGGCAGACGTAAAATCCGTTGCCATTCATTGTTTTGTTTCCAGCTAATTGTAAAATTACACGAGTTCGGAGCTATAAATAAGTGCTGCTGCTGAAAAAATGACCATTTTAAGCTGTTGATTGTTTAATTAGGTACCGACCCACATTATAAACCACTGAATGAAATTATAATAACATTATCATCGTAATAGGAATGACGAAATAGGTACCTGCCGAGCCGAAGTACTGATATTATCGATGTAATAAAATGTACTCAAAACGTCACATAAAATTCGTTCAAAAACGGCATAAATTAGACAAAATATTGATTAGTGGAACATTAGAAAATGCATATCAGATAGAAACTTCATATTGTAGGAAATGCATATCGATGATTATGATGCAAGAGTGGAATTTATTAGTGTAAAGTGTTTTCAATCTGCTCCCAACTTACAGTTCCGGTACTTTTTTCAATATTACCTGGGGCCTATTTCATACGGCAACAAGTGACAAGTAACAAGCCGGTTTTATGTACAAGTTGTAAAAAATGAGAGAGCAAGCGTTTCATAAATGTACAAATGTAGACCTGTAATGCACAATGAAAAGTAAAAAATGTGCAGGCGAATTTGGACAAGTTAAAAGTGTTTCCTGATCATTTTGTACAAGTCACTGCTTTACAGCTGTAACAAATGGCCGATTTTTAACTTACGTCCATTCACCTGTAAACTTATTTTCCAGCATTTTGAATTGACAATTTTTCGGTGTTTAATTTGTGTGAATCATCTTCTGCTGATGAATACAGACAAGAAAGGAGCATTCAGCGTAGAAGGCGCCAAAGATTGTTTCAGCCACGAATAAACGCTCATTTCGCGGGTATTTTTGTTCAACGAGAGATGTAGGAAATCTTCCGAGACCCTTGAAAGATTCAAATGCTGCGTGACCCTGTGCAATTTTTCCTGATCGGGTATTGAGGATCTCCCCATCATTAAAGAACAAAGTGAAGATCATCTCGAAGTTACAGATGACATTCCTAACCCAGCGACATTAAAGCTTGATGAACTGATTAATCATTTCCGATGAATGAAGGAGACAAATCCGATTATGCCTGCCATCAGAATAAGTTGAAATCAAATACACACTTTCTCCTCTTTTCAGTTTATAATTTGTCTGTCTTGAATCATAACATCTAGTGAAGTACGATAAACATCCTATCGTGCGCTTAGAACCGTTTTTACATTATGATTCACTGACAAAACTTCAATTTCGGCATCGCGTTTGACGATGTTCATTTAATTTGTCCCCACACGCTATTTTTCATTTCTGCTACACTTGTAAACATAGCTTCTACAAGTGTAACTTTTCTACACTTGTACTCATTGGTTTGGTGAAACACTTGTTCTAGTTTTCCGTGCAATACAAGCACCTGTACTTGTTAACTTGTACATTTGAAACTTGTTGTTTTATGAAATAGGTCCCGGGCAACCCTGCTTGGAGCCCGCGAACTCGGCCTCGCAGTCACCTCATTACCGCCATTACCGGTAAGGTTGCTTGGATGCCGAAGGTGTAAGAGATGCCTTGAATGGGACGTGGCGTGGGCGGGAGCCGATTGAGTATGCAGCCGGTAATGCGGTCGGTAGACGCGGATCGGTGACGCGTTGTAACTTCGAACACGTAGCGACAGCCCAACACAGGTCAGCCGGCTCACAGCCGCGCATCCCGAGCTCCCAACATCTAAAAAAACACTGGCCGGCTTTCGGACTACCATTTTCCGTAATAATCTTTTGTTATCGACAATAAAAACGTCCTCCAACTTTTCCAACAAGAAAAAAAAAGTTCCAGTCATGCAGCATGATCGTATGAGCGAATTTTCGTAAATCAAATATAGTATAGAATTAAATTGTTTTGAAATTTGAGCTTTTTGATTGCAAAGAAAATGTTAATTATTATTTTCATGGCAAAAAACGTATTCTAAATATTAATCTGCTATTCAAAAATTTTTTTAGGATTTTTAGCTTTTTTGCAGTTTTTATTGTATAGCAAATTTTAATGACATTTAAGTACGTTGTTCAGCATAATTTTGTAAATAAATTTTTTAATGTTTTATTTTATATTTTCTAAACTTTATTTGAAGAATATTCTGCTAAAAATTATAAATGTAATAGTTGTTAGCTGATTTTAGCCATTTTTAGCAATTTTTTAGCACATTTTTTGGAATATGACCAATTTAATTTGCTCAAAAAGTGCTGGCCAACGAACTCATCCTTTCGTTAGGGAAGCTTGATTTTTTGGCGCAACAACGGAATTTTGATTTCAATCCTAAGGAGTGTTAGACTTGAATGACACACACACACAGATATGTATATATAAAAGCGCAATCTTCAGGAATCGTTTCAGAATGCCTCAAAACGGATTTCAATGATGAAATTTTTCAAAACTTTTAATTATAAAATTTTCCGAGCCATTGCAATAGCTTCATTTTCTACGAAAATTCGCTAAAAGGTTTATAGAAGCGATAATTTATCCGATGAAATGCCTCCGGTGGAATTCCCCACGCGTCTTATATTTCATTTTTCCTCTTTAGGTATCTTCTCCTGGGCAATTTTCCAGGAAGGTTGAAATACGGCAGAATCTAATTAGAAGTTCGTAATAAGAAAGATGACAAAGCGGAAAGGGAAGAGCAAACAGCAAGGAGGGCTTGATCCTGTTTCCACCCCAACGGAACTTGTTCGGGGGCCTAAATCGCCGAGTGATGATGTTCCTAGGGGGTGAGGGAATGACTCAAGTATAGGGGGCGACTCAAGAGAGTATTTCCAGCTTCCCCCTTTTAGGAGTTACCTAAACATAGAAAGACCCTTCCGTCAGTTGCATTTCTCGTATCTAAAACGTTTCACATCGAGTCAGCTAAACTTGGGTCCAGAAGAAATTTCAAATAACATATAGTTTTTTTTAATATATATATATATATATATATATACAGATTATATTTAGGCTACTTGATTTACGGGGGAGCTGTCCATGTTGCTGGGAGTGGGGTTTTTCAGAGGTATTTTATTTCTTGATTGACGCCAATGATAATAACGTAATGTGGTGTTTCTTAATTCATACCCAAGGACAGGGCGGCCTCATCGCCAAACCCAATCAAATCTTAGGCGGAGAGGAGATCCATTTCTTTCGCACATAGCTGCTCTTACTATTACGAATCCGATTCTCACCCTCAGCCATCCTCTTATTTGTCCTTGTGGTCTGAACCATTTTTCAGCCAATTTTTCGGCGAGAACTTTGGTAAATGCCACCATCTGGGGGGCAAAGAGGCCTATCGAGGAGCCGTCGACCGAGCAGACTAGCTCACACGCAGCCAGATATTTTCGTTTTTTCTCCTCCTCAGCCCCAGCGAGGACTGCGGCAACTGTGCGATCGACATTTTTTTAATTTAATTACTAATAATACTCGTCTGGTAATGATTAGGCTTGCAGCAAAAAACACCAGAACGATTTGCAATCTGGTTTGAATCTTTATTGGTCCAAAACCACACAAATTATAATAACTTTAATACGTAGGAATATACATAATATTAGAAAACAAATAATTGATTCAAAATAAATTATAGTAAAATGCAATAATAACATTGTGGAAACAACAACAAACTTCTGTTAGCAAAACATCATCCTATCGTTTGTTCAACACTCGAATAATGTGGGCCACGTTTGAAACTCCTCTACCCGTGAAGGGTAGTCCCAACAAAGTGAGTACTATCCACAGAATACAGAAAAGTGTTATCTTTTCTCTGTTTTGTGGTGCTACCTCGTTTCTGATCGCAAAGTCGAACGTTTCTTCTCACGCCTTTGAAAAGTAGTACCTGGGAATGATTGGGATTTTTACAGCATGGCGCCACAAACATTAATGTTGCGGCCTGGCGTGCCTAAGAAAACTCTACAGTAAATTCTAACAACTAGCACACACTCTTGAGTTATCACTAACTTAGAGAATCAGTTACCTAGCAACCAGCTGGAAAAATCAGAATGATGTGCTGAGTTTGGTGGCCTAGATACTCGCAAGCTCGCATCTCAAAAATGAAAAAATGTTTCAAATCAATGCTTTTAGTGAAAAATAGATTAGTTGGACAAGTCGGCAAGAATGATACTTATACATACTTTGGTGGTCTGGATGCTCGCGAGGTGTGAGGAAGTGTATTTAAATATTGGACGCTTAAATAGTCCACAAAGTTGCTACAAAAGCGTGACTTGTGCCTCGCTCCGTGTTGAGGCGAGACACTTTTATTATTTACAGTAATTATTATTACAGTAAAGCATATTGAATAGGTGAAAATTATAACAACATTGAGCATCGAAATGAAATTCAAATACATGGATGTGTTAAGTAAGGAATTGATCCATAGAGATCCAGTGTATTAAATTCTAGTTGACATGTGTCAATATGAACGGAGGGCAAGAAAAGTCGGGATTTTTCAAATCTAATGGTTTTGGTTTTTGGGGAAACGAGTAAGGGACGGTTAAACTGGTAATTCGTGGGCGCACACTTGGCTTGAAGAAGGGGAATGTGGCGAGAAGTACGCTGAGACATTGCCCGATGATTTTGAAAATTCGAAAGATTTGATCTATAAGCTATGCTAAGAGTTTTTCTACTCATGAGCTTGCGTACTGGAGTTGTCATTCCTTGGGAAGAAACGTTGCTGAACTTTTAGCTGGAAATCGTAATCCATATTATTTATTCAGACTTCAAGCGTACACCACATACCTTAATGTGTGCTGCACGAATTTCATTTTGTGCCCATGAGCGGATTAAAAGATTAACCATATTAACTATGTTGTTTTTTAATTTTTTTTTAATATTTATTTAATTGAAATTGTTGTTTTTCCTATGTTGCATTGGGCTTGCCCGTATATTTAATTATTATATTTATAATAAAATAGTGAATTTGGTAATCGAGTTTGTGGGTGTAAGACTGACTGGAGAGTGCATATCTTCTACTTGAAAGAGGCATTGACAAAAACGAACAGTGTTTTTTATACAGCAGATACAAAAGGAGAGTTGATCAGAATTTCCTCGGAATTTATCCTGAATTGGGAACATTTTACTGGTTTATAAAAAACGTAATTTCTTGAGATATGGCCACTCCGTATATAAAAATTTACCATAGCCCTTTCGGTGAACTTACTGAGTAAACGTTGACAAAGAATTTGGTAAGTATCGGATGAGACGTTGGATCATGATCTCAGCTGGTGACTTTTGTGAACTACACAGCTTGTCGATATTGCTCTATTAGTAAACGAATTCAACTTTTATTGTCTTTAATTTCTTATCATCGTATTACCATTAACGGTACACCGACAATCAGAACCGGTCACCGTCTTCAGATGATTCAAATGACCAAGGATTAGTTTATTTTTGAATGACGCTATAAATTGTTTTTGTTTCAAATCGGTAATTAATTTTTTCGTATGATTTTTCTTTCTTCTCTACTACAAAATACAAAAAACATGAACTAACGAACAATAGAGACTGGTGTAGAGGATTAGTAGCGAAATTAAATGCAATAACCTCGCTGCATTGACTCGCGCACTATGCAGACATCAAAATTTACGTTCGACAAGTATACGCTTTCTTGTGTTCATTGAAAGTGATATAAACATGTTACATTGATAGTTAATATGAACAAAAAACTCATTGACTTGGTGGGATATGGAGTAAAACAATAATTATTGTGCGCTAACTACAGGCTTTTATGAGTTATAGGTGAACAATGACCACTAAAATTGCTATAATATACGACTTTTCCACAGTAAAACAATAGAATGAAACATCATTAACTATTCTACTAAACATAAATTTAAATAAAGATTTGAATATTTGGTGAGTACATCTTATCTAAAAGAATTAGATGAATTGGCGTAGAGGTCAAAACATTGGTTAATAAATGTACCCGATTTATTGTATTTTACCCGATGCAAAGCAAAAATATGGCAAGCGGTATAACAGGGATGCAAACCATTTTCCATGAATGGCCTGTTATGGATGACTTCTCTCTACCATTTATCGAACATTTTCCAGGTTTTACCGAACATTTAGGCATTTAAATAAAAAGGTAAGCACGTAGTAGATGAGAACTCACCCGGATGAACAGGAAGAAAAATGGATTATGATAAAACGGATAATTTCACAGAACCAAATCGAACAGTAGCGACCAAACTGCATTTGGAACAAGCACAATTTGTATTTGATACTCATTTTAGTTTATAATTACCAGCATACAAGACCTTACAAGGTGAGGCCCTATTCCATCGCCCTAAAACAGCTCCGATTGGAATTGAAAATATGATTAAAAAATAAACCAAAAACTACATTTTCTATCCGTTTTCGAATTAACATGAAACTTTACCACTTCATTATGTATGGTTTCAGACTGGGCCTGATTCAGATTCTGTTATTGGGCATCGCCCTCCACTCTGCTCTGAATGCTACCTTCTTTCTCCATTTCCTGACCCCAATTTTACTATTGTTCCCCTCCACACGTCCATAATAATATTTGGTGACAATAAACTCATAGATTTCCTGGTTTGTCCTAATGCCCCACCATTACCACCAAATAAAGGGCCTGCAAATCTTCCGCAAAACTTTCCTATCCTTAGTCTTCATACTTCTTTATCCGTCTTGGTGAGGACACAAGTTCCAGACCCACATGTGAAAAACAGTTCAATTATTGTATTGTATATGATGGTTTTGATCTGGACATCAATGATGTTCATGAGTTCCTCTCCTCTGGTTCTTCATGACAATTCTTTCAAAGTGTTTAAACCCATCAGAGTCTACAAAAATATTTCAGTTTTAAAAGAACTGCAATTTATAAATTAGAAATTATTGTGGTATGGTTTAGCAAAACGCAACTTGAGAATATGACATAGTAGACGGAACAAATTTTCAATTCGTTTTTTAGCAGAATACTTGCCTGTAAGACATATATATAAGTTAATCTCTTAGCAAAGCACCTGTCTCTAGAGACAGTTTCCAAATAATATTTATTAAAAGGTAGAAATCTATTCATAGGAAAACCCTGGAATAGATAAGACCGAGTTGAATTGCTCCAAAGAAACACTTACCGATCTGATCTGATTTTTATGCTGAAATCAATTTACAGCACTCCTACCTTAGACATATGTCAAATAGACATTTTACTCCCTTTTAAAGAACATATGTTCAACAGCCATGTATATCGTGAGTTTCTTAGCAGAACACATTCTGCAAGACAGGAAATCCATTCGCACTAAGTATTGCGTATTTCTTAACTAGTAAAAAGGGACGTACAGGCATATAAAGGCCCCAGAAACGAGTAGGGCACGTTCTCTACAACTGCCAAAAGTCAGCTGAAGAACATCTCTTCCGACAGTCTTCTACAGGCGCCGGGGTCAAATTTGTCACCAAAAAAGTGCCAAAAAAAGTTGTTCTGTTTTGAGTGTTAAATGCAGCTGGCTTCAAGAATTATTATGGATACTACATAGGACACCTATCACTGAAATGTACGTTAAAAGAACTGATATGCACCAGCATAAACTTTAAATCTTGGAGCGAATCACTCGTCCACATCACACAGCGAACGTCGCAAGCCACAAACTGCATTATCGTGTCCCGTCGCTGGTTTTGAACAGGCATTTACATAACAAAACCCATCCGCAATAATAATTCCCGTTCCGACCACCCTAGCGCGGGGGCCTCCGAAATGAAAACGTCCGGGGCGGGTAAATTGAACGTCTCGACAGAGGCGCGGGATGAAGCTATCAATACGGCAAAGACCTCCGGCAAGAGTCGTTAAAAAGGGCCAACTTCTGAAGAACCTACTTTGTGGCCTTTCTCGCTATTACCATTCCTTAATAGACATTTTAAGACGAACGTTCGTAGCTAGAGGCTGGAGGGAGAGAACGACAAAAAATCCCGATTCTCGCGTCCTGTAGCGGTTTTGGTGTCAAGCTTTGATTACACCACAGCACAAAAACCATTACCTAGTATAACCTATTCTGTCAGCTAGGTTCATCGGGGATGACACGCGTTCTGAATAGTATAGTTACATAATTTTGAACTTGGATAAATCATCAGTTCAAGTGATAATAGATCCTTACCCGTCTAATCGAAATTCTCATACCTACTAACTTAGACACTTTTCAAGGACCTCATTCCGACTTTGATGTACAATATCATCATTCCAATACTTCGGTATACAAAATAAATTTTTATAATAAAAAAATGCATTCTCCGTTTCGTGGAAAAGAATTACACAACGTTCTGAACCGTTTACCTTTCGAATCACCAAGCTTTTTGGGATCCCAATATTCACTCATTTCTCGTTTTAAAACATAGGTACATTTTAATAGAATTAGACCACAAAAAATCAATACTTGCTATATGAATACATCTTAGGAAAGCAGTGTGAAGGTGTGTACCAGATGCGCTTTCTTAATATTTCACTAAAAATCCATCCCATGAAAATGGTAGTTATAATAATGATTATTTTGTTTTCAGGTACCTACGTTCTTCATTTATCTGGCTTTCACGTCACTGGTGAGCAAGTATAACTTATATTACATTATATATTTAAATAGCATTTATCTCACGACACACTTTACACACAAATTGTACCAAGGTAGTGAAGGAGTCTAAAACGTGTTCATATACGTATCAGCACTCGAACATGTTTGAACTAAAGTTCACTAAATGGTTGAATAATTAGAGCTTTGCCTCTTTCTATTTATTTTAATTGACGGCAATGACATTGAATCGTTTTCCATCTCCATATGAATCGTTTTTCGGCGATTTGTGGGGTTTTTATACAAAACTTCCTAAGTAATGAAACACCATTGCATCAATGCACAAATGCACATACATACACCTAGTCTGTATGTATTATATTCCTTCACGTAATTTTTAAAATTTAGGAGATTTTTTACGTTTAAGAGCAGAAAGAGCTGTCCTAGCTTATATTTTCATACAAATGAAATGAAAATGAAATTGTAGAAGGTGGAAGATGTGAATAGCCTTGAAGCCAGGTCCGAAAATAGGTAGTCATTTGCGGAGAAGGATTGAGATCAGATTTTGAAAACCTAGTCCCTTCTGAGTGATAAAATCTTTGTCTACCCTCTCAAAATTAGTGGAATACAAAATGACGGCCTCATAAAAATGGCTTAATTTGCCCATTTAAAAGTTTTTCTCCAATAATTCCTAAACCGTACATCCTACAGAAATGTTTATACTTAGCAAAGTTGTAGAGCATAAAATATAAAACGATTCGATCCAAAAACTCTTAATTATCTCTCAAAATAAGCGAATTACAAACAATTGAAAGTCGGGCTGATGTTGGTCCAGTCCACTCCTCCCCCCGTCTAGATTTATGCCTTTCAAAATCACCTAGTAGCGTTAATGTAAGTCTAATTTCGGTCTGCTAAAGTTTATTCTACTCAAGATTAAATACTTTCCAAAGTTTGTATCGAGCATATTTCAGCTGAGACCTTTCCCTATTCACTTACAGCCAACCTTTTGAATTTTATGTTATTTCACACATAAAGTTCGCAAAAACGGCCTTTTACTTTGTAATAATGGGAAGCTGTCTGAGTAAAAACTTAAAAATGGGCAAATTAAGCCTTTATGAGGCAGCCATTTTATGTTCCTCCAATTTTAAGATGGCAGGCCAAGATTTTCTCACTCAGAACGGACTAAATTTTCAAAATCTAATCTCAAACCTTTTACGCAAATAACTATCTATTTTCGGACCTGGCTCCTGGACTAGGATTGCATTAGTAAAAACATCATCACCAGTTGAAGTTTGAAGAACCTTAAAGGAACTGCTTGGTGACCCACCATGTACATATGCCGAAAGATGCCAATCTCGAGTCACTCCATGCCTTTTTTTCACCCCATCATACCTACTCTGCAATATGACCATCATATCGTTTCGTTTGCCTCCACCACATTCAGATATAGATTAAACATTTTTATACGCACACTCATAAAATTTGTAATATTTTATTAAATAAAAACAAAATAACCCTTCTGAAAAAAATGTTGGAACAATGGTTACCTACTAATAGGAAATGAACTCAGGGAATTCCCAAGAAACGTTAAATAACGGTAAATAACTTATATTTGTTGCTCAAAGACCGCGCCTTACATAGACTTTAACATTAACATAAGATTATTCGTTTTAACAGAAGATTAGTAAATTAAGATTGTTCATGATTAATTTAAAACAAGACCTTCATCAGTAAATTATTAGTAGGCCCAATAAATCTGACGATCGCATCTTTTATCGGTTTAAAGGATAATTTTTGTATTACTGGCTAATGTTCCTGTATTTAAATTGATTTTTCGCAAACCAACATAAAACTAGAACAGAATCGAGTTGAAGTTTGTAGGAGTAAATTTACTGGATTCATGGAAAAGGGGAAAAGTGTAGGTTCATTTGGATTCCGGTAGCGCTTCAACAGCTATTCCGCATGCCTCGCTCCTCGTACACTTTGCTGGAAGCCACCCACAGTCCACAGATGTCTGGAGGAAGGTTATGGGCAGGTTATTCACAGGTTTTTTCCACCTCTTCGGGCTGAGGACATTCAAGGAGGAGACGGCAAAAATATGAACGCGGAATCGTAAAAACGACCCTTCAGAGGCGAATGGAAAGTTGAAAATGAAGAAGATTCATACGCTTGCGATCGGAGGTTGCAGGGACTCAGGGAGTGCGGGGCCTTTGACCCCATAACGACTTATATCGCGGTTTAATGCCCCCTCCCCCCCTGTCCCATCGCCGGTCTCCCTCTCCAGGCTGCGTCCTGCGAGGATATGGATAGTAAAATCGAGTCCCACAGGCCAGACTGCGACACCTCGTGGGTTTCTGATGGAATTTATGGAACATGAACTGGCTCCCGCTGACGATGTAGCACCCCCATCAGAAAATGGTTGCACTTCCCTAGTCTCAGGAATGTATTTAGCCAAATGGCTCACACTGCAGGGTTTCTCAATGAAATTTGTGGCTCTTTTCTTTTGTAACAGTAATCGATTTTGGTCAATAACCTTTTGCAAGAGACCAGGCTTGGCATCAAGTACGTTCCCACAGCTGGTACCTATCACTAAGGCTAGTCCAGGGCTTTCGCTGACCACTAAGATAGTTTTTTTCAACGGTTTCCGAGTTCACCAAATCTTATTCGATTTCTACCATCAACTATGATGAATTCTTACAATATCAACAGCAGCTTTGTTCAAGCTGAGCAACGGCATTTGAACAATTTATTCTCCAATTTAGTTTGAACATCACAAATGTGCTGGAATAAGAAGCGTCTCGGTTTGTTTCAATTTATTACAATCTCTGATGCTCTCTTGCTTGCACAAACTCCACTTAAATAGCAAAGTCACGGGCATTAAACAGTTTTTTGAACGATAAACTACCCAAACGTCTTCCAAGTATATCTTGAACTTGTGGTAATTCAGGATGTCTTCCGAAAAACTTCCTTCTAAATCGATAGAAAACCTTATTGTTCTTAATCATTTTTAGGTATCATCGAGTAGAAAATAAATTTTTGTCAGTTTACCACAATTTTGAAATGATCTGTGATAAGTTATTTGCTGTGATGTAGTTAATTTGTTATGATAAAGATTTGGTTCATGTAGGATATTATTAATTTGAGTAACCTTAGAGAGATGTTAGATAGTTTTCTCCTACTTCTTCGTTTGATGTCAAAACATAAACTCAGTAAAACGTAATGAAATGACTTGTCTGTCGAAAGTCTCTTCCGTTAAAGAAAACCTGTCCGGTTAACTTGATTATTCTCTGTGAGAACTCCTAATTTTATCCATCGTTAATTAAATTAGAATTGAAAATGAGTATGATGAAAATGGGTATATTTCAATGAAAGAATATCGATAATTCTTCTAATTAATATTACCTCGCTTTATTCTCCAAAAACTACTAAAGACTTTTGGTATGTCCTTTCAGACACCATCAAAAAGTTCTATCATGTCCTCCCAAATTAGTGGTATTGGTTATTAAGGCAGCTGATTTTGTATTCATTAATTGATGAAAAAATGAGCAAAAACAGCTCATGCCCCAGTGAAATCAAATTTCAACGATTCGTAAAGCATGTCTCGTTTTGAAATTTTGCTTCCCACGGTGAGCATGTATTTAGATGTTTGCTAGAAGCTATAAAAACACTTTTATACTCATAATATGAAAGAAATCGGCATGAAACAATCCACCTTTTCGTGTGTCTTAAAGAAATGTCAATAATGATGTAACGCGGTTAAGCACCGTCGCCCAAAAACTGTTCCCAGATGTCAACCGGTTCGCAATTTTCTTCGTACGAATTTTTGAGTCTTCGATGACAAACGCCATAAAACTTCAGTTGAACTTTCAGTTTTCATTTGATATATCAATTCGTTCCCAAGGATTTTACGATCATAGCCATCTAAGAGCAATAGGCTGGGATTCTCCCACAGATTTATGACCGAATATCGACATGCCATTGGATTATAAGATGAATGTAAATTTCCCAATCACAAACGCACTGGATCTGAAGTTTGAGAACACCTGTTGAACTTTTGAGTCAGTTTTTATTATATCTTTATGGTTAGCATAGCTACGCAGTTACATATCTGATTCATTAAGGCCACATCAGAAATGTTACGACTGCCGTCATGGATTGGACTTCTATTTTGCGATACCAAAATGCATTCATCAAATATTATTCAATTTTTTACATGTTTGACAGTTACGCAGTTCTGTTCATTTAAAAAAAGGAAAAAAATAAATAAATAACAAGATGAGTGAGCAGTATAGTTCCCTCCATATTGCAACACGGACATTTAGATACTTGAAGAACAAATAAAGAGTCAAATCGACTGGAGCCGAAAAAAAATTAGTAATGCATGATTGTGTTTCATGATAATATGCGAATTGGGCTGCATGCTCACACCCTTCTATCAATCCAACGGCATTTACCCTATATACCTTAGATAGTGAATGCCTTCGATAGTGTGATAGTGACTAGGGTCGAGTACCCTATATACCTTAGATAGTGCTCGAAGAGCAAACCGATGTTGCCATTGGTCCCCCGAAAGAGGTAGTGTTCCCCATTTTCGGTCGCCAGTCCCCGAAGACCTTCGAGGGTACCATGAAACACCAGCAATTCGACAAAGAGATCGAGTTATTTACCTAAAAACATCATGGAGATTATCATTTACATACCTTTCTGAGGAGTCCGTCGTCACTAGCAAGTCAGCGGGGGCGAGCGCTTACGATGTAAGTACATCATCATCAAGCCACCGAAGCAGTACTGTAGTCAGACTGTCTGTCTCTTATATAAATTGACAGATAGACTAACTGACTCAAGTGCTAATTCAACGGCCCGATGATGATGTCCTTACATCGAAAGCGCTCGCCCCCAGTGTTCGACTTGCTAGTGACGACAAACTCTTCCGAAAGGTATGTAAATTATAATCCCCATAAAGTTAGGTAACCAAACCGATTCGTTTGACCATGATTTCAGTGAAAACGGTTCGTTTGTGGTAACTGACAAGTGCCCACTTCTTAATTATTAATAGTTGACGTTTTCATGGACACCAACACATTATCTCCGCTGGTGACAAGCCACGCTATTATTATGATTCACATTTTCTCTATGTAATTTTTCAATAATTATATGAGCCTATTTTCTACTTGCTTGTTATAATATCGACAGTAACCCATATCGGTAATTTAGTGATTGAAATTTGTGATGATAATAGTATTCATAGCAATCAACTTTTTATATTAACCTTTCTGAACAATATCGAAGTAATCCCCCGAAATGCCATGAGATTCGGATGAATGTTTTGGTTGTTTCTGAATTGAATAATATTTGCACCAAAGGAAAGATATAACTGGGCATTTTAATTTTAGACAACAAACTTTGTGATTTGTGAAGAATCAAGCTGATCTGAACAAGTAACTTTATCCCGTTAATCTCCTGCCAGATTCTCTTAGAATTAAATGGCGACTTGGCAATAGATGCCAATTCCAAGATTTTCTTTGATCAACCAAACAGAACGTCATAGTAATTTTCATTGTTGAAATCCTCTGTTGGATTGCAAGACCATGAATGAAGGGCAATAAGCTCCCACTATCTATTTTGTTGCCGTCTTGGGTAATTGCAGAAGTTATGGCCAAGCACCCCTCTGTTTTTATACTCCATCATCACTCGCTATTATTAAACCCGCTCCTAACTTCTGCAATTAACGTGGAAATTGACTTCTTCCGTTAAATTTTTTCTTCTTTATTGTAAAGTCGGTTTTCTAGTTAACGTTACGCGCCGTTGGAGAATGGAAATAGCGAAAACTCACTTCGCTCCTCACGATTTTCGTTTACTACTTTCGCCGAACTATGTGAAGAAAAAGACTTCAAATGTTATCTTAAATTCAATAAATTAAAAGCAAATTATAAGTTATATCTATATCTACTTTTCGAACATCTATAAAACTCCCCAAAGACATGGATTCCGACCAGATAATATAAGTAAGCACCAGCCGATTAATTTGAATTCAATCGTTGAGTATCAATATGTGCTCCAATGTATATTTTTGGCGAGATCAATTTGCCAACGGTATAGTTTTATTTGTTATAATTTTCCAACAAAATGAATATTTTTCCAGTCTTTCTCTATTTCTTGCTCTTCCTTCGTTCTTCATTTCAATTTTCCAGTGGTGATTGTGATCAGATACCGTTATGGCAGAATCTGCGGTTACG
Organism: Adelphocoris suturalis; assembly: GCA_030762985.1. Lineage (NCBI taxonomy): Eukaryota > Metazoa > Arthropoda > Insecta > Hemiptera > Miridae > Adelphocoris > Adelphocoris suturalis. Next base: position 47,167,700 of record CM061044.1, read on the forward strand.
AACCAGTTCACATTCTTTTTGAATGCGATAACTTCTTTCTACATACTTAGTGAACTACTATCTAGGTGAAAACTGAAACTAGGCTTTAATATGGATTCCAGAACTCCAGCCTTAAATTTAAGTTGAAATTTCTATCTTCCTTTACTTACCTACTTCCTTTACTTTACCTAATAATCTAAATGGTTTCCAATCTAACGAGCCTTGGTCTCAGAAAGGGACTGAACATGCTTGAAACTCGATCCTCAAACGAGATTTATAACTTATTAGGATAAGACGTTACGAGACCTCACTTGGTATCATTTAATTTTGCTGGCAATCCCAACCTCAACCTGGGCATGTATGTAACCACATGTGTACCATGTGACCGAACATATTGGTATTTATATGCTAAATTTAAGAGTATGAGAATGAGTTCTCGTGCATGCTTGGGTCGTGTAATGCTTCGGTGCTGATTGACGCATGATATTATTCATGGTTACTCTAATTCCACATAATACGCGCACATTCATTTTTCGATTCTTTTGATTTCGTAAAAATCAGTATTTGTAGTCTTCCAAAATGGTGGATAATCTGCTTCATAAAGTGGGTAAAGGTTGATAATTTGTATGGGTATTTCCCTTTTTTATCTCAACGTTCGCAACAAAAAACTGTCGTTGGTATTTCTTCAGTAAAATTCCAGTCATAAATTTTTATTAAATCATTTCATAAATTATTGTATCATTGTTATGATACAGTATTTGAAATTTGGCATTTCAGTGCAAATCAATTGTTAATAGGTAACCAATGTTATTGCAAAAAAACTCGTTCTTAATAAAATTCTGTTATTCGGAAAAGATTTTGAATTGTTTTTTCAGTTTTTTATCGATTTGTCAGCATATTTTAAAATCCAAGTAGGTACATTTTCAGCATAATATATTAGAATTTAACTAGGTACATTTTCAGCATAGTTTAGTGCATCATGTTTATTTCATCGTTGATAAACTTATTTTTACTAAAATTCCGCTAACAAAAAAAATTTTTTAGCCGATTTTAGCCATTTTTAATGATTTTTGTTGCATACTTTCGAAATTCTAGCAATATAATGAACTCAAAAATTTCTGGTCAACGAATTCTCCCTTTCATTTTGAAAGCTTGATTTTTTGGCGCAAGAATAGATTGTATCTCAATGCTAAGGAGAGTTATTGAGAAAAATGACAAACACCCTTACCTGCACAAACACAGACACATATACTCTAGGTATTGTTTCAGAATGCCACAAACGGATTTAATTGAAGAAGTTTTTCGAAAATAAACTTTAACATTTTTGGAGCCATTGCAATAGCTTCATTTTTTACGAAAATTTGCTAAAACATAGTTTTAGAGTTACAAGTATTTAAAATATTTTTGGGGTTTCAGAAAAAGTATCAGCTTAATTGCATGATTGAGGTCAACGGATACCTAATCATTATCAGAATAAAAGGAGGAAAGTTGCACTAGTTATTTATTTTTCTCCATTTTTATATCAATTATTTATAAAGTTTTAAAACAACATCCATGCATTTTTAGGTAGGTACCTTGTATGAATCACCGATGTGTTTCGAATTTATGGGAAGTCCAATGTCCCCCCCCCCCTCCCCCATTTATATTTTTAAGTGGAAAATTGAAATGATGAAATGACAAAATCAATTTGAGATATTAACTATTACGCTGATCATGCATGATCAACTATCAATCTTAAAATACTATGCAACAATAATTTAGAAACAATTGTTCGATATTAGTGTGGCAATATCACAGACATTTCTTCTTTATGAGTCCCAGAAATGTCGGGTCTAGAGCAATATCTTCTATGTGTTGAACCCCATCCCAAGCGCGATATTGTTCCAAGACGTCAAATCCAGTTAACCTTCTGTACTTTATTGGAGTTTCGGACAAGGGACAGTATTGAGTGGAGTGCCGTTCGCTTCAGCTGTCCCCACGCAGGAGTTTTCCATCGGGAAGACATGGAAGCTAATAAATTTCTTATGGGGTCGGTCGTGGAAGGAAAGCAACGGAAGCAAGTTGTGGTGCCCATGCCTGTCGCTCGTATTTCATTCATTTTTTTACCTATCCGCAAGGCAATATAGAGGAGGAGACGTCAAGTGGTATAACGTCAATAAAATAATGGCGGATAATAAATAATAGAGTGCTTATTTTACTTTTTGAACTCACCCGAATCATAAAACATTTCTAGTGCTCTCTAAAAACATGTATATTGACCACATAAATTCAATGAATGTGTAGTAATATATCATTGATAACGAAGAACGAAAAGAAAGTGAATTTTTACCGAATTACCAATTCAAAATGCAAACCCTACTATAGGTAATTATTTGTTAGCAAGGAAACAAAACACTTGTTTCGTTGAATATCGTGAATCGCACGGTCATTTTACGTTTTTAATTCGTCTGGAGGCAGAGAATAATTGTAAAGATCCAACAGACCGTTGAGATTTTATGAGAAAACTTTTATTATATTGGTTGAATGGAATGGAAAGCAGAGAACTGTGAAGTCAGTGCTCTAGATGCTACACATTCGCCTGATGTTCTTCACCCACTTTCCTGATCTCCGAAATCAGAAAATCTCGTCAGCAAGCTCACTCAATCTCCTTATCTGTGATTACCGAAGTTTAGTGGAGGTTTTGAGCAGCTGCAGCCATTACAAGGTAGCTGCAATATCATCACCTGGAACCGATTGAGAAAAGAATCCAAAAACGGGAAATGCCAGGTAGGTTTATTATGATATATCATCGTACCTTGTGCGCTGACTCTTTTGTCATCGTATGTGCACATTCCTTTCAAAATCCCATCAGCACTGGTGATATGCATCATTGTAGCATTGGTGGCTGGGCATTTTGGTTATCAAAACGTTCAACTACGCCACTTTGTAAAATGTATGCTCCTCATTGTTCAGTACCTGAAAAACGATTTCCAGCTCAATTGAACATTGCCAGTATAAAATGTGGGACGTGGTGGCGAGAAAATAGATGTGGTGGGGAAAGATGGGATGGGCCTGCGGCAAGCAAACCTTCTTCGAGGAACCTAAGCCAATTTAAAGACGTCATAAGAAAAACGAGAGGCTGGGAACACGAGGCCCCGTCGAACCGGCAAGAAGAAAAGGGCTATGCAAAAACAAATGTTCCCACAGTTTATGAAAGGGCCGAGGCTCTCCACCCTAACCCCCCATCCCGTTTTGCCGACTCCCAGCAGAGGTGCAATCATAGAGACTGGCCACTCCGAAGGCCATCATAAACGTCTGCACGAAGCCCTTCCTCCTCCGGATCGTCAATGAAAACTCTCAGTCTTCACTTCTACCGGTCTTCTCCACCTCTATAACCCCTCCAACATAACCTCTTCCATTAAGCCCTTCATTAGGTACTGCATGAGCTCTCCATCGCTCCCATCAATCAATCTTCAGAAAATCTGCTCGAGGATGCTTGTACAATTGTGCATAGGAATTCTACCTACCAGTACTGCCTTAGATCATTTGCATAGCTGTAAACTTTACTTATAGCAGCTGAATCAAACGGAAAAGTTTAGGGATACTTCGTAACCATAAATATGACTAGCAAAGAATTTTTGGATTACTAAGTGAAAATCAGAAGTATGCAGCAGCCATTGGAAGAAAGCAATATCACTTATATCCGTTTGGTATTGCTTTTGGAAAATAATTTACCAGAAATCTGCCAGGAATTCTGACGGAAGAAATAAGTCACGTTCCTATATATAGTTTGACAACTGCCTCAAATAACATTCCTGTCCTCTCTTCTTAGCTTCACTGCTGCCTATACTACTTACTGCTTACCTTTTGAATTTTGCTAGTCAATGCAACAGTTCTCCATTTACTTAATAACACTTCAATACCAATTTTCTGCTCTCATTAACTAGACGTTATTCAAGACCAGAACGACCGCAATCTATTTTGTTGGAAATATAGCAGCGACGGTTTCATTAAGCACTTATTATTTTGTTTGAAAACGTGCTGTGGAGGGTTTCATCCACTCCGCAGAACACATATTCATCCCCTAGTATAGCTTTCTTGCTTGGCCCTTCCACTCAGTCTTCTACAGCTGATTCCTCAGTTATTGGTTGTCCTGAGTCAGTTGTTGAAACATTGTGGAACTTCTTTATACTTTATCCATTCTCAGTATTTTCAAAACTGGAGGTCCAAAGAACAAATTTCGTTTACTTTTTTTGTTATCCCAACTGATTTTCTTATGGTCATCCTTAAGGCCCTATTTCATATGTAGGTACCTACTTCTTGGTTATCGAAGAAGGTACTTCTGGGCTGTCTTATGTAGGCACTTCTTGGTTATATTAACAAACAAGCTACTCGCATTAATAGATGTATAATTTACGGCTGCCCTTTAAATGCAGATGAGAGGTAAAGCAACCTCATAGATCAGGCAGCCTCATCATATTTCCAGTGCTTGGCTCGTGCAGCACTCCTGGATATGGAGATCCATTTCTGGGAAGTCATATATTGGTTTCTGTGGTCACTTTTAAAACATGTCTAGTACATGTTTGCTTGAAACTTATTCTGTTAATATTTAATTTGTGCCGCTAATCACCTTTCTGGTTGAGGTGCGGCTTTAATCATTTAATAAAAATAAAATAAAAATATTTAGTTCATTTTCCACGATAATTACATGGCATGAACCCATGAATCATGGTTACCGTGAGGGGTGTACACGTACACCAATGTAATATAGTATGTTAGGCCAAGACTTTTGCCTTCGATCCTAGGATACGAATATGAGCGGACTAGGCTGTGATGCATAGTAATAATAATTATTATGTTGGGGACTTTTGCGAGAGAACCGTAGTTTTCAAACCAGTTTGTTGTGCCGAGTCTGAAATGGATTTTCCATTTCATGCCTTCGAACTTTGAACTTACTTAATTAGGCTTTTATGTCTTCTCACGTTGAAATCCCTTATTTGAGGTTTCTTCTAGGAAACAAGACAGCCTTACAACAATAGCACGATGCAATACATAAACTACGTACTCAAGGAAGAATATCAGAAAATTATATAACACCTGCTTTTTATAGACAAAAACTTTTTGAACTCTTCAGATCAAACCTATTACTCTAGAAATTTTAATTAGAAACGTAACCAAGATATTTTCGTATTTCTTTCTAGCTGCCCTTAAAGGACCTGAAGCACACAATTTCATTTTGCCGCATCGTGTTTGAGACACAATGAGTTGCTAAGTATGAAGGATAGGGGTAGATAAGTTATGAATAGGTAAAACGATTTCATTCATAACAAGACTTTGAGTCTTGAGCAGCGCATCTCTCTCTCCATAAAAGAATGAAATCTCGGAACATTTCACTCCGAGAGCTTCATTCGTGGGAATAGATTTTTGCCACCTGCAATAATTCGATTCACACAAAAAAAGAAAATGAAAAAACCCACACCGCGCCATGTTAAGTCTGCGTGATTTGAAGAGGAAAAAAACATCCGTTAGTACCTATGAGAGAAGTCGTAAAGTTAAAGACCAATAAACTACCGTTGGTTTTACAGGCAAAAGCCTCTCTCTGGGTTGTGGGAATCCGCCAAGTCACTCGTGAGGTCCTTCGTGATTGAAGAAGTCCATCGATAATTTTCATTTTATAGTGTATTCGGTTTTAGAATGAACATTCATACTTCCCCATGTCTGTCGGGGGCTACATCTCCGTCTTATTCGCGTTCCAACACGTCAAAAACATCGGAACCCGTTGCGACCGCATCAATAAAAGGTCTTTTATAGATCGATTTTCGCGTTGTTTTTAGAGTTGACAGGCGCTTTCGATTGGCGGCAAAGAGAGATGTTATCCCGGAGAGATGTGACCAAGCTACCTGTAGTATGATATATTGCGAAGTTCATTCACCTCATCAATCCCCCTCCAGATCCAGACTCAGGCACCGGCCAAGGGTCCTTCTTCATATTATGAGTGTTGGCTAAATAATTAAGGGGGAGCTATAAAGGTTCTTTCAAGTCAATAGCTCCTTCCCGGTCCTCAACCCTCTTTCAACTAACGGCATTCTCCTCTCTTATAAGTTACCATAATAATTTTCCTCGCGATTATTTTTCGATAAAAACTCTTTTCTAAAAGGTCTTTCGCCGGGACACAACCCATAATTTGCAGTCCTAACGAATAGGAAGGCTTGTTCCCGTCTTCTTGAAAGCCTGCAGTTGTTTCCAATTTCCACTGCATCCCATCTCCGAACTTAATCATGATTCTAACTAGCCTGGTGATTTCAAACAGTTCAGCATTAGACTCAAATGACGAATTTAGTTTTATTGTCAGCAACGCCAACCGTTTGGCCAAACTGTACTCTATCAACAAACTGTTTGTGAATGGACTTTTTTGGCTTGTCGCAGTGACAAATATCTAATTGGATTGATATTGTCCACCTTCTGCATTCAGCAGTCAGTCAGGAGATTGAGAGGACGCTTCCATCCTTCATTCCACTTTAGCAAAAACTTACGGGTAAAAATTTACTGCCTCCCTCTTCATGCTCTGCAACCTGTACTAACTACCAAAAAAATTGTTACAATAAACATAAAAACCAGGGAGCACAGCAACTCAGAAAGAAACTAAAAGTCAATTAGTCTTTTTTTAAACCATGGTTACAACAATAAAAAGTCCAGTCATGCAGCATGACCCCATGAGCGAATTTTTGAAGAATATTACCGATTTTTACAACTAGCGAACGGCATTATTTCGATTTTTGACTGATTTTTCAACTTTGAAATTTTTGAAAACTTGATACATATTCTTATAGGAAATTTTACGCTGATTCCGAATATACCACATGTTAGTATGCTGAAAAAATTATTTCGCACAACAAATCGCAAAAAACAGGCTATTTTGAAATTTTTGACTACATTTTTGAAAATTTCAACCCGAAGATGTAATCCGATCATGCTGGCCAACGAACTTGAACTTTCGTTTTGTGCCCTTAACATTTTAAAATTTGTTTGAAGTTTCTAGCACAATTCTACGGACAGTTATCGTCTGGAATGACACATACATATATACATATATACATATATACATATATACATACATACATACATACATACATAAAAAAATGCGTTAAACTTCAGAATATGATTCAGAATAGCCTGAAACGGATTTCTGCATAAAAAGTTTTCAAAAATTCACATTCTACAAATTTTGAGGCGAGAGCAATAGCTTAATTTTCTTCAAAAATTCGCTAAAAACAATGTGGAAGAAAAGGTTTATTATTCCTATATTGTACATATAGTTTTTTCTGCGAAGATACTGGTCTTTAGATAATTATTGAATGGAGTCTAAGCTTTTCATATTTATATTTTCAAGCTCTTTATCAAGCAGGCACGTTAGTTCTTAAAATAAGCAGAACCTGTTTTTATATATTTTTACGATACTTAAAATTCACATATTCTTCCTCTGCAAGTACAGTTTCTGCACATCTGGACGTTAATTACAGTCGGAAAATTAACCTATTCTACAGGTAGTTTTAGTCGTAGGTATGTTACCTATAAATCAAATAAACCAAATCATTTCAAACACACAATAGAATTAAATTTATTGCATGGTTCTGAGTATATCTTGAAGATTATTTAGGTATCTAAAATCTGAGCACAGATTCACGTAAAATGGAAATTAAATATGAAATATGATAATATTACTCTTGTGTGACAAACGCATGACTTTAGGGTGTTCCAGCTATGAATTCCGCTCCGTTATATGAAGTATGTAGAGGTAAATTTGAGGATACTGATGGGTAGCTGGAATTCTGTGGACTAGGGTAATGGGATGCCAGTTCTTGCCTGACTACCATCGTTTTCCTTAGTAAACTGCCAACTCCAATCAGCTAACCACTCTCTGCTATTGTGGCTTTATGACTACAGACAACTCTCAAAAAACCCACCGAACTAAGGCAGATGGGGCAGCGGTGTGCTACTGGGCCCAGGCACTCGAAGGCCTAGCGGTCCGATCGACAAAGCCTCCCATTGTCCTGCTTTGCCCGTAACTGTCCGCCAACTGATCGGAATGCTTGCGTTTTCTCAAGCCCCCGCATCCCCCACGCTGTTGCAACCGCGTTAACGTAACGTGTGCTGGGAAAACGGGTTTGATTGACGCCTCGAAAAACCTCCTACTTGGTGAACAATGCCATCGTAATTGCCGCGAATCAATCCCGAACGTACGAGCTCTCAATTGGCTACCCGGTCAACAGGTTGATTACAGCTTCACATATAAGTCAATCACGATGGTACTTGACCCTGATGCATACACATGCATCTATGCACATGCTTTGCCTAGTTGTGCTACATATTTTTCTCACACTCCAAATATAATAAATTCAATAGATGCGCGAAATGCCGAGTATCGAGAAAACATTAAACTCATAGGAATTCAAAATTGCAGAAAGAAAGGATTGTTGTATGTATAGCAACTTTCTAATTGGTATCTATACTAGTAGTGTGAAAAATGGTTAGAATCATAATACGAGTAATTTATTTTTCCTGGTACTGAAACCAAACAATCCCCTTAATCAACTAAGAGAACTCTGATGTTACTTTTGTATTTGAGATTCTGGTACATTTGAGAAAAATATGAAATGGATGTCGCTGAAGAAACGTTTTGGAGTTTTATGGAAGGTTCAATCTCTAAAACAGTATGGTTGGAATAAAGTCATATGTAAAAACATTCACGACCAGAATCCCCCCCTACACATATGCAAGAATTGTTATACTGATAATATACTGGCATACATCTTGCATCTTACCATGTATTTTACCAGTAAATCTCTTAACGTACGTTAGTTCAACTTGAGGCTAGTGGTGGATGTTGGCAAGTTCTTAACTGAAACGAGAGATTTTAGTAACTATAATTATGGACCTTTATGTGAATCAATCTCTTCGAAAAGTCCAAAACCAAACTTCCAAAGTCCAACGGAATACTAATTTCGTAAAGGAGAAGGGTCCATTTTAAGTTATACTGGTGGATATAAATTTAGTGATTTTGGATTCCTGGTTTCTGATTTTATACTGTTGATAGAAGTCAACGTAAAGAGCATGTGAAGAAACCAAGCAATGAAATTAAGACAAATCATTACGACCGTCTCGAGCAGTAGAAAAACCAGAGCAAAAAATTAGTCGAGAACCTGCTATAAAATCCTCATTTGCATGATTAGTGACCCCAACGAGTTAGTGAATGACTCTTGAAATCTACAAATTTAGGTTTCCTCTACTCCCGGAGTCATAACATGGCATTTAAATTGGCGTCGAAATAACAGTTTTTCGTAGCTCATCCCACACAGCCGGAGTTTTTTTCGCGCGACCGTTTATGCGAGATCTTTAAGCGGTTCGGGTTGTTTTTTCCCCAAACTAACAAATTGGAGGGTTTTATAAACTCGCTTGATGTCAAACCACAGTGTTTTGTGTCGAAGAAGGCTCCAATCATGCTCAAACGCGTGTCAAGCGAGAATGTTCTGTAATCGATAGATGGTCCCTCCGAAAACCAACGGCTTGAATAACTTATTGGAGGATTCCGAAGCTTGAATAATTATTGCATAGCTGAGCCTAACGCAAATCTAAAACGCAAGTTCTTGATTTTTGACATTTTTGTTGGAAATTTATTAGTAAACGTATAGTAATGCTAAAGCCAACATAATAATAGACTACCATGCTATACAGATGCTAACATAATAACACACTACCTACTAAAACAACAAAAAATATTTCAAAACGTTAATTATAAGTATGAATTTTTACATTCTTCAATTTGGAAGGTAACTTATTGATTAATCTAGTTCTGATGCCGGATGAAAAACCCATTAACTATTGCGGATGTACATTAGTAAATTAATACTTAAGAAGCCAAAGGAATAAAATTGGCTTGAATAATTGTTATACTTCCCCAATAAGTATGGCCTGACTCAATAGGAACTGTTGACTCTATGAATAAGAAAAAATGTGTATGATTATATCTGGCTCCCACTAGTGAAATGCATTTTGGCAGTCAATCGACTAACATAAGTCATCCCCGTCAAATCAGTGGTTCGCGAGTCAAAACACCTGTACTTTAAATCAAATTTAATCAAAATTTATGCAATAACGATTTGTGATAGGTTTTACACTATTTTCCCGATATTTTTTCAACTCCCCAGGGAGAATTCGGGTACCTAATGTTCAGCGTAAAACCGTAAAAATTGACGTTTTTGACGATATTACCGTCGGAACAAAATTTTGTGATGAGAATTATTTAGTTACGAGTACTTTAACAATTTTTGAAATTAAATTTTCTGAAATTCTCTCTACGGAAACTCTCTTCTTTTTGGAAGAAGTAGTTACAATTCCAAAATTTTAACATGTTTCCTATTTATGAAAAAAAAATTGTCTCAACTTGAAGTTTTTAATATGGAAACTGAAAAACAGACAAAAATGCTATTGTAAAATGATTAGGTAGACATTTTTATTCTCAGAAGTTATATTCGTTATAATAATCCATCCTTTTCATGTTTCAGGTACTTTTCTGAAAGAAACTCAAAACTTGTTTCTGAAGTCACATAGTAAGTGAACTATAGTGTTATAACTTGGTATTGAAGCAATTAGAATTATTATCTAGAATATAAATATTAGAATTTGGTACCTCAAACCTAATTAATCCTAAAGTAGCAAATAACGTTGGTCATCGATGAGAGTAGGAAGGAAATCATTCGGTGCAAGAAAAGAAACGCTGTGCCTCGTATCCATGCATACTTAGGTAGAGAAGAGATTGATAGGAGAAAAGTGATAGGTCCTAACCCAATAGGTACGATTGTATTTTATATTATATTTTATGTTCAACATTCGATAGTTCTCTCAGTGGAAACTGTACAAACTGGTGCTGAATGTGGGAGACATCCGATTAGGCTACCTGCACTAAAGCACTGAAAGGCAGAACACATTCGTGTCAACTTGGAAAAACCATAGGCAAGGCGGCGCTTGAATTCATGATTCGATTTTTTAATTTCTAGTGAACACGTATTCTTTCTTGCTACAAACTTAGTGATGACACGAATGAGAGAAGTGTAAACAAACTCAAATAAGAGAATGTGATATTAGAATCATTACTGCATTCGATTTTAAACTAGCTTTCTTACAGGCAGCCTTATTTAATCTATATGTATAGTTGCTATCTTTTAATAACGTTTTGGTGGTTGAGGTGGACATGTAAATTTAGAAACGCTGCAAATTTTAATCTGTTTTTGATCATTCGATATCAGTTGGTTTGAGTCAAGTCTTGATGAAACTGTGACGATGAGGTGTAACAACACTTGTAAATTAGAGCCATTTACAACAAAGTGAGTAATTAACAGCAGTCAAACGAGTAATTACGTCGCGAAACGGAGCGTTCTCGAACCGTGTCAACTCAAGCTGTGTCTTTCCTCTCTGTGTCATTTTCAAGGCGGAACCCTCGGACCCCAAGCGTTGACAACCTTCGAATTCCAACGTGTAAACTGCATATTTTACTCAAAACACGACAGGTGAATTTTTTCTAGAATTGTGACAGGTGGGACGTTCACTAAGTCATTGACAGCCCTGAGATCGTTCACGCTGTTTCATTTTGCTTGGAAATACCCACATCCAAAGAATAAATCCGAGATGAAAACGTTGACTATTCCCATCAAAAAATGAATGGTTACAATGTTAGATCCATTTCGACGGTTTCATCGTAATTGGTAATGAAGCATACACCAAAAGGAACACAACTCAGGCTAAGATCACTATGGATGCGTGTTCTGACGGACCAGTGTTCTGACGAATTCGTCAGGACAAAGTCGGATAGGTGGATACACAGACTGCAGTTTCTGATAGTCAGGAACGTTTGTCACCGTCGCGAAAAACGGACAACAGTAATTCCTTATTGTTCAATATTTATTGTAACCCCTAGTTTTCTTTTGTGTCTGTGAGATTACTTTTCTAAGAAAGTAATCAAAACAACAAAAAACTAATTTAAACGTTAAACCAAAATTTATATGCCGATACTGTTCAGTTCTTACACAACCTTCTACCATTGTTTTTCAAACCTCACAAGGTCCTATTGTCAAAAACTAGACTAAATAATTTATTCGCATCCAAGGCAACGGAAAAAACGCGTCGAACGATGAAAAAAGCACAGAACAAAATATTTCCAGTCATGCAGCATGATCATATGATGATAATCTTATTATATTACGTTAAATTGTTTTCAAATTTATTCCTTCTGACTATGACTTTGATGGGTAAAAAACTAGTTTTAAACAAGATTTTGTGATTCATGAAAGATTTTGGATTTTTTGCTTTTTTGGAGTTGTTATCTATTTGTTTGAAAATATTAATGAAATTTCAGTAAATGTTCAAATTTCGGGCATAAATTTTTCAATGTTCTTGTTCATTCTTTTTAAACTTCTTTTTGCTGACAATTAAAAAAATTAGACGTTTTTAGTCATTTTTTGAGCAAATTGTTGTTTTCTGACCAGTTTATTGTGCTCAAAAAGTTCTGGCCAACAAACTCTTCATTTGGAAAGACTGAGATTTTTCGACGCAAGAATGTAGTTTTTTTCTCAATCCTAAGGAACCGTCTGGAAGGACATATATACATATATATATTTACATGGATTGTTGGAAGATACAAGATACAACCAATCAAGTGAGGGCAAAGTGAAAGAGGTCAGTTTTGCCAGTCATGCCAGTTTTAGCAATATGGAAGGATAATTCAGAGCGTTACTGAAATAAACCTAATGATGGTGAAATATGATGAGAGATGTCCTGATTCAAATTTTTACCAGACTTAAGATTTTTAATATATTCAACATTTTGCCAGTACACCAGGAGTTGTGTTGTGTTGAGTTGAGTTGTTGAGTTTTTGCCGGTGCATCATTCCATTAGAAGGAGTTTGATCTTTTTCGACACATAGGTTATCAAAATAATCAGCAATGAATAATTCAGCTTACATCATAAGGCACACAGCATATATATATAGTCACAAGTGAAAGGGAACTTGAATCCCATTGGTCAAGAGGAATGGATGGCTGGGAACTCCAACTAGTCAAATCCAAGCAAAGTCAAAGTTGGGTTAAATCTAATCAGATGTGAATAGAAAGAATTGGGGATAGTTAAACCAGTTTCATGATTATTCTTGGATATTTCCTAGCGTAACAAAAATGAACCCATGTCCTCATTCATACATTCAACCAGATGCATCACTTATATAATCATATATAAATTTTCAAGTAGCATTCAAATAAGCAGAAATGACAACCTTTGGACATGAACGAAGAAATAATTCTAACTGTTTCTGCCAAATCAAAATTATAGCTAAGTTCTTGAGATCACTTTCTAAATTCACCTTTATTGTCTTGGAAATTCTCTTCAGGTTTTATATTTCCTTAAATTTAATCAGCGGGCTGAGTTCCTCCTCCTTCTTATGTATGTTATTTATTGTTTGTACCTGAAGATGTCCTCTCCTTGTCATCGAAACCGATTTAACATCATTTTTTAAGTATATCGTTTCATTTACTAAGTTACAAAAACTTTCCGAAGCTTTAACAATTTATTGCTAGGGAAACGTTGCATTTTCCATTTTCGCCGTTTGAAATCGATTGCGACTCGTTGGATAGCTTTTGATTTATGGATAGATGCGAAAAATCGATACTGAAATTTGAGCAGGGGCCCGTCATAAATAAGGTCATCTGAAGGTTCATCTTGGATTTGGGATCGTAGATAAGCCCTAATAAAGTGCTTAATAAAGTACTCAAGCAGAAACTAGTGCAGGCTGTATCTGCTGTTGCATAGTCAAGATGGCAAGTCCAAAATCACCGCATCAGGTAAATGATGCTACACTTCAGAAGCCTCCAGAAGCCGATCATCGAATTTCCCCCTTTCAACTTTTCGGTAGAAACCCGAAGCAAAGATTTGGGATCGTAAATAAGCCTTCATAAAGTACTCAAGCCGAAACTAGTGCAGACTGTATCTGCTGTTGCACACTCAAGATTCCAAGTCCAAAATCACCACATCAGGTGATGTTGCAACACTTCAACAGCCTCCAGAAACCAATCGTCATATCTCCCCCTTTTCAACTGTTCGGTAGAAACCCGAAACGAAGATTTGGGATCGTCAATAAGAATTAATAAAGTGCTTAATAAAGTAATCAAGTAAAAACTAGTGAATACTCAAGATTTCAAATCCTAAATCACCGCATCAGGTAATGATGCTACACTTCAGCAGCCTCCAGAAGCCGATCATCATCTCTCCCCTTTTCAACTGTTCGGTAGAAACCCGAAGCAAAAAGTCCATAACGAATCGGAGCTTGAGATTATTTTGCGTGTAGCGGGAGCGAACGGCGCCGGAACCATATACTGTTTTGTCTAGTAAGTCCGCGGGTTGAGACGAACTGACTGCAGGTGTCGCGCAAGTTTTCAGACATTCGCAGCTTCGAATGCGGTAGAGGAGCGGGAGGACGTAGGTTGGCGAACGAAATGAGAAAAAAGACTACACACACAAAAAAAGGACCTTTCGAAGTGTCGTCGTTTTTTATTTTCATTTTTTCTCTTTCTTCGATTTTTTACTTGGATTTTTTCCCTTCCATCTCGACTGTCGAGGTTCATTCTTAACGAAGTCCATTCACTTTCCTTCTGCCGGTTGTGTGGCTTTTAAAGCACGCCTTTCAAGTCAAAGAGTCAAATATTTGCAGTTTTCAAGAGTCCGACCCCCCCCCCCCCCCCCTCCTACTTCTTTCCGTGGTAGGTTTTGTGGACGGTTAGGACAAATGGGACTGAGTTGATGGTGGTAGCATCTGGTATTCCAGATTCCATTCCAAAATTCCATCAAAAACGTCCCTTCCTTCATTATTTAAGAAAGGATTCGCCTATTTTATTTTATTTCTTCAGCTGAAAGATCTCGGAGGGAGCTTTCTAAAAAGATGCAATATGAAGGGTAGCGGACGATTGTAAGTAGTCAAAACTGCAGTGCAAGCTGAATGACGTCATAGGGTAACAAACACACCCACGTCCGCCTGGAGAGGGTGACCTCAGCGCTCTCCACTTATGACGTCAATTCATTTTCTTTCTTTTTTTCAAACAATTTTGAACTGAAAATTTGAAGTCGTGGGTTGTACATGTACGATTTTGGTGAGAATAGTGAATAGATCGTTATTTTACTGGATGTACCCCCACCAATACAACATAACACGAATATGTACAAGCAACCCCCCCCCCCCTCCTCCCCCACACACCCAACTATAATAAATTATGAACTGCTTCTACAAATTGGTGAAAATATCACGATATATTGGTTTTCACCCCCATCATGAAATTTTAATTTAGTTAGTTTCTACAGAGAGAACAAATACATTGAGCAACATCGTAAAATAGTTTAACAAAGAATCATCAAAATCGGTTGAGCGTTGAGTTATTTCATTAGCTCATTTCATTTTCTCCTCCGTCACTCCTTCTCTCAAAAATCTGTCATCAAAATGAAATTCCCGATTTTCAGCACATTTAAATTAAAAGATTTTTAAAAGAGCGGATGAGGAAACAAAAATAATTTAATTTATCGGTATTGCCCCCTTCATTCACCCCTAACGTTAAGACAAACGGCACTAACGACACAAATGGAAGGGAATCAAGTTTTGCTTACGAGTAGGATCATCGTATTTCTCCTGAATAATAGACCAATAATAGATATAATAGACAAATGAAACTATTATAATAGACGTAAACCCAATAAAAGAATAATAGACCAATCACTTCAATATTATAACTTCTCCACGTATCTTAAGTGAGTGAAATTCTAATTTCCTGATAAAGAATAATTGTGATTGGATTTATATAGATGGGTCATACTTTGCAAGTATACAAAAATTACTAGGTTACTTATTAACTTTGAGCGTAATGTCTGGCAGTGATTCCTTTATAGAACTACTACCTTAAAAGCTAATCCTTCTGATCCAACTTCAATAGTTAAATTTTCTTCATTGATTATTGCAAATACTTCTGTGCTTATTGTATGAGTTTAA
The DNA here is from genome assembly GCA_030762985.1 of Adelphocoris suturalis. Classification (NCBI taxonomy): domain Eukaryota; kingdom Metazoa; phylum Arthropoda; class Insecta; order Hemiptera; family Miridae; genus Adelphocoris; species Adelphocoris suturalis. Next base: position 47,183,733 of record CM061044.1, read on the forward strand.
ATAGAGTTGTAACAAGTTAAAATAAATATGTAAAAGGTTCAAATGATTTTGTAAAGGGTTGTAATAATTCTGTAAAGGGTTGAAATAAATTAAAAAATGATATATAAGCAATATTTGGGGGATCCCCTCCCTGCTTCCGGCATACTCCTATGTTCCATTCTTGGTTGTTTTGTAGATATCATTGATAGTTTATGAGTTTGCAGAATTTGATATTTTCTGTTTCGACTGATCTTAATGGATCTGTACCTAGTGTTGTGTGCCGATTGTTGAGAAAGGAATGTTACAAGTTGCTTTTGTCACTGATTCTGAGTCAATTGATAGAATCAATGAGAGTATAGCGCAATTCGATGAGCAAGTTATAAAATTTTCCTCAATGTTGAAAAGCTGCCTTTTCAAAGGATATACCAAGTGCTGCACTCCCAACCCAATGTGCAGTCACACCTGTATCTCCACAATCCAACAAATATAAATTTTCAAGTCAAATTCACCCTTTTACAAGTCAAATTCACCCTTTTACAAATCAAATTCACCCTTTTACAAATTAAATTCACCCTTTTATAAAATTAAATTTGCCCTTTTACAAAACAATGTTACCCATTTAGAAATCAATTCACCTTTCTATGCCCTTCAAAGCATTTCTCAAACTGCTCAAAGAGAATTAATCTGATTTGTAAAAGCGTGAAAGTGGTTTGTAAAAGGGTGAATTCGCATTGTAAAAAAGTTAATCTGACTTGTAGAAGGGTTTCTTTGACTTGAAAATGATATATATTAATGGAGATAGAAAACCAACCATCAATAGTAATTTGAAATTGAGATGCTCGTCGAAAATAATGCCCAAATATATACCTACATATTCCCTTCACGAACTCAAAATTATAATTTATTGAATTGAAGGAGAGAGGGAGAGAGTTTATTGGCGAAAATGATATTTTTACATAAAGATGTATAAAATACATATTAGCTTATAATAAAATAAAATATATATCGCACTGCCGCCTACCGGAGAATAAGTAAAAATCACTCAGAGTCATCAAACAAAAACCCATCAATAAATCATAATCATACGATTATGTCTTAATTAATCAATAAAACATAATCATATTAAAAAAAAAGATCAAGTAATATACAGAAGACAATGCAATTAACTAATAAAGAGAGAGAGAAACAAACTTTTAAATAAATCTTTAGGTTGAATAGGAAGATTAACTGCCCAAAATCTGTTCAATTAAAGTGTTTTTGAACAATTTACGGTTCGAAAAATTAAAAATATTGATTTTTTTATTGAACAAAAAGGTAACAGCCTGGATATACGCTGTACGCTTAAATAGTTCAGTTCTCACCGCTGGTAATCTCAAATTTGAATCAGTAGCTGTACGAGTCTGACACGCTCTGCTGAGGGATTCCTCACCAATGCCCTTCTTAAAAACATGGAGACAAGCCTCTAAATAAAAAATTTCCTTGACCCTTAGCAACTTCGATTCATTATATAATGCTTTAGTGGAATATCTCCGCGGTTTATTTAACATAATTTTAATTAAGTAGCTCTGAGCCGTTTGCAAACATTTAAGACTTGTTTTACAGGCTCCTCCCCATGCCAGTACTCCATACTTCAGGATAGAATAAGCAAACCCAAAATATACAATCCTTATTTGTTTTAAAAAGATATTCTTAGTTGAATTCAGAAGATATTATTTTAAAAACCATTACCTAATTTACGCCTGGTTTCTAATAACAGATGTTTGATGTCTTCCTTAAAAATATATTCGCATCCTCGCATCCTAATTCTCGAAAGGTTCTTTTTCTATGTGTATATAATACTTATGTTAAAACATTAGTGCGATCGCTATAAGTTCGTTTAGAGTTTGGTAGTCGTCTACCTAACACCTTCGCTTATTAAATGGTAGAAAAGTACATTAGCAATAAGATGGGAGCATCTTCCGTCTAATGGCGGATATAAGGCCCAATATAATGGCCACCCCAGTAGTAGGGTAAACCTGTACACTTACATTTGAACGCTCATTAAAATTGACGCATCATCCCGGAGCTGTTTTTTGGCATAAAAATGCGCGAAAATAACTGAGATATGGTTGATTTTAAGCCCCAAACCGGCCTATACTGAAGCTTTTTTGCTTGGAAAAGCACACAAACACAGTAGAATTACATGATGCCTGCTTCTTAGATATAGTAAAAAATGAACAAAAAAAACCGTGATCGGGAGTTAAAAAATGCATTAATTTGGCGCGGAGTGGTGGTGTGGCCGCCAGCAAACAGGCGTATAAAAATCTCAATACGATGGTAAAGGCTCTTTTGGCCAATTTGTGTGTGTTTCGTGCTTTTGGGGGGCATCCCCATTTTAATCAATGATCATTGTAAACTTACCGTACACGTCGACTCGGTATGTTGCTGCCACCTCCTTTCTGCTGCTGCTACGCTCAATCGATTATAGTAAGTATTTTAATCGGCTACTTATTATATAGAAAGTATTATATATGTTTGGCACGAAACGCACACAAATTGGCCTAAAGGGCCTTTACCATCGTATTGAGATTTTTATACGCCTGTTTTCTGGCGGCCACACCACCAGTGCGCGCCAAATTAATGCATTTTTCAGCTCCCGACCATAGTTTTTTTGTTCCTTTTTTACTAACTAAAAAGCAGGCATAATTTAATTTTACTGTGTGTGTGCGTTTCCAAGCAAAAAAGCTTCAGTATAGGCCGGTTCGGAGCTTAAAATCAACCATATCTCAGTTATTTTCGTGGGTTTTTATGCGAAAAAACAGCTCCAGGATGATGACTTCAATGTGTACAGGTTTACCCTACTCACCCCCTTACCACCCTGCTTATGGTGGTTGGCTCCCCAACACCTGGGCAACTCCCGGGCGATCCTCCATAAATCCCCGGCAAATCGCGGCGAGGGAACCCCGTGGAATCCGTTGACTTCGGTCAACAGCGCGTCCCACTTCCCTCGTGACCAAATGACCGGCGGTGGCGGCGGCGGCGGTGGGTGGACGGAAGAAAATGATTTGTGGGTCCCCGTCCCGCCCCATCCCGGCATCAGTTTGGACGCCGCGCCGCTTTTACTGCTCAGCCGCAGTCGAGACCGAGGTAGGTCAAGATATCCGCGAGCTCTAAGTTGCACCTGCTTCCAACAATCATCATTCCTGCTCCTAAGTAAACTACCGAGCAAATCACCTTTCCAGACATCGGTAGTTTGCGCTTTCCCAACAACCAAAGGTTGGAAGGAAAGTAATACACCTCATACAGCCCTTTTAAAATGACCTAATAATCAATATTCATGTATCTAATCACATGCATGGTGCTAAATTGGTATTTGGACTCTACGACGTTTTCAAAGCTCAGCTGAAATCCAGATCTTGGTAGGCCAAGATACCGTCAGCGTTAAGTCGCGCCTGCTTCTACCAATCACCATTCCTGCTCCATAGTGAACTACTGAAAAAATCACATCCTATGGCATCAGTAGTTTACACTTTCCCAACAACCAATGGTGGAAGGAAAGTTGGGCTATTAATTGACCTGATACCGACCTTTTATACTCACCTAAAACTCAATACGCAACCAGTTACTTAATGCCACAATAGAGTTTGGGTGCTGCACCGCTTTCACAGCTCAGATGTCCGCAAGCACTAGGTCCAACAATCATCATTCCTGCTTCTAAGCAAACTGCTGAGCAAATCACCTCTCCTGACATCGGTAGTTTGCGCTTTCCCAACAACCGAAGTTTGGAAGGAATTTACCTTAAACAGACCTTTTATACCGACCAAAACTCAATATTTATGTACATATTTACATGCATGTACATTTTCTTAGGACGCTACAACGTTTTCAAAGCTTAGCTAAAATGATCTTGGTAGACCAAGATACTGGTAAACGCTGAATCGCACTTGCTTCCAACAATCATCATTCCTGCTCCTAAGTAAACGACCGAGCAAATCACCTTTCCTGACATCGGTAGTTCACGCTTTCCCAACAACCAAAGGTTGGAATGAAAGTAATGCACCTCATACAGCCCTTTTATAATGACCTAATAATCAATATTCATGTATCTAATCACATGCATGGTGCTACATTGGTATTTGGACCCTACGACGTTTTCAAAGCTTAGCTGAAATTAAGATCTTTGGATCTTGGGACCAAGATGCTCGTAAAAGCTAAATCGCACTTGCTTCCAACAATCATCATTCCCACTCCTAAGTAAACTACCGAGCAAAGCCTTCGTGGCAACAGTAGTCTACACGTTCCTAACAGTCGAGGGTTGGAAGGAAAGTTATATGCATTTGGCCTGTGTTATGAATTCAACCATATGGTGCTGGGTTAGCGTTTGAACGCTGAGCCGCTTTTACCGCTGCGCAAAAAAATATTCCAAGCAGATCAAGATGTCGGCTAGTTCCTAAGTCGCATCTCTTGCTTCCAACAATCATCATTCCTGCCCCTAAATAAACTACGGAGAAAATAATATTTCCCGGTGATCCGTGTACACTTTCCAACAACCTAAGGTTGAAACGAAACTTACGATATTGGCCTGAAAGAATACAGACCTTTTGTATTTACCTAAAAATCAATATACATTCAATTACTTGGAGATTATTGATGTATAGACACTGGCTGAATTCCCCATTCAGCTGGTAATAGAGTCTGCGATACATCAAAATGTTCAGGAGCGCTGTTCTGCTTCCAACAATGATCATCCCAACTACCAGCTACTGAGATCATATTTCTGGCATCGGTATTTTTCCTTCTCTCAACAACTCAAAGGTTCATAGGAAAGTTATTAAATCTGCTTCAATCATCGACGTCTTAATGTATCCCCACTTACCTACCAGAATTATATACACACTAATATAAATGAAAAACGGAAGTTATAGAAGAACGTTACCAAATTTGGCAGCAGTAGGAGTGTCAAAGCTCCGTTATTGAATATTAAGGTATTTTTTCAATTACCTCAAATCAAAGTATATAGAGATCAGAGCGTTCAACTTTGCGACAGGTCGCGAGGTAGGAACAGGAACCGTCAAATTAGTTTTGTTTTCGTTACTTTATCATCAGGTCACTCATTCGTTAAGTCCTTGTATGTAGAATGGACTTCAGGCATAATAACTAGAACTACAAATACTCCTACCGCAATCAGAAATCACCTCTTTTATTTATTGAATTATTTATTTATACATGGGCGATTGCGCAATTTCCATAGAAAATCTTAGAAACCACAGCAATATTATACCAAAAATAAATAATTAATCCATCAACACAAAACAGAATATTAACAAATAACCAAGGAGTACAATACATCAAATATTACAAAAAGAAAACGAAAAACGGATAAGTACAATCAATTTAACGTAATATTACAAATAAATTTTGGCACGTTTCTTGAAACCCCCCTCACTAACTCTCATCATGCCCACATCATCCAAAGCACTCACAAGACGATTAAGAACTCTCGCACCCGCTTTAGAGGATCGTTCAACAGGTACCTAGTTCGGAGGATTCTGTCTTGTAGCATACGGTGGCATGTGAAAACCCAACTCGCTGAAAAGCGATGGGCAATCAATTTTGTCAAACATGAGTCTGCGAACAAACATCACGTCAGCCAATTCGCGGTGACTTTTTAACGAGTTCAGATCCGTCAGGCGCATCATTTCTGAACCGCTGAAATGGTCCCAGTTTACCCCCGTTCTGTAAGATGCGTATAAGTTTCTTAGTTCCGAAGTTAGTTTCGTAGTTTCTTATGCCTCTTAGTTCTTTCCTTCGTTTAATTGGAGGATGTGCCTCCCCAAAGGGAAAGATATTCATCAACCGAATTGCGACGAGGTGTGAAAACAATCAAGGATTTAGTGTATCATGTGTGCCAACGCGTCTTTTGAAACTGAGTAGCCGAGTTTGGTTGTTCAGGAACTCGTTCGGGGATTGAGATTCGATAAGGGCGCTTCTTTGACGGTCAGGTGAAGCCAACCAAGAAGGAATTCGGGCGGTTGAGTGGAGTTCGGGGGGAGACGTCAGGAAGCTGGAAACATTCTTTCTTTCGCGGACTGCAAAAAGGGAAATTGCCTTTGGTGTTTGTCCCAGCGGGATCATTCATGAGAACCAACCAACAGGCACCTAGTATACAAAGATCACAGAGTGATTATCGTAACTACAAAGATAGATGGATATTTTCTTTTATTATTTTCAATGAAAAACATTTGTTGACCTACATTTTAATGTCGGAAAAAATAATAATAAACTCTTGATGGGGAAACATAAAATTAGTACTTCGGAGAAAAAACCATATACTTAATGTACTTATATGAGTTTCCTAAGTAAAAACCAAATTATTATGTATATAAGTCAGTATCTGGATGTGTGTGCAAACTGCAAAGCATAGGTGATGTGTAGAAAGAGTTCAGGAGAGAGGTTGGATGGTGCGTATAATTTTAGATGGGAAGTTTCTAGATGGCTACTTTAGGAAATACATTTTGAGAAAATCTTAGAACGGCGTACGGCGGACGGATGGGTTTTTTTTTTATTTTTTTTTTTTTTTTTTTTTTTTTTGAATCTTGAAACGTAAACCAAAAAATTTTGAAGGGCGGTAAAACAAATTTTTTCTTGGTCGACTACACACGTTCATTATTGAAAATATAGACTTTGGAGCAGGTAAATGGCCGATGGGGCATTCCACTGAGAAGTTGTTCATATTGTTAATTTAATGCGGCAGATTGTATGGTTTCAGTAGTAAAAACTGTGGTCCTGAAACCCCTCATCTCTACCAAAATGTTGTATTGAAAGGTTTAATGAGCAACTCGTGTGTTGAAATTTTTCATTTTTGATCCAAGAATCGGATCCTGCGCTCTTGAATGGTTCTGACTGCAAATTTTCAGCTCGAAATTCCAAATTTGAACAAACTAGTAGAAAGAAAATTATTTGACGTCTTAGGTAGAAGGCGCTAAGGTTCTCTCCAAGGTGGACTTGTGAGTGAGGTCATAACCATATGATGTCATTCAGCTTTCTTTATACCACCGTTTTGAACACTTTCATTATCCCGTTCTTTCCATACTGTCCCTGTTTGGAAGCTATCTTTTAGGTCTTTGAGCTGACGGAAGAAAATAAAATAGATGAATTGCCCAATGCCGGCAAGAAATGATTGTGAAACTTTTAGATATGGGATCGCCAAGCTTCCTTAAAAATGCGACAAGGTGGAGCTAAACCGGACGAACCTGGGGTGCCAACGTCTGCGAGTCAACTTGCAACCTTGAACTCCCGGCTGGGCTCCTTGCGGTGGAGCGCCTGCTTTCGAACCTCCCTGACATAATGTGGGGTCCTAACACACCTTGACGCAGGTGAAATGGCCTTGAATTTCGTGTACCTTGTTCTGACCTTGATGGTGTGCGAGAAAATGACAATGGGAAATTTAGCCTGTGTTATTTTATTTCATCTGCTGAAAGATGGACGAGGGCATTCCAAAAATATTCGATATGAAGGGTATTGGACGATTAGAAGTGGCAAAAACTGCCGTCTGAAGACCCAACAGAACTTGACGCACGTAAAATGACCTTGAATGTCCTGCACCTTGTTTTGAACTTGCCGTTGTACACAAAAATGACAATGGGCAATTTAGCTTGAGTTATTTTATTTCATCTGCTGAATGATCTCGACGATAGCAAAAAGGTGCCGTATGATGGGTATTGGAGAAGTGGCCAAAACCATCCCAAAGTTGGCCGTTAGGATGAATGTGTACGGTAAGAACTTGACTGCATATCATGAACATACGAATAGCTCTAAAATATGGTAAGTGCATACGTATTAGCTATATCGATACGCACAGAGTTCATCAATATTCTTTCTGTTTGCTCTGTATTTCCTGGTTTCTCTGTTTCTGGTAATATGATAATGTTGCAGCCCTTACAATGGTGCTATAAATACTCACAGCTGTGTTCAGTATGCTAAACTAATTATTTTTAATTAGTTCTTTCTAAAAGCATTCGTTCGGTTTGAATTCCATCTCATACACACATTTAATATTTTGTACTAAGAAACTGTTTTCCTGTGCACTCATATCTAAGACAAACTAACTTTTCTAAATAGTATTCTGATATAAAAATCTTATTCTACGACGTTGAATCATTTTCGAGTTTTTTCACACAAGATATTGTAGCCATACCCACGTTCCTTGTTGTTTTGTATGGTCCCCCTGTCCTTCACATTCTCTAACTTCCTTGAACACACAACTCACTGTTGGAATTCAATCTATCCATACAGAAGTCATTGCATTCGATTTTTTCTAAGGTAGTGAGGGAGGGAAAACCCTTCGTGTTTCTTCCAGATGTAGTAACCTGGACTTAGGCACCAACTGACTAGTAGTGTCCCATAGCACTAGTGAGCCTAGTGATAATGCTTGGCAGTATGTATCGCTAATGGAATTGACATTCTCGTCATGCTCTACATTCCTTAGGAACGTATTCCTTCCTGCTGTGACTACGCCTGCTACTCCGTCTAATGCTAACTTCGTTGCTACCTTATGTTACTTTATGGTTATTAGATTGCATACAAAAGACTTTCAGCTGCATTTGACGGTCAACTTTAAGCAGCATTTTTGGCATGATTCAAATGTGTCCAAAAAAAAGTATACATTGAATGCATTTCTGAGCCCGTTTGTGTATTTCAACTAAGTGAATAAGATTCCTAGAGGAGTCATGTCAAAAACCACTCCACTGATGGATGTAAACTAATCTCTTTACCCAGCCTCGTTACGAGCTGCCTGGACCACCATTGACTCCACGTGAAGCACACAAGGATCCGTTATAGGTTCCACCACACGTCAAGAAATTCCCCTGTCAATGATCCCTCGATGCCCTTGGGAATTGATTCCGCTAGATTCTCGAAGCGCTCGCACTCGGTTCCTGCCTCGGATTCATTATGCCGTTTCCCCTCTTATCTCAGGCAGCTCATCCCGCCGGGAAGCGGTCTCAAAACAATCGGGACTGTTTTCAGCGGCCATATATGGGGCCCGGGGCCTTAGCCAAGAGCCCATAAATCGGCCGTTGCTCGTCCCAATGACCAACTGCGTGGCTTTTCAATTGAAAATCCTCGCGGGTGCCCAGGGGTTTCGACCCAATCGCCTCGTCCGTTCGGGTCGCGGGGTTCCCAGGACGCTGGCTGTATCTTCGAATTGGAATTTGCAGTCCATTTATCCCATCAACGGCTCCACCACGTGAAACCCACAAAGGCCCACAGGGGAACACAGTTACAAGCTAAATCTTCCAGAAAAGTTCATGAAACTGCAATCGGAATTCAGACCAATCAGACAAATAAATGCGTAATTCCTCTCACTTGATAAGTGAAGCACAAATGGCTTGATACAATGCAAATAAAAGAGGAAAATGAATACATTTACAGTTTGTATCGATTTTGTAAGACATTTTTGTCTCTGGGTTAAAAGTACTTGTGCTTGCACTAATTCACCTTAACTTTGAGACCAGGATTCCTCAAAATAGGTATTTGGTTTTGATGTCAGGAGTTTGTTTTTTGAATATTTTAATTGGCGCAAACGTCTAAAACATTCATATAGCCAAAAAAAAAGCATCATAAATGAAAGCTTTTTAAAATCAAAACAGTCTTATTAAAATCAAAATAAGTTCTGATTTAAATAAATCAAAAGCAATTGTAACAAAACTGTCAACTGCATGCTTGAAAACACCGTCTCACTGTTCTTGGCATCGACATCGCTTGCGGAAGATTCGTGAATGGTCGTATGCAAACGAACTGAATAGTAGGTATTTCGAGGAAGTATTTTTCAAGTTTAAGCCAAGTGACAATGTTATAGAGGAAGTCAATATACGCACTCAAACCTCAAAGAAAGATTTTACGATTCAGGTCTCCTGAGTACAGCGAACAAGCTTCTCGCCCCAAAAGAAAATATTGGTCAATATTAAGGCCATAAGCCACTCTACTTTTTTATTTATTGTCATCCGATCGGTTGTAATCGAATTTGCAGTCTACGTATATCATAAAAGGCTTCGCCACGTGAGATACACAATGGCCATCACGAAACCGAATGGAATTGCAGCTTTTTATCCTGTGAAATGGTTGAGTCAGAGAGAGCTTTCCAAAGAGGTGCTATGTAGTAGGTCGAAAATCATCAACAGTGAATGAAAATGTAGAGAGAAAAAGCGTTTGACGACATTAGAAACGCTTTTTTTACGAATTTTTTTTTTTATTTTTGGATTCTGCGCATCCTGAAAAGTAAACCAAACAATTTTCAGGGGGTGTTAAAATTTTTTTTCCTGCTCGATTACAAAGGTTCATTACCTATTGAAAATAATAAACCAAAACGGATCATGTTTCATGTCAAGTGATCCCACGCACATAGCGAACCACAAACCCAGGTAGCAACAAAGAAACAGCACTCCTAGGGTGACCAGGAGAGAATTTAGCTCTCTCAGCTGATCAGTATGAAACCCATAATTTCAATCGGCTCTTAATGTTTCAGAGAGTCATCCTATCAAATATTAATTTTCTAGGGTGAAAAGGTTGGTACGCAAAAATTCAGATACCTGGCCATCCTAAAGGCATTAAATATGTCAAAAATTGATTTAGGAACCTATATAATAACAAGTGTTACACACAAAGAGAGTATGTCTAATCCGCCAATATACTTTGTAACATTTTCAACTTAATTTTAGTAATAATATAATTTTAGTTGTGTATGGTTTTATCATGTGCTGTTAAGCCGTATTAATCTAATGTATTTTTGATTTTCCAGGTATGTTTCCATTTGGATAATATGCACGCACAAAAAACACCGTAAGTACTTTTAAGGTTCAATAAAAATCCCCCGTGTTTTCCTTGAGCCACTCCACTAGAGGAACTCCATTTGTACCTACGCTAAAGACATTCTGCTCCCACATTTTCCTCTCTTGGCGTACGAATTTGAAATAAATATGAATGGCTTCTTGTTGCTTTAGAATCTGCTCAATTGTTAATGTTCCTTTTGATTTCCTTTGAAGTCGATTTTTATGTACAATGGAAGCTTAGTTGGCTGGTACCTCATGATAAATTTATTATCTACCGCAATACCATTATTTGTTAGAACTCGTTCCTCCCTTTGAAGAGTTTATTTCATTTTATATTAACAGTTTTATTATAATAATTATTGTACATTAATTGTATTTTATTCCATTAAAGGGGTAATTTTATTCCGTTACTCATAGCTATAAAACACCGCTATTATCTACTTATTTTTTGATCCCGTTGTCGTTTATTGTTTAATTGTGTAGTGACAGTGCAGCCCTCTCCTATATCTCATACTTTATTAATTAATCAGTGACACAGTCAATGAGCGCTAAATATGAGTCAGGAAAACAACTTTTATATAACGCCCCAGTCTACCTAGCGGAAGCTTTAATTTCATATCACTTTGCAAAATCCAAAGGGCCCCGCACTTTTCTTATGGGAATATGGTTTCACAGAATTCTCATAAAACTACTAGATAGTTTTCAATGCCCCAATCGAAAGTCTCCATGTTCTTAAAAAATCGAAAGGATTTTGAGTTATTCTCAATTTGAGCGCTGAAATTTTTATTCAAAAGTAATCTCCCAGTCATAACCTTCTGCCTTGATTTTGAAGATATCGGCGTGAAACTAGGAGAATGTTTTTGGGGTGCCTAATATTAAATTTTAAGTGAATGAAAATAAGGAAAAAATTCAAATTTTTTTTGGATTACCAGAAGGGGACGTATTGTTTAGGTACTGATAAGATAATAGAATGGAATTATGTATGGCAATTTTTTCTTCACAGCAATTGCAAAATAGAGGTAAATGGCTTGGTTTGAATCGCTGTTTGAATTGAAACTCAATAGTGACCAGCATCGCACTCACAACTCACTTCGTAGCTTCGAAATATCACTGATTTGATTGCAGATAATTTGTCGCGCATGAAGAGTGCTAACTTCCTCAGCTTTGCCAATTCCAATAGGTAACGTGTTTGTGATATGACTGAAACATCACTTAAGTTGGCTAACCTGCTGCCTTAGCTTAAATTGGCTAACCTGCCTTCATATCTGTCTTCCTTGTTATTGAAAGATATGATCCACGCCCACGCTGCTACAAGAAATTGGCTCTTCGCACATGTCGTCAAAAGATTAAAGTTCGCCGCTAGCGCGTTACCTGCTTTCAAGGGAGTTCACCCTGTCATTAACTTATGGCGCTTAAAAGCTCGCTTTTCGCTCAAAGACGAAAACAACTTCGGCACATTCGCCAGGAAACCGCTTCAATATTTGAAGACTCAAACCTTATGTAGATGTTTACTCACTAAGCTGCCAACATGGTGCTTCACTCAAATATACAAGGCTTTTATCTTCCTTTCTCACCCCTTGCCGATCCTGACATTATTTAGCACCAACACATCACAGAGTCCCTTTGAAGGTTCGACAACTTCTTTGTTTTTTCAAAAACAAAAAAGTTTTTTGTTTCCCAGCTCAGCGATCGCCCCAGCGGCGACCGTCGACCCGCCCGAGCAAAAAGGAAAACGAGTCCGAGAGAACCCCGAGAAGAAGCAATTATCATGCAGAGTTATAGTCCAACCGTCTGCAAAACTATTAGTACCGTCTGGGGTTTTTGCTCTGGTTCCACGCTCGGGTAGAAGTTTAAGGTCCATCCCGAAGATAGTTTACGCGCTCGTTTCTGTCTTCTGACTAATTTTCTTTTGCTTGCAACCCCCTCCCCCCCATCATGTTCCCTCGTCTTTTCCGTTCAGTTTCTCACGAAATTCACACGACAGGACGCCTGGAATGCCAATATCTCCTGTCGCCAATAATCTTTCCGCCGGATAATCACGCTCTACGTTTTTACGACGTGCGAAAGTCATTAGGGTCTGCGACAGCAAAATTGTTGGAGGCTCTATGGTTAGTTAGCATATAATGCATATCTTGAGCCTTCCCCAGAAGCAGTGCTTTGTCATCCACTGTGCATTTTTGCATCTTGCAAAATTCATTGAATGAAGAAGTTTTAGATGCTGAGGCTATTGGTCAAAAAGGGTTTTTCTGAGTTCGTTCACTTAAAAAGTTGAGGAGATTTGAAGCAGTTTGCGTTCTCAAAAATATACATTTCTCTTTCTCCTACTATTAGCGGCAATCAACTCATCGTATTCACATTTCTACATGAACGCTTAAACCATCTGAAAAACGAAAATCTGAACTGTAGATAGGATAGAAAAACATGAGGAGAAAGTATAAGAAAATTCACTTACAAACATACTCGTAAATACTTCGTTGGGAGTACTAATATTCGTATCACTGAGTAATGAGTGTGTTTCAGGGACCTCGCTTTTCCAGTGGATTTGAATAAGGCAGTCGAAAATCGGGAAATCGGTGGCCTTTTTTTTTTTTTTTTTTTTTTTTTTTTTTTTTTTTTTTTTTTTTTTTTTTTTTTTTTTTGTCACTAACCTTATTATACTTGTATGAGGACCGGTTAGCGAGGGGAATAGATGTAAGAAAGTTCAAGTTTATTCTAGACGAGAAGTAATATGTAGGTACCTATTTATTGACAATGTCGACTAAAAAATTCGAGATAGACAATGATTATCCATTGAATGTTTGCATAGGGTACTATTCAGTTTAAAGAGTTGTCTATACAAGGAATAAGTAACACCCGTTGTAGGCTATATGCTTAAAGGATCAAGAAAACAAAATTCAGACATATGTCTTGACTGTCATAACAAACATTCCGAAAAGCACATTTAACTTGGGTCTTTTCTCCAAGTGAAATGCCGTTGGAGACTAAAGTGGTATTGCTGGCCGGTCTTTATAAGAACCAAACTAAGGCTAATCGGTTGTAAAAGTCTGGTAAACACTAATGGATGCCTCAATAAGTAAAACCCTTGATTCAATTCAAGGTTTCCTCCGAGAATAGCATGAGCTTATCCAGACCCAGATATACACAAATACCTTAGTATCAGAAAATCAACTAGAGCACTATTCCTTACTGATAGAAACCTTCTCTCAACCCAGACTTAATTCGTGATATAAGATTATTCTGGATCCAAAACTTATCTCCAACGAGAGCATAGATGAATAAGATTATATTCTTTGAAAACTGTGACATCTTTTGGATTTCCTAAGGGGTAAATGCGAGTTTTGACGTCAGGTGAAGCTGCTGTACGAATATTGGTATTGATTCATCAAATTCTATAATATGCAGGTCTTTTCTGGCACCCGTACAAAGAAGCACCTAAGTAAAAATTTGGAAAGGGCCCCATTCAAGTTTCTGCACTCTTGCATACAAATTGAAGTTGCCAACTTAACAAGTGAGCTTCTTGGTTCTGGACGATGAATATGGTATTCTTAAACTTGATAACCGTAAAAAGGTAGCTTAACCTTAGCCGTAACTTGGTCAATGGAGTTCTTCAGCCTTCTTCGCTTCTCCCGAATTCAGTACAAACATGAGGAACATTTTATGAGAAATAAATCTGTATGGACGTATCAATCACCCAATCAATAATAACGTTTATCAAACAAACAAATAAATACATGTACATCAGGTGAACATAGATGCATATTATTTTCAACATTTTGTTAGCCTTTTTATCGACTTGTTGAGACATCTCCGATATTTTCATAATTGTTAACATAAGCATAAGCGTGTAATGTTTTGTAAATTCATATCGTTCGATGTATATTGCACAGGGAGTTCTGTACACTGGAACTTAGATTTATAAATCCGAAGAAATACATTATCTGCAGAAAGAAAAGGAGCAGTGAGAAGTCTAGTGTGGGGCCGCGATTCTCTTGCCGATGTAACACGACGACTTAATGGCGAGAAGACACGTAACTTGGCAACCTCGAAGGCATCGAAACTCAAGTGGATGGAAGGTTACGTCTATATGTGGGAACGTACCTACCTCCAGAGCAGCTCTTAATAAAAATGTAAAAAGATGATCCCAAACCCGCGGCAAGTGAACCGGAGCGCTTTGAAACGTAACGTCTATCGAAAACACAAAACCGGCTATTAGCTTCGTAGTCATTAACATCATTCTTAATTGATGGCGACTTCAGCCAAGTACCTGATAGGTGGACATATGTATTTTGTCCGTTTTGCGTCAGGAAACTTTGGAGGCCCTCCAGCCACCCGCCATGTCCAACTAATCTGAATTTTCACCATGGTGTTACGTATATTTGAGTTGCGAACGTAGTGAGCATCCAGACCACTCATCTAAGCAAAAACTGATCTGTTAAAATCTTTCTAAGAGAGGAAAGCAGACGAGATTTCACTAGTTTTGACTAGTTACACAAATCAGTAAACAAAATTACGTACCTAACATCAATTAGTCAATCCATTAGTAAAATTCAGATTAGTTAGACGTGGCGGGCAGCCGAGGGGCCCGGAGGATTTCAATATCCTACAGTGAACAGGAGAGACTTCACCTCACTCAAATTTATCTAAAGTCGAAAGGTAATCATTTGATTGTCTCTCCTCCACATGATTTTAATTACCCACATATTACTACCATAACTACGTTTACTCGTTTTGCGCTCCTGCAAAAAATGCTGTCCTGCGGTGCTCCAAAAATTCAAAGGTGTAAATGTTGGTTGTGAGAATTTAATTCTTACATTCGTCATGTCATCATATCTTCAATTATTGATGTAGATTTAGCAGATCGTAGGCTCGCCGCACATAAGTTCTGAATCTGTCAGTAAAACCAAATTAAAATTATTCGTTGCATTTGCGTCCAGGCAGAAAACGTAAAACTGAATTCGGTTAAACTGAGCTCTACTATTTCAAACTTGAATGGAAATGTGATTGACGTCACGTTCGAAATGCCATTAAAACGTATTTAGGTTCTAGTAGCATCCAAATCATTCAGGTGGCATTGACGAAATGTAATTTAATGCACCCCAATGAATGCTCCATCTTGACACCTAATTTAATAATTTAGGTCAATCCCCCTGATATCGACTTTACTGCGGCAATAATTATAATGAATTTCCTTCGAATTCATATTTGTAGATACCGCATTCAAATTCAAATCGTATCGATTGATTTTTATCGCCCGCCAATAAAATAACACTCTGAATTCTAATAAATGGCAACCGATTAAGTTTTCATTGTATTATTCAATGATTCAATCTCCAACGTCACTCATTACCTTTTTGATGGCTTATATTTTATATCTAAGATGTTTTCTTCCGATTCATCATCTAGTTCGTCATCATTTTCCAAGAAAAACAATATTCGCTCTCCAAAATCACAAATTCCTCTCCCATTTCTAATTATACTTATATTAATGCCACGAATGCTGTTCGTCGCATTAGCACACATGATTGTTCCCTTGCATGCGCAAACTAAATATTATTATATAGCCCTTCTAAAATCAACACCAATCTTCCTTCATCTACCAATTACAAAGAAACACTCTTGGCCCGTTCCACCTCGGAAGATCACAAATTAATCCATCGTTAATCCAGTTATTTCACTGTTGTTTTTGAGGGATAACTCTCGACTTTTCATTAGCTTTCCTTCAGCCCTCTATGGTGAAACTGGTGCTCAGACATTACACGTACAAGTAAGGGGTCCTGATAACTCCCAACATTTTTCATCCCGTTCGGTTCGTGGGTTAATCCCCAAATGGCCCTGGTGTGTTCTGGTGACCATGAGGAAATGTCATTCTGGAAATACTCATTCGACGTTAGACATTCGAAAAATTTATCTTGAAACATGCATTGAGGAATAGATTTTGGACTTGACATTTACTTCCACAACATACACAAAACATTTTCCCGTACTAAATATGTATGTATATGTATATTATCTAGCAGAGGGATGCCTGTCTTGCATCAATCTGGAGGTTTCAGTTTGTTTACCAAGAACGTTGCTAAAGAATGAACTTATGGCTGCAACCGGAGCCTTCTGGTCATTAAATCGTGAAAGGCGGGCTTGGGAAACGGCCTTGCTAATGCTTTCTACTTTTTATTCACGATGCTTCTTTGACAAAAAAAAAAAAGTTGTTCCATCTATTTCACAGCTTTTGGACGTATTACAGTCACTTTTATTGAGTACGCTCGCAGGCTCGAGGATCTATCTTAGTCGTTTTCATAGAGAGGTGCTTAAGCTAAAACACTTAGAATCCATTTTATGAATTTACAAAAGTAAATTACATTTATTTAAATGCATTTCATAATGGCGTGTATCTGGTTACTTCATCACTTCATTCACTTTCTCAATATTATGACCTAGGTTGACGAAATTATTTCTCCAAACATGTTATAAGTCCTGCCAAATTTACTGAGGATCATTATGAGGATTTTCGTGGCTAATAGCAATTATTGTGTATGATGTCATTCAAGTGAGCTTTCATACCATTTCACATCACTCCAACGAAAATGTTGTGATCCAAGTTTAAATTACGTCAATTTCAAAAATGAAGATAGATAGAAACGATTTTTTTCCTTTAATAGTTGATTATAAGTTGTTATTGGATTAGAGTTATCATTAAATAAGAATGACGAGTAACACTAAGAAAAAACACTGTTACCAAAATAAGATCAATTCTACGATTTGGATTATAAGATCAAATTTCTCGAAGTTTTCTTGAAGAAAATAAAATCTTAGAGAGAACTTTATTATTTCATCAGTCTTTTGCTATGGTAGCAAGGAAAATGGAATAGGAAAATTTGTCAAACTGGGAAATGGAGTATATAAAGTCAAAATCTATGTTCAAAATCTTACCCCCCATTTCTTGTTTAAAGATTACATTTCTTGAATGTACTATGTCGAATACTTAAGTATTTCCCACGGTCGCCAGAACACCTTAACTCTGTAGAAGTTAAATTTGTGAATACGCTGTTATTAACTCCGATCTCCTTTTGTGAGATTTGATAAAACAGATTAATGGGTCTCATCCCAATTTAGCAGAATCGTTAACCACCTCACTTTGTGAAAAACTAGACGTGATGGCTTCCTCATACATCGTGGTTGTATTTTCTTTTGGATGTCATCGAGATGGAAGAATAATTGGATGGAGTAACAGGATGCGTTGATAAGGAATCAACAAATCTTCCGTTAGTTTATTGCTGGGATCGAAATATCCCCTGAAGGTGATAGGATCTGAGAGGCGTTAACATCGGTCACTTGCGTTGGTGTTAATAGCCTCATTCCAAGCCCAGCAGATCTTTCCCATTCTCCTTGAAGTCCTCCACCTCTTAGCCGCTCCAGCTGTCAGAACGTTTGCCGGTAGCGCTCAGGGGGACCCCGCCCTGGACCGCTGCACCGTTAACAGATCCACGGGATCCCTTCTCGGAGGTGTTAATCGAAAAGTCACTGCCCTCCGGCCTTTACTGGAAATTAGAAGTGTAGAGTAAAAGTTACAGAAGGTCATTGGAAGGGAGTACGCAATAAAGAGGAGAAAGAAAACTCATGCAATGGATTCTGTCTAGAGTTAGACCCACAACTTTTGGAATCACTCTCTACATGGAATCGGGCTCCGAACTTACGTGGTTCGCTGCTAGAAGTGCCAAGGAGCTGCGTTCCTTAGAAACATGGTTATTGACATGTCTTGCGCTGTAGTTGAATACCTTGCGTCACCCTTTTCTCCTCAACAATTCATTCCCCACACCATCATCATAATCAATACTTGTCAAAAATGAGATTTATATTAGAAGTAAATTATTATAAAAAGAAAAAACACGCACACAAACAAAACAGCCTGCGAAACACAAAAACAATGGTTAGGTACTTTATGCTTATTAACAATCACTGTTCGTCATCCACAAACGTCCTCGATGACAAAATTAGAGGCCAAATCTATTTAAAGTTTTAAACTAGTAATTATGAATGTTGTTAATCTCACACATTACGATGGGTTTTTGCTCCTTTTGATATTTTTGATATTGGAAATGAAAAAAAGTGGAAATTCCAAAGCCGATTCCGGGAAAAGGCCAAAACTGGCTGAACTCCTTATTTTTTTTTATTTTATACCTTTCAATTTTTTCCCTCCCAATGATTCTCTTTTATTATTTAGTACATGTAGTCCTTATTTATTTTATTAGTTCGAACCTTCTTCTTAGTTACTCAAGTATTCGTCCTTTGAGCTCCTCAGGTCTCTACAATTATATAGAAAACGTTCTGATATTTACGCACCATGGTTCGAGAAAGCTTGAAAGTATCGGTAATTATCCCCTCCACCCCCACCACGACAGAAAATCCAAAATTTTCAAGGTTTGTTTCACAACTAGAATAAAATTGGAATCGAATTAAATAAGAACCACGAAAATCGGTTGAGAATTATAGCCTGGGTAGCGTCAATAAAATTTGTCGAAAAAACTACGCGTAATCCCCTCTATTCCCCATCTACCTTCTTGAAATTTAAAACTTCCGCGGTTTTTTGTACAACTGGACTAAAATTGGGTTCGAACAAAGTAAGAATCTTAAAAATTGGTTGAGAGTTGTGGTCTAAAAAATTTCTCACACACTCACACATACACGTATGGTTCTTTACCGGGTTCGGCCTTAGAATGGGCTGAAACGGATTTGTATGCGGTCATTTATTTTCTCATGATTGGGTTGTCCCCTATCCCCCTGGATCAATTCCAATAGGTCGTCCTTCTATTAATGAAACCTAGCTTCAGAAGGACGTACTGAAAAACTACGAGAAGTTCATTCGTAAAAATATACAACCTCTCCACCACCATACAAATGCGATGAGTTATATAGAACAACCCAGTTGAGATACTTGGTGAAGGTAGTGGGACGATCGCCAAAATGACCAACCACGATCACCTTATGAACATTACGAGCGTTTCCGCGATACAAAGTCAGGGAGAAGTGCGCCGAAAACTGAACAAAGTCTCCCTCGGGAGCAATTACAAGAAGCCAGAAGCTGGGCGGGCTGGGGAAGGACTCGAGATAGGGCAGGGGCAGGATGAGCCTGCTCTTCCTCCGTGAAATCCACACTCTATTGTAATGGTTCATAGAGAAAGGAGGCGATGACCTTTTCCTTCGAGGTGGAATGCCACCGTCCGAGGAACCCTCTTCCCCACCTTTCCTAACTCGATCAAGAATTTTTCGTCGTACTATGAGACCAGTTAATTGGCCCGTTATCGCGTAATAGAGTACACCAATTGTTCTTGAAAACATTCTGCCGAGTTGGGTTGGCATTATAGTGTCATCACTTATTGTAACAGAAATATAGAATTATTTTAATAAATTACGAGTCCAAATAATTGAATGTAAAATTGTACAGTAACATGTGTATAAATAGGCATGGCAATAAGCGAAATGAACTTGCCGATTTCAGGTTTTAGTATGCGCAATGGTTACTAGAACCAATCCCAACGTAATTCCAGAGACTTGTACCAAACTATCCACCAAATTTGAACAAAATCGAACTAAACTTAGTACAGGTTTGCACGTGATAAGAACTTGCCTTAGTCACACCATCAGACTTTAAACAGACATAGAGACAGGCAGACAGCCCGGGAACCAAAACTTTGCAAAAAGCTCTAGAATGGAAAGAGCAAAGCACTCACATCCAAGGCGCACTGGTGACTTCAAAGGGGGTGAGACTTCAAAGGGGCCAGGGTAACACTTATTACACACAAATTCGAACGAAATACGGAAACCGACGTAATGGAAATTTATCTAACGTTCGATGAATATAGGCTCACTTTCAGAGGGGTGGCAGAACAAATGACAACGATTTTTGAGGCTTATAAATACCTAAGTAAAAATTGCATTTCGAGCACATAATACAAACAGACCACTATTCTCTAAACGAAAAGATTTCACATCAAAAGAACATTGTTCAGACTTGGTCTACCAGATCCCTTGTAGAAGTGGTGGGTGTGGAAAATTTATTTGAGAGAAACGTCTCAATCCATTCGGCGTCGTTTTTCAGAACATAAATCGGATCTACAAGAAGATGCAAGAAACCGTTGGTTGCCCTTTGCTAATCTTTGGGAGATACTATGGACTTCGACAATTTCAAAATTGTAGGAAGAGAATCCAATTGGCAAAACAGAACATTTTTAGAAATGGTCCCACACCTGGACACTGACTAAATGAAGAAACGTTATAAGTTCACTCGCCATTAACCTTCTGGGAATGAAATGAAAAGGGTAATTCAAAAAGAATAAACGAGGATTTTATTATCTCCTCAAACGCAAACGCATCTCCTCACATTTACCAAATTTAATCACTTAATTAGTTACTTGATTACATAGTACTACAATTATCAATTCAATAGTGGCTGAAGTTACGCTGCATGGAACAACCCTCAATTTTAAAATCAGTGCACAAATTTTGCACAAAATCTCTTCTATTTGCGAGATAAGTTGACTTTGTTTTCTTGTTATATTAATGTAGATCTTTTTCATAATTTTCTAAGGGCCACTTTTTTTCCAAAATCCCTTAACCTCTAGGCCAAAAGTTGAATGACTGAGGTTCGAGTAAATTAAGAGTTACCGAGTGATTAGAAGATTAACCTCTAACTTACCGGCCAATGAGTTTGGGAAAAGACAATTTTCTTTCAGGTTTCAAGATAACCGTGTATTAGAATTATCGAGTGTTGGTATAAGTGTCCTTTGACAAATATACCTTAGTAAATTTAACTAGCTAATGATTTTGTGGGTTCATTTTCCTTATGCTACCAGGCACAGAGTAACTTTAGTACTAGCAATGGAGTTCTGTTTGTTAACATTCTAAAATTTGCGTAACGACACCAAAATTTGTGACGACCCGGCACTTTAGATTAATATTAACTCGAAAAGTGAAGGCTAGGTAGTGAAGGCTAGGTAGAATTTCTATTGATTTTTCACGTACAACCAATGAGTTACTAGGAAAGAGTAACTCCCATAGTTTTCATACTAGGAAAATCGTTCGCCACTTTTTGGAATGCTCTCATTTTATCACAACATCTCATGACCTCTAAGCCATTGTAGTGTCAAGGAATGCTGCTTTATTACTTTAAGTTATAAACTAGGTAATATTGTTTTGTAACCATAATGGAATAATCTTGTGAAAAGAAGGCACTAGATGGTTGGTATACAATTGAGTAGTAGGTACCTACTGGTAAGCAGTAGGTACTAGACATATTCATGATCTATTGTTTTTCCCATCAAGGGTGAAATTAAAATACTTGAAAAATTTAATTAGTAATGTTTTCAAGTTGCTCTTGCTTTTGTTTGCTGTGGTGTCTTCTGAAGGTAATTATTGCTTTGTTCTCGTGTCAATGAAGAGTGCTTACTTATAACTGGAGGAAAAAAGCACTTTCCATATCGACGGAGGACTCGGCCGAAGGAAGGAGTTGTTTGGTTGAAGCCGCAGGGGATAAAAGATGTACCTACTCAGAGCTCAGAGGCTGCTGTGGCGTCCTCTCAGAACGGCGATTGTGGGGAAGACGTAAAAGTGAACTCTTTTCTTAAGACGATTCTGCTCCTAGGAGAGCGTGCGTTCCCGTTGCCACGCTATTTACCGCGTAGTCACTTTACAAATCACAACCATTTACTTTTTCTTTTTTTCACTCTCACTCTGACGGCACAACTCCCTTTGACAGTATGTGGCATCTGTTATGTTCGGCAAAAAGTGCATTTAATCAACCTGACAAGTCGAATCTGAATCTAACACCTACGAAGACACTATTTGCCTATAAAACTCTAATTTTCAGTTTTGTTACACAGTTAAATATCCTAGATTTAATTTCGATTTTTATTACCGACCTTCTCATTTTTGTAAAAATTAGGAAGCAAGCCTTGTGTCTATGTGCAATAACGTATCTCAAAAACGGCATTAACGATTTAGTCAAAAGTTTGAACTGCTCCCAATTCAGACCCGAATATACGACTGGCACTGGACACATCATTCTTTGAGCCGTTTCGACTCCTGTTTTTATAACTTGCCGGTACAAAGGGGATTACAATATATCGTATGACTCCAAGTAGCCGTCGCATATAAGGAATGCAGCTTCAAGGAAGCTGGTTTTAAGGAATCCATTCCGTGGGATAAGCCGTTCTGATTTCGTTGACGGAATTGGAGCACATAAAGCCTTTTCGTAGCTTATTAAAATCGCTCTAGGTATTTATTGACTACAGTATCACGCGGGAGTCAAAAAATTACAGCCCGATTGAGGTCCTCAATTCTGTAGTGTTAAATGCTTTGGAGTTAAAATTGTGGTGATCATTGATGTGATTACACAATTACCTAATCTGCTAGCGAAAATTAATATCTAAGAGGGTTACATAATTTTCCGTTCGACTTCCCCGTGTGACGCTCGGGGTCTCGGTTCTATTTTCACTTTGTTATATGCATCCTAACATCAGTAACTAGCTAGATACTCTCCGGCAGGTGTTACATTTCTATTCTTACCACTTCACTGTATTTTTTGGTTGGCTTTTTGCAAAGTGTTGGAAATTCTGACGGTACAATCGTCAGATAGGTAATCACTGAGATCAGTGAAGAAGAAGGTACAAAGCGGGTTCTTTTCCAGTAATAGTTACCTGCAAGGTTTATTTGATTCGCATAAATTTTTGTCACGGCATGCCATTCGCATGTCATTTTTGTGTGTTTGTATTTCTGTCATATGGGACAAAACTATTATTTCAGGTCTTTTGCATTACTTTTAGATCTCATGTTAATGAATCGAATGAGATGTATCCACTGACTCGCGCTCCAATAGGGCTAAAAGATGGAAATGAAATGAAGTCAACACGACTGTGAACCGCAAAGCTATTTACAAACGTTAGCTAATTTTTTTTAAATTTATTTTCATTTGGCATCTGGAGCTGAATTTTAGTTGATACAATCACATTTCAATTTCAGTTTTAATCATTCAGTCACATTTTGGTTTTTACTTTTAACTTGTCTATGTTGTAACAAAATCAGTGATCCTGACTAATTTATAAAATAAAAAGACGATTATAAATGAATTGTCCCATGTTCTTTCTTGATCTACCAATCGAAGAAGTGGTTATTTACCGAGGTACGAAATAAGGAAGAACACTGATCTATGCAAAAGTTTTATCCTCCCAAACAATTAAATAAAGATTTGTGTAATAATTACCTATTATTAGGAACAATCATTACCTATTTCAGGTACAATTTTCATTGCCGCTCTGTACAGGGTGAATTTTTCTAATCGATCCAATTTTTCTGGCCATGGCTACATAGGTTATAGTAGTCATTAGATGATTCATACATTCAAGTCAACTCTATACATCACCACCACTATCACTATCATCTTTTTTTATTTCGTTTTATATTATAGTTATTAATTGTATGTCAGATAAAATGAGTATGTCCCACAAAAATATCAAATTTTTTGTGAATAGAATAATCAGCCTCTGTACAATTTTTTCCTATACGGTGGCTTGTAGAATGGAGGGCTTCCCACGTTGCTTTTCTCCCCTCTCCTTTGCAGAAACCGCTATTTTGAAAAAACCCTTTCATAACGATTTTTTTTAAACCCCTGAGGCCTCACAAACACGTGATTCCTTTGTTTTCAAGACGCCATAAAAGTACTCTTAACCCGAGTCGGGACCTTGCCGCGTGGTATTTTTTCTCAACTTTGCTTACACCTACTACTCTCTCAACACCACCCGACGCATGAGATACGGGACAGGAGCTGAATCGTCTGACTCGGCTTTAAGCGTTAATGGTGAGCTGAGTAATTACTCTTAACTATTACCCAACATTAGTTCTGTAGATACTTTCGACTTGATTCTTTTGTTTCAAATGTTCTCGTAAAGAAAAGATGTAGTAACTGCCTCATGTTTGAGAATGTGACCAACAAGACGAGGTTGGTGAATCCACGAACCGCTCTAGCCGATGATATACCAAAACCAATATACGCCACTTAAAACTATTATTTTTCACCTATTTTGACTCGCAAGACTCCTGCAGTACTGGTTCCAGAGTTGTTCCCCCCCAGGCCAACCCGGCTAGTTTTGCACATTCATCTCGGACTCCATCCTGTCCTCTTTTTACGAGTCTCCCCTTCATGCAATTGAGATAGATATTCATTTTTGTTATTCGTATGATATTCATCTGTTCATGAATGTATTGGAGGCAGTCGTCATAAGCAGTGGTAAGAAGAGTTCCGCCATTAGCTTCAGAGATGTTTCAGCAGCTTGTGTTCAAGTTACTATACGTCACAACTACCTAAGGAAGCATCTCCACCGCATAGCAGAGTTTGGAAAATTGTATAACTACCTGGTTAACATACAGTTACTAACAGGTTCAGGGAACTATATCCGCTCGCGATCACAGTTGCAAGCCCTGGAGTTGCTTCTTTTGTGTCAGATACTTTTACGGATACTGTAATTGTATCCAAAATCCGCGGATACAGATACATGCCAAGGGAAAGTAACTACGGATAGAGATACAGTTACTTTTATATATAACCTTAACTGTATCTTGTTACTTTTTCAGATACAATCACAAGAATAGTCCTAATTTGACTGGAAATCAAAAATTTTACTCCTACTGCACACCTGGTCGTTGTTTCGGAGTCCAAACGGGGAAGAAATGAATTCCAGTCATAATACAATCGGAGAGCATTTTCAAAGAAACACGGTTTTTGGATTTTTAGTTCATACGCAAAAACTGAACCTTGGCACAGTCAGAAAAATCTGAAATTCTGATATATACTCCTTCGGCCTCTAGAATTTCCTGTATAAATTTTCGCATACTGCACGCCTAAGGGTCAAATAGAAAAGAATTGACATTTTCACTGTAAACTTTTGAGGCTTTCAGAATGTGTTGTACAAAATATCAGATTTTTCCGACTGTGCCAAAGTTTAGTTTTTGCGTATTTGCGGAACTAAAAATCCAAAAAACGCGTTTCTTTAAAAATGCGCTCCGTAGCCATGCTTCATGACTGGAATTCATTACTTCCTGAATTCCTGAATGAATTGGATAAATTGGATGATTTGGCATCCTTTTTGGCAAGAATTCTTCAAATTTGCCATAAGTATCCGATAGTTAGTTGGTTACCCAGGTAACTATAATCTACCCAATTCTGCGGCATAGGACTACCGAACGACCCCAAAGTACAAAATTATCGAAGGAGTGACATCCACTTATCCTGAGACAAGGCGATCTGATATGAATTGTGGCGGCCAGTGGAGACGATCTGCTGGGATGCCCGAAAACTCGTGATACAAACTGCCTGGCAACCTCTCTGCGGAAGTAGCGCTATAGCTTAGTTTAAAAAATAGATGTTCCATTTAGTTAGGAGTTCAGGAGCGCAGAATAGCTTTCCTTCTGCCCTTCAGGTTATTGAGAAAGTAGTTACTCTGTCTATTTATTAGCAAGCATCCTTACAGTGAATAGTTATGAGAGTCGCGTGGTAAATCATGATGTTTTCCCCAGCCAGCAGCTTTGTTATGTTGCGCAAATAGATACACACCAAGTAACTACTTGAGTTTGATGGCAGCCATTAAATATTCTTGAGATTCTAATATTTTACGATTCGCTATTCATTATTCATCGTCCCATTACGTTAGAAATATACAAACCTATGAACTGAAAGACGACCGCAGGACAGTTCTGGACTCGCAGTTTACTGCTAAACGTGTCGCAACTCGTTGAGAAATCCTGTATTAACTCTCGATACCTTTTGTACTCCTCCGTCCAAATTCAGAGAAAATGGTTCGGTTAGCCAACTGAGCACCATAGAAGATTTGAACCCGCGGGTCATGACGTGGGCAGAATCAACAGATGGGGACAATTGCAAGGAAGACGGTCCAATGAGTTTTACGTTCGCTGAAATGTCGCGTTATACAACCGGTAATCGTCTTCCCGTCTTGTGTAGAAGCGGAAGAATCGAGGGGCCATAAACCAAACTCATTATTCAAAAATTATTGACGCCTGCCGATACCAATTTCACCCAACGTGCCACACGCCGGAGTTTTATTGTGGTTTTATGGTAGCTCCGATAGTTTAGCCGGGTGTTATACAGCGTTACGACTAAGTACCTATCGACATTTAAATTTAGTTCCGGATTACTCTTTTACGTTTTGTATGACACCTACGAAATAATCGAACCTCTCTAAGGAAGTCAATCTGAGGTTGATGACAACGACATAACACTTGATGTTAATGTTAACAATTAATACACCAGAGGTGCTTTTGGATGAAAAGTTATTATATTTACTGTTTGAACAATTTAATTTAAAAGACGAGTTTATCGAGGTCCTATTCATCCTACTCCAAGTCTTCATGAGTGGGTGAGTCAAACTTGGCTGTCCTGGGCATCGTTTGACAACTTTCCTCTGCATCTTTTGTTAATGGATCATTAATTGCATGAACGATTAGACAAATTACGCTCATTGATAATTGAATCGGGAACGGTTTCGACAAAACAAGATTTATGAATCGCCATTACATAGTGCAAAAACAAGGAAGGGCCCCATCATAGGTCTCAAACATTGCACATAACAATCGCTCGTTGTTTTTATCACGTCAAGTTGTTAGAAGTTCATCGACTTTAACTTAAGATTTCTGAAGTTCCAATCAACTGCATATTTCGGTCAGTAACGTTCAAAATTGTGAACAAAATGAATAAGAGTTACCTCATATATGTCAGAATTTGGAGAG
Source organism: Adelphocoris suturalis (assembly GCA_030762985.1). NCBI lineage: Eukaryota > Metazoa > Arthropoda > Insecta > Hemiptera > Miridae > Adelphocoris > Adelphocoris suturalis. Next base: position 47,211,308 of record CM061044.1, read on the forward strand.
CCGACATATACTTAAACAAGTTCACAATCCACGATACGTTAAATAAAAAAAAACTTCATGGTATTTCCGCATTTTTCACAATAGTCGCCGATTTCTTGGATTACGGCATACAGTCTTATAATAAAGGTGATATCTACACCAAGCGAAATATTATCCTTATTCTTTACCTACCCTACCCACTCTGTCCGTTCCATTGCCTATTTTATACTTCTCAGTAGGATGGAATCTGCATGATTTCTGAAGACCACGTTCACAGTGCACTGCGTACCTGTACGAGGTACTACTTACCCGCACATAAAATAAGATTGATGAAACTTTCTTGTCATAATATTAATAAAACTTCTTCCATGACAAAAATAAGGAGATACGTGAGTGCCAAAGCAGACCCAGTAATAAAAAAAGTATCCTAAATGCACATAGGGTGGCATGAATGCTCTTACAGATGTAGACTCATTTGAATATCCCTTAAAAACATGGTAAATTCGAAGATGAAACTGAAAATCTCTTTGGAAAATCAGATATTGTTACTAAACTTAAAATTCTTATTAGCAGAAGAGATAAAACAGTATTTGTAATAAATATGTCACTGAAACCAGTGCTTGTTAATTTCTGCAAGAAATGAGTTAAAGACTTGGGCCCCGAAGTTTCATCATGTGATAATGAATGTATCTGTTGTGTATATGTTTGTTTCTACACAAAACTAACATTTCATGGAGTTTTACTTTCCCAAAACCATTTGTTCAGTGACGAAAGTGAAAAGGTCGAACTTCTTAAAATAATGGTGAAAGAGGGTTTATAGGACTCGCACGCCTCGAGACGTTCTAGTCGGGACTTACAACGTGTATAATGACTTAATCAACCATAAAAAATCCCTCGAAATGCCACCAAATATTTTTTTAAAGTCCTTAGACTGAAAAAACTGTTGGAGGCACCTGCTGTTTATAGTTCTCCATTTTAGATGTGTTGGTCTGCTTTATGTGAGTTTTGGTTTGGTTGCGAAAAATGACTTTTATCTTTGTGAAAAATACGAAACATCAAAGGGAATGGGACACCCCGAAGAGGTAAATAGTCAATCTGAAAATATTTTACCGGAACTCAATTCCATGGAGGTGAAGATCTGGACTCGACTGAATCCATGTCTTATGTACATCTTTGCGATTCCGAAAAATGTATGCATATGTGTCTGTTTATCTGAATTTATGTGAGGCTTACGATGTACAAGTTCTGGTGTGTTGAAAAACAATGTTTTCTTGTTCATTATTCAATCATCATTATTCTTGTTCATTAACAGTTTAGATACAAAACTCAAACGAAGTTAAGAACTTCAAACCCCCCCTCAAACTTTTTTGGTTTCAAGACGAGTACAATCCACAAAACGAATAAATCCCCTTAAAACTACAACAGCGAACCAGCTATAATTTAAATAGCAAGACACAATATCAACGCAACTCGCTGATGCATCATGTGTCATGTTGATACCCTTTACAATTTATTGACTCCGGTTTGTAAGTATACAGACCTTCATGATTGTAACTGCTTACCAAAATACCTTCTGCTAATTTGGTTCGTTTCTTAGCTACTCTGCTGATTTAGCGCTTTAATTAGAAGCATTGTAACTTTTACTTGCATCACTGTGATAAGTACTTTTTATCTATTAAGAGATGAGATAAATTGATCCAGTGCGAGTCACAACAACATAGTTTGTATACGTAACAAAGAGTGTACCTAGGATTTTGCAGGAGAGTTAAGGAGGGGAAATCGGTCCATTAAAATGTGGAATCACAGCTTTTCAATGAGTGATGATCGACTTTTGTTGGATGGGAAATTATCCCTAGCAACGATTGGTTTTACGTGAACTGTTATAGAAAAGCGTGAAATTTTTTCTATCGGATGCAAATTTGAAATTACACCAATTTGATTTGAGAGATAAGCTCTCAATTTCACACTTAAAAATCACAGTACCAAGCTAATACTTTGTGATGGTTCATCATTCAATTCTATAACCCTATTTTTACAATTCTGACCCCGCCAAAGGGTGAGTTATACAAAGCGAAGAGAAACTGCATCTTGGTTGCAATTTCTATAGCACATTCCGCCCCATCTCCTTCCTTGGGGAACACAAACACAGAATTCAATCGCTTAAAGTGTTTATCTCGGCAGAACGGTATATGATTCACGACACAGCGAGGGAAATTCAGTCCGGCCAAAGAGGAATGCGGCATAACAATGCGTCCCCTGCCAAGAGTTTCATCTCTTCCCGAGTTCCTTTACTGATTCCCGAGTTGGTTTCTTTGGAAAAGAAACAGATTAAAACATTCGAAAATAATGTAGGCACTTTCCTCGGCTAGAAAAAGACATACAATTAGATTATTCGAGGACGGTCGGCTTAGGGGCGACTGGTGTAGAAAGTGGAAGAGTGGGAGATCTTTTTTATCTTTTTTGTAAGGTAGGTGAGTGGATAGGCTGGTGACAAGCATTATTAACATTCCAAATTGCACAAGTATTTATGAATAATTTGTTTATATCGGGAGATTTTATAATTTGTCTGAATGTAGTGCATGACAATGTTTGAAATTTTAAGGCGTGTGATGAAAAATTCTGCCCGTAAGCAGAAAGATTATTATGGATTATGGAGCATACCATCACTTGCTGGCAGGCACGTAGCCAGAGGGGGGGTCCATGGGGTCCGGACCCCCCCCCCCCCCCCCCCCGAAATTTTTTGATGAATTAAAAAATAATTCATGGTTAGGGTAGTATCTATTATTTAACTAGCCCAAACTACCAACAGAGAATATTCGTCCGATGTGAAATTCTTCAGAAATTATTTTTATAATACTCATAGCTTCTGCTAATAGCTCCAATACGTAGAGGTAAGATTCCTGAGATAAGAAGTTAGATATTTCGGTACACGGACATGGGTCATGTATACGACCTTAAAGACAGAACAACGCCTCTAGCACTATACCTGAACGACCCGTGTAAGCCTTGCCGTGTAGCAACTCTTCATACCTTTCAGCACTCCAAATTTTTTTTATGGAGTTCAGAATCCTTCTGACATCTTCCCCTGAAGAGATTCCTTTCCCTCTCTGGAGAACAGTACTACAGAGGAAGAAAATTCTCTCCGAATCTCGTATTCCCTCGGCTAGCCCTTTCACTTCATCAGCAAGGAGTGACACGCCGACCGCTCCCTGAGGTAACTCGTACTTCTTTCCTTGCAGACGCATGGCTCTCTGACATGTCCCATCTTAATGTGGTCCAGCCTCCTGGAGAATTTAACATCCCGTCCCCGAAGCCTCTTATGAAATAGTTCTGAATAGGATCAGCATTTGGTATTGATATTATACTTTGAGTACCACGGTTGGTATTCAGGTTCGCAATATTTGGATGTCTGGAGCATAATGTAGAGTGAGTTCTCTTTTTGTAAAGCCTCTAGAACAATGGGGACATTGGGTTGCATTTTCTCTTTGACTATTCACCAAGGTATCATCCATGTTACTGAGGTACATAATTACGTTGCTCCAACGATATCACAACAATAACAATAATTAAGTTAACATTGAGACAGAATTTGGCACTCAACTTCGAAGTAGGAATTTGAAGAAGTGACTGGTAGTGTGAACCTGTCTGGTACGTTTTCCATCGGTTTTTGGTTTAAAAAAAAAACGCGATCTAACGCTTTGAAAATCGATTTTCTTGGGGAGCGGAAATTCACACAACACATCACCATCCGTTCCGGGATTAAAAATTCATAAATTTACTTCATGGGATCTTGTAGTCTAGGGGAAATTTATCTATCCTATGTGCGTTACGGGGTTCTGTATTCCGCCCCACACTCCTTACAATAGCCTACGGGGAGAATGTTCCCAGATGTCTTCCTAACTTTTACGTTACGGGATCCTGAAGTACCTTAGAAATTAAGATTAGAAAAATACCTTAGAAATAAGATGGGTAACGAACGCCTTTCTCATTTGATCATGATGTCAATTCATTATCCACGGTCGTTCGCGGCTGATGACATGCTGGATTTGATGTCTTTAAAAGCAAACAGAAAAGTCTTACTATAAACATTTTATGATCAACTAAATACCTAAAAAGTGAACTTTTGTTGTTGTATAAAGATCAAGATTTATCATGATTGTGAAAAATTGTTTTAACTGTCACCTAAAATCCTTATTATGTACTTACCTATTAAATATTTTTGCCTTATTAAAGATAGTATTTCATCATGTTTGTAAAACATTTCTTCTCCTGTGACTTAAAATTCGTATTTTAAAATTTATTGAAATGGAAAGAGAGCCGATGGGCGAGGGAGGGGGGGGGGGGATATGGACCCCCCCTAAGGCAAAATCCTGGCTACGTGCCTGCTTGCTGGAACACTAGGTATATTATGAACGATGTGTAGATCCACACACACACCTTTGTTTCGGCAAGCACCTTTCATTATTTAGCAAGTGAAATAAAGCTATGACTGTGACTAGACGCATATAAATACATCTTAGACTGTAGAGGTACCACAGTTCGTAGTAAAGACCTTCTTAGATACCTCCAATAACAAGGATTAGATCTTGTCTGGCTCAGATAGATCGTCCGAGTACTGAGGGGGTCGAGTACTGAAGGGCTGGGCAGTCCTTCAAAAAGTAAGCGATGGACTGATCACATCACCCACTCATAAAGAATGAACGTATCGTACGAACGGAATCAAATAAATACCGTGAGAATAATCGTTACAAGAAATCCATCTCTGGGCACGCGCTGAGATAAGAGTTTTTGGAGACCCCTAACGGGCCTCGTACGCACACAAACGGGCCCAAGAATGCGTGTCCTTGACGTTAGCGTCGGGCTCGTTAGAATTGCTCATTATGTCACCCGTTTTGAGACCTAAAGGCACTCTATACCTGCCTAACCTTCCTGTAAATATAACACTACTGTTTACCTTAAAATGGGGTTCCGAACATAAGAAGCTCGAAGTAGAGCGCAGCACGTAATCAAAGACCTTACCAATTTACTCTTTTTCTGTTGTTAAGGGTTCGATTCGCACCGGCTAGGGATCGACTCTACAGCTCATTTCTGATCAAAAGTTTCTCTTAAGAGATTTCTTTTTGAAGACATAAAATTCATCATACGGAATGAACTCAAATTTGTGAGTTGAAGTGTAAAACTTGGTTATAACGGAGCTAGAGAGATCTGCAAGTGTCACCATTTGATTCAGCGTAAAAAAATACGTAGAAACATCCTAAACCAGTATTTTTATACCTATAAGGTCATTTTTCAAGAAAACCCTCGATTTCATTGAAAAAACAATCTTTTTCAACATTTGAACATAGTTTTCTCCCCTAATTAGAAATGTAAACGTAAAATTGACTACACCGTTGGAAAGGTGAGATCTCGGCGCAGTTTTTAACGTTCCTGCATCTTGAAAAAATATTGGTTTTCATAGTTCAATTCCCGATTGAAAAAACTCCAGATTTCCCAAATGAGGTAAATTTTTCTGTTCAGGGGCTCTTTCATGTCTCCAACCTTAATTTTTAAAAAAGTTAAGGCATCTGATAGAAAATTGGTAATGCCTAAGTTTAATACATGAATATATGCTTAAAATTTTTGTCATTAGGCAGTATTATACGCCTTGGCTATTTTCCTATTTCAATGTTTACCGTTGTAGAGGTAAAAGCAATCAATTTTTGATATATGTATTGGCTCGTAAAACGTTGATGAGTATACGACCTACCAGTTTTTTAAATTATATTCTGAGCAAGATCCTCAAACGTTTTATAGTGTGTTCCTATTGGTACACGTAATAGGAATTTACCAGATTTTTTCAACCCCTCTTAATAACTGATTCGTGTTTCAACTTTTTGTAATTACCAAATTAGAATTTTACGATTATTGTAACAATGAGATAGGTGACGCTTAATCAGAAATTTAGCAACTGTTTTCATGTCGGAGAATGTCAGTTTTTTATAATTCCCTGGGTGAGGTGACGACAGTCAGCACCTTGATGTCACTCTGACATTATTTTTATTTTTCTTAGATGAATAGAAGAGTCATGGAAAGTATTGCATTGGGCCTGAAAAAAAAATTTCATGAACGCTGCCTGAATATGAGTTTTCATATCTACAAAGGTTCCATACCTACAATATGTACACAGGGTGGACAGATGTACGGATGTATATTTGCATGGATGCATGTATTTACCTCGTGTGCATGTTTATGACTTTCTGATGACATAAAAAAAAATAATAGAGCCTTATAGGTACCCTGTAAAAGTCAACTGTCGGAATCCATCTTTATCTATGAAAAATTAAGCGGGATAGGGGGTAGAAATGTAGTTTTTAGCTCATTTTTAGGGTATTTGAAACATTTTTCAAAATAGATCGAGTAATTTAAATGAAATTGACTTATTTCAACGATTTTCATAACTACAGGCTACTCTATCAAACTTGAAAAACACTGTAAAGATGGCTTTTTACGATAAAAAAAAGAAAAGTTCTTACACTTGTCATCCTTCCAAAATGGGTTGAACGATTTTGATTAAACTAAGCAGATACCAATATTATCCAATACTCTCCATTCTTAGAAAAATGCGGTTTTGACGAAAAGTAATTGAGCCTAACGGTACCTATTTTCCCACATGCTAATTTGTCAAAAAGAGGTTGAAACCGGATCTCGGGTTAAATATGTAGGTACTTAAATATGAAACACATAAAATTACAAACAATATTGATAAACAAATCTGAAAATGAAAAAGATGATTCATATTTTAGAGAGATAGGAAATAAATAATGAGGTTTCCAAATAGTGGTGATCGATTTTTGGGTCCAAAACTGAAAAAGTTGCATTACCCTAGCAAGAAATGATTGTAGTTGTCTTAATTAAAAGGGCTGATTTTGCCAGCTCCACTTTTGTGGCCGTATTCTGTACCGTTTCCTGACAGCTAGGTCAAGGCTAAAATATGTTTCTTGTTAAAATTTAGGAATTATGTATAATTCTGCAAAAGGGAGTGCAATCATAAAATATTATGAAACTGCTTATCTAAAATTTAGAAGCCACTATCGGTACATCCACACTTCACTGTTAGTCAGTTGATTACAATGGTTCACCATTCGTGAACTCCAACGGAGGGACTTCGTTCAAAAGTTCAACATCTTGAGTTGAATAGGAACAGAATTAGCTATATAGCTCTCACTGCTGTTTATAGTGGTTCACCGTTCATAGTGGTTTATAGTGGTGTTTAAAGCGGTTTATTATGGTAACTAGTGAATCGTCCCGTTACCCGTGGTTTATCTCCTTACCTCTAGTTTGTCCCGTCTGCCAGGAACCATTTAAATATAAATACTGGTGTTATTAGTTGATGTTATGTTTCTACCGTTGTTGTCGGTCTCGCATCAACGCAAACTCAAAGTTTGCCCATTACTCGTGGTTCCATCCGTTCCCGTAATTTGTCTCGTTACCTGTGGTTCGTCTCATCTCTCGTGGTTTGTATCGTTGCCTATGACATATCCTGTTAACCGCAGTGTATCCAGTTACCCGTGGTTTGTCTGGTCATTCAGAAACCTGCTGTTATGTTTCACTGGAGTATCGACAAAGTTGCAGTATTTACCAATTTTTGAGTTCGACTGATTCCAATCAGATGTTAGAAAAAGATCGGTACCTTTTCAACACGATTGTGAAATTGTAGAGCTGTAGAACTGTTCCACCTGTTATTGACTTTTGGAAAGCCAAAGGAAATGGGGGATTCATTTTAGCGAATTTTCGTAGAAAATGAAGCTATTCCAATGGCTCGGCAAATTATTGAAAATTTTCTTAATTTAAATCCGTTTTGAGGCATTCTGAGACGAATCCTAAAGTTTAACACTCTATTATATGTATCTTATGTATGCATTTATTTATGTATTTATGTGTCACTCCATACGATAAAAATCCCGAGTTCGTTGGTCAGCACTTTTTGAGCAAATTAAATTGGTCAAATTTAAAAAAAACTAAGTTAAAGAAAACGCTTGCATACGAGTCTGCAACGCATTGGGACATTTTCATGTGTTTACCTATGAATGGTCAACGTCATTTCTGATGGTCATAATCATCGTTGTGGCCACTTGGGACAATTTTTTTCGTGACGATTTGTTTGTTATGTGCCATATGAAAGACATGAAAATGTCAAAAATGTGCTCAAAAATTCACTAAAAATGGCTAAAAAAATGGCCAAAAATATTTAACTTTATCATTTTTAGCAGAATTTCAGTCAAAACCAAATTGTAAACGAATAAATAAGACATTAAAAAATGTATGCACAAAATTATGCCGAAAAACGTACTTAAATTTTATTAATATTTGCTAAAAAAAATCTATAAAAACTGCAAAACAAATCTTAAAATCCAAAATCTTTGTTGGATTGTCGCATTTTGTGTTGTACGAGTTTTTCGCGATAAAATTGGTTTGTAACAATTTCTTTATACTCATAAAGTGCTCAAATGTCAATACAATTTAACATACTCGTAGGTACCTAATACGAAAGGTGGTAATTTAAGATAATTCGCTCATACGATCACTGAAACTGTATGTATAGATTACAATATTTTCACTGTCTGTGGAATTGGTTAATAGTTAGGAACGTTGTGTGGGGCCTCGTGCCAGATGTTTTGTCTTCGAAAAGGACGAACAACAGTCTTTTCTTTGATGTCACTCTAACGTCATTTTTAAAATTTTCAAACCGCCAGGGAGGTTCCCACAGAGCTCTGGCAAGGCCCGAGGCTAAGTCACGAATCGTAACTGTAATAATTAGTGTCGGGAGGGAGAGGGCGAAAGCATATTAGTGGGTCAATTGGACGTGTGAACCTCGACAGCGGGTTAAGCGAGGAGGCGGAGACGGAAGAAAGCTTGGCGACTTGAACGGGCGGTTAGGCAGGCATTCAAGCCCTTTTATTCTCCCGGGCCGTATTTGTTGAGTGAGTCTGCAGGTTGGGATGCCGCTGGAAGAGGAGCCGATCTTATGAGTGCTAGTTATAATGGCAATCTGGGTGGGAGGGCCCCGACGAGGCACCGGGGTCGTGATGATTTCCCACGACCTCCCCTTGTAAAAGGCAAAAGATCCTCCACTTGAGAACACTCCTTTTTCTTTGTACTTCCGAACTTTACTGTGACCAGACGCTCTTCCCCGTTAGAAATTCGCTTTTCCTATCTTCACTTTCCTACTGTTTTTAATTGAGGTATTGGGAATCAAAATAAGGTAGATCCGCTTTTGAAAACATCACAGGGAAACAGAAAAACCAAAAAACTCGTTTCGTGAAAAGAATCAACATTTTTCAGGACCAAATTAGAGTTATTGCTTGCATCCCTTCAAGCAGTGTAGGGCATAATCTTATCGTCGTACACGAATACGATTGTAATCGTGATAATTATTCGTTGATTCTGAGTCAACTGCGATTATATTCGTATTCGTGTAATCGTATTCGTCTGTCGGCGATTACACGAATACAACCCATAAAAATGCGTCACGGTCATCAATTTCAATAGGACGTTCCTCCTATAATATGCGAAGCCTTGCTAATATTACCTAGCTCCAGAGGGACGTCCTATTGAAATAGATTTGAGGCAAATAGGATGGGCTCCTATCGTTGGATTCGTTTTAAGGACGTCCCTCTAAAGCTAGGTAATATTAGCAAGGCTTCGCAAATTATAGGGGGATGCCCTATTGAAATTGATTACTGTAACGCATTTTTATGGGTTGTATTCGTGTAATCGTCGACAGATGAATACGATTACACGAATACGAATATAATCGCAGTTGACTCAGAATCAAAGAATAATTATCGCGATTACAATCGTATTCGTATTCGACGATTATGCCCAACACTGCCTTCAAGCGCTCAGCACGCCGACACTTTTGGTGATTATGGTTGCTTACATAAACAGAAAATGGCGATTTCGTGTTAAACCTAATTGGATTTGATTCGCACGCAACAGACTCGGACAAGTGTTTAAACTTATCTACATAACTTCTTGAAAGCCAAATAAAAACACAGCTAAAAATATTAACTCGAGATGGAGGTAGAGTAAAACTTCAAATAGAAAACGAGACAATCAAAATGGATAAATGGGATAAAGGTAACTCTATATTTTCGTGAAATTAGACAACGTTCTTCTTCAACTTCCTTTTTTTCTTTTTTTTGGGGGGGGGGGGGGGGACGAGAAAATTATGCTCAAGTAATTTACGATTACGCTTGCGTAGAAACGGAGTTATGATTTGAGAACAATAAAATTGGTATGGGACCATCCACACATTCCCTGAAAATTTCGTCAAAATCAGACAAAAACCGTGGAAATTGAGCTTGTTACAAGTATTTATCATTTGCGCATTTAAATTGATACAATCAAGTTAAAATCGATGAGACACTATCGAGTTGTCTTTTCCCAACTATCGTCCAAATCTGAGTGAAATCTGACGATTATGACGTGAGTACAAATAGTTTTTGGAATTTACGTTTGCGAGTGCGCATAGTGGAGTATTGGTTTGGGAATAACAACACTGAAATAGGACCACCTCACCATAACTCTCACATTCCCTGAAATCTTCATCAAAATCTGTTTAAAATTGAGGAGCTTGTTGCAAGAATTTGTAGACACATGACAGACACACGAACAGGCAAACTCGGAACGAAAGTAGACCAGAATGTTCTAATACGTAAAATGTGACTGGAAATTTTGATTTTTGTGACAAATAATTATTCATCTCCCGAAAGTGAAAACAATGCTTCCGCTACCCATAGTCAAAACTCAAGACTCTAAAGCAAAACTATCCTTAATCGTTAATTTGCTTTTTGTCGACAAGTATAGAAAATGCTGCTGAAACTGTCGTCTTGAAAAGTTTATCCGAAGGGAGGGGGGTTTGAGGGTGAAAATCGAAGGTTAGTCGTTTGGTAGGTAGTGTGGAGGCATTATTTATTTCCTTTCTTCAAATGTAACTACAAAGATTACTACAACGTGACGTTTGAACTTTTTTTTTCTTCTTCTTCTTCTGGAAACTACATTCATGAGCTCCTACAAACTTTTGTACGCCAGTTATGTTCCTACAAAATTCCGCCAAGTTGGGTGGACATAATAGCTTTCTCGCTCTGGTACGGAGATAGGTATAGAATTAGATGAAGAACAAAGTACGAAACAAAATTATTAAATGAAAAATATAACATATGTATACTTGTAAATATACTTTTTTTGGCATTGTACAATTATACATTTTGCCATACATTACAACCTATAATATTTCACTAATATTCACACATGTTTGTACAATAGTTTACAAGTAGGCTTAGCTTACTTCAAACATAAACTTTCAAGGTTTGGAAAAATTCATAAATTAAGGAATAAGTGTTGACATTCCTTAATAATATTGTAAATAATCGAAAGGGTGATCTAAGTAGGAGGTAACATCCTCGAACAACTTTCTACGTTCATCACTGTATGCAGAGCACAGCATCACCATGTGCTCTAGTGTTCCTTCTTCCTCTTCACATGCTTGACATACTGGTGTATTCTGGGATAACCATTGTGTGTTTAAAATATGAACACAGCTCATGATTCGAACGGAGTCTATTCATCAATACTATCAATTCTCTTCTCGAAAATTCCTTAAACCAAGGTCCCCTGGGTGGTAGAGAATTCAAATTTTTATAGAATAGGCCCTTACTGGACGCTCTATACAAATCAATCCACACAAATCCTCCTTGGGTATTCTTAAATCAATACACTTGCCGTTCATTTCCCCTTCTTTGGCTACTTATTCACCTTTTCATTATATCCTATCCCACAGTGCGCCTTAATCCATACAAAGTGGACTGATATTCCTAATGTATCAAGTTCCAATAATACGTATTGTTGATCGTTTACAAATATCGATCCTTTGTTAATGTTTTCGCGGGTGGCTAATGAATAAAAGTTTTTGCCACATTCCGAAGTTGGAACAAACCGAACTCGCCAGCTCCTGAAGGGAGAAAAGTTTTTCCTTCAAGGATCCCATTTCTTTCAAATTTCTGCTGTTGCTTAGGAACGCCGCCAAGGCCTTCAGCCTCCTCCCGCACTTCCCGTTAGAAATGCACTTTCGCGGACTCTTCGTCTCCTCCCCAGCGCTTTTAACGGCCGCTGAGACCCGCTTTTCGGCTCTGCCAACTGCACGTTGGTCCGGGTTTATTGTTTGAGCGAGTCGTTACGACTCCCTCAGCGACCCGCGAATTTCTCTCCGCAACACTGAAAACTGCTCTATTAACCCAATTCTGCTTACAAATCGATTTTTTGAGGCATTTTTCGTTATTCTCCAAGATGATAATCAACACACTTCCACTACCTAGAGAAATGACAAAAATGGGTGACCGCATACCAGTGATTGAACTCCCTCTTCTGAATGATCAGTAGCGCCATCATGCCTTAAGAAGTAAAGTTAATAGACTCTTGGAAGAGTAATTCCAACAGTAATACACCTCAAAAATGTCATAGGTACAAGTGTTTTAATGTCAAAACCTTATATTTATAACAGTACTATCTTCGTAACCACACTTTGTTTTAGACGTCTTCCTTATACCCATTAAAGGAATTATAACATTGTATCGAAGCAATTAAATTAAGTGTCATTTATTTGTATAAGTGTTTCACACATTACAAAGAGTTCTATATTAGATTTTTTAAATGTGAGGCTCACAAAATGAATGAACAAACTATGGTTATCAACACAGTTCTCCTGTTTACCCTAGGATGTTAAAATTTGATAGAGAGACCCTCTGGGGCAATATGAGACTATTGAAATCATGAGCTCTTTCATGACCAGCTGAGTGAGCTGAATTCTCTACTGTTCAGCCAAGTAAATTAAAATGTGATAGGATGACTCGCTGGAACATTGATACTGCAATTACATGCTGTATTGTGATTCATGATTGCTAAATTATCTCCTGTTCACTCTGAGGTTGAAATTCGGTATAGGGCTGCTCTTTGAGGCATTAAAAGACGATTGAAGTGATGGGCTCGATCCTGATCAGCTGAGTTATCTAAATTTTCTCCGGATGAAGCGTTGATTTGTGACTAATTTAACTGATAGAGGACCATCTATGTACTTCCTATCCCGCAAATCACCTAAAAATTTAATCTAGATCGGATGAAAACTGTAGAAGTTATTCGTGATACAAGGATTTGTAGACACACGGACAGACAAACTGAAGCGCACACAGACATGAGACCAATGTTGTTCAGGACGGTCTAAAACGAGAAATGCGAGTGAAAATTTGCTTTTGGAGACAAAAAATGTTTCATGATAGTGAAGTCATCATTCTTGAAAGTTTTTTGGGATTTCCTAAATGCAAATTACTCCATAGTGTTTCCGGAATGATATGAACTAGCTTTCAAAACACAGTTGTGAACTGAAAATCTCGCCATTACAATTAATTTTCTTTTAAAATCAAATTCCATTTACTTCTTTGCAATCGTATTTTTAAACGACTCAATTAATAGGAACTTCGCGAGATCGGTTCGTCAAGATATCGAATATCCAAAGATTACGACAGGAGAATTTGACTTGTTTCTAAAATAAGTATTTAAGCGGAATCCTAACATCAGAACTTTTGATTCAGCGTTGCCAGTTATTGCGACGAATTTCGATGAAGTTCGTATAAGCAACACTCTGGGAACCCAACCCCTCAGTCTGAATCACTTTCGATGTTTCTGCGAAACAGCTGCACCTCGTTGTTGATTCCAGCCCACCGCCGCTTTCCTCACACATTGGCATCCGTCGATGCGATTCGCATTCACATCCATTTGTCTCTCACTCTGTACATAAATATTGATTAGCCCATACACCCAATTACATCCTAGCATACTTGCAATTTTAGAACATTATTATTATAGAAAATTTATAAGTAATTAGTATGCACTATGAACATACCAAGAAATCTTCACCAAGTCTTACATTGTGGAAGGTTGCAAATGTTTAGCAATGTTATCGAAAATGTCCGAACTGTGCAGCATGGCTTTGAAACGAATTCTCCCAATGTTCATCTCTGTTCGTTCCTTTAGTAAATTGTTTTCTTAAACTTCAATACTTTCTGAGCACAAAAGTTGTTCACACTCAAATTGGACAAACAGTATCAAAATTAATTTCTGCTGTGGAAAAATCAATGTAATTTTTAAAGCTATTTTTGCTTTTTTTAAAGATTAGTGGCACATTTTATGAAAATTTAGATACATTTTTGTACGAAATTCTATAGTTAGCGAATTTTCGTAAAAAATGAAGCTATTGCAATGGCAAATTTTGAAAAATATACTAAGAAAATCACTAAAAATGGCCAAAAATTGTTAAATTCATATTTTAAGCAGAATTTTAGTCAAAACTGAATTGTCAACGATTAACTAGGACATTTGGAAAATTGTGCTCACAATTATGCAGAAAAACGTACTTGAATTTCATTAATATTTTATAAAAAATCAATAAAAACTGCAAAAAGACTAAACTTCCAAAATCTCTATTGAATTACCGAATTTTATTTAGTATGATTTTTTTCAACCATAAAATTGGTTTTTAAAAATTTCTTTCTACTGAAATTGCTCAAATTTTAATACAATTTAACGCATTATAATACGATAGATAGTTTATGAAAATTCGCTCACACGATCATGCTGCATGACTGGAACTTTTTTTAACAATTATCCCAAACTTTGTCCAAGTTATACTCTTCTGTAAATAATAATAATGGCAGTTTTTAATGGTTATTTAGCACACGTTGATGACTGTTGAACACAAAACCCCTAACTCTGCCTAATTCTGAGCTGAAAAGCTGTATTCGAGTGGTTAGCTATAAAAAATGACATAAATATTTTGTCATTTCTGTTGGTCCCCTGGTTTTACGAACTGATGATTTTCGTGTCAAAATTTTCCTTCCGCCAAATTTTCCATGTTCCCATTGACGTCACTTTACTCTAGAAGAGACGTTTTGAGAACTTATTAGGAACCTTGGTATTAAATCTTAAGTTTTATTTCTACTATTAGTAACAGTAAAATTATCATTAACATACATTTCGGAGGAGTCTTGTCACACTGCACTCAACAGGCAAGTGACGACGGACTCCCCCAAAAAGGATGTATATGATAATTTTATTAGGAAGCTTGTTGAGAGATTTCCTTATACAGATTGTGTGGATACATTAATTGTTAGTGAATGCTATGACAGTAACCTTTTCTCTTGCCGTCTTTATATATATATATATATATATATATATATATATATATATATATATATATATTTTTTTTTTTTTTTTTTTTTTTTTTTTTTTTTTTTTTTAATGTAGTCACTTTGTTTCATTGATTCATGGATTTGATTTCTTCATCGATTCACTCCAACAAATCTCTGAAATGGGTAACTTATCTTGGGTAATTCTGACTTCCATAAAATAGTTCTCTTAAACTCTAAGACACTAATTTGCTCTTTATAATTTAACAATGGTGTTGAATACCTCCTACTACTCTAGAATTACCCAGTGACAATTTAATCTAATATCCACTAAAAACAAATCTAATTTGATTATCTTTTGCTGTTACAGGGTCGTGGCTTCGGGCGCCATGGGGGTGGTGTCGTTTAAAGGCAGCCTCCTCCTCATGGCATTCCTCATACACACAGTTTTAACAGGTACGTGACAAATCATTATTAAATAACAAGTATTTGCTTAGAAATTAAATCATACATGGATCATACTGTCGGACATTAAGGTAGTTGAATAAGTAGGACGATTAGTAGTTTGACAGAAATCTATGTCTGTCCAACACTCGTGCCCTCACCTGCCCCCACAACTGACCAATCATCACCAAATGACGTTACCGTCTGTCTTAAAATCATAGGGGAGCTGCTGACCTACATCTTTTCATAGATCACACGAGATCTGACCAGTTGAACTTGACCCGTAATTATCTTGTCCTCATCACGGGCCACACGCTCTTTACGGCTCATTTTTTCCACATCGATCCACGAGCCCGAGTTACGCCTTGTTTCTCATCGTTAGAACCAGTTGCATGAACGAGGTCATTGAGTCATTTGGAGTCCTGGAACGGCCCTGGGCAACCTTGATCGCCCAGACGTGGGTTTGTCGAACCCGGGAATGCCATCCGCCCTATCGACTCGATACCTTCACGATGTTCAGCGAATATTAAATTCATAATATAACCTGTCTGCATTCACGGCTATTTACCACAATTTTCTGTTAAATTCCTCGAGGCCTATCAACTTTAAAACTGCCATTCCCATGTTACACAGCCATGTGACACACCATGAGTCAACATTTCACAGCTTGATCCGTTTCTCTGGGCGCCAAGTCATTACAGTTCTTCCACAACAATATTTGAAACCACGAGAATTAGATGGATTCCTCTACATAAGTAGTTTACTGATTACAACTGTTGAATCCGTTATAAAATCCTTTTAATGTTTCACTTAAATTGGCATTTTAGTGACCTTTGAATGGAATACAATGTGTTTTCACAGCAAGAAACCTTGTCAGAAATCCTTTGGTCAATCATTCTTCTTGCTGATGTCAAAGTTATTCCTTATTGCCAAGATTTCGGTATATTTAAAGCCAAAGTTTACCTGTGATAAATCAATATCTACTGCTGTGGACTGAAGCAACCCGATTCCGAGCGGTGAGGGGAAAATTAGATAATGAGCAAAGTGGAAAAAGGGAAGATTCTGAGTGCATCGTTGCCACATCTTAATCTAATGTATTTCACAGGACGTTGTCATAATTATAAATCATAATAATGATGTCATAATATAACTCATAATCCATCGCCCCTTGCTCCAAAACTTGAGAAACTGTCACCTCCTTCAAAATTGTGAGGTTTCTGAGATAATAAAAAACCAATTTAAGGACAAAAAGTCCTTCTTTTTTTTAATAAAGTCACGCCAAAATTGTGGCACTGCATTACTTCATCCACCTTATACACCCTTCAGTTTTACGAACTCGCACTTGAATATTGTTAAAATTCTCGTATAAAACTTGATCGTTTCCGCTCTCGGGTTCATAATTCTTAACGTGCTCATTGCGGAAAGACGAATACACAACAACTGACTTCCATGTGGCATCCTGTTGTTGACTTGGCGATTGTTTACAATCCAGACTCATCATCCGAGATCGCTGGCAGATAGTGGTGAGCAAGCTGGCCACATTGGCATAAGGAACCTTCCATTAGCCGCTCGGAATCTTCTTCGAACCCATCGCTCGCAATCGTGAATCACGCGGAATCGTAATGATGGTTTGGATTCCGGGTAAAAATAGAAAAAACGGGATACCAGTTTCATGAAAAGTGAACAACTTTGTAAAAGTTCTTTCACTTTCACAGTGAAGTTAAAAAAATATTGACGGATGGTGTTAAAATCATAAGTTGATGGGATACCGATGGTAACGTATGTATGAATCGGATATTCGGGTTGCATAGAATTGCTAATAATTACACTACCGACCGGCAGCAAGAGCTTGTTTAGGGCTTCTGAAAAGTCTGTTGATTTCAGATGCTGCAGATTTCATACAAAATACATACCTACTTCAGATGCGTAATCGATACCTATGCTTACAGTATGAATCAATACAGCCACATCTTAGCGATCGACAACTTAGCATCACACCTTCTGCAGCAACATTGGAACATGCTCTTAAAGAAGCCATTATAGTGCGAACTTTTTGTTATGTATGAATTGATTTTTCTTCTCCTACCTCCCGTAAAATAGCCCATTACCCCATCAATAGCGTGTCGGCATGACCGTTTGTGACTGTCGGGTTCATCAGTTCCATGCCTAATAGCATTGTCGGCCACGGTGGTAAAATAAAACTCTCGAAAGGGCCTCAACGCCTCATCAAGCTCGCGACCCAAAGTAAACTGCGACGGATATACGACAGTAGCGAATCGGATGATGGAAATATCCAGCGGAATCCGGAGATCCGGGCGTTGCTCGGGCGTTGGTGGAGAGCGGCTGATTTTTCCTTCGGAGGAGGTCGAAGGACCCGGGGCCCGCGAAGCCCATTGTCCGGAGTCGCCGTGGAGAACTACATTTATTGAGCGGCCATTGTCCTCGAATTATGATTGGGAGGCGACATGAGGGGAACCGCCTTGTAAAATGACGGATTTTACAGTGCCCGAAGACCTTGAAAATCCAGAATATTAAGAAATCCCTAAAGAAAGGCCCAGGAGGAAAACATGACTAGAAGATATACAACTTTATAGTATTTTCAAGTTTTGCGGGGTCACTAACTTTTGATACTTGCAACATAACCTTCGAATGCATTGTGAATTTCTGTTGATGACCCGATGAAATGAAGTACTGCAGCCTTGATGATTGTCTAAGGTAGTCCAATCTATTGCTCAGTATACTAAATCGTCCATCAACCCATCCACTTCCTGGAATCCACATTGACAAAATCAAAATAAAATGTCTCCTTGGGTTTTTGGATTCACTACTGAATCTGAATCTGTGGTTCTTTGTATCGGCCAGTTTGTCTGCAGATAATTGCAGCAAATACTTACATAATTTCCACGAATTTTATACTTTGCAAGGTTTGAACCGTTAAATGAAATAGTTTTAGTAGTGACTAATGAAATTACTCATGACACAGTTTTAATCAGTCTTAATGGAAAATTTTGAAGAGAACAAATTTGTTTACATGGCCGATCCAGTCTCAATCCCTGCTGCACTAATCCTTAAGATTTGCTATAAATTCAACAATCCGAAAACTTCACTCGGACGGCTTATGTTGGAGACAATTGATACTCTATGATGCGTAATTATATTATGGAGGCCCGGGATTATTTCCATAGAGAAACATTCCAAAATATCCATTCTTAAGGTTGTAGACTCATTAAAATAACTGAATTTGATCGATCAGTATCGATTTAACATTGTAACTCATTATTTCGTAGAAAAATAAGTTTTCATTAACTTCCGTTTACTCCATTGCGTAGCATAATTTTCTCCGAAATTCCGCTACGGACTCTTCGGAATACACGACTCTCCGTAAAACCTTCGCTGGGAAAACGGAAGCGTTAGACATGCATTTCTGAGAGCTCTTAAAAACCTATATTACTTACCTATGAAAAACAAAGTAAACTCTTCAAGTTCACACGAGGCTTCAAACCCCTTTAATTACCGACACCCAGCGGCTCTTATCTGCTCGATGTATACACGTTTTTTCTTTCCTTTTTTATTTCCTTAGGTTTCGGATCCCGTTATAAGAACATGCCGTTCGTGTGTAGCCGTCCCCGGAGTAAAACGCACACGTCCTCCTTCCGACTTCTGAAGTGAAATTTTCATTCTCAAACCGCCTCCTTCATTTAATTGTTTATAACAAAAAGTATATTAATTTAGTCACTAATAATTGTCATTATTTTACGGGGTTTTCGGTAATTATTCCGTCGTAGATTGAAAAAACATAGGGAGCGCTGACCTGCAGGTTTTGACATCACGCACATATCCGAACTACCTCGCATAACAACGTACATTTTTAGCAATGAAACATAAATTCCTGATCAAAATTTCTTCCTAAAGATTTTTTTAAACGCTTAGTTTTGGAGTAATTTAATTTTTAATATTATTTTCGTGTTTTGTACCTTATGACATTATCACTGTAAACTCAAAAATGAAGACATTGTTGAAGAGTGCATTAAATTTTTTGACAACCCAATGCCAAACCAATATTTTTTAGGCTGCTTAATTCGCTAAAAAAAAATAAAAAATATAAAATAAAATAAAAACCCCAGTCAAATTCTGAGAAATGTTCAAAAAAATTGTTAGCCTCTTTTTAACGACTTAAGTCAGCTTAAAAAATATTGGTTTGGCATCAAGTAGATATAAATTTAAAGGTCTTTCCATCGATATCTTTATTTCAGAGTTTACAGTGGCTATAAAGGGAGTTGTGGCTGTGTTAATTTCATAAGGTACAATACACGAAAATAATCTTAAAAATTTAATTACTCGAAAACTAAGCGTTAAAAAGAATCTCTAGGAGGAACTTTCGATCAGGAATGAACTCTTAAATCGATCCCTGAAGTTTCGCTGGCCTTAACCCGAGCACCCTGTATAGTAAGCTATGTCCTCTCTACCTTATATTCAGTAATTGTTTGTTAGGTACTGATTATGACCTACCCGTCGAAATCGGTTTAACACTGTAACTCTTCATTTTTCTTTGGAATAGACAACGTCCTTCATTAACTTCAGTTTACTTCATTGAAATGGGTTTCCATAACTTCGTCGCAAGTGATTTAGTTCATGTATATTTGCATTCCTGTACATTTGATTTCATTCGGGACCCTGGCTCCAACTGTACTTATGGCGAGCGCGTAGATATCAACCCGCTAAGTGTTATTTGTCTTGCTTCCACAACTCGGTTTGCCATTCAATCATTGTCATTATGTATAATCCGTGCGTTGCACCGCCGAGCAAAATACTCCCCATAGAGTTTCGCACTCCCATTGTCAATTGTCTCGGGATGAAAGGAAGGCCCATTCTGTGTTTGTATTCTTCGATCCCCAAAAGGTAAAAAAAGAACCCGTCCATTGTCACAGCTGATTGGATCCCCTCCAATCAGATACGATTTGCGCCTTTTTTCTCTCTCATTTTTTCGTCTACCTCTCCCCCTTCTTCCGAAGAGTAAACAGTTTGTCGTGATAGCTGTTTCGATCTTTAGCCAACGATCAAAAACCAATTGCACTCGCACAAAAACTTAAGAATTAACTTCAAATTATGTTTTTATCACGCAAAACAGATGGTCATTTGTAATAAATGGCACTGCGACACGGCAAGTTACTTTCTTTTTTTTTTTAACTGTGAGATAACTTTCCGATGTCAACGCGATTTTTGTTAAAGTTCAATTGTTATACATAAATATTAATCAAATCATACCTAAGCAGTTATGTCTATTGCTTCATATTTGAAGACGATTGGCATTATTACTTCAACTTTGTTCTGTAAGCTTGTCCGTTTTTATCCGAGAAAATTAATATCTTGAAAAATTCCTCAGATTTTTCAAATCTAAACGAAAAAAAGTTATTCAGGTTATAAGGGGTGTGAAAGGGTTTTTTTGACCTTAGGGTACTTGATGTAAATTGCAGGTGAGGACCTACATGTTGTACCAGTGGGTATGCTGACCAGGTGTCTCACGAAGTTTGAGGTAATTTACACATGTTTGCTACCAAACTCGATTATTGATGATTTGACAATAACTGACGTCAATGACTACAACGATGACATCTTATTGTCGTCAAGGACAACTTTTAAAGCTTTTACTATTGTTTCAGTCGATTCTGTGCCGCGAAAACTATGAAACCCGAGTTTCGGTTGATTTGACCAGTTCCCATCGTCGGATCGTCACCAAAAACTAACTATACAGATAATTCTGAATGTCTAAAGAGTCTACCTCCCTAATTTCAAGTTGATAGCTCCGTAATTGCGGTCTGTATCATGTAAGACATCCGCAAGCACAAAAACACACAAGCTGATAAATGCTTGCCGAGTCTAATTACTTAGAGACTCACTCGGTTCGTGAAATATGCGGGTTAGTCTAATTCTAACATTTATTCCACCACGCCCCCATGATGAATTGGAGTGAGTTCAAATTCAACTCTCTTGAATTCTAGAAAAAGTAGGATTTGCTGACACAAGGATTATTTCGAGGAAAAAGAACAAGGTGGACTTAAATTCATTTTTTCAGTTGATATAAAGATGGTTAAATATTAACTCACACACAAAACTAACCAATTTTTGTAATTTCCAAATTCTTTTTGAAATGATTTCATTTTCACAATTAATGAAATATGGATTGTTATTTGAATCGATTGGATACTGGTTTCAGGTCCTTTTAAAATACAAAATTGCGAAGTTTTCAACAAAATTAAATTATCAACCGTTGACAAATATGTCGATAGCCCTTCTTAGAAGGATACAGATTGATCAGTTTTATGATTTTTGAAGAAATATGTGGATTTCTATGCAATACATGGGAATCTCCCCTGGACTTTAAAATTATTCCGGAAACGTTCAAAATACTAGAGAACACAGTGATCCAAATAAATTTAATTTATATTAGGACCCTAGATAGTTAACGTTTTCTGATGACTCCTGACTACTGCCTCCAACTTTTCAAACATTAACATTCATTTATAACACCATAACATTTAAATGGCCTTCGAGTATAAATTTGGCTTTCAGCTCAAGCAATAATCATCAACACCTGAATATATGTGAAGAAACAGCTGATTTCAGCTGCACATACATTCAACCAACGAAGTTGTGCAGGAATGAATGTTTTTCATTGTGATTTATTTACTTTCATTGTTAACACAGGACGATTACTCAGTTGGGTTCCCACGAGTTAGTCGACGAAACCTGATTTAATTCACACCTCGTTTCCTAATTTCTCATTCACACGAGAGCTTCTAATGTTGCATCCACCTCCCGCAGATGACTGCACTCGGTAGTTTGTTTTGAAATCCCTTATAAAGATTTTGGTTTATTATTTTTTAATAATTAACTTTTATATTCGATTAAGGAAAAAAATTAACCCTCATCCCCTCCTCTCCTTAAAATTTGCTAGTTTATTCTTCAAAGTCACAAATTATCATAGATCGTAGATTTCAAAAACAAATTTATATTTTAAAAAGTAAGCAACTGTATTTTCAAACATTATAAATGGACCAGAGTTTATGGGACTTGTACCAAGTATCGCATATCTACCAAGCAGGGTCGTGAATGCTCAGAATCACGCTCAATCAACCCTAAATATAAAATTGAAGGTTTTTTTTCTTTAAATTATAGATTTAATAGTCGAATGATACCTCCCGGATCACTGTAATCCATCCGTTCTCTCACTAAAGGGGTTCGCTTTCGTTGGTAGTGAAACAACGCCAATATGAGGGTGAATGAGAACTGGATGTGAACATATTATAAATCCTGTTTTATAAAATTAAAAAAAAAACTACGGCGATCCAATCAGCTGATATAATTACAATAGTACAATTACAATTGATAAAAACTTTACTTAATGAGCGTTATCCACGTATTCATTTCATATTTTTAAATTAAAATAAATTTAATTCGGAGAAATTCGATACCATCAGAACTTTCCTACGTTGAGTAGTTGGCAACAAATCGAGTTTAACAACTATGTTGATTAGTGCAGTGAAAACAATTTCAGAATATCAATAGGTACCTGGTTGTTGAATGGACTGGAACTGAATACTTAAGTTTTATTTCTATTATAATTTCAAGCTCAATTCATTTTTGCAAGTCTAATATTAATGTTGTTAACCAAAAAAAATAAAATCGTTGATAGGGGAATAATAACTTATTTTAACTGATGAAATACTCTTCCAATTTGAATTTATTGCTTGGTAGTTGAAATGGGTAATTTGTGACAATCGTATCTTTACTCGCTTTATTCTTTTAATTCTTGACAAAAAGTTACATGTTTGTAAAACTTGTATACGATTGAAATATTATTGAGACTTGAGTGGGTACATTGAAATTTTTATAGGTCATGATTACTACTTGGACATGTACGCAAACGTTAAAAAAACTAGCTGAATTATTAAGTAATAATGAAATTATTACCGTAATGAAATTTGAAACTCCAGGTATACCTTCCAGAAATAGACCGAATTCCTAGTTGAAATAAAGAAGAATCACAAAAATTTGACGGAATTAGTTAAAGCATCATTATTTATTATTGTAGCCCTCCATTCACCCCCTTTTATGATGAAATTTTAAATTCCTGATATACGACCCAAAACTAGACCAAATTCATAGTTGACCAAAAAAAGAATCACGAAAATCTGTCAAGATTTGTAGCTTGGGGAGCTCCTGGAAGAATCGGGAATTACCCCCTCCACCCCCACATAGACAGTAAATCCGGAATTCCCAAAGGTTTTTGCACAACTCGACTAAAATTGGAATCGAACAATGAAGGAACCTCGAAAATCGGTTGAGAATTGTGGCCTGGGCAGCGTCACTCTCTCTCTCTCACACACACTCTCTCTCTCACACACACACACACACACACACACACACACACATATATATATATATATATATATATATATATATATATATATATATATATATATATATATATATATACACACTCTCTCACACACACACACACACACGAACCTATGGTTGGTTTTTCCATGGATTCGGTCTTAAAAGGTCTGAAACGGATTTGTACGCGGTTATTTATTTTTATTTTTTTTTCCTCATGCTTGGGTGCCCCCTCCCCCCCCCCCTCAGGCTGGATCGATTCCAATAGGCGTCCCTCTTATTAACGAAACCTTGCCTACAAGACAGCTTTAGAGGGACGTCCTAAAAACCTGCATTACTTATATGTATTGAAATAGAATGATCACACAGAACATAGGAACAACTTGTTGTTTCTATGTATATATGTTCTGTGATTGATCTTTACCGGTAACTATCATGTAATTAACAATGAAGATACAAATTTTTGGGTCGGTGAAAGACGCCAACGTTTAATCCTTGCTTTTAACGGACTACTTCAATAATTTTTAGGTGAAACTGGACCTTAGTCAGTTACAACAGAAATTACGTGGTTTTTACTATAAATCACGAACAGGTTCCAGTGTGTAAAATGTAGACTTGGAGTGTCTAAAAATAGATGACGATTCCCAAAGGAATCTAGAGTCTACAGACGAGATTTTCTGGTTCTATTCCTCCTCGACTCCTCGTCCACGCGATGTTATTTTAGTTATGATTGCAGGAGGTTGTGAGAAGGTGGAAGAGGAGATGAACGAACGAAAATGAGAGGGTTTTATGCACTTCGATCCGCTTAAAGATAGACATCACGTCTCAGAGGGAGATTATCTTACGTGCGAGGAGATGAGGGGATGCTGCATCTTCCAGGAAAAACACGGGCGGACGGACCACGAAAGTGAAGTCAAGTTTGACTGGAATCGGACGAACGACCGATCAAGTTAGGAGAAAGAAAAAAAGCTATGAATTATTACACAAAGTTTTATTGAATGAATGAAAAACATGACTTTATTGATTAAGAAATACATTGCAATTTTGAGTTAAAGAACATGCAGTAATCATGGTCATTTCGGACCGCCTGATGTGAGCTTGCCTTTATAGATACTTACAACTATACATTATTATTTATTTATGTATACCTACATACAATTGAAATGTATTGTGCTTGAAATTAAATTAGTTCGAATCTTAAAAATAAAATTAAAAATAGTTTGATATAGGTAACTTTTGCATAAAAATTTTGCGTGAAATTAACAGAGATACGGTAGATTGACATTAAATAATTCTAATCAACCAAGGTTGGACAAAATTAATCTTAGATGCGAGAGAAGAGAAAACATTTCACAGTTCTGAACAAAAAATACAAGAAAGAATTTTAAATCTCGCAGCCGAAAATTTTCCCTTCTGAAAAGTGGCTTCCGAAACCTTGATTGGTACTTTTCCGTTATTCCGTAAAGTACCCCTCGATTGACAAGGAAGAGATCATTTCTGGTAGAATGATAGCTTCCTTGTCAGAACTTTATAATAATTATTATTCTGGTAGAATAATAATTATTATAAAGTTCTGACTCATAATTTAAAACATGCCATCAGTATCGGTAATCGGTGAGTAGAATCAATTGATTAGTGATGCAATATTTGCATTACCCACGTATTTGGGAAGTGTCTTATTAGGAAGCAGGTATGACTGGATTGGGAAGGTCCTTGATCGTGAAGAACAGCTGTGGGCCCTGAAGACGTCAAGGACACGAAGTCCGGTGCCCTTCTTTCACTGAATCCTTCGCGCAGGGTGTGGATACTATACAACCGGCCTCCTACCAGTATCCATCTATTGCACCCGTCTTGTCGGGTCCTTGGAACATTTCTCTCCCACTCTGACTCACAATATCCCGGGGTCAGTCAACTGATGAACTCTTTCGCTCGATTATCTTCCACAGAGTTTTCCATTCCGAATTTATACAATTGGCTTGATAGAAGTGTCTAGGATCTCTCCCAATGCATGTGTTAGGGTCTTAACCCTTAACTGAAAAGATATATTTCTGAATAATATACTATAGTATACAATGGTACTTGCATTATACTACATTTGTGCCAACGCCCTGATTCTACCCCAATTATTGGTATTAAGATGATCGACTTAATGGGGATGAGTCCAAATTTAATGTAAGACTTAAAACTTAATTGAAATAATCTCTAAGTTGCAATAACGATCCAGCATTGGCATAATTAACGTAGGTTACACTTTTTGTTCAAATGGCTGGTTTTTTAAGTTATTTAATTCTCTAGCCTATTTTCATGTTTCCAGTTATCAATGTTTATTTTAAAAAATCTCTTCTAGGCAGCTACTTTTCTACAAACTCCTTTTAGCTGAATAGTTTCAAAATTCTGGTTCAAAATGTATACCATCAAATTTGAAATTTCTCTTAAGAAGCTCGAAGGAAGAATATGATTTACTGAAAATATCATAATAGCAGCTAAAAGTATCTATCACGGAATTTCAAAATTTCAATGTCCTCATCTGCCGGAACGTCAGACGAAGAGATACCATGAAACTGTCAAAGGATCACTTCATTTCTGTTTGTCTGTGTCCGTTGAACCTTTCCATATGCCAAAACTTCCGTAACTTTCATCCAGTTATGATGAAGTTTTCAGGAATTTTGCAGGTATGGTCTTTTGAGAACCTACTGAAAGTTGGGACCAGATCAACCTGCTATGCATGCTCAAATGTTGAATCTCGCGACAGTTCCTCGCGACCGATTAATCCGCTCAAATTTGACGGATATAAGGGAATTGAATGTCTGGGAATTATTATGTATTTTTATCTTAGTAACCATTCAATATTCCACACTTTTCATCTGCCTTTTATGGCGTTTTCAGGGATTAGCGAGTTAGGCCCTAGATACCCTCATCAGATGGGTAGCAGTACTTACAGTACATACAGTACACTTCAAAATATAGTTGTGTGAAGAGCCACTCCTGATGTCTTATTTTGTTATTTATATTAATTAATCTTGGATCGACATAAAGTAAAGGCTATCGATTCCACCTGCGCGAATTTATGTTAACTTCTGAAGGGGATGGGTAGGTCCCTAACGGGCAGATGAGAGAACCTGTCTCGGCAACAGAACCTGCTCTCTGACTCCGCAACCGCCGCCGCAATGGCCTGATTTTCGGGGTTTCTTCCGCAAGCTGAAGGTAGCCTGTTTTTCTTACAGCCTCCTTTAATGTTATTCAACATTTCGATTCACCTCCTCATATTATATTTTCGATGTTAAAACAATTGAACATTAGGTATTAAGGTGTCCGGTGTTGGGCGTTAAATGTTTGATTCAGCGCTTGTGCTCATTGCCTGATGTGAATGAGAAGAAAATTCTAAGGGACTAAACAATTATTCATGAACACACTTCAAGTATTAACTTTATATGGAAACCGCCAATTTAATGTGAGTAGCATCGATTTCACGAGTAAACAAGCGTGTCTTCCGTTGATACGGACGCATGATGATATTGCAATATTCACGATGGTCAGACTTCATATATATTGATTTGTCTGAAACATATTACTAGTACCTAATGAATATGGCTGCCAATTAGCCTTCAGGAAGTTAGAAATGTAGTTATGTCTCAATCTGCACCTTTCTTGACCAGTCATACGTCTGTCACATTTCTACTGAAAAGATCTTCTTGATATACTTTTTCTTTCTCTACTTTTCAAACATGTGAGAAAAAAACTTTTTTTTTTCAGTGACTAATTGTCTATTCCTGTCACGTATGACTTCTCAAACTGGGCTCTTCTCGGCGAATTAGTTTCCTACGACCGTAAAACGAACCAGGTGTTCAAACAAACATTTTCGTCCTATTAATGACGAACAGTTACTTTCAGCTCTTCTAATTTTATTCATGAAAACCGCGTTAACCGTTCGCCGTTTTTTAGCACCTTGTCGTTCTTTCCATAATAAGACTTCGATTAGCTCAAGAAGAAAATTTGAATAAAACGCTTCCATCCTTAACTCGTGGTTGCTTGCTAGTTAGTGCGAGAGAATTTTCACATAAACTTTCAACTTTCTGACCCTACATAGTTTAGCATGCACAGTTTACACCGTAAATACAAATATGCACAAAAACGGTATAATGATATTAACGCCATAATATTGTGATTAACTCGGACTGAACATTGTTATATTTAGCAGGTAATTCGACTTAGTTTGTGTTTTGATATTTGTTTGGAAAATATAAAGCCGTGCTTTATGCATGAATTGTTGGTAATTCTTAACAATATGATGAGTAAGGATTGTGATCAAAAGACCAACTCATACAGTATATTTTAAATATCAGTGGAATCCAACCTGAGAATTTTGATAATAAACGTCACTATTCTGTCATAGCCTTTTAAAATTATTTTCAAAAGTTGTTGGTACCTAGGTACGTAATAATGATTTCACAAGGGCGTGAAAGGTTACTATCCACTTAATACATAATAGTGGCATTGGTGATAAATTTTCAGGATAGAATCCAATTTCATGTAAAAATATAAAATTACACTTTGTCAGATCCATCGTAAAAATATACACTATTATTTCAGGATGTTTATAAATTTTTATTGTGGTTCTACTGGAGAGAAGTTTAGAAAATAAACATTATAGTCTCAAAAATTAAGGTCATTAGTTGAATTTAGTAGTTCAGAGCTTTTTACCAAATTTCTCAATTGATGATTGACAGCTATCTCTTTATTACAGTGAGGCATTATTTTATGCCGATTTCGGTGAACAAGCCACCATCACAACAAAACTAATGCAAACTGGAATTTCGTTCCTTCTGCTGAAGTACGTGTTCTCTTTGAGTTTCGCCTGAGGTTGGGAGAACAGAAAATTGAGCATTCTTAATCTGGAGAAAGAGGAAAACTAAAAAGGTAGCAGGGAATATCCTGTATTTCTTCATTTACCATGTCTATCGAATGATGGTCAAGTTGACTATAACAAGAATGATGAAAACTTGTCAAAACCCACGGCCAGAAAAAATAGAAACTGGCAATGGAGTCACTCACCTGTAAGAGCTTGGAAAATGGCAAGTTACAATGGGTTGTATATATCCTCCATAAAACAGTTCAAGGAAACAAGTTACAAATTATACATTACAAATAAATGCTATTATGAAAGCCAAACAGGTTTATTGATAGAGTGATGTTTCACTAGGATATCTTGGGATGAACAAGAAGTTACCGAGACAGAATAACATCGTAATGACCAAATGCAAACAATCTCTCACTAGGGGCGGAATTTATAGGCAAAGCCTGAGTGTGTGTGTTCACTCGCACTCACCTAAATGGAGGGTCACCCTCCACTTACCAGTTCGAATTCATAGTTGAAAATAAGAAAAGTTGGACAAAAAGAAGACGTGAGGTTTTGGGAGAGCTTCAAGCAATCACATTTTCATGGAATTCTCATTGATTGTACATCTTGATGAACGGAAGGAAGGTACCTACCGCCAACTCATTCCACAAACCAAGATGAATCGGAAAACCATGCGCTACAAACTTGGTATGTAGAGATCACATGAAATCAAAGAGCGACCAGCACTTTCAGCTGTGGTGGTTATAAATCCTTTCCATTTATTTTAGGCTCCTCCAAGTTCGTAGTTGTCCATGACTGTCTCTTTCCCGAATCGGAATAGTTTGCGAAATATTTCGTCGTTGATTGTATAACATTCGAATGGGATCTGTTGGTCACATCAAACATGTACCTAACTAACGTTTAGGTACAGCCTACCTACTCTCATGTGACGTAATTTTTTAATAAACTACGAACAAAGTAAACGATGTATGCTCACTATATTACCAGTACCTATACCTACGTGACAATAATTTTTTGTTTATGAATCCCGTTGAGTGTGCATTTGGGTTGCACACTCAGTGCACCCTCAAATCACGTCTATGGATCGCGCAGAGCACATGAATTCCCTTATCGATACACTTGGGGTCCCACCCAGACTCAATACCCGTCTATGCATTCCGCCCTAGGTACTTTTTTCCAACATTGTTTATTTAGTGTTATTGTTGGTCGTTTCTTAATGATATACGTAGAAGGAACGCGAGCAAAATCCTCTGGGAAGGTGTCTCATTCGTTTCTCAATTCCTGTGGTGTCGGAAACCTCACAGTGTAGAGATACAGAACGTCGCAATGTCTACAGTGTGGCGGAACCGTGGAGAAGAGAGAGGCGTTGCAATCTTCTTTTTCCCTCAGGCCAGTCACCCTAGGACTGTTCACACGGCCGAATTAATATTCACGCATCCAGCAGATATTATTAACTTGGGACCTTCTCAAGAACGACCGGGGCAAGTCGGGCAACGCCACCGAGCCCGCTTCATTAGGGCTAATTCTCTTCATTTCTTGATCCGATGCAAATTTCTGGCTTATCGCGGAGCGACCGTTCTTAGAGCGAACCGTTCTTTTATAACGGTTCGTTTATTATACTGAATTCCCACGAGTTCCCGTCCACCTTTGACGTTCTTTTGCCCGAAAAAATATCCGGGAGTCCTTCCGGCCGATAGTCATCAAAGGTACAATGGCCCCCTCAGATTTGTGTAGCAAAATCAGATAAGGGATTGAGAGAAAATAACTTCCAACGTTTCTTCTCGGACGCTACCGAGTTTTACAGATTTTTGATGAGTACCTGGCCAGTTCATATCTCAATCTTGAAGAAGCCAGCACTATTGAGGTTTCAGACCTCATGATAAGTGTTGTGAATCTGGTCAGTAACTCGTCACTAATGTTATTTGTATCGTCTACACAACGTTACTAGTTGAAAACAATGTTTTGAGCGTTTACAGCGCCTTTTTCCCATCATCAAACTTCTTTTTTATTTTTTTTTAAGTAATAGTTATAAATATAGTTTTAGTATGATTCTGTAATTACAACAGAACAAATTATTCAATTAAGATAATCTCGAAACAATATAAACTCTAATGTTCATTGTTCCAACTAATGGTGGAATGATTCTTTGGTCCTCCTAATGCATTCAGTGAGCCAAATGCATGTAGGCGATGCTATAGTTGCGCATGATATAATTTATATGAATGGCTTGGATGAAAGACATGGTTGGCTGAATTCCCAAACCGATTAAAGAGTTTTTTTGATCCCATAAAAAAACTTGTACCAATAACGGTAACAAAAAAAATTTTTTTCGTCATTACACTGTTTTGACTACCTTCCAAAATGATGCTGTAGCACACTCAGCAAATGAGCTATATTGAATCTTAATGAGTGATTTAGTGGTACCTACACTGGTGGTTTAGTGGTTGGAGGTGACGATGTGGTGTAGCAAATCCACTATTTGATTCAGACAATTCTATCAACCCCATAAAAAAACCCCAAGACTGGCAGTAATAATATATTAATAACCGTATAAATCAAACTATAAACCATATTTTTCATTGCAATGTTTTAACTACCTTCTCGTGATCATCAACCACAATGAGGTAATGGCAGGCTCAGTAAATACACTGCACTACTCTGGATTTTAATGGGTTATTATTTATAGCTATCCACGATCTTCAATGGTGGTGGTTGACTGATGGTGATGTTTCATACCTGTTCGTACATGTCGTACAATCTAATTAATTTAGCATTCACCAGTGCTTCCGATGTTGCTGAAATGCTGAGACTTGTGAGACTGTATGTTGTAGTAGCCGGTATTTCATCAAAAGATCCTCTGCAATAATTTTGGGCTTAGTTTAGTACTTAGTTTTGAAAATCTCTTTTTCGTGGTTCTGAAAATCTTTATCTATTCAATAGGTTCGTTTTTTCACAATATGTTTTTACAATAAAATACGACAAGCTCCTGATTATCATCAACACGAAGAGGATACATTGTTGTTTTCATTTTGCTTTCATTTTAATTAAATTGCAGGATTTGGTTGTGTTTCCATGGTTTCGCAGACCCTTCTATGGAATTAGGGGACGCTATTGGAACCTTGATGAAAAAAAAAATCCAAGTCTCAAGATTGCCAGCAACAAAATTATTATATGGGATTCGGTTTGGAGAATCTGAAGATGTTTCCCACAGATGTTTTCATCTCCGGCCGTACGTGCCTTCAAAAGCCACGTCCTTCGGCGTCATACTCCTTTTTGCAGTCGTAAAAATCATCTGAGATGGCCACTACGTAAAATGGGTCATTCGTCGAAACGGACAAGCACATCTCAACAGAATAGACGACGGGTCCCAAAGACCTCAGCGAGAGAAAAACCACTTTCACCCTCGGCTGAGGAGGTTCCTCCGGGATTTTGACGGACAGATGAAGGTTAGAAAGATTCTCCCCAGTCTTTATTTTCGCGTTGAGGACCCGGAGGGTGCCCCCCTCCCCTTCCTTCCCCTTTCCGAAAAAAATGGAATTAACTTCTCCCTTTCGCCTTCTGTATCTCTTACAACTCGCTAACATCACTTTCGGTAACTGGAAGCGATCCTTAGGTTCGAATCACGTAGAGAAGGAACTCCCTGCGTATCAATTGAAGACGAAAATTGCAGTCTTCATCACGTTTTGTTGAAAAACACAACCTGCTGACTCACTTGTAGACGAAAGGTATTTAGTTTGATTGTATTTGGAAGACGAGAGAGAAAACTCAGGAGTGTATGGTATTTTTTCGTTCACAACATTCCAAAGAGTTTTTTTTTTTATGTTTGCAGTCATGCTGAAGGTTGAAAAACTATTTTGACATGTTTTATGTCACTAGGGTGGCCAGTCACACTTGTAACTTGTCACCAGTGTTGTAACAGTAACTGTTGTAACTTGTAACAGAAACACTTGTGCCAGTACACTTGTTAATTTTCACAGTGCATTACAAGTCTACACTTGTACCTAAACACTCATTTTTTACAACTTGTACATACAAAATCGGCTTGTAACTTGTCACTAGTTGCTTTATGAAATAGGCCCCTGGTATGGATACGGAAGGTATGCAGCGAATGCGAGCATCTCCTACGAGCTAAGTTTACAAGTTAGCAGAAAAGAAAAACGCTGCAAATTATTACACAATGGTTTATTATTTATGTGTTAGGTAGCCCTTCTACGCAGATCATTGGTACGAACTAAATCACTCGCGACGAAGTTATGGAAACCCATTTAAAAACGGAAGTTAGTGAAGCTAACAATGAAGCTAAATAATTAATATGCCTCTGAATTCTAGTAATAGGGCAATTTAATAAATAATTAGTGTGGGTGTGAGGAATAGAGAAAATGAAATCGTGGCGCATGTTGTAGTTGGGGACATTTAAATTAAATAAGGATAAGAGTGAGGGACAGTCGATTCCACCATTGAACAGCTTGACAACGAATGCTGCATCGATCCAC
The DNA here is from genome assembly GCA_030762985.1 of Adelphocoris suturalis. Classification (NCBI taxonomy): domain Eukaryota; kingdom Metazoa; phylum Arthropoda; class Insecta; order Hemiptera; family Miridae; genus Adelphocoris; species Adelphocoris suturalis. The sequence continues at coordinate 47,244,697 of CM061044.1, forward strand.
CTTCGTCTTGTATCTAATGGAGACAGACCACTTATGCCCATCATCGTTTCATGTAAAGAGTCAAATATAAAGGTAGAAGTGTAGACTGTAATGCTCGATGAAAATTAAAAATTGTACAGGCGAATTTGGACATTACAAGTGTTTTCCCATCATTTTGAACAATTCACTGTTTTACAGTTGTAAAAAATGGCCGATTTTTAACCTACGTCCGTTCACCTGTAAACTTATTATTTTCCAGCATTGTGAGTTGGCAATTTTTCGGTGTAATATGTGGGAATCATCTTCTGCTGAAGAATACAGACAAGAAAGAAGCATTCGGCGTAGAAGACGCCAAAGGTTTTTTCAGTCACGAATAAAGCTCATTTCGTGGGTACTTTTGAGTTTACCAAGAGATTTAGGATGTCTTCCGAGACCCTTGAAAGATTCAAATGGTGAGTGACCCTGTGCAATTTTTCCTGATCGGGTATTGAGGATCTCCCCATCATTGAAGAACAAAGTGAACTGCGAAGATCATCTTGAAGTTACAGATGGCATTCCTAACTCAGCAACATTAAGACTTGACGAACTGATTAATCATTTCCGCTGAATGAAGGGGACAAATCTGAATATGCCAGCCATCAGAATAAGTTGAAATCAAATACACACTTTCTCCACTTTTCAGTTTATAATTTGTCTGTCTTCCAATCATTACACCTTGTCTTGTACGATAAACATCCTATCGTGAACTTTACACCGTTTTTATATCATGATTCGCTGACAAAACTTCAATTTTGACATCCCGCTTGATGTTATTCATTTCGTTTATCCCCACACGCCATTTTGGTTTAGTATTTTCAATAATTAGCCTATGTGATCGTATAGAAAAAAAAATTGTATAACCCCCCCTCAAACTTTGTCACTTTACGTTTCAAAGTGCGTTGAATCCAAAATTGCGATGTCCGTCCGCCGTCCGGGCCATAAAAGGCCTTAGAATTGACTTAAAAAATCCGTTCTTTCGCACATAGACTCCACTTGGGGTCTAGTTGGTTCTAACTTCTCGCCAGCTCGATCGCTCCACACCCATGGGTGCTATGTGCCAAAAATAGGTGAAAAAGTGTCTTTTTCGAGGTTTTAAATGAGTGTAATGACATGATAGTGCTACAATTTAATATTAAAATCAGGTTAAATGCGAGTCTAACGACGACTTGCGTTTGCTAGCACGTAATGCGACATCTTACAATTACTGCGTCAACTACTGAGGTTCATTAGTAACCGCTAGAAAGCGTATTTGGTGGTAAAAGTAGGTTGGTAGGTAGGTACCTACTCGTCAGTGTCAAGCGTTTGGTTCTCATTTACATACGTATAATTTCAAAACAAATCGAATGAAATCATCCCAGAAGGCCGTACGATCTTCCGATCTCTCACTACGAGCATAATGGAGCCGCGACTCAATCATTTTTCGGGGAACTACCTAACGAAGTTTCATCAATGACCCCTAGATAGCAAGCACGGCATGCTCGCGGCCGCACACAGGTTCCTAACGACAAAAACGGGACAAAAGTCTGCTAAACAGTAAAGTTCGCCTCAAATATTCTTTCCCACATTCGTAATGAAGGTATAGATTGCCCTTGATGGAAAACTGGTGAAGAACATTTCTTGATTAGATAGATTTTCCAAAAATAGCGCAATAATAATCCGAAAATAGACACACAAAAAAACAACTTTAACAAAAATCAAGTGTGACCCATGATTTTCAATGTTTTTTTTTTTTTTCCTGCTGAATGCAATGGTGTTAGTTTACGCGACCTATTCAACAAAAAAGAAAATATTGGTAAGTTTTCCACCAAGTCACCATTGCTTTTAGTGTGTACAAGTTTTAGACGGATTGAAAACATGCAATGGCGTGTATTATTAATTACACCTTTTTCCTCTGCTGGTGCCTATATCTACGCAGGCATATTGATGTCAACCTTCGGATCTGCGATTTGAAATGGACCTCCTTTGTAGTATCAAGAATGAATTCAATATCAGTGCACACCGATCAGCTGTGGGGCTTCTAAGCCTAATTTGTTTTTTATTTGACTTATGATGCTGAAACCTGAAATGTAGCTCTTTTTTGGAGATCTGGAATACAATTACAAAGTATGGAGGGACTTAGATCAGCTTCGGAGCCTCCGAGGCTAAATGTCCCATTCGACCCATGGTGTTGTTATTTAGATGGAGCTTCTCTAAGACTCCTCGGTAACTATAACGAGGTACACACATGTACATACTTTAATATTTTGGTTAAACATTTATACAGTGAAGCGAAAAACTGCGGGGTCTTGGAACTGAAAAATGTTCACTCTTCTCGGAGTCACGATGCGCCACGTTCTGATCATATATTACATACGAGGTTTAATAATAAATTATAGGCCAATGATCTGCAAAAAAAAAAAAAAAAAAAAAAAAACGGAAGTTAGTGAAAAACGTTGTCTATTTCCACGAAAATAAAGAGCTAACAGACAACTCGATTTAACAGTGTAACTCTTTATTTTCGTGGAAATAGACAACGTTTTTCACTAACTTCCGTTTTTTTTTTTTTTTTTTTTTTGCAGATCATTGGCCTATAATTTATTATTAAACCCCGTTTGTAATATATGATCAGAACGTGGCGCATCGTGACTCCGAGAAGAGTGAACATTTTTACAGTTCCAAGACCCCGCAGTTTTTCGCTTCACTGTATAAATGTTTAACCAAAATATTAAAGTATGTACATGTGTGTACCTCGTTATAGTTACCGAGGAGTCTTAGAGAAGCTCCATCTAAATAACAACACCATGGGTCGAATGGGACATTTAGCCTCGGAGGCTCCGAAGCTGATCTAAGTCCCTCCATACTTTGTAATTGTATTCCAGATCTCCAAAAAAGAGCTACATTTCAGGTTTCAGCATCATAAGTCAAATAAAAAACAAATTAGGCTTAGAAGCCCCACAGCTGATCGGTGTGCACTGATATTGAATTCATTCTTGATACTACAAAGGAGGTCCATTTCAAATCGCAGATCCGAAGGTTGACATCAATATGCCTGCGTAGATATAGGCACCAGCAGAGGAAAAAGGTGTAATTAATAATACACGCCATTGCATGTTTTCAATCCGTCTAAAACTTGTACACACTAAAAGCAATGGTGACTTGGTGGAAAACTTACCAATATTTTCTTTTTTGTTGAATAGGTCGCGTAAACTAACACCATTGCATTCAGCAGGAAAAAAAAAAACATTGAAAATCATGGGTCACACTTGATTTTTGTTAAAGTTGTTTTTTTGTGTGTCTATTTTCGGATTATTATTGCGCTATTTTTGGAAAATCTATCTAATCAAGAAATGTTCTTCACCAGTTTTCCATCAAGGGCAATCTATACCTTCATTACGAATGTGGGAAAGAATATTTGAGGCGAACTTTACTGTTTAGCAGACTTTTGTCCCGTTTTTGTCGTTAGGAACCTGTGTGCGGCCGCGAGCATGCCGTGCTTGCTATCTAGGGGTCATTGATGAAACTTCGTTAGTTCCCCGAAAAATGATTGAGTCGCGGCTCCATTATGCTCGTAGTGAGAGATCGGAAGATCGTACGGCCTTCTGGGATGATTTCATTCGATTTGTTTTGAAATTATACGTATGTAAATGAGAACCAAACGCTTGACACTGACGAGTAGGTACCTACCTACCAACCTACTTTTACCACCAAATACGCTTTCTAGCGGTTACTAATGAACCTCAGTAGTTGACGCAGTAATTGTAAGATGTCGCATTACGTGCTAGCAAACGCAAGTCGTCGTTAGACTCGCATTTAACCTGATTTTAATATTAAATTGTAGCACTATCATGTCATTACACTCATTTAAAACCTCGAAAAAGACACTTTTTCACCTATTTTTGGCACATAGCACCCATGGGTGTGGAGCGATCGAGCTGGCGAGAAGTTAGAACCAACTAGACCCCAAGTGGAGTCTATGTGCGAAAGAACGGATTTTTTAAGTCAATTCTAAGGCCTTTTATGGCCCGGACGGCGGACGGACATCGCAATTTTGGATTCAACGCACTTTGAAACGTAAAGTGACAAAGTTTGAGGGGGGGTTATACAATTTTTTTTCTATACGATCACATAGGCTAATTATTGAAAATACTAAACCAAAATGGCGTGTGGGGATAAACGAAATGAATAACATCAAGCGGGATGTCAAAATTGAAGTTTTGTCAGCGAATCATGATATAAAAACGGTGTAAAGTTCACGATAGGATGTTTATCGTACAAGACAAGGTGTAATGATTGGAAGACAGACAAATTATAAACTGAAAAGTGGAGAAAGTGTGTATTTGATTTCAACTTATTCTGATGGCTGGCATATTCAGATTTGTCCCCTTCATTCAGCGGAAATGATTAATCAGTTCGTCAAGTCTTAATGTTGCTGAGTTAGGAATGCCATCTGTAACTTCAAGATGATCTTCGCAGTTCACTTTGTTCTTCAATGATGGGGAGATCCTCAATACCCGATCAGGAAAAATTGCACAGGGTCACTCACCATTTGAATCTTTCAAGGGTCTCGGAAGACATCCTAAATCTCTTGGTAAACTCAAAAGTACCCACGAAATGAGCTTTATTCGTGACTGAAAAAACCTTTGGCGTCTTCTACGCCGAATGCTTCTTTCTTGTCTGTATTCTTCAGCAGAAGATGATTCCCACATATTACACCGAAAAATTGCCAACTCACAATGCTGGAAAATAATAAGTTTACAGGTGAACGGACGTAGGTTAAAAATCGGCCATTTTTTACAACTGTAAAACAGTGAATTGTTCAAAATGATGGGAAAACACTTGTAATGTCCAAATTCGCCTGTACAATTTTTAATTTTCATCGAGCATTACAGTCTACACTTCTACCTTTATATTTGACTCTTTACATGAAACGATGATGGGCATAAGTGGTCTGTCTCCATTAGATACAAGACGAAGGTGGATCGATGCAGCATTCGTTGTCAAGCTGTTCAATGGTGGAATCGACTGTCCCTCACTCTTATCCTTATTTAATTTAAATGTCCCCAACTACAACATGCGCCACGATTTCATTTTCTCTATTCCTCACACCCACACTAATTATTTATTAAATTGCCCTATTACTAGAATTCAGAGGCATATTAATTATTTAGCTTCATTGTCCGAAGATTTAGATCTGTTCACCTCCAGTCTGAGTTACTTCATGAACCAGGTTTTGTCCCTAATTTAATATTTAGTTCGGTTTTGATTTCTCATGTCCTGTAACCTCCTTCATTAAAATTCGTGTCAATTGTTGATGTATTTTTCCTGTACCTTGTAATTTTGGTTAAGTTTAAGAAATTGCATGAACTCCATCATCCATGTCATGAACTTTTCTGTTTTGTTATATACATCTATTTTTCGTCATGTATATTGTAATTGGGCTACGCCCGTATCTATTCAAATAAATAAACATGAACATTATGAAACGCTTGCACACTCATTTTTTACAACTTATACATAAATCGAATTAAATGTCCAAGATAATGCTGAAACTAAGCAGTTTGATCAAAGGCATTGGATTTATCTGATCCTCAATTTTCATTCAGCTGATCCGAGGTAATAGGCTTGAGTACTCCATTTTTGACTCGGGTGACTTTTTTTTACGGCGAATTCATGGGACCATTTGAATTTAACAGTTCCGAAAGCTTATTTTTTGCACTCATTCCACCGCATTCTACCGCCCTTGAAAAGAATTGTGGCTTAGAGAATGTATCAAAACACAAACGGTGGGTACAGCTTTCGTACAAGTACGCAACCACGAGGGACATTTTATGTCTTTGCGCCCCCCCTCGCACCCACACCACGTAACTCGTATTTTTTTTGTTTTAAAATAATAAATATATTATTAAATAATAAATAATAAATAAATAATAAATATTTACATAATAAATAATAAATAATAAATATTTACATATATATTGGACAACTCCAAGAGATAATTCGTTTATCGGTTGTTTGGTTTTAAAAGTATGTCTTTACTTATATAAAGCTTGCAATCGTGTTCACGATATAAATTATTGAGAATGAACACCTGTGTGTAAACAATTATTTAAACAATCACGCTCATACCGCAGCTTGTCGGCCACGCACTCCGCAGTGGTTAACGTAATATGGTTAGGTAAATCGAGAGCTATCCAACGAGTGGTGAACGATTTTCGTACGATAATAACTGACGAAGTTAAAGTTTCGTAGCAACGAATCAGTTGTATGAAAATCATTAGAAATTTTTCATAACGCTTTCTTCGTCAAACTTTTTGAGTTATGTGCCATAGTAAAGACATAAAATGTCAAAATCGGCTTGTAACTTGTTGCTTTATGAATAGGCCTCTGGTATGGATACGGAAGGTATGCAGCGAATGCGAGCACCCCCTACGACGGACGTCGACGGGCGGGGAAACGGTCCCGACCTCTGGAGGACGGCCAGGAGAGAGCGAGAGAGACGAGTCCGTCCCGCGAGTCGCACGGTCCATTTGGCCCCGACGCCGTCACGTAGGTGACACAAACCCCATAACCCCGACTGTCACTGTGACTGACCACCCCACCCCCTCTTCCCCGCCGCATCTTCCCGCTGCTCAGTCCAACTCTCCAAAGGCGATTTATAGACGGTCATGAGATGGACTCTGCTAACCCTGGGGTTATTTGGAAGATTTGTCGCTGTCGTCGTTCCTTCCGGGATTATGAACCGTTCTTTTTGGGGGTTCAGTTATAATTCGCCAACTCTACAATAAAACCACAACTGATTTCATAACACGATCAAAATTGTTTATTTTCAGCAAATTTTAGCGTTTTTCCCCCTTGCTATAGGAGAGTTTTTGTATTTCTAGTATTATTATTTTTCGTAAACACGAAAACAATCTGTTACAGCGAGCACGATGAATGCTAACCTTTTTGCATCGATTTCTCTTAGCATTTTTGTAAGCCTGAGAGAAAGAGAACTCTTATAGAGACGTTAACGTGACTCTTGTAGTGAACCACTGCGCAAAACTCAATTGTCACAGCAGACAAAGTTCCAAAATATAATCTGAATTAAGAAACAACTACCGCTTACCTCTACCTCATATAAAAACGAGTCAGCCTTGAAGAACAAGAATCTTTAAATCGTGTACAATGAACCTTAAAACGAAATCTTGAGAATGAAAAAGCTGAATTCTTCGATAAAACGTCAAAAGCAAGAACAAAATGCTACTGTTGACCCTTCTGGTTGAGGTGCGGGGAAAAAACACGAAAGAAAGACAAATACAAAGGTTAAACCAACAACAAAAGACGGCGCGGGGAAAATTCTGACGACTTTGTCGGATGTGTGTCCATGCCAACTGCATGATAGTCGCTAAGTTATTCTAGAGTGTTATATCCTAGAGAAAGGTCAAGTTGTCGTCTGTTAATTACGATCCCGAAAAAGCTGAGCACAAGCAAAGCTGACTCTTCCCGTTCCGAAAAGCGTTTCCACGTTACGAAAACCTCTTCTCGTTTCGGAAAGGCCATTTTCGTATACGAGAAAATGAATACGAGAAGTACAAAAACTCTCGATAGATATTTTTGTTGTACAATAGGTACCCTGAATCGAACCCCGAGACAAAAGCTAGAGATAAAATGTCTGCAAAGTTGGTTATAAGACACTTCCGTTTTTTTTTTTTTTTTTTTCAATTTTAGAGGGGAGGAATTTTAGGGGTGGGGTCTCTGTGTTCTGATCTTCAATACCCCTCCGCTGCGATCCAAAAAATGTATCGTGGATTGTTTAATGTTTATTGCTTATTGTAGTAAACACGGGCAAAAAAGCCCAATTACAAATTGAATAATAAGTACAATATGATGGTTAAGGAAAATAAAAGCGAACAACTTACAGTAACAATTAATAAAAAATATATATCCGGTTAATTATATGACTTACATAGTAAACAAGTAAACGAATAAATATGCAAACAGTTTAATTATAAAATTAGGTATTAGAGTGGCCTAGGCAAAGCTTAAAAGATTACAAATAAAAGTTGAGGGATGAAAAAAAAAAATGTATTTCGGGATCGATTGAAACAGAGAGATTGGCTTCTCAGGCAATTCGTGTGAGGGGACGGTTTAATAAAGAATTTGTGGTGGCAAATCAGTTATGGAAAAGTGGTTCTTGGCGGGAATCATACTGAGGAATTTTTAAATTAATTTTGGATAAGAAGGGGCAATCGAGGGCACCGCTTAAAAGCTTATGAAGGGCCCTTTGACCTGCAGTCGCTCGTCTAATCTCCAAAGTGGTGAGGCCCGCATCGAGCCAAAACGGAAAGAATAATCAATATCATCACACTGGATTCCAAGTGTGTACCCCACGCACCTCAAAAATAAGTGCTGGACACTCTCGATTTGGTGCTAATGAGAAGCGTAGAAAGGTGACCATACCACCGAGGGATATTCCAGTATTGGTTTGAACCAGTGTGCGACATAAAGCAATCAGGGCGGGCAGGAGATTGAAATCCCTGGTGTTGCTCTTGACGAAACCCAACACTCTCATTAAACTACTCGTCACATATTCAATATGGTTCACGAAAGTCAACCTGCTATCGAGAATGACACCCAAGTCCCGCATGGTCTCGCAAGTGTGTTGTCTCTCATATGGTAAGAGAATTCAATAGGCGCACTGGATCAAAAGAACGAGAAGGCGTTACCCCCAAGCTGAATTATAGTCTAATGATAAAGATTTCAAAAGTTCCAGTCAGGCAGCATGATCGAATTTTCGTAATCTAATCATATAATGTTACGTAGTTTTGAAATGTTAGCACTTTGAATGCAGACAAATTATCAACTACCAATTTTATAGCAAAAAACTCTGTCTAAATAGTATTCTGCCGTTTTAAAAAAATTGGATTTTTTTTGCAGTTTTTATCGATTTTCTAGCTAGTATTAATAAAATTTCAGTACATTTTCAGCATAATTTTGAGCATAAATTTGTTAATGTCCTAATTCATCGTTGATTAGAAACGACTTCTTTTGACTAAAATTCTACTAAAAAGTAGAAATGTAACTATTTTTAGCAGTTTTTAGCCATTTTTAATGATATTTTGAAATTTTAGGAGTTCAATATGCTTTACATATTTTATATTGTTTCATATTTTATTAAAATGTCACTCTCTTATATGGATGCTTTTCACATCAAGAAAAATTTGGTAGGGCAGATATTAAATCTTCAGGGTTATTTCCGCTTGTGTAGGAGTGAAATTATCATTTGTTTTACATGCCTTTCGGACGAGTCCGTCGTCAATAGCAAGTACTTGTACTTGTACTGCTTTGACGGCCTGATGATGATGTTCTTACATTCAAAACTCTCGCCCCCTGTATCTGCCAATAAGTGGAAACTTCCACATTTGAAGTGTACATCTGAAGGGTATATCTGTTTGGATAAGACAAATTTTGAATCATAATCCAAACTAAGTAGTAAAACGAATGCTATGTGGCAAATTCATACTGTTTACGTCTATTAATTCATTAGATGGAGAAAAAAAATTTAAATACACATGAAAATTACACCGAAAATTGTGTACTCCGATTCCAAAACATACAACCGCCAAACTTTGTATTTTGCCAAAATGTAATTTTGTTGAATTGATAAGTATCTCGAGTAATTCACGTAGAAAGCAAATGCAGACAAGGGACGAAGAGGAAGTTTTATGAATTTATGAATGGATATCGCTTCACACGAGTGTTTCTTAATACCCTGTAAGTACCGTATGGCTCGCCATGACATTTTGTCAACAATAAAATCATTTTAGTTGACAGACGTTATTTTAACTATCAGAATCTACATAACTTCTACGAAATGATACCATCAGCAATCAAAGAAATGAAGACATTTATAGAAATAACACCAGCCCTATAAAACAATACGGGAAAAAAAGGTTCTCCAGGGGAAATCTAGCTAAATCTAGGACGCTTAGGTCCTGGAACGAATGTGAGTGCTAAATTGAATTGTGTCAGTAGGATCCGGTCATATTCATAGTTTGTTGGGTCTTAAACGTTCTTACAACTTGTTCCACCGTTCAGCAAAGTTGGCCTAATTTCGGGGTTTTATGGCGAACTTTCGACACTCGACTTTCGATATCTCCGTGAATCGGGTGTTCTTTTCAAGAGAGCCGTCGTTTTTATGGATGTGGGGGTCTCGGGAGGTTTTAATAGCGATCGAGCAATACGTTGCGTTATGGAGAGGAAAAGGAGTCAACCAACACATGAAAAACAGTATCTGTCTTAAGTAATTGAGAAACGTGAACTTCAGTTCTCAAAATGAGTCTGGACATGATATGGGTTTTTAATATACATGGTGTGTACGACCGAGTGTGACAAAAATAAAAGTAACACTACGTATGAAGTGGAGCAGAATGCTGCTAATCGCATATTTTTATCTCAATCCGCTCTCAAGATATGATTTTTTAAATTTTTTCTCAGGAAAAGCTTTTTTGCTCTTAAACTTAAATTCCACCGCTCTATACATTTTCGGAACCAGAATTTTCCATAAGCATGGTGCACTTTGGTTCTTGAAAATTTTCATCTGAAGGCCATAACAGCAGCTCAAACATAGAAAAATTAGAAAAAATAAAATTTCTGAAAATCTTTAAAATGTTACAACTCTTCAAAAGAAAACCAGGAAACTAGCAAATCTAGTGAAAACTGCTTCGTTTAATACTCTTTCCCACAGTTTAGTCAATTTTACTTTTACTTAGATATTTAAGGGAGAAAATTTTGTTTTAATGTTTACTTTTTTTTCCCCAATGAAACATGACCCTCTTTAAATCCACAAATCGGTTTCTGCGTATTTTTTCACGCTGAATCGAGTGGTAACACTTGCAGATCTTTTCAATTCCATTTAACCGAGTTTTTCTCTTTATTTAACTAGTTTTTCTCCTAGAGACGCATGGAGAGAGTAACAAACAAACTGACAATTTGTAAGTCTAAGCGTAAAACTCGGCTATAACGGAGTTGCAGAGATCTGCAAGTGGTGCTATTTAATTCAACGTAAAAAATATGTAGAAACCAACCCCAAACTCCTAGGTTCATAGAGGATCATGTTTAAAAAAACCTTCAGTTTCATTGAAAACCCCACATTTTTTCAACATTAAAATTTGTTTCTCCCCTAAATAGTGAAGTAAAAGATATTAATGGTATAAAATAACAGTAAATTAAAGGTTCCTTCTGTAGACCCCGAGATACGTACCATGTAACGTATTTATAATGATACAAATAGCTGAGTAATTATTACACGAAACAAGAATTCCTTGCTCATTAGAGCATGAAACAGGAATACACCATTAATAATACATTATTTAATATATTCAGTACACTGTTTAGTGCTAGATGAGCATTTGTATTGTGACAGAGTGGAAAACTAAAACTGAATTTCTCCAACAGTTACATAATTTATGTACCTATTCAACAAAAATTATTACCAATAAACCACTAAATCAATTAATGTGGACATTAATGTAGAACCGTAAATGAAGGCCTATAACGTTATTTGATAGATGTACGCTAACATTTCAATTTGAACTGTTGCAACGTAGAGACTTCATTTTTTTCACTCTTGGCCTTTTTGAACTGGACTTTTGGTTAATTAGTTTCATCATAATTATTTGCCATAACTTTCGATGAACCCTAAAGGGTTGAATTAAAGGGCTAAAATGTTAAAATATCGAGATCTCAAAAACTTTTTGAATAAGAATAGTGTATTTTTCTGTTTAAATATTGATAGATCATCAGAAAACGAGGTAACATTTTTGGTAACGGAACTGGTAACAGCATTTTTAGAATAACCCCCAGCGACATCATTCATGTCAAAATCAAATTTAAATTCTGGGTGCCTCAAAGTGGATTTCTACAACGTTAATTTAAAGACATTAATTTCACTCATACCTATGCCTCATATAACGGGATAATTTGAAAAGTAAAAATTCTGTCAAACTGATCGAGAACTAATAGGTACTAGGTTTTACGCTATTGACCTCTCCACTCAATAATGGGGGTATAAGCGGCATTCCTTCAAGTGATCTATCTGCTTAATTCGTTTAGAAAACCTGACGAAAATTGATTCACCGGACGAAAACGGGCGTGTCGGAAACCGTTCATTTCTGGCTTGAGACCCGAATATTCGATTTACAACGGCTAACTGGCTCGACAGACGGGTTGAGACAATGTTTGTGGACCAGGGCTAGAACGTGGGACACATATTGAGCAAGAGCCTACTCGAAATTCCGCATTTCTTCCACTTTTTCCTCGTTTATTTTTCGATATTAAAGAAATGAAAGAAAAAAACTGAGACAATAGGATTTCTACACGAAAGAAACAATTTCGATATCTGATATGAAGTTTCTTTGAGAAGGTGTTTCGACAACAGAGGGAGAGGAACAAAAAAGAGACTAAATTAAGAGCAACGGGAGCTTGAGAAGTCATATAGGAAAGATCGTGGGAAATCGTGTTAGTATGAATGCAACAGTCACATCAACTTTGATCCTGTAAGCTTGCCTTATTCTATAGCCTCCATTCATGGTAGTTGTTAAGGCTTTTCCGTCGCGATAAGTTAACTATGCCGAATTCTTTCTTGAACCGATGCCGAAGATCTTAACGAACTAAGGTTGCTAAGACGATCCTGTCGATTAAATCCCATTCTGGTACTCAGACCTGCAGCATCTGAAAATTCTTGAAAAATCAGCACAGGTTTTGGCGTCCATTGATGGTAATGGAGAATCCAAACGATAATATAGATTTCTTGTCCCTGTTCTGTAAAATTTCCTGAAGAACACCAGACAACTATGCAACATGGCACATGTTTTAGCCTTAACCTAAGTTCCATAACATTTTACTGAATAATGATACAAAGGAAGAGCTCTATTGTTTTTATGTATAGTAAAATCGTTATTGATGATGATTAGATATGTGTTTGTTTTGAAACTTTCATTTTCTGTTCTACGATAACCTTCATCACATACCGTACTGACAATTCCTCTCTTTTCATTAACTCTGAGAACTAAGAACTTGCTATGATGCTGCAATTTGAAAGACCCTCTCTAAGATTGCTGAGTAGCAATGGCAAGCTGTTAATTAACCCTGGATCAGCTGAACAATTGCAGGCGAAAACATACTCCATATATTAGCTGTTAGTCTTCAACTAGAATTTATCCTGGAGATCTATGGTGAGTTATATTCTCTCGAAGCCATGCGCGGAGACTTCAACATGCCGGTTGAAAACAAGCTTAACTTCGAATTACGTAATTTAGTAAACCTTGGAGTTTCAGCCATCATTTAAATTTGAGCGCCTGGGCTATCATTTGGAGATCATTTTGAAACTTCATTTCGAAATGACATTAATAGTAAATATAACGCAATAGTTCCTCATCCGTGTAACGATCAAGATGACATCATTCATTGATTGACGTACACTACGTCAGGTGATTTCACGACTGAACGCTCATGAAAAATATTTGCAGGTATTTCTCCTTTGACGACTTGGTGAATCGTTGAAGACCGTAATATTTTCCGCGAAATGACTGATAAATAATTTATGAATGGTAGGTACTTAAAGGATGGTAAACTGGCTTGATTATTCAGATAGACGAAGAACCTGAATGCCTTAAGGCATGGTTTGTAGACGTTGTTACCAATAACAATCATGGGCAGGTTGATGGTTGAGTTTCCCCGTTCAAACTATCTCACTCAGTACTGTAATTTTATCGTTGATTGCTCTCGGTAATTTTAGGTGCTATTATGATAAAAACGGGCTTTCAATAGTTTTACGTTTTCATTATTCTCAATCCAGTCACTGAAGACGCAGCTTAGAGGCGTAGTATTTTTCGCCTTGAGGCTGTGTTGAAAGAATATTCGAAGAACTAACAATAAAATTAAAGACACAACATGCTCGGAAAGGTTTAATTTGCTAATCCAGAAAGACACGTGCTTTATTCATGGGTTGACCGATGATAGCATAGATGAATTTCGTGCTCCTAATTTAGTGTGTACATAACTGAGATTGAGCAATCCACTAGAAGAGACTAGTTTAAACAAGAAGGAGGAGTGATACTCCTTGTTTACCTTTTGGCAGAATGAGAAATTATGTTGATTGATTACTTCAGAGCACTGAAAAAAACTTGATAAATAGACATTATTCAACTCTTTTCGTTCGACGGAATAGAAAGTTTTTCTACCAGTCAATCTCCACAATATCTAGGCTGCCTACAAATGTATACAGAAATAGGATGACATCCCCGGGAGACGTCATATACGACTTAGACACTACCTGTATATACAGTATAATTTGGAATTCTTGCAACGTGGATAGTAGGTAAAAGTAGAAGAAAACTACTTCCATTTCAGGTTGGGGTTCGCCTCGAGAGTCCTCCTAAGGGAGGATCAGAATTCGTTCGTATGATTTCGCTTAAAGTTAGCTACTCGCACTTGGCCTCGCTTCCGTACTGTCAACCATCTAACTACTCACCACTCAATATGGACTTGATATTGGAGATGTACACACATCCTACCTATGCCTAGTTTCCACAAGAATTTTCAGTATTTGTTCGTCATACAAAAATTAACGGGAAAACCTATTGAGTATTGTTTTGTTGGTGTTTAAAATAATTAAGTTACATAGAAATCATTGACCATAGTATGTTGAAATTTAGTAACTAGTTGAAGGAAAACACTACCAAATGAAAAATAGTGGATTATACTAACTCTATGAAATAATAAACGAAATAGAAGAAAAAAAGAGTTGATTCAGAAAGGATAAGAAAGAAAAAGAGGAATCGCCTGAAATTGTCTGTCTGATAATCATTCCCCATGACTAAGTCATTGCCCATCATTGCTTATCACTAAGTTAATATTAGAGACGTAGGTACCACCTAGACATGCATTATAATTTGGAATCCTTGCAACTTGGATACCTTGGACAGCTGAGTCAAAACTAGCGATCTGGGATCATCTGCCCTCAAATAAAGATAGAAGTCAGACAAGAGATGTAATCAGATCACAAGTAATGAATGACAAGTCAAGAAGCCATTCTTATTAGCTGTGTGAGCTATGAATATAATTGTAGCAGTACATATTTAGATGTTCGTTACTTCGAAATAAAGTTTGGAATCACTGTAGACAATTTTATTTTATGGGAGGTGTTTTATCTGCCTTTACTGAAAAATCTGCTTGTTTGTTGCTGATTGTTTCCATTCCAAACGGTGCAAAGTCATTCGGTTTAATCAGACACGGGAAGTTCCTGGTTTTTTTCATCACGAGAATTTCAAAACGGAAATCTTACATACTTACCCTCCAATCACGTGTTGAATTTATACTGCTCTTTTAGGTGAAAGTCGATAGTATTAATTTATAACAAATTAAGAACATATACACGGAAGATTAAGGTAAAATGTCTTGTTCGTACCTTAATTTTGGTTTCCCATAATCCTGTTCGTGCTCTGAAAAAATATATAAATGAATTATTCATCGGGACTGCTTAATTATGTAGCAGTATCAATTGGTTAGAAAAAAAAACAGAGCGAACTGGATTAGTAAGTTGGGTATTGATGAAAAGGTACTAAACAATATTTCTTTTAAACAAAAGAACAACTTGAATAGTGTGATACAAGTAATAAATTATACCCTGTGGAAAGGTCAAAGGTCATCATCATTATTCATAGCTGACATCTCATCACTTACTGAACATAATAGCCTATTAAGTTACAGTATTAGTCAACTGTACACACCTGAGACCGCTGTATAACATTGTATAGGTAAATATAATAAAAATAATTAACTACTCATATAAATCATCTTCACATCAGCACTTTAGAATGCACTTTGAAATGTGCTCCAAAGATTTTAGTTTTTGAACATCATTCGTAATACATGCACATCCCATATTTAAGTGTTCCTAAGTATGTCCTCGTGTCTCATCATTAATAATATTTATCAAGCATGGTTAAAATTGGTCTTGATTTTTTAAAACAATCTTATTCATCTTCAATATCCTGTGAGCCTAACCCCAGATCATATTCATCATATACATATCCATAATTAGGTAGGTCATAGGTACACATATTATCCGTGGATATAAATTTTGTTCCTTGATTACCCTCAAATTTAGTACCATTTTGATCCATAATCATTTCTAGAAGTAGGACAAAGGATAAAAAAGGAGTAGTAAGAATTAACGGTTCTCTTGAATAGAATAGAATAGTCAAATTCTGCTTGGTTATCTCTAAAATTATTAGTTTCATTACCTAGTTATTCCGTAGTATTTTTGATGTTGCAATTGGTGGTATTTGTAGGTAATTGCTGATGTGGATTCATCCCTACCTTTTACCTATTTCTGCTTTACAATCTAAAAATCTCTACTTCACGGAACTGAATTTCTTCACCTGGTAATAGCGGTTGATTTGTTCGCACAGATGACATCGACACTTTGTTGGTCGTCGGTATTTTAAATTACTCAATACACTTTACCTAACAGCGTATTCATGGCATTTTGAACCAGTTAGTCCGCTTGTCAATTTCACATTCGCGATTCCAGTTTTTCTTTCATACAAAACGCCGCGGCCCGAGCTGGGTGTTCTCGGCGGCGATATCCCGAAAAGGGCCTCGCATCACTTCTTATTCACTAATGACATTCCGCTCAGTAGGAGAACCGCGGAGAGGTTTTTCCACGGGGAAGACTTTTAATTGGGAGGACGGATGGCACTTGGAAAACGATCGGAGGCAGAAACCTTCTCTCTGTTTACCGTTAGCATCGCAGCGTACACCCGGGTTCTCCAAGCAAGACCGGATTTTTTTCCGGTTTTTCAAGTTATTTCGTCTCCCTCACCGGACCTGATATTCGGATGGGTCAACAAAATTCTGCTAGAGAGTTAGCTCCATCAAGGTTGCCAAAAGTACATATCAAATATTACGAATTTCATTGACGTCTTGAGATACTGGTGAACTGTTCACCATAATATTCAGTTACCCGTTACCCCCTACCAGAGTATTCCAGCACACTGCTTACCCATTAATTTATGAATTCCACTTGTATTATTTTAACTAAATATCCTTATGGCATCAGCAAGACTGATGAGCTGCTACCTATATCCTACACAATGGTAGTTGGCTTGCAAAATTGTGATTTAGCCCTTAGAGTACTGAAATAACTCCATTATTTACAGTCATTGCAGGTGCTATAATAGTTCTGAAAAAGCCAACCTTATAAATAAGCAATCGATGGTGCCGACCTCTTCTGTTGCTAGGTTCGTGAATTACTCACACCTGGCCCTGGCATCAGTTTCTCACATTAGCCTAGTGTAACATAACGTTTCGGGGCGTAATAAACCCCGTAACGTCATGTGCGGGTCTTAATCACGTGGATATTATGGGGACCGAAGTATCCATACTAATCACCTGCCAGACTCTCCAGGCACAATGGGAGTTTTCTGAGGCAGGTATATATGCATTGAGGCTAATCAGTCCAATGTCGATGAAGCTTTATTATTCAAGTTGTGCAAGTCACCAGCCTCCCTTCACCCATATAGCACTTTAAGATCTCGAAAAAAAAGTCCTTAGAAAGTATGATCTTATGCATTTCCTTATGATCCCATTTACGAATTCTTTTGTAGGCACTTAAGATTAAATAAGGATGCTTGAATCATTAAGAGACGGTCTGACGTTAGAATCTGAAACTGTAAATAATTCTACCTTCGCATAGTCTGTAGTAGACCAATTATTCAGGAATAAACCCTTGTTTTGCTGAAGTTTACTTGAGGTCATACCTATCTAATTTTAGGCTTTGGAGAATCTCCATGTGGATAGTGGGGACAAATATATGCTATTGGAATCCTTCTCAACACCTCTTGAATAGTCACGAACGTAATCACACGAGACAAGTTGTGGAAACCCATTTCAAAAACGTAATTTAGTTAAATAACCTTATCTAATACCACGAAAAATAAGAGTTACAATGTTAAACCAATTTCGACGGTTAGGTCATCATCAGTAACAAACAATACCAATAAAATAAACAATAGCAAACGAACTAATACAGGTGACAAGAAATTTAGTAAAATGATAAGGTTGTATTCGATAATCATCAGAAACGCTTGCATACGAGTCTGCAACACATTGGGACATTTTATCTCTTTAGTTGCAGACCCAAGCTGATCCGGACCCTGGGCATCGTCAAGTAAATGTTTTTAAGAGGCTACATACGAAATTACAGCTTCCTAGAGTGTAAAGCATAGAAATTAGCTTTAAGAGCCAGTCATCTGATACGGACCCTGGGCATCGTCAAGTAAATGTCCTAAAGAGGCTTCATACGAAATTACAGCTTCCTAGAGTGTAAAGTATAGAAATTGCCTATTAAAATTATTTAACCACCTCTACAAACACAAATCAAACCGTTCTCGCAACATTCGGATCTCCTGGCAACTCTGATAACAGTTTCCCTAATTTGTCAGTCCTGAATTGTCTCACATGCCATTGTCCTGTGCATATCACTATTCTTAAGCGATCAAGCAAATTCGTACCGTATCTCTTCTTTCCATTACGTACAACTGGATCGAATACACACTGTACACTATCTAGAAAAGGGGTCTGCGTATAGGTCGCGGTGCAAATCTAGAGAGTTCATTCTATTGGTCTTTACAAGAAATGTTTGCAATCCAACCATAATCAACCATATTTGTTTTGTGAGTCTTGCTCTGAATGGAGTGTACAAAGGGGAAGCAAAGTAATTGCTAGAATACATGTAAACATTCATCACAGAGTATGCGAACCGAATCATAATTCTGTTCTGCAATTTATCGACGGCATTACTCTTTGCATCTACTCGTTTATAGCGTGTTCTGTTGATGGAATAAAATCTATGGGTTAGTTAGCCATGATGATCACTGACCTACTGGAGAGAAAGGCAGTTCGGTAGAAACGAGCCAGACCAAACCGTCTGAAGGCTAATGAAGTCAGAGAAGTTGAATAGCCTGGCGATAATATAATTGTCTCTGGAACGCTCTATTCCCGCCCGTTCGCCACCTGTCCGTTCCGACCCATTCATAACTTGCCGCGGCGATTTGGCCGCCGTCCAAAAACCACCTGTCGACATCCCCGCGAATCCCATCTCAATGCGATCCGGTTTGATTCACACGGAGGTCTACCCCACCCGATGAATATGAATGAACCGCGTAGTAGGAATAGAGGACGAATGTCTTTTCTTTTTTCTTGCCTGTTCTCTCGCGTCAGCCAGAAACATGTAGGCTTTAGGCACGTACATTGTAAGCCTGTCCTAATTACAGCCATTCATCGCTGAACATTAAAACTACCTAAAGTGTTCACATTAAATTTAGCTGGGTATGAGTTCGAAAAAGTTTCAATCATGCAGCATGATCGTATGAGCGAATTTTCGTAAATTATCGTATTGTATAATGTTAAATTGGTTTGAAATTTGAGCGTTTGAGTGCAAGGAAATTGTTAACTATTAATTTTATGAGGAAAAACATATTCTAAATATTGATCTCCTATTCAAATACGGGTTTTGAATGTTTAGCTCTTTTTGCTGTTTTTAACGATTTATTAGCATATTTTAATGACTTTTAAGTACATTTTTCAACATAACTTTGTACTTACATTTTTTAATGTTCTATTTTATAGTTAATAAACTTTACTTAAGCAATATTCTACAAAAAATATAAATTTAACGATTTTTAGCCGTTTTTAGCCATTTTTAGTGATTTTTTTAGTATATTTTTTGAAATTTGACAAAATTAATGTACTCAAAAAGTGCTGGCCAACAAACTCACCTTCTCGCTTGATTTTGTGGCGCAAGAACGGGATTTTTATCTCAATCCTAAGGAGAGTTATCGTCTGGAATGACACACACACACACACACACACACACACACAAATATATGGGAAAGCGTTAAACTCTAGGATTCGTTTCATTTGTCGTGTAACAATTCTAGTGATCTACGTTTTGACAGAGTAGTTTTTTCGTATAGATAAAGTATTATACCTTCGCACACTACGTACTTTAAGGCTGAATGTATTACTTATACGATGCCAATAAAGAAAAAGAAAGAAAAGCCTGATGAGAAATTTATGTGCGATGAAAGGTTGGGAGCTCAACATCAACAGTAATAGACGTACTATTTTCGCACTCAAAACATCTAAGGAAAGATTTTGAACTTTTCTCATGTTTGTTTTTCTATCTCTATTTCCGACTCTATGATTTCATTGGGTGTAAATGCCTTCACTCCGATGCTGTTTTAACCTTATAAGGTTATTTTTTGTCGTTGCGAAAACGCTAACGTGAATGTTTGTTTGTTTCAGCACCCGTAATAGAGGAAAACACTGAGCTGCTCGGCCCCGATCAAATAGCCGGTAAGGCCTCCTCGTTTCTCAACCGTTTTCTTGGCTGTAGGAGCGCTTTTACAAGGAACGGCACAAACCCGTTTTTTAACCGGGTCTGCAACATTTTGGCGATGAGCCAAAACACGAGTTAGTAACAAACAGAAAAACTCGGAATGACAAACCTTTTTACCTTTTTAAATCACCCTTGAACTTGCAAAAAAGGGTGATGTGGTGGAACAGCATTCTGGGTCGTATCAGGCGGTGTGGGTAGCACTAATGATATTTAGATATTACTCAATTAGATACTTAGAAGCCCAGTACATTGTTTTATTAAATTAACAAATAAAGTTCCTAATAATGCAATTAGTGAAACAATAAGTTGATATTACGGTGAACCTACGCTTTTTCCGTCAAAACTAACAACTACCTTATGTTTCTGTCATAAGAACAACAAAATGCTTGATATATCCCAGTCTTCTTCGACTGTGAAATCACCTAGTTTTACTCTTGAACAAGCATATTTATAATCGAGCATATAAACAAACAAAAAACGTCTGCCAAGTTGGGTGTGGGCACATAGCTTCCTCGTTTACCTATCATGAATTAATATATCATTGAAGAGTTTTAAATGATCTTGAAAAACGCCATAGTGGAAAACAGTAAATCAAGAAGTAGCGTGAAATATCATAATCGGTCAATTAAGAAACGAAAGAATGATACTCAATGTAATTTACGTTTGTGCAAGCGTAGAATGAACTGGTGTGTTGAAAACAATAAAATAGGTGCGGAGCCATCTACAACCTAAAGCGCATTCGCTGACAATTTCATCAAAATCGGATGAAAACTGTGGAAATTAAGGTCATTACAAGTATTTCATATTGGCGCATGCGCAGTAGCTATTAATGTTACAATCATGTTGAAATTGATATGGGATGATCAAATCGCAATCGGGCCAATGATCTGTGAAGGAGGGCTATCGAATACAGATATAATAAACCATTGTGTAATAGTTTGCAGCGTTTTTACCTAGCATTTGATTCGATCGATATTGAAAGATGCTCATATTGATGTCAGATGTTTACATTTCACTTGCCACGTCAGATTCTGTTCATAGCAAATTCGACCATTACTTTACTTCGGAATAAATAAAGCATCATATTTCCAAGTTTTACCATAATTTATTATAGCAATAACTAACATTTCCACAATATCATATTACGTTGTTTGTGGAAAGGTAACTCTTGCTTGTTTTTGAGGCTGAAATGCCAGGCAAAAAAATAATAATGTTAGTTTGGACAGAAAAAGCGCATGTTACACAATACTTTTGCAGGGAATGGTTGGTTGGATTGGAATGCTAGAATGCTGGAAGTTCGCATGATAAATTTGCACTAAGGGATAAGAGCGGACACTATTAATTATATCCAACATATACCTATAAAAAATAGTTATATTATAGTTATAGTTATCTTACTCTCTACTCATAGGTACAATTGACTTGACTTTACAAAATTCTGCCGTAAATATTTTATTGAGCTGTACATTTTAAAAGCTCAGTAAGTGCCGAATTATCCCCACAGGAAAAAATGCCACTCTTTTTTACCCTCCAATTCGATGTTACGATTACATTTATTTTGTTCTAGCCGTTCAATGTTCAATATTTATACGAAATAAACAGTTCCTTCCTAGTTTTACTTCATGAATGTATTTTCTACATTATTTATTGAATACTGACAATTAAAAAAATTAGGTTTATAATAAGGTTCATTCATTTTTTTCATATGAATGAAGTTGCAAGAGATATTTCAGAATTTTTTTATATTAATCCGATCCATGATTATAATCACTCCTACTATAAGGCTGCCACATTTTTATTTTCTACTTTTTCGTTTTGTATTTTTGTTTTTTTTTTTTATTTTTAACAATTTTTTTTTTTTAGTATTATTATTTTTTGTGAAAATATTTTCTCTCTCATTCAATTATAATCATGATTCGTTCTCATTCATTAATACTTTCTTGGACTAAGGCCAACTTTCCGTGTGGATTGAACTGGGCTGGTTGTGGTCGTAAGGGGCTGCGGGTTATACCATTCTGAACGACTTACCGGTGGTGCTGGTTTGCCTATACAGTAGTTGTTTGTTTTTCTTTTTTTCAAAAGGTAGGTAGGTACCTACGTCCGGTTTATCAATCCACACATTAATGGCCAGTTGGTCTATGAATTGAATATTCAAAACAATGAATGTTTTGTTGTTCTCAATGTTACCAGAGGGGACCAACATCTTAATTCGAGATAGGAAACAACTAGATAAAATTAAAATGTCGTAAACATATGAATAATGTCTTGCATCCATCCTTGAAGGTTTTATCACCCATTTCATTCACATCTTCTTGCGAAATGAACAATTCGTTAACGTTTAGTGAGGGGAAGAAGAATGAATTAATTGTCATTAATTTAACCCCTTATCAATTGGAGTAGATTCATTCACATGAAAACGAAATTAAAAGTAAACCTAAACGTTACAATACTGATAAAGAATAAATTTGTCATGACTAGGGATAAAATTTATTGTTTTGCGTAATGTCACACGTCACTGAGAAGCCAATAACTTCGTAGCGTTTTTTTTTTTTTTTTTTTTCAAATTAATTAATGAATATGAAATACATTTAGGCTCCTACGTTGGAATTGGAACAAGATTTATGTCTATTAGGTTGAGAAAAATACTTGTGAACCAAGAGGTTTAGCTTAGTAAATAATCCACACATACCACCCTCCTCTTGAACGGCAAAGTAGAGACAGCAACAAAATTAGTAGACTTACGAGGTTGTAATCTGGTGTTTATAATGTGAGCAAATCTAAAACATCCTCGTACCAATAGAAAAAACTACAGTTCAAATTCAAATTTAGAAATACCCCGAAGAATGCTAGCAGAATCAAATGTGTTCTACTCTGTAGTATATTACTCGTAAAATGACTTAGTCTGGGTTTGGTTGATGTGGGGTGAAAATACAGCACTATTCAAACCGGGCTATCAATTCAGCAGAGATTTCAATCCAGCAGAACCACTTGGACTGAGCAAGTTCCGGATGGATGAAACAGATTTTGCAGAAGAGGCCAACAATAATTAGATAAGTACCTAACTACTTATTAACTTGTTTCAGGCCGATTTTAGCTGATACAAAATTACGTGTTTGCAAAGCCAAGTGATTTGACCAGTAAAGAATAATTACCTGAACCTGGTGGAAATGGGTTCTGGGATTTTCACCAGGAAATGGACTCGAACAGCTGCAGGATTGAAATCGCTGCTGGATAGAAGTGACCTGACGGGTCCAGCAAATGCTGGATTGAATGCTCAAGCTCCACTTATATGAAGAGATTTCTGTATGTTTAAGTGTAATTGTTGGATTATTACAGAGGGAAAAGGGTGCTATTACAACTACGAACACTACGACGAGGGGGACCGGATACTTACGAACGAGCCATGTTTGAACTGCACGTGCCACAATCGGATGCTCATGTGTTACCTGAGAGTGTGTCCCTTCACGAAGGCCATAGGACAAGACTGCAAGGTCGAGAAGAAGCCAGACCAGTGTTGCCCAGTCATCACCTGCCCCCAAGGTCAGTTCCATTTGTGGCTGCTTAATCTGAATGAGGCCTCCATGATAATTATCAACTTCACTAAAATAGCATTATCAAATTAAAAATATATTAAAAATATAGTAAAACACACCTAAAACACTTCAATAGTAGCCAAGTGCTATTAATATAGTAGTATAGTTTAATATAGTATTAATACTATACTACTAGTACTACTACTACTAGTATTAATACTATACTACTACTAATACCATACTACTATATTTATTAATATAGTATATAGTAGAATAGTTTAGCTTCAATACAATTAAGGTCAAATGGCCACCCTTTAAGTGATATAAAATTTATTTGGCATATGACAAAATGCAATCAACGTGCTATGCCCAGCATACACTGTGTTTCGAACCAGAGGGTTTTGTAGGAAAAAAAGTCCGAACCACAAAAATCGATAGTAAAGCGTATCGCGGTTTTATTAACCAGTCCAATAGTGGAAACTAATAGAAATTATTACTAATAGAATGTAGACGAATCGGAACGTCGTTTGTTAGTTGTTTACATTCAACTTGAAACCAAAGACTATCGATTCGTCATGGGGTTAGTAGAAAAATCGCACTTGAAGAAGCTTTCAATTCCCATGGTCTTTGAACTGCATTTCAGCTACTAAGGGCTGACTGAGAGGGGGGTCTGCTATGAAATAACGCCAGAAAAAAGGAACCACCAGCTATAAAGTTTGGGAAGGCCTGTTCTTCTCGTCCCGCTCTCATT
Source organism: Adelphocoris suturalis (assembly GCA_030762985.1). Classification (NCBI taxonomy): domain Eukaryota; kingdom Metazoa; phylum Arthropoda; class Insecta; order Hemiptera; family Miridae; genus Adelphocoris; species Adelphocoris suturalis. The sequence continues at coordinate 47,269,424 of CM061044.1, forward strand.
CGTATTTAAGATTTCTGACCTACGCCTTTTATATACAGAGCTAATGTGGCTTTGTACTACATATGTTGTTTCCCATGAAGACTTTTTTGTAAATGTATTTAATTACAAGCGCTAAGCTTTGTATACAACAAATAAGACCCGTTAAATTGGATTCCAGTTCCAGTGGCTCTTCTGACCAGCTCGACGACAGAAACGACTGCCTCCACTGCGACCGCCGTCGGACACCCAGATAGCTACGGATGCGTTCTCGACGACAACGTTTTCTACGCTGACGGTGCTCAAGTAAGTTTCTGTCATTTCAAACGAAAATGTCCATACTATAACTACATATTGCTATTTTGTGCCTTTCCCAAACTTTCCTAATAACGCCCAGATGGAATAAGGGAAAGTCAGTACCGATGGACCGCTTCCAAAAATCTGACTGACACTGGAAGCATGTTTACACATTATAAGAGAAATATAGTGTCTTTTTGTAGAAAGCATTTCGTGTCTCCGATTAGTGCTTACTTCAGAGTCGCAGTGCAGTGCCAAAAAAAGCAGCTTCTTAATTAGTATTGAGAGTTGAAATAGTTAAGTGAGAACGAAACGTCCTAATTTTCCTCCCAAACAACTGTAGGTAACCTACTACACACCTCAAAAGAATAAAGGAATCACTTATTCTTGCAGATGTCAAAGACCCCAGAACAATCGGACAAGTGATTCCTTAATTCTTTTGAGGTATTTTGATGAAACGAAAATGAATACCTACCGAGCTCTGTTCCATACTATTTAAAATCATAGATAAAACTTCTCTGCAGTATTTTCATAGAATAAAGCTTGATAATACCTTCTTGTATTAATTTATCGGTGAAGAGTTATGACTAGAAAATATACTTACTTATTTATAGGTAGGAATATAAAAGTTATAAAATTTATCACATTATTATTCGGTTTGAGTGTTCCCGCTACAAAACCTCAACATGAACTGTGTCAGAATAGGCATACATCTAAATTTCATTAATTTAATATCTGTTTTTTGGGACTACCTTTCAGATGAGTCCACATCATGCTGGCTCTTTGGTAAGACTTTGAAATATCAAATCTGGACGGCCTAATAACTCAACAGATTTATATACCACTACACTTGATTTCACTCGTTTCTTTTTTGAAGCTTTCTCAATTTACTCAGTTTGTTTGGTCACATTTCTCACAAGCAGCACCAAGGCACCTAAAAATTTTTTTGCTGTATTTTTGTTTTCAATTTTCGGGACGCAGCTTGAGTATTGGGTTTGACGTTTTACAATTAGATTTTATTTTTAAGGTGACATTTAAAATAAATGTTTATCTTGTGAATATTGATTTTAGTTATGAGTTATTAAAATATCTTCAAACACATTAGTAATTCCTGATATAAATATAATATACAAAGTGGCAGAGGATAAGTGTCGAAAAAAAATCTGGTAACTGCATAAAAATATAGTAAAACCCCGCAAGAAGTTTCTTAATCTGCTCAAAAGTTATGATTTTGTAGTTGTTCTTACCTCATAAAATCACTAATCCTCAACTTATGGGTATAATATTTCCGTTTTCTTGCTCATTTTCAGATTCAACACTAAATTATCTATAAGAACAGGAAATTTTCATATTTATTTAACACCAATAAATAAGACTCATTAATTTATTACAAATCAAACGTTAATCTTCTGGAACTTGGGAATTAAAAACAAATTAAATTAGTCACTCCCTCAAAATGCCACTCACTTTCACAAAAACTGCTTAATTTAAAACTTGAAAGTCTGTTGTTTGAATCTGTTTTTTCAAATTCAAATAAATAATATTTTACCGTCACACTTGCAATACCTATCTTGGTAGAAGTCCTACTATTCAACGTACAGGGTATCAGGCTAGTTCTTGGTAGGACTTAGTAACTTGGTTGCGGTGATATGAACTCTAAGGCACGACTTTGTTCTGTTCAGGTGCCTTCGGACCCGAGGAAGCCATGCGAGCTCTGCTACTGCATCCGGAATCAGACGGCGTGCGTGATGCAGGAGTGCACGTTGAACGTGGAGGGCTGCAAACCCGTCTACCAGGAGGGGGTCTGCTGCCCCGTCAGATACGATTGCGGTTAGTCTTCTTTTTTTTTATATCCCCGTTTAATCAGCAAGTACCAACTCCTACCTACCCACTACGCGAGAGTTAGGTTGGCACATACCTACAGATAAATTAACTTCAACAGCCATAGGTACCTACTTCAAAAAATGTGTGTGTATTTATAAAAAATACTGGTAGTACACAGTAGTAAAAATGAGGTAGTACACAGGTAATTTTCGTGTATTATTGTACTATATTGATGTTAAATTGTGATGAAATTTGAGCTAAAAAAGTATTCAAAATAATATGCTGCTTTTCATTTTTAAACTTTGAATTTTTAGCCGTTTTTCCCATTTCAGAGTTTTGCAGCACATTTTTAGAAATTTGCCCAATTCATTGTGCGCAAAAAGTGCTGTCCAACGAACTCGTTCTTTCTTTTGGAATGCTTGATTTTTTTTGGCAAAAAACGGTTTTTTTTTTTTTTTTTGTTTTTTTTAAATCTCAATTTGTCTTCATCTCAATTATCATCTGGAATGACACTCAGCGTTAAAATCCAGGAATCGTTTCAGAATTCCTTAAAATGGGTTTCCATGATGAACATTTTGAACAATTTTTTCTTCTTACATTTTTTGAGCCATTGCAATAGCTTCATTTTCTACGAAAATTCGTTAAATTCCAGCCATGCAGTCCGGCCATACGAGCGAGTTGTCGTTTTTCCCCCGAATTATATACATGTTGAATTGTATTGAAATTTTAGCACTATTAGTGCTAAATAATATTGATGTGGTTAAGGTGAGTTTTCACCTTATGGCTGCATAGCTAAATGAAGTAGTGTAGGTGTTTTTCTTGTTAGGAATGAAGATAGACAGCCAGTTTTTTTATTGGTTTTATTGCGACGTTTCTGCCTTTAATTTTGGTGAGGCCCTAGTCATGCCAGTTCCTCTGTGTGCAACTCTCTGCATTTTAAGCATGACTAGGGCCTCGCCAACATTAGAGGCAGAAACGTCGCAATAAAAACAATAAAAAAACTGGCTGTCTATCGTCATTCCTAACAAGAAAAACACCTACACTACTAAATAGGGATGAGTCGATTCCCGATACCGATTCTCGATACCACCGATTCTTAGGCATTGGTATCGGTATCGAGAATCGATCGTCTAAAGCCGATACCGACACCGCCCGGTGATGAGCGTTTTATTACACTACGGTACTATTGCAACCATCTAACAACGAAGATGGTTGTACCGTGCAGCCGTTGTGTGAAGTTAGCAGTTGCGAAACATGAATTGTCCAAAACACAACTTACAATTATAATTTTGTTTACAAGTAGGCTTGTGTTATTTTGTTTGTGACAACATAAAGGTTTTATTATCCATGTTTTTTTTTTTAAATTACCTCATTTGCAAATACTATATTGGGATCAATTTTTTGTAAGTTTAAGTTATTTGTTGTACAAAAAAATTTGAATATAGGTATTACTAGTTCAAGAGGAATTTTTGTTTTTCACCTACAGGTAAGTTAGGTATTATGCGCCGATGGTATCGGTATCGAGAATCGGGAATCGATTTTTTAGGTATCGGTATCGGGAATCGATAAATTTTGGTATCGACTCATCTCTACTACTAAATAATATTCAGCCTTACAAACACATTTTGGGAAGTAATACTTGGTTTAAAAGTATACGTTGGAAGATCTGTATCCTTTAATCACCATTTTCTGGGTTTGTTCAAGCACATTTTTTGAATTGTGAATAATTTTTTGTGCTGGAAAAGTGCAGTTCAACAAAAACATTGTTTCTTTCGGAATTCTTGATTGTCTGGCAAAAAAATATTGTTTATCTCAATCCTACAGTTAAGTAGTTATTGTTCAAGCATATATGTGCGTGCGTGTGTATGTCATTCATAACAATAACTCACAGTAGAATTGAGATGAAAAATACTAGATAAAAGTTAGGTACCTATCAATTAATAAATTAAAATTAAATCTACTCAATAATAGAACTTACTCAACTCATTCAGTGTCGAAACGAATAATTGTAATAACTACTTATTGGGATTTTGCAGATTATGACGAGGTGCTGACCACCCCTAGACCTACTGCTGGACTTATCACGACGCCTGGCGGCCCGAACGAATGCAAAGCAAACGAACAGATTTACCAAGATGGAGAAATGATCAACAATATGACTACGAACCCGTGTGAACACTGCTACTGTATGCGTGGTGATGTAGTTTGCGCTGTACAGGAGTGCGGGACACCTCTCGAGAACACTGAATGCACTCCAATGCCCGCAGAGCCTGGCCAGTGTTGCCCCAGTACTTACCAATGCCGTATGTTATCATTATTATTAATTTTTTTAAATCACTATAAATGCAAACTATTTAACTTATAACAAATTTCTAGCACCTCTCACTCTCTAATAACGTTTGTTTACGATGTGTATTGTTTGTTTTTTCAGCTAATGGAACAGTTCCTGCTCATGTCTTGCAAGCTACTCCTAATCTGAAACCCTCCCCCCCAATCGCACCGAGTTTGGCACATATCAAACCTGACACTGAAACAGAAAAACCTAATTCCGAAGATGTAGTTAATGAAGGTAATGAGGCAACTCATGATGGAAAAGAAAATGAGAGCACAGGAGTAAAAGAACAAGAACCTGGAAAGATTGTTGGACTTTCAGACTCGACCGTGGCTGAAACTAGTGAAGTTATTACAGAGGCGCCCAAGGATGTGGCAATTATTGAAATCATCACGACTGCAGCACCCCAAGAGGTGACTGAAACCCAAACACAAGAATCTGACAATCAAGTTATGCAAACCAACATGGAGCAACACCCTGAAGAACAAGGGGAAATTTCCAGTGTGCCAGAGCTCATTCCAGAACAAGATCAGGTTGAAGAAGGACACGCTGAAGAAGAACACGATTTACAGGAAGGGCACATAGAGGACGAGCAAGATCATAATGTAGAGGCAACAACAGCTCCAGGGCACTACACGGAAATTTCTGTGGAGAATGTGGAAATGAACACATCCCCACCTGAAAAAGCTAAGCCTGAGATTCTTAGTGCAAGTCACAGTTTAGGCGAAGATGAATCAGTGAATGTGAATACTGAGGTACCTCAAGAACTTACTACCGTAGGTCCATCTAGTGCTCCAGTGGAGCAGTTGCCACAAAACGAAAATCAAGAGGTAAACAACCAGGAGCCCGGACATGATGGAAGTGTGGAGCCAGAGAGCCAAGATGCAATCAGCCAGCCAGAACACCCAGATGAAATCAGTCAGCCAGAACATCAAGGTGAAGATGTCAGCCAGGCAGAATACCAAGGTACAACCAGTCAGCCAGAACACCAAGACATAACTGCTCAGCCAGGACATCAAGATGAAGAAGTCGTCCAGCCTGAACACCAAGATGAAGTAAGCCACCCAGAGCACCAAGATGAAATCAGCCAGCCAGAACATCAAGATGAAATCAGCCTGCCAGAACATCAAGATGAAATCAGCCAGGCAGAGCATCAAGATGAAATTAGCCAGCCAGGTGCCCATGATGAAATCAGTCAGCCAGGAAACCTCGATAAAATCGACCGCCCAGAACACCAAGAAGAAATCAGCCAAGCAGAAAACCAAGATACAACCAGCCAGCCAGAACACCAAGATGAAATCAGCCAACCAGAACAACAGGAGAATCACAGCCAAGATGTTAACCAACATACAACTACCCATCCAGATGTTCAAGGAAGTAGTATTCAGCCAGAGATCCAAGAAACTACTATTCAACCACAGATTCAGGAGGTAATCAACCAGCTGGATAATCAAGAAGCTAGCAGCCAGCAAGATAACTTAGAGGCGTTACATCCTGGAAACCAAGAGTCAAGCCAGCAAGAAATCGTTGCAAGTCCCACTGAACTCTCCCCGAGCAGCCAGCAAGTAAATGAGGAACTGAGCAGCCAAAAAGAAAACGTTGCAAGCCCCACTGAACCAGCTCCAAGCAGTCAGAGGCCTCAAGAGCCTTTGCCTGAAGAGAACGAGAAGCCCAGCGTTGCACAAGACCTAACAGAAACAAGTCCGGCACCTGTATCAACAACCACTACAACCGAACAGGAACCAATAGAAATGTCAAGGATCCCTGGAGAAGGAAGCTGTCTTTACAAAGGAATCACTTATGCGCCAAACACTGAAGTGATGAGTGAAAACCCCTGTAAGAGATGTAGATGCGTCAACTCAATCGTTGAGTGCAAGGATCCTGAATGCCCTGAGCCACCCATCACACTCTACAGCAACTGCGTCCCGATGCCACCTACTGATGATGCCTGCTGCCCAACCTATTTCTGTGGTAAGAATAAATTTATCCTATTAAATAGCTCTTAACTTAAATTATCCAAATCTATGCCCAACCGCCAAACAAAAGCACATCAAATGGTGAATGGTTTGAAAGCAGTTCAAGTAGGTACATACCTATATTTTAAAAAAATTGCTGCGCTCATTTCTTACATCAACCAATGAAACATGTTAAGTATAGGGCTATTGAACCGAAATAGATTATTCAAACAATATTAACCTCAGCAGCAAAAGTTGAAAACGTCATTACAATCATCCTCAATACTTCAGAATTGATCAATATGTTAACAAGTTATCATTTCACTTAACCACAACACCTACCTGGTGATTATCGAATTTTTGGAGTTAGAACTTCTTAAATGGGTTTAATTGGAATTTATAGGTTTGATTTTCTGTGATAGAATTTACATGGTTTGGTTACTTCAGTATTGCAGTTGTCCAGTTACATTGAGCTGAACATTGGCAGTAGACTCCAGAAATATAACCTACACACACTCATCTCATCGATTGTGTAACAAGAAGGAGACGCTCAATTTCTATGAGAATGGTATTTCTGAATAAAAAAGCGATGTCGCTCGTTCCAAAGTCATTTTAGTTTTATAAAAACCTTATCATTATAAAAAAACGTGACTTGAAAATAAGGCAGTGTGAACTGATTAGGACTAAGGAGGTACCAACATTATAAACTGGAAAACCATATAATTATCACTATTAATCATAGTCCGAGGAGAAGTAGAATATGCACAAAGAAATCAGTAAGTGTGAAGCTTTACACCACTTGCCTAACATGTACCTAAATTTACGTAAAAAGAACTTGCTATTCATATTACCTTGAGTCATACAATATGAAATTACATTTTGAAGGCTTTTTTTCTATAAAGTAATTTGTATAATTGCATTGAAAATTATGGAAAAACCTACCTATTGAATTTATGTAACTCACAAAACCAAAAGAAAATCGCTGGATAAAGCTTAGAACATAATGGTAGGTAGGTACCTAAAGTTTCCAGAGTATAATGAGGAGAAAAATAGGTAGGGATATTTTTTTACCCACCCAGAGAATGAACTGAAGAGACGTTTGAACAAAAGTTACTCAGGAATATAGTACTTGAAATGTATTTTTTGAACTAGAATACATTATCACAATTGGAATTTCTGTGCCACCATCCACCATCTAAAGAGTTCAGAACCTACCAGGTGTGCAATCGGGCCTATCAGCCAAGTCCTCCAACTCTTCTTCCAAACTCTTCTTGGCCAAAGAACGTTTTTTTCTGGCTTCCTTCTCAGCTGTTCTAATTCTTTGAGTGTCCATCTCCATCATAGCTTGAACACACTCTGATCCTGGATCAATTTTCATTTCCTGAAGAACATGGATCTATTTATGTTGCCATCATTCAAAATGGCGACTGCATCATATATACGCCCTAGAATCGTTTTCATGCCTCTCCTCTTGTTCCCATGCCTGGAAACGGTTGACACTGTAACAGGTGGGTCAGGTGTCACACACTACTTGCGTCTACAGCCTCACCTCGGAGGAAGGATTTTCAGGCAACATTAGGGGAATGTTTTTGTCCAGCTCACTGACACAACAGCAGATAATTTTCTCGTTTCTTATTTGTCCTGATGGTGGCCATGATAAAGACACAGTGTGGTGGTTTCACCTTTGAAGTTGCGTTTTGTGTCGGTAGTGAACAAAGCTGCTTCCTAGTATGCTTTTCTAGTACTACTGAATCAATTTCAACATTTTTTTTTTTCTTGATACGTCTTTTAAAAAAATGCAGAAATTGTCTGTTTTCAAATTTCAGAAAAATGTCCAGGTTCAGGGATTTCGTATTTTTTCCTTCCCTCCAGCAACTCATACTTTGACAGCCAATCAAAATTAGGGAAAACGTTTTTTCAAAAAACTGGAACCATAGATTTGTAGTCTCATTGAACTTAAGAAGTTGAAGGGAAAAAAAATCATCAAAATCGGTCCAGCTTTTTTGGAGAAAAATGTACCTTAAACTCCAAATGTCACTAGGGTGTAACAAGTGCCCCTCATGAATCTTTTGAGCTGACATCTATAGCATTATTTTCGGTCCCAACCCCGAAACTTGAATTTTCGTTGTTGTTATTGAAAATTTGATTACTATTTCCTGTTAACTACAGATAATTATTTAGATAAGGCCCAGGTCTATCCTTTGGGGGTTAATCGAGAATAAACTTTCCTTGCTGATGCCATTTCGCCTATCCATCCTCCAGTTGATGTGTTAGGAAAATGAAAACGCACCATCTAATTATTTTTTATACAGCATACCCCTCTTGTAACGGGCCAAAAACATGAGATACCTTGACAGACTTTAAACTCATGTCCTTAATTTCTCTAGGAGGAAATCTCTTTAGAAACAGAGCTCCAATGAGTTGAGCTATAAGACCGATTCAATGAAACCTCTTCGACAGGTGTGTTTTCCTTGAACGTAACATTTCCCCGGAGTCAAAAAAGTACCAGCCGTCTTGGCTGATTTATGGTTGGAGGAATGAAAAAGCAAAATGCAGGCAGCTGGCTCAGCAGCTCGCTGGAAGAAATCACAGTCCAGCAAGGTCATTGCATGGTGTGTTTTGACTCAAGTTGGTGAAGAAGTGAATGATGCTACGACAGGGAATTGATGTTTACAGTCTGGCTCGAGAGGGATTAATTATTTCGTATTAAAGTCTGGGTGCTACTGACATGCGCCAAATATGTTGCGTGCAAACACAATACTATGTTGAAGAAGTAAATAGGAAATTTGTAGTAGGGAAAACGTAGAGGAAACTCCAAGAAAGATACGACTCAAGTAGGTAGTACGGAAAACACTCTATGCAAACATGAATGTCGCGAGCACAAACCTTGACTGTCCCCCTCATCCTCTCCTTCCAAGTTCCCTTTCTCGCTTACATCACCCTTCGAGCCATTTCGTTATTGTGTTCAAACACTCTCACACTAAGTTCTATGAACTATTCTGGTACCTACCTACCTAACAAAGAATCCTCTGAAACTTCGTCTAAGATAGTGTTTCCCATCGGATTTGAGGGTAATCTCCTCAGCTCAAAAATTATCATTTTGAAACAGAATTCAAGGGCTAGGATGATTTTCTGTATTATTAATAAGCCAGAGTTCAATAAAAATCCCTTTTTCCCTAACTGTATTAGGTATATTTTAGGAATGAAATACCTATGTAGCCAAAAGAGTTTAAAGAATTTTCATTAAAGGGAATACAGGACTTTCCAAACCTGTAAAATACGCAAGTACATTGTGGTGCTGAATTCAAATCATAGGACGAAAATGAGGAGATTTGACAATGTTTCATCAGAATCTATGTAGCATAACACGAAGAAACGTCCTTAGAACGCCTTGATTTGTCACCTTTGAAATCCCCTCAAACTCCTTTAAAAAACACATAAATAATCTATCCTCACTTCAAAAGGCCCATTTGAAGAAAAAGTAAGTGTCCACTTTTTTATGTAAGTAGAGAGATTTTTTTAAAATAATCTCATCCAACTTCCCGAACGAGTCATGTAGCTCACTCTTGTGTGCTAAAGGGTTATTTGTGGTGGGGGTGAGATGAGTCGTGGTATTTTGGACAGAAAGATAGATAACTATATAGTGGAAGCGAAAAAGTATAATGTAAATTCGTGTTATGATTAGTATAACTAGCATTTTTACACATTCATAATAAAAACTACAGAACTTCAGATTTAGGCATCAGTAAAAATTACAATGTTTCCCTCGATGCCATTTTCTGCAAGCAAAATAATCATGATGTTTCCCTTGAGACGGTAGGTAACGATTCGAAAAACTGGTGCATGAAGTTAATTTTATCCGAAAAAATAAGGAATAGGTGAATGAACTCAAACTTTACTCAACTTTCCAAAGTTCTTTCTATAACTGGTAAACTATTTTGAAGACGGAGAGTACCTACTGCACCACACTAGTGCAATATTCCAATATTATTATAATACCTACTAGACAGTTATTCAAAATGCGGAAGCTTTAATTCTGAACGCATAAATTATCAAACAATTTTATTTTATTTCAATATTACTTGTTGATGATTATTATTATTATTTGTAAACAAAAGTAAGTACTTGAAGTACCACCGACCTATGTAATTATTCATTCGATCAGCGAATTTTGTAAACTATAGTAGATGGTTCTCAGGGTATATTTATATGTACCTATATGGCAGCGGTTCTTAACCTAAGATCCCCAGATGTGGTCCTTGAGACTTTTTCTAAAATTTGTTACACTATATACTACCTACCTAAATAAAAATTGAATCGGTGAGCGGTGAAAATCGAATAAGTTCGTACCCGCCTATTTGCAATTTGTTTCTCACCAGCTGAGGTATCATACAATCTATACAGAAAACATTACTGCATACTTAAAATCATTGACTGATGACCGTCCGAAAAATGGTACGAAATCCATTTGGTGTCGAAGCGATCTCAATACCAACGGGATGGTGCAAGAACAACTAACTGATAGACTCACAAAACGAGGGAAATCGCAAGGATGGCTTCACTGTTTCAAACATGGTAGAGTTCAACAGTTCAAAAATACTTTTTTGTATCCCAAACTTTAAGATATTGCGCTGAAACTTATCACTTTCTTCTCCACTACATACCTATGCAAGCAAGGATTTTCATCTGTTCTCGCAATCAAAAGCAAGAAACGCTCGGAACTGGTAAACCCTCAGTGTGACCTGCGAATGACAGAAACGAAAAGTGTTACTCTCACATCGATAATGTGATCACAAACATGCAAGCGTAACCATCACAATATAAAGTTATTGACGAAGATTTCAAATATATTTTATTGCTTCATTCATTAAAAACGTTCGCTAATAACAAATACTAAATAACTAATACTTCACAAATTACTAAATATCAAGTGATACAGGAAAACATTTGATCATTATCAGTTGCCAATTCAAAAAGGTTAAGAACCCTTGCTATATGGGATACAAATGCCATATTCGTAACATTCCTACAGCTAAATACGGCATTTAAAGGCAAAACGTAAGTAGGTAATTCAGTTTGGAAGCAAAATATCGAGTAGTTACCTACCTGAAAAAAAATTCAGACATTTCCTGAACAAAATATCTATAAATCTTAACCTTTTTCAAGGTCTATTTTATAAAAAAAAATTATTTTATTATATTTTTTATGCAACAAAAATTTAGAAATAAGGTAATACCGTCCAATTTTTGAGGAGTGAAGAGTAACGCTAGGATTTCTTATTCCATCATTTAGGTAGGCACTAAACTAATGTAGATGTTGAAGTACGTACTGTGTAAGTAAGTATGTAGGTGCGAAATAAATAAATAATACACCCATGCAAATTGAACAAGAAATATATATACATTAATAAATAATTAAATTTGTTTAAATAGAAAGAAAAGTGCAACTTATTATTCACGGTGTTAGGTTTGTTTCACAATTTTCAGCACATTTGGTTTTAGAACATGGCTTTTTTCTTTAAAACTAACCTTGTTTAATTTTATTTGCAGAACAAAATCCATCTCAAGAGCCAGAGGTCGACAGCATGAGCATTGACAAAATAGATCAAGGAGTGGAGGAAGGGGCGCCTGAAGAGGGAATCGCTCCAACAACAATTGCATCAGTCCACGAAGACAACTCAGTTGAACCAGAACATTTTGTACCTGGCACCCATGAAATTTCTGATTATACAAACCAAAATGTTGAAGATGTAGCTCAGCCTGAATCTCCAGTTTCTGAAGATGCAGATGAAGCTAAACCATCTGGAGAAGGATCACAACCAGAGTCTGTAGTTCCATCTGGTGAAGATTCAGAACAACAACTTTCAATTCCATCTGAAGGCTCTCAGCCAGAAATCGTTGCCCCATCTGAAGTAGCACAACCAGAATCTGATCCCTCCGAATCTTCAACCGAGCCCAAAGCACCTGTAGATGCATCATCAGTTGATATCACGACTGCCCTTCCTCAGAGTTCAAGTGACCATGAAAGGCCTTCATTCGATCAGCATGAGGAAAGTCCTGCTGTAGCAATTGAGGATGTTCACCCAGTCAGCCAAGATAATGTTGAATCTGAATCTTCCCATGAAAGTATACCAACAACTGAGCCAACTAAAGTCATTTCTGAAGAACAAGGTAGCAAATTAGAAGAAGCACAGAGCATCAGTGAAACATCACAGACCACCACAGCTGATGAACAACTAATTGTAACAGAACGTCCTCAACGACCTGGGGTAGAACAATTATCCTTTGATGGTTCAGAAGGTTCAGAGCCAATGACAGAGCATTCAGTTTCCGAAATAACAGCTGAGGGTTCAACAGCACAGTCAGAGCTGGAAAAACCACAAGAAACTCCTGTAGAACAAGTACCTATCAATGAAAAGCTTGAGGAAACTATTGAAACAACAGTAGCCCCAACCCATGATGATGTGGAGAGTGGCCAAGACACAGAATCTCAGCATAGTGAAATGACAAATCAAGAAGTTTCCAATGTTGAGGGTGCCCACGACGGCCAGGAGGTAACTGAGGTTGAAAGTAGTGGTTCAGGTGCTGTGAGCACTGATGCCCCTGATGTTCCAATCGGCCAAAATGAAGGTGCTGAGCATGATTCTGTACCATCTGGAAGCAGTCAGCCAATTGAAGCCGAGGCTATTCCTACAATAGACCAGTCTGAAAATGATTTGACTGCAACTCATGATCAAAATGTGCCAGAATCTCCCACGACAGCTATTCCTGAGGAGGCATCTTCTGTTCACACTGACTACAATGAAGCACTACTTCCATCAACTGAAGGTCCATCTGGAGCTTCAGAAAACCCAGAAACACCAGAACCAATGGTGACAGCTGGACCACCAGTTTTGTTCCCTGACATAAGTCATCAAGGTGCTCCAATTCACATTCCTGGACCAGTTGGAATCAACACTGACGGCCTTACTTCTGAAGATGAGAGGTTAGGAGAAACAGAAGCACCAATTCAAGAACACACACAAACTGAACAACCAAAAGGATCTGAAGAAAGCTCTTCAAGTGGAAATGTCCAGCAACCCTCTGAAGGCGACATCAATAGTGATGGTCTTTACACAACAGAAGGCTTGGGCGCTGCTGTTTCACACCAAACCGAGGGAGTTGCAAACGAAGTTGTTTCAGGTATTGTAAGTGAAGATAATCAAATAACTGAATCTAGTCAAACAAGTAAACCAAGTGTGCATGATGATGTAAATGAAATATTGCCACCTGAGCAAGAACAACCACTAAGTGGTGACAGAAATGTAGGAGAAGTGCTGGCGACCGAAGGTGCAGTTCCCGCTACTGAAGTAAGCCAAACTGTTACTGAAGCATCACAAGGGCAGATTCAACATCATGATGAGGCAGTACATCCAACTCAAGATGAATCAGAGATACAACCAACCCATGATGAATCGGAGATCCAACCAACCCATGATGAATCGGATATAAAACCAACTCATGATGAATCTGATATCCAACCAACTCATGATGAATCTGAGATCCAACCGACTCCTGAAGATACTCAGGTCTCACAAGGCAATAGTGGAACTGAGGTGCCACCAGCTCATGGTGACACAGAGATCTCACCAGCTCATGGTGAAGCTGATATCCCACCAGCTCATAGTGATGCCGATGTCCCAACAGATCAAGGTAATACTGATGTCCCACCAGCTCATGGTGATGCTGATGTCCCACCAGCTCATGGTGATGCTGATGTCCCAACAGATCATGAAGGTACTCAACTCCCACCAGCTCATGGTGATGCTGAGACCTCACCAGCTCATGAAGATACTCAAGACCCAACAGCTCATGATGATACAGAAATCCAACCAACACATGATGAATCTGAAGTGCAGCAGATACATGACGGGTCTGAAGCTGAACCAACTCATGAAGAAACATTCGACAAAACTGTAACAGGAGAAAAACCTGCTGATCAACAAGTGGAGACTGAATCACCTTCCATTTTAGAACAAAGTTCAACAGAAAAAGAAACTATTTTAACTGACACCCCTCAAGGTCCAATCGTAACACACGGTGACCTGCCAACTCCCAGTGAACCCTCAGCTGAAAATGTAATCTTACCTCACAGTGAAAATGAAACAGAGAAACAACCAGAACCACCACAAACTCAGCAACCCCTGGACACTGAAATATCTGCATCCCAACCGGCTATTGAAAATATTGAACATGAGAAAGTAGAATCCGACAGTGAACAAACACAAGAAGTAACTCAAGTACCAGAGAGTGAGGAGGTAGTAACCCACATTGACAGTGCGGGTCCTCAACAAGTTCCTGAAATTGCTAATCAAATAGTGGAAACAGAGACAAATGCTATTGAGCATGCAACAGGACTAGAGCATGAGGAAGAACCAAGTGCTCCCGGTGAAGCTGACAAAACTGGGAATGAAGAGATCGCAAATCCAGATGGAGATCACCATGAACCTATTGAACAAGAACAACCCCTGCACCCTGAAGAACCTCAAAGTATTCCTGAAGAACACATTCCTGACGTAGCCCCATCTGTACATGAACAACAACCTGAAGTGGTACCATCATTGCATCAAGAAGTGCATCCTGAATCTGATCAAGTACCAAATCTTGAAGATCATTCTGAAGGACATGAAGAATCTCTTTTAGAGGAAAACCAGGAGAAGCAAACTGAGCAACCAACACCAGAGGGTCAGTCAGAACAACACCAGCCTGAACCACATCAACCTGAATTGGAGCAAACTGAAATAGCTGAATCAGAGTCATCAACACAGGTTCCTGAGCACACTAATGTAGAAGAAACACTGCCTGAAGGGCAACAAGAAACTGCACAACCTGAAGCACAACCTGAAGAAATTGTACAACCTTTACCTGAAGCAGCCCAGGATGAAAATCAACCAGAACAAACACTGGTTGAAGGACACTTGGAACAACAAGAACCAAAGCCTGAACAAACCCATGTAGACAATACTGAAGTTTCTCATTCCGATATAGCAGAAGAACAACCACAAACTACTAAAGCACCTGAACTGCCAGAGGCTCCTCAAGACCCCGAAGCCACTCCAGAAAAACTTAATGTGGTTTCAGGTCAACAAATTGAGAAAGATGAAACCCAGCCAGCTGTTTCAGAACAACAAGAACTGCCTGACATTAATGCAGATAAGCAAGAAGCTGAAGTAGAACAAGAGCATGATTCAAATCGTCCAAGCACTGATGAACAGGTCACAAACATTGAAGGAAACCATGAACAGGTACTTATGGCATCAGAAGACAGTGCACCAGCAGCAACCGGGGAAGAAGGATCTCAAACACCTGCCCCTTCAGGGGAGGATAAGATACACACAGAGGGGGCAACAGCAGCACCCGAACAGCCAGAGGTTGCAGGGGATCACCAGCAATCAACTATTGAGGCTGATAAAATCGAGAGCCAAACTCCAGAAACCACCCCAACAATTCAAGGTGAAGATCAACAACAAACTCAAGAAGAACCTGCAACACCTGAAGGTCAACCAAACGAACCAATTGCTCCTTCATCTGAAGCAGAACCATCTAGTTCTGATTTATCAACTACTGCAGCTGAAGAAGCCCCAGTAGAAAGTGGACCATCAGCTCCGAGTGCCCCAGAGTCTGCACCATCTGCTCCAGAAGCAGTACCACCAGAGGAACCTTCAGCACCTGAATCAATTGTTCCAGAGCAACCATCAGTACCTGAATCATCTGCTCCTCAACAGCCCTCAGCACCAGAATATACGGCACCTGAACAACCATCAGGTCCAGAATCTGAAGTAGTGCCTTCAGCACCGGAATCAGACGTACGACCTTCAGCACCTGAGCAACCTATAGCACCAGAAACACAACCATCATCTTTAGGTCAAGATGAAGTACCTGCTCCCCATGAGAGTGATATCATCCCATCACAGCCAGATCAATCTAGTCATTTAGTAGAAGAAATTGAAAAAGAACAACCTATACTAGAAACCTCCAGTAGTCCTACTCCTGAACTCCTGCAGAGTAGTCCTCTTCCACCAGTTGAAATTCCTTCAACCGAAGGTCCAGTGCTGCCTCCAGGGCTTCAAACCTGGTCACAGAAGCCTTACCATCCACCAAGCTTGCCTGAACACCAACAACATCACCAAACTGCTGAAGTTCCTCACCTACCTGAAGACAGTCACTATCCATCACAGCCTTATGATCAAGACTATGAGGATGATGACAATGTGAGCTATGGACCTGGTACATGTCGATACGGTGGAAAGGTCTACCTGTCAGCCCAACAAATCCCAAGAGACGATCCTTGTGATTTCTGCTTCTGCTTCCGCAGTGATATCATCTGTTTACAACAGAGCTGCCCACCACCAATCAGGGGTTGCTATCAAGAAACAATCAAAGGCTTCTGCTGTCCTCGATATGAGTGCCATGTCTCGATGGCAACGATGGTGAATATTACTACAACAAGTACAACAACAACCACAACAGTTCCTCCACACTTCCTGTCGCACCATTACAATGGGTCGGCGATGAAAGCAGGTTGCCAAGTGAAGGGCATCGCATACAAAGTCGGTGACAGGATACCATCCACATCAGGCCCTTGTTTAGACTGCAGGTACGCAAATAAAACTACTATAATTCCCTTCAAATAGTATGTAGATAGACAGAAACATTGATGTGCAAATATAGTACAATCTAAAAGCTAGTTACTTTACTATCGAAATTAGATTTGCTGGTTAAAGAAAAATTGAATCCCGAATTCCCCAATATTTCTGATTACTACGTTTATCCATTTTGGATCTAATATGATCAGAAATAATGTGAAATGTATTTCGTTATTACTGTGTTTTTCAATTCGAAACTTGAGTTTCATAGGGTGCACCCAAAAATATGAGTTCGAAATATTCATGAATTTTTCAAACAGCAATAAATCGGTCAAGAACAGAAATACATTGAAAAATGAATAATAAATACAGTGCCAATTTGTAAATTTGATTCGCTTACTATTTCATATGGTGATAATAGAATATAAAACAATAAAACAGATCGGAATCATCTGGTAAACTTCTAGAGGGAAATTACCAGACCACTTCCTCGTGGAGTGAGAAATTGCGAAACTCTTGGGCTTACGAGTGTTTCGACTAATTATCCAACCTTTCCTTCATTCAATCCATTATAAACCCACCAAACACGTAATTTTATCACGAATTCGTATACAACCTTCTTACTTACAGTTATTTAATCCCATTTAATAGTAAAAAATAAGAAGCCATTCATATTATGTGATAGGTATGCCTGTATTGCCAAAACGTAACATTTCATTTTCCCATTCTTTTCAGAAAACATTTGCAAGTAGGTATAAATAGTTCGTTATTTTTGACAGACAACACCTACAGGTTCTCATGAGTAACTTCAGTATTCATGGTTTTTTTGGTGAAGAAAACTCTTAAATTTTAGTGTATTTATCAATAAAGAAAAAACTGTAAAAACTCATTATGGCTTTTCTTGAGAGAACAATTATTTTTCCCCCTTAATCTGAGCTATTAGGTGTTAATGTAAGATTAAACAGCACTATTGTTCAAGAATCCAATTCCAAAAATATTGAATTGTGGAAAAATCTGACTTGAAGAGAATCGAAATCGTAAAGATATTTTGAATTTAGCTGGAGAAATGAATTAATCTATGTCCTAAATATTTGTAAAACTGCCAGTTAAATTTATGAAGTTACGAATCCCCAGAAATTTGCAATAGCTATGTACATAGGCATACATCATGTACAGTGCTCTTTCAATGGATTCGAATCCTGACTACAACTCTCAACCAGAGCTAATCACCTATGTCTTATATCAATATAAGAACAGTAATTTCATTTTATTAATATCTTATGAAGTATTACTAACCTTTCTGAAACGTCTTTCCAGATGTGGAGCTGACGGCCAAATGAAGTGCGATCCAACCGTCTGTGGCCCCCAAGAATCCCTGCTGAGGCAAGTAATGGCTGCCTCAGTAAGTAAGAGGAGGAGGAGGTGAGCTGCCTGAAGACGTGCGTCAACTCTGGTGCCATCTTTACAAGCTCAAACGACTCGCTCCCTCAAAAAGTAAAATAAATCGACTGAAAGTGATAACGAAAAGGTTAGGTTTATCACTAACGGACTGAATTTTTTTAACAAATTATTGATGTAATAGATAATTTGTTTTTGAGAAAAAAATGAATGAGCTAGAACGGTTTTTGAGATTAAAGGGCCGCGTTCGAGGCTTTCGTGTCCCAATTAAAATTTATGCGCCCTTTACCAGATGTGTTGGCTTGTGTAATTTATGAATCTTCAATTTTCTCTAAGCCACTCTATAAATATCTGGTACCCAAAACAAACAAAAAACAAAAAAAAAAAAAAAGAAAGAAAAAATCTCTATAGAAACTTCATTTTGGGCGCCATACTTATTCACAGCTTGCTACTTTCGATTAGTAGAAGTCAGTTACTATTAGTTCGTTATTTAAAAAATATTAAAAAAATAAAAATTCAAAAACATTTCGGAAAACGTCTAACTTTCTTCTATTTCTCGAATGGCAGGCTGTCTTGTAAATTTTAATATTAAGTTAGGTTTTTGAGAGTAGATTAAGTTATTTATGTACACCTATTTAAAAAGTATAGGACTCTACAATAAGTAAATGTGATTTAGTGTGATTAAAGTATTTGAAACGGTTTAAAAAAACGTTGTTCACGTTGTAATATGAAAATGTGAGCGACATTTTTTTCAAAATTTTATACTTTTTGGTACCTATTGTAATTTAGATACCACGTGTCAAAAGTGACAGAGTTAGTCTGTTCGAGTAAAGCGTTTCTTAATCACAATGTTTTTTGTAAATATTTTCTCAATTTTATACGTATTGAATGAACTTGAAACAATTTAAAAATGCCATTCTCATTGAACAAAACGATATTATGAGAGGAAAGGAGTATTAAATTTTTTTCGAAAGATTTTGGAAAACTCTTTCACCTTTTACCTGACAATTTTTCGTAGGATTCTTGAAGTAAAAGAGCCCGGTAATAAAACGTTAATTTAAAAGCTGTCAGTGTTTATTTCTGTCCCCAGCCCTCCTTAAATGTTCCTTTCCTTATTCCTATTGCGTAGATACCTAATATCTAATATATTTATATAAATCACAATACCATCCAATCGGTCAGTGGCGTAATTTGAGGACTGGGAGGGCTCCAATGAACTGCAGAGGACGCAGGATTCGATTTGAAATGCTTGCTGAGTGGACTCCAAATAACTCAACGCGGCGCTTCAATGGTATGAATAAGAGTGAGTGGTACTAGGCCTGGTTGCCTATCAAAAATGGGTGCACTTCCAAACAGAATTTGTCAATATTGCAAATTTCGGTTGCGGGAGAGTGCAATGGCATGGATGCTTCAAAGTAATAGGTACTTAATGAAATTACTGCAATACAATTGCAACGGGAATCAAAATTATTAAAACATGTAATGATTGCTAAGAAAAATAATGGTATAATGTTTAATAAACACAATTTTAAAAATATAAAGCGTAATGCAAACTGGTCTTAACACGTTCACTGCGTCTCGATGGTACAGGTCATTGAACTGGTTTCCTCATGGTGCGTCTCGATGGACAGGTAACCAAACGACGTCCTTACGACAGAGTGACTGACGTCGGAATATTGGTCGCTCGGGAGTCAATTGAGGACTTAAAAATCGAGTTTGAGTTGAATATTACTCTTTGATAGTGTATGAGGGTAGTGGTATGTCTCGTTGTGCCCTCAGATTGATTACAAAATTAGAATCGATCATTGAAGTTGATATTTCGATTTATCATTAGGGTTGTCGAAATTCCTTCCAGACCCTTGAGAAGTTTGGTTTTTGGAGACGCAGTCAACGTGTTAAAATAATGTCATTTCTGGTAGGTGGAAATGCACTAAAAATGGTAAAATATGAAATAAAATAACTACCTACATTCTATATAGGAGCGTAGATCCAGGGGTACCACAGGTAGCGGCAGTTCTCCTGGTGAAAAGAAGAAGGAAAAAATAAAGAGAAAGAACTAAATGAATAAAAATATGAAAACTTGAATTCGGACAGTTTCTGATGGATTCAATTGTTACTTCCTTCGATTCTTTGTGGTCGATTTGAATTAGAGATTGATGAGTAGGTACTCTGTCTGAATAGATACTAAAACCAAGGATACTACTAGACTACTATAGGATACTAGTTCGTAGTCTAGTATCCTTGCTACGAACCAATCGAGCAGCATCGATTGAAGCAGAAGCAGACACAAGTTATAATGGGGATGGTAGCTCTCCTCGACTGCCAAGAAGAAAGGTCATTGGCTGGGCGTTTTTGCCAGTTTGCTGTCACATCTATATTTGAGGTTTTTTTTTTTTTGTGTGAGTATATGTGTGTAGTCTGATCATTCAGGTCAGCCTAGTTTTCATGTGGTCCCCGCTTTGTCATCACGCAGGCTTGCTATAGATTGTTTTGTACCCCATGCTATCAAGGCATGAATGTCACGAGACGTTCCAGACCCGACAAGAGCAACTCCCACTCCATCCTGTTCCTCACCAGAAAGCAAGTCCTCAGCGTGACCAACCTTTGTAAATATCTCTAACTGTAGGGAGTTACTGCCAAATGTACAAACAAAATATACTGAATCGAACTTGAACGCCTATATTTTAAAGTATTTCATCTCTTTCTGAATCAAGTAGTCAATCCCTTAGTAAAAATTCAGATTGGTTGGTCAAATAGATCAGAATGATTTGCATAGTTTGGTGGTCTGGATGCTCGCATCTCAAACATAGGTATCATCAAGTAGTCAATCCAATTCAGATGAATTCAAATGCAAAAATCGATCTCCAGTCCTTTGACTCAGTAGTCTGTTGTGCTATCTACTAGTCTACAGAGGACTACAAGAACCAGTGAACAATTAGCCGCTCAGACTGGATTTCCTCAGTATCCGCAACAAGCAACTAGTTTCGTGCGGTCGTAGATGGCAGGATTGAGACACAGGAGGGGAAAAGGCAAGGGGTGAGAGGTGCTCGCGTCAGGTCTGGAACGTCTCGTCTTGGATGTCGGAGGTTTCAGGCTTTCAGTTGAAATTTGGAAGGTTAAAGTAGTACATCTCTGTCATTACCTGATCCGGGTCTCTCAACTTGTCTCGCGGTTTTTTCGCTCATCTGTTTGTTCTGAGAACATCGAGAATGGAGAATTGTTACGCAGTTCTTCGCTCGATTATTTTGCCTAATTTTGAACAGAAGTGCGACATAATCAGGATGGACAACGTCCCCGCTACCGAATCTGATGTTGGTTGTAAAGGTGAGTACACAACTCAACTTTTAATTTTAACCGAGTACACGGACGAAGTGGAAAGTTTATTCAATCCAACGCCTTGAGACAACAAACCTACTAAAAACGACCTACCAATAGATGTTTAATAAAATTCTAGACGGTGCTATAATGCAAATTTCCCAAAGGTTTGCAAATTTCGAAGCACTCGGTTTTTTGCTCTCCTTGGTTCAGAAAAATTCGTAATGTTCCAAAATGGTTTTCAACAAGATGCTTCTAATTGCCTTGTTTCAACCTACAAAAGATTCGACTCTATTCAGCTAAACAACGAATCAACTATCCTTTACAAAGACAAGGGTTTTGGTGGTGAAGAAATTCATGAACTGGTTTTGCATCTTGCTTGTATCAAGCACCACTACATAGCTGTAAGAAGTTTTTTTTCCCCTGAAAAGCATAAACGCATGTGAGGTCCACACAAGGGAAACGACGGTTGTCTGAGCCCTCTAATATCTATTGAGAAATTATGTCGAGTAACAAACCTCAAATATACCTTGTCATCAAATTTCAATGATCTCGTAAGCTTTTTGAAGGGCAGAAGTCCAGACGTCTTAACATACAATCTGTTAAAGACGCCTAGACTTTTCCCCTTCAAAAACACCTAGCGACCTCAATATTGGTCTGATTCATGCCTGCTAAACCTCATTCGATTCAGGGTTAAATACTTTCCAAAGTTCGTTTCGAGCAAGTTTTTGCTTAGGCCGTTTCCAATTGAAGTAAAAAGTAACAGGCAGTTTTTGCGAACTTTATGTGTAAAATGACATAAAATTGGTAAGTTCACCTGTAAGCCAATGGGGAAAGGTCTGAGCTAAAATATACTTGATACAAACTTGGGCAAGAAGGTATTTAATCTTGAGTAAAATGAATTTTGGCAGACTGAAATCAGACCAATAGTAACGCCACTATCTGATTTTCAAGGGCGAAACTCGAAGGGGGGAGGAGTGAACAGGGCCAAAATTAGCCCGATTCCTCATTAGTTCCTCCTTCAAAGTGAGAGGCGATTAACCTGCTACACCCAGAGGTCTCCTTTCGGTTGTAGAAACCTTCAGGCATATCCCCAAATGCAGCGTATTCAAGAATTGAGAAGGAGGAACTACTCCTATCCGTCACAAATCTGAGTTTCTAGACATAATTCCAAATCCAATTCATTCTTTCATCATATAGAGTTCATCATAGGATTGTTCCACTATAACTGTTCTTTCCAGAGTGCATTTCCCTGACTCGAGTCATTCCAGTTTGAAAGGCCACGTAACAACCCCTGGGCCTTTTGTTTGAGAGCCTCCCAAACGTGTTCTGAATCTTGCTGTATGGTTCAGAGCTCATTATTATATGATACAAGAATACACACATATGATACGTGTCCGTCCTTACAAAGGAGAGCTAGAACTTTATTCAACTTCAGAGTTCCACATTCCACTTCATAAATACATCGCGTAGTAGTTTCTGTCCAGATCAGCCTATAGGCCGGGTAGTTCATCCATCACAGGAGATTAGACTGTCACAGTGTTCGTTGAAGGTGAGGAGTTCGAATAGAGGTTTGGGTTTACTGGACTAGAGATTAAAATACAAGATAGTGAAACTCCTTCATTCTCCGTGGGTAGTGCTGTGCTGTTCACCCTTACCTAGTATCACCAGCGTATACTCATAAATTTTTCTTAACGAATAGTGTAGTCACGTCTTTTTGGATTTGTTATACATAGGGAAATGATAAGGGACGTCTAAAGAGAGACATCTCTGATTATTATCTTTTCCCAATGTCTAACAAATCCAAAAACACATTGACACAGAAGCGTGAGTATAAATGTGCATTATCGAAAAAATCATTACCATCTTGGATGTATGCATCTCCTACCATAGTTGAATACTCCACTCATTCCACCATCATAGGATGAACGATTAACGAGTCTTAACGATTTAAACTGAGCAAAACCAGCACTCCACAAGAGTTACGCAATCTCCGAATTTAATGTCTAGAGTTTACTGGGATGAAAATTGTCATTTATTTAAAACAACCATAAAACATTGTCCTTGCCTAGTCAAAATGACGAAAGTATTCATCCGAACGCTGTCATTAACTCTACTCAGGATGGTAAGGGAAATAAAATGATTCTTTCATCACAAAAAAAAAAAAAAACTTTAATGGTGACGACCTTTCAAGTATACAAGTTTATAAACTCATAAATCACTTTTGGTACAATAGGGTGGCATCACATCAACCTTGAATACATTTTGGTACTTTTGCCAGTAATAATAAGTCTCTCGATGACGAAAAATTATTAAATAATAAATATCACTCTTAATTCCAAATTTACAAAATGAATGAGCATTTTCGTTTTGAACGATAAATATTACCTAATTTTCAAAAACCCGATCTAAAGAATGGCACATCATTATAAACAATGCTTTCCTAATTGATCGTTCAAAAAATCTTTCAAATTGAAATAAAATAGTAAATGCAAATGCCACGAACGAATCAATTTAGTGAAAATCACTCAATTCAAAGCTCCTCCAAAATACAAAGATATGAAAAACTGGCAGTTTTATCTTTAATTGATATCAGCTAAACATCGAATTATTCAACAAATATTAGTTTTAAATATAAGGGTATAAAAATTGTTACTTTTCCGAACAACCAAATGTAATCATATTGTCTTATTGCCTATTTATATTTTTTCCAAATTCAAATTTTAGAACTTTACCCCATTTTAATTAAATTAAAGCCTTAGTTTCCACGGTAGATTACCTATTCTTTCTATGTTTTGCGACAACTCAGGCGTTTGTGATCTATAAAAAAATAAATGCAATTTTCCCGACAAAATTCAATATGCAAAATTTCCCCCATTTATTGTTTAAATCTACCAATAGATTTTTTTTATTCGTCTTTATATTCAAAATTTCATCAATACAAAACACGATACAATATTTAACATCGATAAAATTAATATTTGGCATCAATATACAACAAATTTATAAAATGTGTGAAAACAGTGCAACGTTTGCGAATATAAAAACTGATTGCGACGTGATTTTTAATTACAGCCAAAAACCCCTTGGTTTACGGTGCTCTTACAAATAATTATTTAAACTACGCTGAACTGATGGGAAATATTATCTTGTTCTACAAAGGAAGGTTCTTTCTTAGACAATTATACAGCTTCATCTATTATATCTAAATAGTGGACATCATAGTAGCGAGGCGTGGTAACTAATGCAGGCAGGAAAATTGAGTAGTTTATTGATGTATGAAGCATTTGATATGAAATGGACTATACTAACAACGGATTACAACAAAGCCATCTAGGGTAGCAGTGTATTTTCATTTATTTTTCATTATTTTTGTCCGTGTTGATTTTACTCCATATCGGGTGGAGAACCATTCTGTCGATGAAATGTTCACTGACAATAAATTATTAACAGTGCTGGAAACATTAGCAAGATGAAATCTATTTATATGATTTGGCGATCCGATCGAAATCTTGGATCAGATATGCTTGTGATTTAAGCATCACAGTACCTACATGAAATACCTACAGCAAGATCTGTACTGCCATAGAATGTACCACCAATAGGTACGATTTCCCGATGAAAAGCTCCTTTAAATTTGAGTTTTGTACATGAAACTGTGAGTTTGAAGCGCACCGATTTTGTTGACACATAAAATGGATGAATTACATGTCGAAGTCTGAGAGTTGTTAAGAAAAACAAAACCATATTTACAAATAGGTTCATGTTTTAAAACTGATTCACCAACTTCTTTTTTCTAGTACATTTGCGTAGAAAATTAAGCTATTGCAGTGTAATAAAAATCACAAAAAAAAATCCGTTGCGCGGCGTTTTAACAGAAATTGTAACCCTTCTTTTCTAACAAAAATAGTTCTTCAGATTCCATAGCCCCAGTTCGGCAACCAGCAAAATCGATCACGTCTAAATACTTCCAATTTGATTTTGGAATTTTCAAAAATCTCTAAAATTTTGAGTTTGATCAAGGAATTGATTGCGGTATCATTTTCAATGTAGTGTTCCACGCTGAATAGAATGAGACCAACCGAGCTCCGATAGCTCGAGATATGGCTAGTTTACGTTTTGAAACTTCTTCATGTATCTAATTCGATTTTTAAATGACGTAATAGAATTTTTGCTTCCCACGATACAATGCGTTTTTGCTTAGTTTATTCGCGCTAGACGTGAATGCCGGCTTTTGAAACACTTATCGGTGTAAATTCACTAAGGTCATTCTTTGTGACTAAGGTGCAGGAGGCCACGATAGCAGCAACGTACGAAGCTTCCAGTCTGTGTTCCGCTGTCTCGGAGCTTACGGGACGGGAGCCGCTTCGTGTTAGTTAATCAAGTTTTCGGTCATAGTCAGAACAGCTGACAATGCCGTAGACCAGGTACGTCTGTAGAAAGCTGCGTCTAATAATGGTTGCTTCCTACGTTCGACATCTGGGAGAATCGAGGCTCGATCACCCACCCCACTGAAATTGGCTTATGACGTCACAAAGGGTCCCTTTGCAATACTTCTTACACCCTTATTTACAAAAAAAAACCACCATTCACACACAACATTTCTCTACTCAGAAATTATTCAATGTGTTTTGCTTCTTCACAACAGGAGATAGGAAAACTTAACGTTCTTGAAAGATTCAAAATGAACAATAATAGCCAAATTTTCAGGTTTTTTTTAAACTTTGAGCACTTTCATGCGCTTGAAAAGTACTGTCCCGAGAACACATCATTTCTTTTGTGTTGCTAGATTTTGTTGGTGAAGTGAAGTGGTGAAGTGTCAAAATTTAGGAATCGCTTCAGAATGACCCAAAACACATTTCCATGTGTTTAAAATATTATGAACAAACTCTATCTCATTGTCATTCAGAGACAAAAGCGGTCAGTTACAGGGCTGTAACACAAGGGATAAAATATTTTAGTTTACACTGGAAGCCGTAGGGTCCATCCATCAAAGGGGCTTCCCCATATTACACCAATGACGTGGCGTGTTTTCTTTCGAAATTTCAATTTATTGATCAAATGCTTTTGAATGTTATATTATTAGAAGAGAACATCCTGAGGTCTTGGTAGCTGAGTGGTTTAGTCAGTGATCTTATTCCGGTGCTTCTCTAAAGGGAAATCAAATTCTTCCAAAGTTTCAATATCTCAATCAAGCAGTTATACGCCTACTTTCGAGAAATTAAAATAGCAAAAACTAAACCCACTTTCTTCTGTGGAACAAATTTTTAAGACGTAGAAGGCTCTTACTTTATACACTGTCTAAGCAATGTTTTGTAAAATGAATTATCTGGATACATAAGAAGTGATCTGCACAGTTCAGTGATCTGGATGCTAACTTTGCAACCATTCTAAAAATAAACGCTTCCTAAATCAATCATGTTAGTAAAATATAACAATATTAGATAGACATACAGAAAGAAGCGTTGGCCGGAATCGAAC
The DNA here is from genome assembly GCA_030762985.1 of Adelphocoris suturalis. Classification (NCBI taxonomy): domain Eukaryota; kingdom Metazoa; phylum Arthropoda; class Insecta; order Hemiptera; family Miridae; genus Adelphocoris; species Adelphocoris suturalis. The sequence goes on from CM061044.1 coordinate 47,296,626, forward strand.
AAATAAAATACTCGACTACCTCAGGATTCAAAAGCCAAGATTACCATCGTAAGAGTCCATAATTTTTAAACCACCCTGCACAATGCAGATTGCACATCAAGAAGAGATCAAAACGTAGACAAATCGAGTCGTTTTACTTTTAGGATTAGTCGATGCCTCAAATTTCGTACTCAAGACTCAAGAAGAAAACCACTAAAACGCCCTAAAAAGGAGTCACGATGAATCGAAGTCAGTCATACAAATTTTAACATGCCCTACATGACAATGCAGCTTCAAAACTCAAGTTTCATGTAGATATACATACATATCCATGTACATATTACAGTTTCTTGTCCCAATAGTAATTGACGAAAATTGCTTTTCTATTACGTCAACGTTCAGACATAAATGTAGCAAGATGATGCAATTTTCTGGCTCAATGGGTCTAGACGAACAATGTGCCTTCAGTTTTGTTCAAAGTAATGATCAATCGCAGTATTATCAGTGCGAGAAAAAATCAGCTTTGAATCATTTGAAACGGAGACATTTACCAATGTCAACAAGCAATTATCTAGGTAATTGATCTGAGATTTCAGAACTTTCCCATTAAAAATATAAAATCATTTGAATTTAAAAGAATTGCACATGATAACAGTTTAACGTTTCTTCGAATTATGAGTTGAACTTGGCAACGGTAATTTATATAACAACATCAAACATGCATACTATAAATACCCCATTTCAACGTGTCAACACTTTGAAATTCGTGAACTAATTAAAATAAATCTACGAATTATAGAGAGCAAGTTTGCACAGAAGGTCCCATATTTAATCATAATAACGTTTGGTACCTACTTGAACGATAATAAACATTAATAGGTACTAGTTCTATCAAACGAAACATTAAAAGAGAAAGCCTATAACATATAAACATACATAAAATGTTATTAACTACTTATACTTATTGCAAATAAATTGAATTTTCTGTTATGTATTTAAAGCTACGATAAACACAAATAATTCGGTGAGCAACACATACGAATCAAACAATAGTCAACCTTAAAAACTGACTGCACCAATCGGAATGGGCAAAGAATAGTGGTCTAAAGGTGCTTAAAGATATTTCTGAGTAACTTCCTGATAAATGTGTCAAGCAAAGTCGAATTCAGTACTTGTCTGTAATTGGGCGAAAACTAATTCGACGTGATGATAATGATTTAAGGGATTCTTCGAAGTTAGAAGTCTTTTCAAGTTAGTACACCCTGTGGTTTCTTAGGTTTCAGTACCTACCAACTTAAAACTGCCAACTAGATTCTTCAAATACCTAGGCTGATACACCAGAAAAATATTCGTATCCAAATATATCAATTAATTTGATTATCTATTGTGGTAATTGCATCATCATATCCACTACAGATGGGAACAGAAAATCAACAGAAATAAAAAATGCCTACTTGTAGACAATCACAGAGATTCTTCTTTAGTAAATAATAATTATATATATTATAGTATATATATAAAAAGTAATTTACACAAAATTTAATGCATACCCAGGTATATTTTCAATTTTGATCGTTACTTTTTTTATCAAGAAAGAAAAGGAATTATCCGGTAGCTACATAATACTGTGAATGGGCGCAGAAAATTGGAGGAAATAGTAGGTGTGTAAATTCGACTTTGCTTGGCCACAAAAGAAGCGATACAAATTATATATGTCTTCTAAATCAGCTGGTACTTCTGAGATCGCATTTTGGGTGAGACAGAATAGAGAGTTCCTAGTTAAAATGGTTACGAATTACACGGTGTCAATGATTAGCTGATCCAGTAACAACCGAAAGTTGATGAATCTCTTTGGTCGGAAATAGGAGACCGCTGATTGACAACCTTGAAAATAAATAATATGGAGAGCTACTGCTCTGATTTCGACGCTGTTTTCCATTCAGAAGATGCATGCCGCTAGTGTGATGCCGGTGAAAGGAAATTACGCGTCCTACCATGCACCAGTACGTCCTAAACACCAACGCTAGTAAAGTTGTAAGCCTGAAGAAGGTTCCAGTGGTTACCTAACCTTGTTCAGTATGCATTTATATTAAGATTTATATATATTAATCATTTATATCCATCTTATTTTTACTCAAAGTATTCCATTCATCCAGCGCTATTCAAGAAAACAAGACTTCGAATGTCGGAGTCAGGTTATAAACGTTTGATAAGAAACGGCATGTGAAAACAAAAAAATGCCACATGGACGCCGTGGTAACAGCCAGCATGTTAGCATGAATGTTGATTTTTCCTAGATTCGTGTACACTATGGTAACTAGGAACCCTCTAATATATATATATATATACTTATATATTTTTTAACTTTACGTACGACACAGAAAATAATATAGCTATACACTTTGGAACACATTGAGCGATGTTGAAATTACGAATGAACACAACAATGAGAGGAAGAGGCGATAAAATATTAAGCTACTGGTGACTAGTACAACAGGAGCAATCGGTACTTGGAACTCCTATGAAAACTATTCCAAGAAAACACGAAAACAAGGTACAGAGAATCCAGTCCCTTCCAATTTCGGAATAGCAGGCTAATGCACACAGTGTTGAAACAAGAGTTCAACACTACCTAGTTCTCGCGCAGAAGAACATTATGTTTTTTATCGGTGAGTACCACAGAATTCTACACTATTCTCGAGATTGAGCATTTGTTATCTGAATACATCAATCCATTTCTGTAGTGTTTCCCTTCACAACACTGTTTTGGCACACGTGGATACATCGTAAAAGTATGAATACTGTGAAACAAACGTTCAACATTGCGTATTGGAATACCTTGTTCAAAATCAACATTATTTGGACAATGTAAATGCTATGATTATCTAAAAATAAATGAATAATGACAATGGGGTGACAATAATAAATGTAAAAGCTTTGCCTGCAAAAATTGTTGTGTAAGAAATCTTTGCAAAGCGCAACTGAATCCGTTATAATGTAGATATATTAGAAGTCCCAAGGTAGAAAATTAGAAGTGACAATCATAGAAATGGAATTCATATGATGTTGATATCATCGTTTCACCATCAATGTCATACAAAAAAATTCACTTACTGAATGTCTGCACAGAAATCATCTACAGAGATCAATGAGGCCAACGTCTTGTTTGGGGTAACAATGAGTTCATCAGTAAAAATATATCAACCTTCCGGTCGGACTCAGAAGGTGGTTTGGTACAATTGTATGGGTTAAAGCAGGGGTGCCACTTTTCGTCAAAGTTTAGGTAGCAAGGAGATTTTTTATTTGTTTTGGTGTCGCCTCCTCGTTCAGGTGTTTCGTAGTGTACCTGCAAATAACATGAATTAGTTATATTTACAAATTATATCAAATGAGTTTGAGAATGTGAAGAAGAGATTGATATCAACTCACAGTGCGTTGTTTTTATTACAGAGTTTTGTTAAGAATGACAATAAGTTTAATTCGACGCAATGTGAGCCTATCAACTAAATCAGCTTATGTTTAAGTGAGGAGAGGTACTCTCACTTGAAATAATATATTTCAACGAGAGACAATTTCTCTGAATCTAGAAGCTTCCCGATAAATTGAAAAAAATGCAAAGAGAAGAAAAAAAGACACTAATATTTATGTTCAGTTGGGTTTTATGAACAGAAATTAAAATAAGCTAGTTTTACATGAACGTTATGTTCCAAAATAAATTCAATAATTGAGTATTACTATCATAACCGTGAAAATCATCATACAATGAATACCGGGGGGGGGGGGGGGGGGGGGGATCTGGTAATTCATTTATCTGGAAAAAAACGGACGGTATACCTATGGTTCTACAGTCAGATCATTTAATAATGATTAATTTTACACATTATTAGTTCATTATGGTTACTTAGCAATATTAGTTTATAACTGAGCGTAATAAACCAGCTTTCCTTGACACTAAAGAGGCTTAGGGATTATGAGATGCTGGGATAAAATGAGAGCATTCCAAAAAGTGGCTAACGATTTTCCTGCTAAGAAAGTAGAAAACTAAGGGAGTTACACTTCCCTAGTAACGCATTGGTTGTAAGTGAAAATCAATAGAAAACCCCACCGTGACGTGACGCTCGTAACGTGACGAAAACGAATGGAAACGTCTTGTTAATCATTATTAAATGATAAAATTACATCCTTTACTGTGTGCACATGCATGAAAGCCCGAATATTTCTCATAATCTAATCACCCAAATATGCTCAAAATCGGGAGGTAGATGAAAGATAGTCTCAGGGTGAGTGCTTATTCTGTCCACTGTGAATAAAATTCGATCTAAAGGCAAACTTCAGTGAGTATTCACTTAATGTTAACATTTTCTGGAATTGAGCAAAAAGGCTCCAAATCGATAAAAATTTTAAGCCAAACTCAGAATTTAGTACGTATCAGGAAATATGTAGGTATTTTCTTATTATCCAATGTCTCAAGTCAGCTCAAAACTTAAGGGTAAGTGAAAGATAGTCTCCAGGTGCTTGAGGAGTGAAAATAAGTAAAGTAAACTTTACCGAAATGTTGTTTAAAACATTTAAACAATCGATAAAATTTTTTAGCCACACTCAGAATTTAGTACATATCATGAAATATGTAGGTATTTTCTTATTATCCAATGTCTCTAGTCAGCTCAAAACTTAAGGGTAGGTAAGTGAAAGATAGTCTCCAGGTGTTTGAGGAGTGAAAATAAGTAAAGTAAACTTTACCGAAATGTTGTTTAAAACGTATACCATCGAGCATGAAAAGCAGATTTTGGACCCACCAACTCCCAACTTTTTCCCTCTATGTAGTACTCATGCACGTTCGCCACACCCTCTCACAGTTTATACGCCGACAAATTTATTCTACATGTCCATGTTACAATTAGTGAGGTAGGTAGCTAAACTACCCACACAACTTGGTAAACATTAATTCCCTCGAATTTCAGTCTTCCCCCTCAAGAACTCTGTCATAACTATCCCAGACCAAAAGACATAAGACATATGAAAGGAACCAAGGAACCAATATCCATCTAGGGGGGGGGGGAGGGGGGGGTATGACTCTTTCAATACATAGAAACCCTTGGATATATTGTCTGGTTGTTGTACCGGAACAATCAAATAAATACCTAGGTTGTTTAAATAACCAAGAGTACTAGTTTCAGACATTACTGCCAGGGAGCCAACTCTTATGGCAGCAAAATTAATACGAATTTCATATTTTTTCATTGCAATAATAAGGACCACTAATGGATGGATAATAAAAAATATAAGCCAATGAATTACTGGGTGATATAGTATGAGTAAACACCAAAATCCCCGGGTAACTATAATTCTACCTAATAAATTTAGTGAACCTCATCTGGTAAATCTTTGACCATCTCAGCATGTTGCGAGATAACAAACTAGAGTTGAGTTGGTTCAACAAGAGTGCAGCCTTACAGAGCAGCCCACCATGGCAAATATGGCGGCGTTTAACGACAAAGTTTATTCTAACCTCATTGAATAAAGTAACATAACACCCCCGCCAAAACCCACTTTGCCAATAAATAAGAAGTAGGTACCCATTTATTAAATAATGTTGGTAACACGTGGATATAACTTCTTCATGAAAATGGTGACACTTTACCTTAATGCATTCAGAAGGGATTCCGACTTAATGGGGGGTTGATCCTTAAGAAGGCGAACGCATCCTTTGACGTCAAGAGAGGAAGGTTTCGTGAAGGCTCCCGAAGGGTGGACATGATCATAGAGGATCACCAAACCAACCATCACCCGGAGAACTAGAAGCTCGGTTTCCTCTTTCTCAAACTGTGCCACAAGGCTTCTACGTACCACAGAACAAAGATTTTCATAGCAACTTTTATTTCCTAAAGCACATAGAATCATTTATAAAACCAAAGTCTAATATATTGATCTCTCACCAATATACTCCCGTCTAGCGACCAAATTTTAATAATTAGAGAAATATAACAACATACAACACTAAGCCAATTAGTACAATTTAAGAATAGGCAGAACTTGCAAAAACGAAAATTTTACATAGTAAGCCTCAAATCTTAATTGGCTGACTTGATTTCAATCCTTGACCACTCCTCGTGGTGCAAATGCATCTGAAGAATAGTATCTGTTCTTCTCTGTTCTGTGTCAATCTTTTCACTGGTCTACATGACTTCCCAGTGCATTCCGTCTCCTTTTGGAGTCTTTCTTTGGAACGATCCTACTCCACTTTCTAGACAGACCTTCAATTGAGAATGGGTTGCTGCCCAAAACCACCGAATTCTCATCATGTGCTGAAGACATCTGTTCATAAAGCTTGTAATCGGAAGGTGATTTCCCAAGTTACCTTCTGGGTTTCACATCCAATGAGGAGAACGTATTTTGAATTAAAAATACGCAACTTTGAGAGCCTTGAAATCTTTCTATTCTTCCCAATGGGATATGATTGGACTAAAATTTTGAGTGAGATTCCGTACTGCCGTATATCTCCTCACAATGCCCAGACACAGTGAGCTTTACCATTCCAATCTTTGCTTTATGCAATGTCTTGATAAGGTCGGTACAGCTCTTGGGCACTTTGAATCCAGACTACTGCCTTCTGAGTCGTTATCTAAATTCATTTTGAACACAATCTTGGCAGTCCACATGTTAACAATGGGTGTCAGGGTAATTCGCCTACAATTGTCACAGGTAGTTACCGAAATAAAGCAAACTTTTTGTCCATTCAACAAGGTAGTCTTTCCATTTTACAAATTTCCCATAATAGTCACTAAAATTCAGTAGCTGTAATCAAGCATCAGCTTTCAGAGAAAGAGCTGATACACCATCTATTTCTGGCGCCTTTCCATTTTCTATTTCAGTTATGGTACAGCTAATCTCCACAATGTTTGATGGTTCAACACCAATGTCAATTCAGCCTGATTTCTGATACAAAATTCTGTCTGAGCAGGATCATATCATCTACTGATTGGTAGCACTTCTTTGCTAGCATTATTTTTATGTCATAGAGCTCTTTTTGAGTCTTTGGGCCACAAGTTCAGCTCTTCCGTTCGTTCATCAATCACTCGCTATGATTCCTTTGTCTGCTCCTCTTTACCTTCCTGTAGTAGCTTTATCGTATGATTTCTTGGGTAGCATTTTCTGACTTTTCTATTATTTTTTGTAAGTGATGATCTAGTGTCTAAACATTGTTCAGACTGAACCGAGCCTTACGGACGCATCAAGATTGAACTATTGCAAACAGTAAGATAATAAATTAGATGTATTGCTAAATAATATCTCTACAACTCCTTACATAGATACGTTTATTCATATTATGCGTGTCATTTACACCATTAAAAAATAATAATGAATAAATTACAAAGAAATATTTCTGAGCAACAACAAAGATATGATGAAAAGTATCAGAACGAAATGCTGGTACTCACGGTGACTCGAGCATGCGCAGGCAGACTTTGGCCATGGTTGCGAGGGTTTCAGTGGTGTTTTCAATTGGTATGTCGTTGTTCTAAAGACAAAAAATTCTATATGTACGATCTGATCAAACATCAACTTGAGAATACTTTGTAAAAGGCTGCAAATATTGAACATAGTTTTATTATTCCAATGTTGAATATAACATCTGTCCTGGTCACTGGGCTTCCCTGATTAGTTAGAGGGCATGCAAGTTTTGAACCACTTCAGAATCTAAATAAAAAGGGAGGGTGAGAACCTAGTTCGAAACACTTTCGTACAAACGCACTCCAAACTTATACAGAACTTATACGAAAACAACTTATAGGAAATTTTAGGGTGTTGGATAGTATAACCTTCAACCAAGTACTGTAACCCCAACTGGTAACATTGAACGACTTTCCATATAACATTAGTTTGTTTGTTGGACCCTCAGACCAAATTTAAAACGCTGAAAAATGCTATATACATATAAATTATTTCAGTATCATATAACCGTTTTGCGCAGACCACTAAAAATCTTCTTTATATATAATTCCGAACGGTCTTTGAAATTGTGAAGAACTTCGCGGTCCGATTTTAGTGTTAGACTGCTCATTAGAATCAGCACGGCCCCAAGTTTGTTGCAAAAGTGTCGCCGTTCGTCTCTATACGCGCCTTGATCGTGTTCTAGGCGGTCCTTATCAACGACAGTTGTTTATTAGGCTATGGCGGTAACAACAGCTGCCATCAATTCACGGTAACTAAGAAACATTGTGTAGTTACTAACATATAGGAGAGTTATTTCTGAACGAAGAAATTGAAACTGAAGAACTTAGCGGACTTTATATATAATTCCGAACGGTCTTTATTTATCATTCCGAATCAACTGTAGGAAGTTGAAATTAGATAGGAAGACTCTCTATTTATTAGGCTGTGGCAGTAAGAACAGTTGCCACGGTAAGTAAGAAACGTAGTGTAGTTACTAACATCTAGGAGAGTTATTTCTGAACGATCTTTGAAATTGTGAAGAACTTCGCGGATCACCGATCTTCTAATTGCACAGTGTCACGCAATGACGAAGAGCTGACACTCTACAAAATCCCGGTTAGGGATAAAACCGGAACCGTCAATCTTATCCAATGGGGGAAACAATTCAATTTCAACTCACATGAAATCGTAGCAGCACCACACCTTATTACAACCAAAAAATTCAAAAATATATTCGAAGCACGAATTGGACACGACACAACACTCGAAATTAATCCAGACACAGAACAAGCACGAGCTTTGCTGGGGTGGTACCAGACACATCCGGACGAAGACCGCTGTAGCATCTCCTACACACAACTAAACACCAGTTCGACATCTACGAGTACTTCCGATCAAGATACAATCAACGACATAAACAAGGAGATAGAAGACACGGACGCGCAGATTCACACGCTTACAAAGAAACAAAGAAGACTCGGGATAGAATTACACCATCATCTCACCATGCCCAAATTCTGAATTCCCCGATTCAACTTTTTGTTTAGTCTCATAGTGGTGAGGACCACCTCAACTGGTAATATTTATTTTATTACATTACTTACATTTTGATCGGTATTTCCTCTTTTTTAATCATTTAATAACATCGCCGTAGCTTTGCACAATGCCACATAACGCCGCAAATAGGTAGGACTTATATCGTTACTATAATGTGCTGAGTTCCTGTTAGGTACTACTGTTATACGGACTAGATTAGGGCTTTCCAAGCCCTAACAGACCTCTAGTTTGATATAATTCACAAGTAATTCAGACAACTAATGTAGTCAGGGACATAATCACCATGGACATGGAAACCACTACAAAACAAAATTCACTATCACAATAAATAAAAAAATTTAATAACGATATAACGAGAGAACTGTAAAGCATGCTGGAGTTGCTTTACGATTCACTTTTGGGTTGACGATTTTTTTCTTCCACATACACAAACACACTTAGGTATTTTTAGTACATAAACGGTAGGTCGTAAAGTGTTCAGACAGGTCTCATTTGATTCAATGAAATTTTCGTAAACCAAATTAAAGAAAAAACAAATCATTTATAAAGCTTTTGAGATGATGATTAGATAAAATGTCACACTTGGGATTGATTGAAAGAAACAGCGAGATTTCAGACGCATGACCTGTCGGGATACCATTTTTGAGCTTTCATTAACTTAGCAGTTTTGAAGCTTTGATCGACAGACTTTTTCTGAATTTAAGCACCTTGAAATGTAAACCAATAAATTTTGACGGGGGTGGGGGGGTGTGATAAAAAAAGAAGGAAAATTCTCGTCCGAATTCATTTTGTCATCAATCTAAAGTAAACCACCTAATCTATACCGAAATTTCCTTGCAACCTCTCCAAGCAGTTAGTTGTGACGTTACGATACAAGTGGGAGACTCTACGAATAGAAAACTACATCCGTGCATGGAGTATTGAAATAACGTTAAAGTTATAGTAGGAATTGAAAAATCAGAGGCAACAACGGGATTTATGCCCGAGTAGAAGACAATTTCGAATCACTTTAACGTACCACCAATTTGTGAATCGTAGGTCAAGTCCAAATCCGACTTGCTACCGTAGTACAACTAGGGCTTTAGCAGGCATTGTTCTGCTCTCCCTAATAGCAAACTATTCGGTATCCCAACTCACCACTCAGAGTGCTGCAAGAACTCCTTAAGACATGTAGTAACTGGTTTATGGTAGTAATGAATGTTACCTCCTGTAAAAAGTTGGAAGTTGCCTGGGTGATGGCACGAAGCATGGGTGTGGCATGAGCGTAAAACAATGAAATGTTGTTTGCAAGATCTGGAGACATTTCATCTCCAGGTGTTGTTCCCGTATCCTGAAGCCAGGGTCTCCTTCTGTTTAGCGATCTTCGGTAGAAGCTGAAATCATTTTGGATTGCCGGCGTCTTCATCTGAAACCATGAAAATTAAGGATTTTGAATATAGAGGACCTCCTGTACCTTGGGGAGGAGAGAAATGTCATTCTATGAGTCGCCTTCTGACGCCTAGCAAGTAGTTTAAGACGTAGGACTGACATCATTTCGTTACTCTTTAATTCAAGTTCAAGCCCCAGATAAGTAAACAAACTTTACCAGATCTGGAGTCTGTTTTAGATGGATTGGTGGGAGAACATCAAACTGAGGAACCCAAAGATCAACTCAAAGAACTATAGATCACATTAACATAAAAATAAAGTAAATGATCTATAATAATTAGTATAAGTCTATAATAATGATAAGTAGGCACACATTAATATGTGATAATAAATGTAATTTTTTTAATCTTCAAAAGAAAACCATTTGCATAGCACACTAATTTAACAATCATAGAATACGTTTTTATTCTACTACACATATTGGGTTCAACTTGTGTTTGCCTGAATTGAAGTAATTGATTCTTTGTCCACTTTTGCTGTCAACGCTATTGGAAAATCTCATGCTGGTCTTAAAACATACACCAAGAGAAGGTATATAATTTAATAATAACCCATTGAAATCGCAGAAGGGGAAAAAAGTCATCTCCCTTCAAAATGTAGAAAAAGATTTCTCGGAATCTGTGAAAAAAATAAAAGCAAACAATTTTTCCGTCCACCTGCCTCCACCGTTTGACTGATTTTAAATGGTTCATGATCCAAAACTTCTATTTGAACGGACAAGGCTTTAAGGTAACAGCCTCGTCTGTGTCTTCCATTTGCTAGCAGCTTACTTTCTTCCTAGGTCTGCCTTTAACCCGAGTGTTGCCAATAGTCGACACATTTCCCAGCACAACAACGAATGTACGCTCAAAAATTTACAATGTCAATGGAGAAACAAAGAAGTTTCATATTCTATCTCCTCTTTGGCCTCAAAGAAAAGCTAATAATTTCTGACAAATTGAAACTCCACATTACCTTGCACTCGTCGAATTTCAAGACAAACTCCAAGACGTGGGCAAACTGCTTGACGAGTGCCTGCTGCGTTTCCAAGTGCTGTGAAGGGCTCATAGTTCCAGAGCAGAGTTCTCGTAAAAGTTTTGGCACTACTCTCTCTGGAAAATTGATCAAAAATTGTACAAACTGGGAACAATCAGTCAACATAAATATAAACACCTTATTTAACACGTCTAAATGTATTCATGTTAAAACAAAACCAGTTTCACAATATCGATTTACGTTACACCGATGTAGAGTAAAAAGGTCAGAAAATACGCTTTTATATATATATATATATATATATATATATATATATATATATATATATATATATATATATATATATATATATATATATATATATATATAAATAAATCAATTGCTGTTCGTTAGTCTCGCTAAAACTCGAGAACGGCTGGACCGATTTGGCTAATTTTGGTCTTAAATTATTTGTGGAAGTCCAGAGAAGGTTTAAAAGGTTGAAAAGGCTTGAAAATTTTCAAATCTGCCACATAGGAGGTGTTTTAGGGGAGGAGGGAGGGAATGGGGTAGTCAACACTGAACAAACTGGGGATTTGATTGCCGAGTATGTTTGGATTACTCTAATTTAAGTAAAAGACTACTTTTTCCAACATTTTTAAATCTGACCTACAATGGAGGGGGGGGGGGGAGTTAAAGCGTTTCGAATGCCACTGAACCAACTGGGGATCTGAGTTGTCTAATAAGTTTGGAGTATTCTAACTTAAATCACAGGCAACTTGAAAATTTTCAAATCTAACCCATAGAAGGGGGTGTTTTAGGGGAGGGGGGAGGGGGGGAATCGGGTATCTTCGTCATCAGTGAACGGACTGGGGATTTGATAGTCGAATGTGTTTGGATAACCCAAATTCAAGTCAAAGACTACTTTTTCGAATCTATCAGAATTACTTTAACTTGGGTCACAGGCTATTTGATAATGTTCAATTAAACCTGTAAAACGCACGAGTGAACCAGCTTGTAAACTATATAATAGTTTTTAACTCTTCACAGGAACTCAAATTTTATACTTAAGATGAAGAGACCTCACATAAAAAAACTAGAAAAACAAATCATTAAAATGTAGCACGACGTTTCAGTTTAGTTTCCCAACACATATTCAGTTTACTTTCCCAACCTACCTGGTTCCCAACATATATTCAAGATTCTTAAGGGATATTGGTCTATGTAATAAAATGGGAATCACTGCTTTAAACAATATTATAACTTTAATACTACATTTTAGAGTGTTTCCTAAACGCCACAGATTTGATGAGTGAGATGGGAGGAATCAAGACTTATTTTTCCCTACTTTTTACTGAAGAGATTATTATCATTTTTTCTTATATTAATGTAGCTTGAATGGTTTAATATCAAAGTACACATACCAAGTTCCAATGAGAAGTAATAAAATCTTTTGAGTTTCTCAACCAAAGGCAGAACTATATGCCAAGCTCTGGCCTGTGCTATGTCCGTGGGAGTTGTGATAGCTTCTCTTATTTCTCGACCAGCACCCTGAAACAATTAGTCGTCCGATTTTATCAAACCATCAGAGAGATTACTGCGGAGTTTTGGTGTGTTCTGAGCTAGATGAAAACAACAGGAAAAAGTACAATAATAGAACAGAACAGAACAAGAATAGATCAATCTATAAACACAATGTAACTGGCGGTCCGATTTGATGACCTCACTCAAAATTCCAAAAACTACGCCTAATAATATGTAGTTATTTTCAAAGCAAAGGATAAATAATCGCCACAACGAAAAACACTGCGAATTATTAGGTACACAAATCATTTGTCTATAATAAATTATTAAGCCCCGTAAACAATATATCATCAAAACTTGGTGCTTTGTGCCACCCAAAAGGGTTCAAACCTTTACAGTACCATACCTCACAATTTTAGGCTTTTTAATAAATGTCAAACAATTTTGAAAAAATGTGGTAGAAAAAAAAAAAATAAATAAAACAGTACGTCAAAAACTAAAGAAATTAGCCTCAGAGGCACCTCAGCTTTTCAATAGCCTCTGAACCTCGTGATTGTTTTAGGGGTGTCCCAAAGAGCTCCATCTAAATTTTAACACCTTAAGTCAATTAGAAAAGAATTAAGCTCAGAGGTTCTGATGATCAGAGTCCCTCCATGACAAGCCTACGTAAATATGGGCACCCAAATAGGGGAAATAAATGCAATTATTAATACATCTACACATTACTAGACCTCCTGATCTAAATATAACGACATTTAAGTAGGTAGGTACCCACCAACTGAAAAGTTATGAGGAAAAACAAAACACCTACCAATGCTTCACTAGTCCATCCGCACATACAAAAGTTAACGAATCAACATACAGTGTTCCAGATTGTTATATTCGATTATTTGGGATAATATCTATCAATGACAAACCAAAAATTATTCATGTTACCTTGAAATTTTTCGAGATCTCGATTTTTGAATACTTCTACCCTTAAATGCTACCCTTTACGGTTGATGAAAATTGATCCCGATCTTCTGGGGTCAACTAGACCCCAAATGTGATTTATAACCAAGTTTCATCAACATTGGACCAGTAGTTCCAGAGACAAGCACTAAACGGTGGATGGACGGATTTTTTTTCCAATTTGGTTTTTGGATTTTACACATTTTGAAACGTAGAACAAACAAATTTTGAGGGGGGGAGGACTTAGGGATATTTGTGGTGGCTTGGTGACTGCAGTGACTTACCACAAACATCAAGACACACCAAAACATCCAGTAGAGACAAGGAGAGACACTGACAAGCGCCCGGCCAATGACCTTCCACCACCACAGTGGAAATGTGCTACCCCGAACCCCCACCACTTGCGCCTACTTCAGCTTCGATCGATGCTGCTCGATCATCTATTGATCGGTTTGTAGAATCGATTCAGAAAAGTATTCATCGATCTCTATGTAAAATCTACCAAGAAGGTTCGATAGAACTAACTTAATCGAATCCATCAGAATACAGGGGTAATAGGGGTATCGGCGGTAACCCTGAATCTACACCCCTAATACATGGTAGCACATGTCACCAAACTTTCAAATTTTCCGTGGGGAAGTAGGGGGACGTTCCAGCGGAAAAACGTCGGTTCTCTTCTTTTCAGTTTGCCAATTAGGATAATCAAAAATTATAATAATCTCATCCATTTTCAGATAAACAATAAATTCAATTGATGCGGATAAATCATCCAAGAAGGAACTTACTTTATAAAGACTTAGCTCATTTAGAATCCCTTCAGAGCTTTCGAGAACAGCAGCAACTTCTTCGTACACTGGTCTCTCCTTGTCACTCGGATCAGCATCTAGACAACCGAAAAATATTAGAGGTGATAAAAAAGATTTATGAGCTTGATAAAAAGATTTATATGGTAGTAGGGAGTAAAAATAAACTTGACGAGTAAATTTACGAGTCAAAACATGAGTTTAGTTGTCCATAACGTTCTATATTAGAATCGTGTTGTACATATTCACCACTGGAGACTGCAGGTCCTTACCTAGGAATATTCATTGATAATAAGATATCATGGAAATAGTGGCAATAGAAATGGCAATAGTGATCATATTTATAAGGAACTGAGGCGATTCCCGTTTAGGAATGATAAGTTGAGGCTTCTACACTATTCTCTGGTAAGATCGACTTTACAGTTTGGTATCTCGAATTGCGGAGGCACTTGTCTGTCCCATGTAGAACCTTTAAATTTCACTCAAAGGTTGATTATTAATACAGTAATATGAAAACCATACCGATATCCAACCCGCTAGCTCTATGATGTATATATACTCCATGTCAGTTTTAAAAGATTACTGCTGCTAACGAATCACCGACATCCCTATATAAAATACAGACAGTTTCATTACTATGATTATGGAACCAAATTTAGAATTTTAGATATAGAATCTCTACGTTTGTGAACGATGAGGATAAGATTGAAGTTGTAGTTTGTTCTCGTCTACATCCACGAAACTCAATTTTTTTCTACGAAATTGTGCTTAGATTCGACGACGAAGGCTTTTTTACCATTTTAGAATAAGCTGTGGGCTCGCGGAGGAGTTAGCCCACCGTTATCAGGCCAGCACCCCCTACTATTACCGTTCTGAAATCGTTGGAAAACTTTTACTTTGAATTTTTGAAGCCATTGCATAGCCTCAATTTTTGCGAAAATTCGCTAAAACAATTGATGAATACATAAGTAACGCACATACTGAATAATCTCCTTCTTTGGATGATAAAAGGCGAAAGAGGGTGCCACAACAGCAGCATTTGGACTAAGGGCCGCTTTATCAATTCCCTGACTAAATCCCTCACTAGTAAGTCAGCTGTTAGGGCTAGTCAGTGATTAGAGCAGCAGACACCTTTATCATTTAGGGAGGAACTGTTGACTAACTCTAAGTGCTGACTAAGAGGTTGAGCGCCCGTGTGCTGTCCCTAGACCCAAAAAATCATATCGAAGTTACGATAATCGATTATTCATGGGCGTTATCTCTCAGTTATCAACAATATCGATGTAAATAGACATTTATCTTGCTCACCATTCTATTTTTCGTGTTGGCTGTGTTTCGTGTTGGTGTGTTTACATGAGCGGTACGCAATTTACATAATAGATCGATGATCGTTTAACGTACTCAATAAGTACTCCTAATCAATAGGGAAAGGCGCTCTTCAAACCAACCATTCCAAGTTTCTCAACTTGTAAGGAGTTTGCTAATGCGATACAGTCCCAAACTCAGGTACTGCTTGAGAGCTTGTGAACAATCTGGAACGTACTGGTTCGTTCGAAATGTGGGTTGAAGAGATATTTATGATATATGAAGCTTTAATTGAAACGAAACACCTGGCAAGCAACAAGCCTCGTTTTGGTGTTTTATTTTCAATAATAAACCTTTGAAATTGACCATTCTCCCTCTCTTCAAAATATTTTAAAATGCTTAGAATCTTGAGAGAGAGAGGGGGGGGGGGGGTTATTATCTCGAGAACAACAATTCTTTCTTTCCAACCTGAGGTTGGTCTCGAGCTCACCAAAATTGGAAATTGAAAAAAGGTAAAAATAGTAAAGTAAAATTAAAAATAAACAAATAAAATTAAAAAACACTTATGCAGTTTGCGTAAGCAGAACCAACTTTTTGAATAGAGACAGGTAAAATATAGCAGTTCCAAGTCGAATTGAGAATTTTCCAAACCAATTTGAGAATTTTCCAAACCAATTTGAGAAATTTCCAAAACAATTTGAGAATCCGAATTAAAATAGACACGATCCACAAACTTTTGTTTTGTAACGTATGTAGTAAGTGGGTACTAGTCGTCTCATGGCAGTGAAGTTCATAACGGTGGCTCGAAGCATCCCCAACATTTCATCAGCTGATTGCACAAATTGGATGATGGATATATTCGTGCAATTAACGAACGCAGCAGCTGGGAACCCTCTACATAGAATTTTCATAATACCTCATTTTTCCCAAAAATATGAAAAATGTGATTTTTTTAAATGAAAAAATGCGAATTTCTTTCTTTTATAACGATGTATCAATTTTATTCCTAATTAAAAGTTTTGATTTGCTTTGAAAAATTGTCACTTTGGTTTGGATGATTCCCTTCTCCTTTCTTCTTTAGAACATTTTTAGTTAAGAAAATTCTCCAATTTTTTTGGAAAATTCTCAAATTGGTTTGGAAAAATCTCAAATTGGTTTGGAAAAATCTCAAATTGACTTGGAAATGGTATATTAGTCAATAACATTAGTCAGTGATTATTGCGTAACCGAGCCTCGGAGCGTTGACTAAACTTAGTCATCACTTAGGGTTTAACCAGCGGTTGATAAAGGCAACTTCGTTCGTAACCGCTTGATCATTCCTAATCAGTCCTCTAAATCGTGCTAACCAGCCATTGATAAAGCGGCCCTAAGTATAATATGTACATACTTATCGACTTACCTAACCTATTCCTTGCCCCTAAGTGCTAAAACACTTTTTACGATACATATTTTATTATGATAATAATAATATTGAACAGGTAGTTATTATAAACCAAAGGCATTTCGGTACCCTCACTTCAAATTACATTATTTCATCAACTCAGATTAAATAAACCATTGATTTTGAAGAAATGTAAACCTTTTTTAATTCATATTTTATTACAGCATATCCAAAGGCTCCTGTAAGTTTCGTCGTAAAATCTGAAAGATTGTCGTTATCAAATATAATTACCTATTAAACTGTAATTTGCGTGTCAGTCATATCAAGTCACGCGAAATCAAGCCTCCTACCTTTCCATGAAGCCGAGGGGTGACTCACCAACTAGGGGCTTAGTCACGTCAAGCAGAGAGGTATTTTATGATAAATCAGATTCAATGCACGATTTCAACTACAGAAACAACGTATCCGTACAAAGCTGAGTTCATTATATCTATAAAAGCTATATTCATGTTGGAAGGTGACAAAATTCATAAGAATTGAAGACGTTAATCTTAATGGATATAAATAACAAGATGTGTCGTGTAAAATTATTTTTCGAGTTAGAATATAAGGGCAGAGAGTAAAAAATTGGGATCGTTCTATTCATAATAGTTGTAGGTATACACAAAAACTCTATTCTGGGCATGCCTTGCCCATTGTGGAAATCAATGAAAAGGTCAAACCATAGAAGATGCCTCGTCAAACTGTCAACCATATTGAACTGTAGATAAAATATACGTTTATTTATGTACTCACTCTCGAAGTCGAGGAATATCTCGTATTTCTGGGGAGTGCAACAGTTGGAGTCGTCTCTCGCCAAAAGGCTAAGCAGCTTCCCCATAGCGACCAGTGACTTGTGATGGCAACGGAAACCGTCGACGGAAACGTACCTACTTTCTGGCTACCTGAAAGATTTGGCTCGGAGTTGGCACGCTAGAGTTCCCTATTCTGTGACAACCGCATCGAGATGTTGATAGCCGTCAGAGGATGAAGTTTAATTCAGTCTCGTTAGAACTCACAGGAAGAGACCACTTGCCGAGATATCCAAAACAAGAAGGGGAAGTGAGAGACCGAACGAAAGCGCAGTAAACGCCCGACTCCTTTACCGACGGGGTTTCGGAAACTCAATCGTAATCGGGAGTAAAAGAACGATAATAGTGTACGAGGATAAAAATAGAGAACTGAACCAACGAAAAAAATGCAACTACAAAAAGGAAGAACCGGATTTCTGATGGGGCATAGGCGAAGGAGAAAAAAACTCGAACTGAACTGAACGGGAGGTGGTGTGGTGGTGCAGTCCACTGATAACTAACTCTCGGGTGTTATCAGAGCAGTCACGGAGTCAACATCCGGGAAGCAGAGCTACCATACTTTTTCTTATAGAGGTCATGGACGTTTTCATCGAAAATGTTAGTATATTTGAACAATCTTAATTATTTACGTCTTGTATGTTTTAACTTATCTTCTACACTATTAAACACAAAAGATAATAACAAATAATCACTAAACAACTGATAAAAACAGCTCTAAACTTTGAACTTAACAGCTGATTAACTTTCAGCAGTTATTTTCATCAAGAAGAAATAAAACATGGAAGTAGAGAAAGGGTGGATTAAGTGCCTTCTGTCAGTTCCCAGGGTGACTGACTTTTTCTTCATTTTGTGTTCAAAAAACTCAACGCAAATCTCTCTTGAAGCAAGTCTTGTATCAACATATCTGCAAATTATTACGCAAAGGTTTATTATTTCCTTATTTTAACCCTTCTTCGTGGATCACTTGTTACCTGAGTAGACAGCTACCTTCCGCCACGCTATCTATGGACACAACAGCAAGTACTGGAATCTACCTGAGAGATTTTCTTCTTTCGTGTCGAAATCTCTGAAACAATTTCAGTCGCCAAGAAACGTTTGACTGGGCTGTAAATCAAAAAGTGAAGAAGAAGAAGAAGAAATAGACCAACGTTCTATGCATAAACTTAAAATGTTCGTGGGTTACTATGTTCTATTGTTACTAAATGTGGTAAATTTACCAACCAAAAAGACACAGTTATTTAAATTCTCCCTGTAGGACAGACCCGCACGACCGGATCATGTATCCACAACAAACAGTGACCCCATATCTTTGTACAGAGACCACAAAGCAAACACAAACGATAAATCCACTACACTAAACTTTAGTATAAATAATTTATATACTACTACTTACTTACTACTTAATCATAGGACAGTACATAATTACCATGAACCTAGGAGGGAAAATGAAGCACAACTCTATTCGGCACGCGGCGATGGGCGAGGCAGGGGGTGGATGCCCGGTCCATTTCCCCTCCTAGGTTCATGATACATACATAGAGTTCATATACATACATACATAGAGTTTTAATTTCTACTCTGTGGGTATCATGAACCTTTGTATTTCAATTTGTCTAGACAGCATTCGAATTTACCTAAGCCAAACTATGGACCTTTCCTGTTACCCAGCCGCCAGCACCTCCAGCACTGCTTCAGATAGTATACCACCAAACTATACACATCATTTTGATCTATATGTCCAATATCGGCTCATTACTGAATTTAGTAATATAGAGATTTAAGTACCTTCGTAATTAGAGATGGTTATAGATGGCTTGATATTTAGCTAGGATTAGCTGGATGGTAAACTCGTCGTACGGTCGTTGTATTCGAGCACAGGAACGAGAATGGCCGCCAAACGAGATTCGCCGCTTGGCTTGGTGGCAGACGCAGTCCTGCCACCACACCGGATTCTGTCGGATGGATTTCATGGAGTGCTGATGGAGATTGTAATTCCAACACTCCCCTCCAAGCTTCCATCCAGGCACTTCTCCGTATTCAGGCGTATCTCCGGGTTTAGTAATGATTGTGAGAATTGAGGGAGTGAATGAGAAGAAACCTTCTCATTCAATTCGATCTGCAACAGTACAATTCACATACACACATTCCGATTAGTGCTGGAATAACATCAAATTCCTAAATTTAATAAATCTAGACTTCTTTAGTGACTTCGTCAGTGTGTCCGCAATTTGATCATTAGTAGATATCCACCGGATTTTGATGTTCCCTTTACGGTGCTCCTGTCGTACGTAAAGATAGGATAGCCTAACCAAATGTTTCAGAGTAGACGAATCATCTACTTCCGCTAAGCGGATTGCCGGTTTAGAATCCTCATGGATTGTCGGTATTATTTTGATCCCCGCTAACTCTGAACACATTGTACGTATTGAGGCTAATTCTCTGCACGCCGTACTCATTGCAACGAATTCGCTCTCTGCTGAGGAGAGAGCTATGTGATTCTGACGCTTAGTTCTCCAAGCTACCGGATTACCGAAAAGGTAGATTATGTAACCAGTCGTGGAGAAACCACCTTCGGCCGAGAGTCCTAGGGATGCATCCACGTAGCAATCTATTCCATCCCCCTTATCGGAGAACATAAGTCCAAAATCTTTCGTACCTCTTAAATATCTCATTATCCGTATTACTGCTTGCCAGTCCTCCATCGTAAAATTTGACTGTCGTCTACTCAGAATATTAGTAGCATATGAAATATCTGGTCTGACTCCCCCTTGTATGTACAATAATGATCCAATAGCTTGTCGGTAAGGAATCGAATTCAAGTCACCGGGTTGTTTCAATTTTTCATTGACTCCATTCCTATCAACAATCATTGGTGTAGACACCGTTCTATCACAATGAGGGTCAAATTTCTTTAACATCGATTCTATGTGAGACCTCTGAGTAAGACCGATAGTTTTGTTCCTCCGGTTTCGTATGATTTCTAATCCTAGGAATTTTCTTGGTTCTCCCAGATCAGTTATCGAGAATTACTTTTCTAATATAGATTTTACTTGTTTGCGTTTTTTGATTACTATTTGTTGCTAGTAAAATATCATCGACATATAGCAACATTATAGCAATTTGATCTCCGGATTTCCAAACAAACAGGCAGGGTTGGAAAGGATAGGGTTTAAAATCCATTCTTTCCACAGCCTCCTGGAATCTTATGAACCATCTCCTTGGAGACACTTTAAGACCGTAAAGAGCTCTGTGTACTTCACATACACTATGACTCTTTATATCATCACCGGTTTGTAAGTATTCTGCATACCCATCGGGAATTTCTATATATACGAGTTTGTCTAAGGAACCGTTTAGAAAAGCCGTTTTTACATCGTACTGAGCAAGATCTAAATCGAATTTGGCTGCAAGTATTAATAAAAATTTGACATCTGGTAATCTTGCTACTGGAGCGTAGATTTCAGATATATCATACTGTAAAGTAGGGTGACTTGGAAATGTGGGGTGACTTGGATCAGTTGGGCGAAATTTTGTTGTTGGTGTGTTGGCAGTCCTGAATTAATATTTATCAGCTGTTTGAGGTCGGGTTCTCTTTGTCTGTTTCTTGGCTATTTTGTGGCATGGAGTTGGGCTCATAAAAGTAGGTATTTCTAGGATTTTTTAAATTATGAATGTTGTATCGTAATATCCGCACTTTTGAAGTACAACAAACGTAGGTTCATTTGTTACTAAACGTCAGTCCGAGGGTGACGAGACTCTCAGGGCAGATTAGTGTGGATACATACTTTCAAAAGTCGAAGCCACCACCCCCCGTTCGTGCATGGTTGTTTTTTCATAATTTTGTAAACAAAAAACTCCATATGTCGGGGTGACTTGGAAACCCCGATCCAAGTTACCCCAACATTCTGATTCATTATTTTTCAGCCATATAGTGCATCTTGTGTAGTCTTAGGTTACTAATTGGTTAAAAAAAAATGTTTTCAGGCATTATGAGGACATACAAAAAGAAATTGGGGGGGGGGGGGGGGGGGGAGTATATGGATTATGACCAAGTAACACTTCAAAAGGCAGTTCCTGATTAAAAAAAAACAAAAAAACAAGAACATGAAGCTAAGACATGAAAGTATATTGTATGGGATAGCTGTATCCACATTATCACGCAAAGAGCGTAATTTGAACCCCAAAAAACATGGGGGCCAATGTATTTTATCAATAAAAGAAGAGAATTACATCTGAAAAAATTTGGATATCGCATGTGAGTGGGGTTTTCCATTAACATCTATGCACGTCAGAGGGGTTGTGCAGTAACATTTGAATGTGAAAGGTGTTAAAATACGTGAATTTAAAGAAGCCTGAATTTTTTTTTATCCAGCTTCTGTGATAATTGATGGTTTTTGTGATTTTATTATAAAATACTTTTTTTAAATGGAATTTCTGTTACAACCTTTTTAAAAAATCATAACAGAGTTCCAAGACGCCCCTGGAGTGTGTACAAATGAAAACTGAGGCGTTTGGAATGGGGTTTCCAAGTCACCCCACCCACGGGGTGACTTGGAAATTAGCACTTTAAAAAAAATTAAAAATACAAAGAGTGCAAATAAAACAATTTCAAAAGGTGGGTTCTGTAGAAGAAGTAGTGTAACATGTTTCAAAACAAAAGTTATCACTTTATTGTTGATTTTTGACATATTTACAAATTGTTGAAGTTCGAAGTTGTACCAAGTCACCCCACTTTACGGTACTTATTATTATCGGCAAAGCCTTTTACTACAAGTCTGCTCCTATATCTTATTGAACCGTCTGCCTCCGTTTTCTTTTTGTGAACCCACCTAGTTTTCATTACCCTCACACCTTTCGGTACCGTATTTCGAGGAATGATTTTCCAGGTGTTGCAATTTTCCAAAGACTGAAACTCCGTTTCAATTGCTTCTAACCAAGCATCTGCGTCTGGCGAAGCCAGTGCTTGTGAATAGGTAATTGGGTCCTCCCCTAATTCGTCTGCAGAATTTTGTAGGAAACACGCCAGATTTTCTGCATTATCGAATTCTTCGTAAAATTCGCATTCATCATTTTCGTGAATTAAAACCGGGTTTGATGTCTTGTCTGTTTCTCGTCCGGATTCAACAGAGACATCTTGCACTTGTTCAAAGCCGGATTTAAATGAATTTTCTAATGAAAATTCAACTTGATCAAGTGGCGATTTAGCAATTGACTTGTCTCTCAAATAATCCGCGTAAGTCCTACTTTCTACAAAATCTACATGTTTCGATCTCACTACCGTTTTATTTTGGAAATGCAGTAAATTGTAACCTGTTTCACCGCATTCTAATAAGAAACCCAAATTAGCTCTAGGAGCGAACTTTGACGTGCTTTGGGTGTCTAAAATATAACATTCGCAGCCAA
Source organism: Adelphocoris suturalis (assembly GCA_030762985.1). Classification (NCBI taxonomy): domain Eukaryota; kingdom Metazoa; phylum Arthropoda; class Insecta; order Hemiptera; family Miridae; genus Adelphocoris; species Adelphocoris suturalis. The sequence goes on from CM061044.1 coordinate 47,320,196, forward strand.
ACCGTTTTATGTATTTTAGTGACGGAAGCCGTTTTAGTGCCAGTTCAAACGGGGTTTTGAATTCCAACGATTTGTTGGGCGTCCTATTGTGTATATGCACGACATGTCTCATGGCATATGCCCAAAAATGAGTAGGAATTCCTGATGAAATCAAGTTAACCCGGATTTTCTCCTCTAATTCTAAATTGAATCTTTCAGCCGTTCCATTCAATTGAGGAGTATATGGTTCACAAACCGTCAAGGATATATTTTCCCTATGTAACAAAAATTTCATTTCTTCCGTTCTAAATTCTAAACCTCCGTCCGTCCGTATTTCTGACACCTTAGTGGTTTCCCCCGTCAATCTTCTAATTTCTTTTAGACATGAGAGCAAAGCCATATTGACTCCCATTTTACTTCCGAGTTCGTAAGCAAATGCATATCTACTCGCGTCATCCGTAAATGTGACAATATATTTGGCCTGAGACCTAAATGCTCCTGGTTTTAAAGGTCCCATTAAATCAGAGTGCAGTCTCTGAAATGGTATTTCGGCCCTATGTCTGACTTCCGAACATGGCTTTCTTTTTGCTTTTGCCATCTTACAGTCAGGACAATCGAGAATGTTTACACCGAATTTTACATTTTTTAATTCAGGGAGAACTTTACCAGCTATTTCGAGATATTTCTTTGAGGCATGGTTAAGCCTGTAATGCCATGCCAATCCTATGTCATTCCGTAATTGTAAAGTTTCAGCCGGGTTTTCTCCGTGATCAGTGTCAGTTCTCCCCTCTAAACTAGTATCCGAAATTTTGATGAATTTTTCACCGGGTTGATCAGTGATTCTCCCCCCTAAACAAGTATCTGTAATTTCGTCAAAATTCGTATCTTGTTTACGTTTAATTCCCTTTAGTTGTTTCTCCGGATTAGTCATTAACGATCCACCGTGACCTAATTTCAACAATTTCCGTTTTTCCTCCGTACTAAGTTTTGACAAGGGGAGAGAGAAATTGAGCCACCAAAACCGTCCATCAAATGAACCCGTTTTAAGTGTTTCATTCGAAATTGGATCACTTATTATCACTCCCTTATCCGTCAATAAGGCCGATAAACCTTTAGCTATTTGTTTTCTAATAGAAAATAAATTTTCTATTAAGTCTTGTGCGTACAATACTCCTTTTAAAACACCGAATTTCCGTTTTTCTTCGTTGTAATATATAATATCTCCGGATTGTTTTATTATCAAGTCTGCGTCCCTAGCATTGTTAGCACATGAAATCCGTGTTGGTGTGATCAAGTCCGTTATCGTCGTAAATACATTTATATCATTAACAATATGCTCAGTAGCACCAGTATCCAAAATGAATTTTAACTTAAAGTTTTTACCGTCTATTAGGGACGCCAGAGACACCTCCGATCCCCAGGAGTGTAATGCAGCTGGCTTTTCGGTTGTCTGAGCCCTTGGAGTCGCAATTGCCGCCACCGAACTGTCTGACTCCACATCCGCAAATTGCACCCTGGGAGGAGTTGCGCCTCGCTTACTACGAGCCACAGCCTTTGTCAACCGGTTTTGCGCCGTCGTCAACCGGTTTTGCGCTGGCGTGTGACTCCGTTTTTGAGGGTTGTTACAACCAGTCCCCGTCCTCGATTTATCCCTAGTAGCTGATAGAGCTCGTTCTCTTCGTTTAATTACGGGAATGGGGTCACTCGTTCGACTGTTTCTGCGGGCCATCTTCGTACTCGCAGTCTGTGGACGCCGACATTCAATGGACAGATGTCCAAACCGTCCACAGTTATAGCACATCTTGCTATCGTTTCGACATTCTGCCTTTGTGTGTCCTAGTATGTCACACTGATAGCAGACCAATTTCGCCTTTTTGACCCCACTTCCCCCTCCGGATTGGGTCGAATTTTTCCGCCGTTTGCTGAAGGAAGGCCCCCTGCTAAGGAAGGCTTTTCCTACAGCCTGCTCTCTCCTACTATTTTCCGACATCATATCATACATTGCGAACATCCGATCAAAGATGTCCCGAACCCTCATTTTAGAGTTCTCCTGGAGTGCATCTTCAGCTATCCTGGGGCATGCTTCCGAGATAGCATTAATTAAATTTCTCCGGATTGACCTATCTGTCAGCTCAGCCTCAGGGAACCTCCGAATACCCTCCACAAGACCCTCAAATCGATTTTGAAACTCGAGTACTCTTTCCAGCGCCGGGTTAAATCGAGTATTCATAAATTCGATTTGCATTGCATGTTCCTTCGCCTGAGTAGGCGGATCGACCGCCTTCTCAATCATGCTCAATGCAATTGATGGCTCGTTCACATCTTTGATCATCGATTGCAAACCGTGATCAATATTGGAAATTATGTACGAGAGTACGATACACTTCAATTGATGAAGCTCTCTCTCCGTGTAGTTTACTGCCGGTTTTATGTTGGGATCGACGAGAAATTGATAGTCACCACTCGCCAAATCCAACATTACCCTTCGTTTCCACACGGCGATCGACCCTTCCTTTAGTGGATTGCCTCCGTACTTTAAATTCGTAATTGGCCTTGCGGCCACTCCGGGTTCTTTGTGGATCTTACAGGCACAAGTGCCCACCGAGTCAGATCCACTCGCCGTTGTGTTTACAACCGGATTATCTAGGGGAACCTCAAGTGTGCGAGGAGCATCCTCAGATCTACCAGAGCCCTGCTCTTCCACCACCATCTCTGACCTCGATGTTGGAGGTGGACCCATGGTCATCGAAGCCAGAGCCGCGAATTTCAGAACAGACTCCTCCGCAAACTGTTTGATCTGATTTTGCATCATCTCATACCTTTGAGCGTACTCAGTCTCGAGCCGAGCCCTGATCGCAACTTCCCTCCTCTCGACTTCCTCGTTAATAAATCTCTTGATCTCTTCCGTGTTCATTGTTCTCTGTAATTAGACCAAGAGACGAGTTACTCCGAATTCACGACCTTCGTTTTATAAACACATCCCTAATCCTAGTATCATCCGGATTTATGTACTCCGTTCTACAAACACATCTCTAAACTTCGTATCATCCGGATTTATGTACTCCGTTCTAAAAACACATCTCATTTCCGGATTTATTTAAGCCTTAGTGGAATCACTCATAACGTTCTATCAACATGGTGTTAGGATTTGAATGCGCCTCGATTGCCACGCATAAATTGGAGTGCGGTCTTGGGGTTATCACATATGCCCCGCTACCTGTCTGTCGATTTCGCTTCCTTAGAGAAGGTACTGTCTCTCCGAGACATGCGCGCTGTGCGTAGGTAACAGAGCCTTCGACCATCTAATCTCCCAGCGACACGCTTACAAGAAGACTATCCCGCTGCAAATCCGCTCACCACTGCCGTACTATTAAATCGTATTTCATTCTCGAACTGTAAATCGTAAATTAATAATTCGCTCATTCGCACAAAGTTCTAGCTAACTTTCGTACTTCTTTATTCTTATGAGTGTTTCCACCTTATTTCAGCCTTGGCTTGTCATGTTGGGGTGTGCATAGCGTATTAAAACCGTATAAATCGTATTCATATTAGGTACAATTCGCAAGCAACAATGAATTTATTTTGCAGCCGAATAAACATCCATGCTCCGTTCAGCTCACCTGAATTTTCATCGATCTTTTGACTTTACAAGATATTATAACGTTCGTTTGCATTATCAATACAAACATTCAACACCAAGGAAAACGGAAACAGGAACAGGAAAAAGGAAACAGTCCACCACTGCGACCAGAATTAATATAAACTTAATTATAAGTAGGATTACTACTATGCTTAAATTATGTTAACACTAGTAAAAACTAGATATATTAGTGATCACAGTAAGTAGTACTGATATCTCCAATTCCTCGTCCGATTCATGTTTCTTGTTTCTAAGATACATACTCAACTTTTCGTATTAGTTCAATCAATAGTATAAAATATCGAAATCAAATCGTACCTAATGTTGAGTAACTACATTTTCGAATCGTAGTCGGAGCTAACGGAAACCATGGTAACTTCGAATTCTAACGAAAAACAAAAAATCCGTAGACATGGTAATCTACCAACAAAACTTTGTGTGTCCTCCGTATTTCAACCAACGTAGTTGGCACCACTGACTGTCAAACATTGACATCTCCAACACATCAATCTGGCATCGTAATTTTACTCTGAGTGTGGACAACACCGTCATAATTCTACATTAGTTTAAAACTTAGAATAAACTTATAAATAAACTTATCCACACTCAAGAGTTTCCACCATGACGTATTATTGGAGGGCCAAGGGTTTCAGCTTCGAATTCATCTCGCCATGTCACAGTATGCAATATGGCGCTGTACTGAAAATCGAGAAATTCCGTAATTTACTTCGAAAATAATTTTTCTCGTTTCGAACATCCGTACTCATCGTAATATTTATTCAAAACCGTTATTCCGTACTTTGGGATTTTACACAGCCGTATTTTCATGCTCGAGCCTTACTGAATTCCGTAATTCACGAAAAAGTCAACCCAAAAATTTCGATTATGTCAAGTTCAATAACTTCATAACCTCGTTTAAAATCGTATTTCCGTTTTATGTGACTTCTCCGGATTATGACTTTTTCATCGTAACTTTCTGAAATTCCATATCCAGAGAAAATAACTGTTCGATTACCCTCAGTAATAAGTCACAAATTACTGATTCCAAAAAACGAGAATTTAACCTATGCACAGCCCAACAAGTGAGCAAACCCCAATTGCTCCGCCATGTATACATATCGGCTCATTACTGAATTTAGTAATATAGAGATTTAAGTACCTTCGTAATTAGAGATGGTTATAGATGGCTTGATATTTAGCTAGGATTAGCTGGATGGTAAAATCGTCGTACGGTCGTCGTATTCGAGCACAGGAACGAGAATGGCCGCCAAACGAGATTCGCCGCTTGGCTTGGTGGCAGACGCAGTCCTGCCACCACACCGGATTCTGTCGGATGGATTTCATGGAGTGCTGATGGAGATTGTAATTCCAACAGTTAGTAAATGCTCCAGGTGTTCTCATTTGATTCACTGAAATGAGTTATCCATATCAAACGAGAACCTTACTTAAAATTTCAACCCAGGCCTGTAATTTCACCTCGGGGGTGTTGAAAATAATGTCGAGATTACAGGCATATCACCAGCCAATGTATTAGCGAATGTCATAACCTTATTTATTTTTGGAATCTACTATTTTGAAATTTAACTAACCTTTCCGGGGGGGGGGGGGGTATTTTTCCCAATTGAGTACAAAGGTCCATTATTAAAAATAGTAAATCAAAAGTGTCAACTACCGCTGTTCACTAAGTAATATTTAGGGGCATAACGCGTAGAGCAAGAAGAAGAAGAGGAGAGTAATCACGTTATCACTTATCAATCCCACATGTGATTTGTTTGTAGTTTCTTGTTATTTAGTACCTTATTCTAATTGTGCCGAGTTGAACTGCTATGTATTAACACAGGTGTAGGATTAGGATATTAATTGGTGGGATTTATATAAATTTTCATATTTGAGGATTTTCCTTATAAAATAGTTTTCTAAGTCACTGGCCAGAATGGACAACATGTTTATCTTAGCGGAGGATGTCGTCAAGACGGCTCCCACGAATTCCGTCACGTTGGATTTCCCCACCTATAAAAACAAACTTCAAATTAAAATTATGAAACTAAAACACCCAGACATGGAATTTGATGTTATCGGTAAGTTTGCAATTTATTTTTTTCTTAAAGTGAATATGACTGGTTTGATGTAAAATTAAATGTTAATGTTTCTCCAATAAGAAACATGTGTTCTGTTTGTTGTTTTTGCTATGTTTTTGGTAAGTGGCTGCTTTTTATTCATCAACAGTATTACAGTATTTCATCGTCTACAGTATTACTGTTTGTTAAGGCAGAGTAGTTTACACTGATGGTTCTGAGATAGATAGGGGATCTGAACCTGATCTGAACCACTGGTTCGAAATAACCATAAATTGGATTTCTGGTCATGAGAATCATGAAGGCAATGTTAAAATGGACGGTTTAGCGCGAGCTGGCTCAGGAGAACAGTTTCTGGGCTGTTTCTCCTTCCATCTTTATTTCCAAAAATGCCTGTAAAACTAAAATTAAAAACTGGGTCACACAGGACCTTAACATTCTCTGGAGTAGAGAAACAGCTAAATATAGACAAACCAGAATGCTAGTTACGTCTTCCGATCCCAAACGAGTATATTTGCTTCTGAGTAATTAAAGCATAAATTCAATTAGAACTATGATTGGCATCCTTACCGGACATTATGATTTCCGTAGGATGCTAAATATTATAGATAACAATATCTCACCTATGTGCCCTTGCGGACTCGAGGAGGATTACGTAGAGCACTTTCTTTTACAGATGCGACCGGTACTGGAGATCCAGATTCAGAGACATTGAGTGGAAAAGAATTAAAAAATTTGCTGATTTAAGCAAGAAATTTGCTTGTTACGACTCCAACTCGGGGTAACCGGCGGAATCCTCTTTTAAATTTAAGGGGCCTCTTTTTGAAAGAGAGTATTAGCCGTTCATGGTGCCTGAAACTCTTTTCCAATGGAAACCCCGAGCAGTGAGTGAGTGAAGGCTGGGTAGTAAATATATCGAAATTCTCATTGAATATGAGTTCATTCGATCTCATAAGAATCTGTGTGAGAGGTGTGCAGTTTTGTTCGAATTTGATGATGATGATTTAAAATGAATGTGTGCTCCACTTTCTGAAGTATGTAATGAAGGTGACTCCAGAATTCGGTAAAATATTAATCTATGGCAGATCGGAAAATACCTAAGCGTGAGCCAATTTTCAGACAGCTGTTGTTCTTGAAACTATACTACATCTCTGATCTGAACCGATGTGTCTCTCAAAACTTCTGTTGGTCTTCGTACCGCGTACCGCGTTGTATATCTATATGCAGAAAATAATCCTTTCCCCAACAACTTCAGAACCACAATTACCAGTTCTACATCAAACCACTATCCCGCACTAAAGTGAATGTTAAATACTCATAAAAAGTAATTACTGTCTGTTACATCTTACTATGAAACGTTGAAAAGTCGTAGAAAAAGAACTGCCCACCGTAGAAGAGTGCGGTTAGTCTCAAAATTCTCAGGACAAAATCTACTTTCATAAATATAAACATAATGTGGACACGTAAAAAAAAAGAATGCGATTTACTCTTCTTTTATATTCAGTTTTTCACAACTTTAAGGTTTTCACTTCTTGGTTTCGTTAATTCTAAACTGGCAACTCTTGACAACACCAGAAACTAATTTTGGATGAACTATTTTGTCATTTGACGTATAATTGTGTTATTGAAATATTATTAGACGAACTTACTTGAATAATTTTGATGCTAAATACTTGTTATCAAATCATTATAAAACGTTGTTGAATAAACAAATTTTTCATTTTGTTTTTATTTTTCATTTTTATTTTAAAGCTCGTCTATAGTCGTAACTCATGATTTAATTTTCACAGGTATCAATCCAGCTCTGATGAATGCGTTCAGGCGTATATTGATATCAGATGTACCAACCATGGCTATCGAGAAAGTCACAATGCATCAAAACAAAACTGTAATCCAAGATGAGGTCTTAGCACATCGACTCGGCCTGATTCCTTTGAAAGCCAATGCGAAGCTCTTCCAGTACCGCCTGCCAGGGGACGAGACAGGAACAGACAGAGACTCCCTCCATTTTAGCATAAACATCAAATGTACCAAAAATCCGCTGTGTAGGGCTGGACATTACCGACCGGACGACCTATACGTCAACCACCAGATTCTCTCGTCTGACATCAAATGGATCCCCATTGGAGGCCAAAGTAGACTGTACAAAGTAAGTACTGTGAATGAAGTCAATGTGCTTGAGCGCTTTTTCGTGCTACTTTGCTCCCTATATCTGTCATAGTGAAATTGGGAAGTATGCTGAGTACATTTCAGTGAGCATGGATATGAAATGTCCCAAAAATATTTGATATCTCAACAGAGTTCAACTCATTTCCTTAATTACGAAGGAGGAATTCTTCTTTAGTGACTGCAATCCAATCAGATGAGCTATGTGGCCCATTTAATCAAACCTCTTTGACTGCATAAGTTTTCCGTGAACGAAACATTTCCTCAGTGTGCAATACCAGCTGCCTCGGCTGGTTTGGGGTCAGACGAATGACGAAGTGAAACTGCAGTCTAGCTGCAGGAGATGCTCGCTAGAAGAAATCCAGCTGTCAAGCCAGGTCATTGTCACGGTGTGTTTCGACTCAAGTGTGTGAGGAAGTAATGGATGCACTTTACAGTATTGGCTCGAGAAGGATTAATTCATTGTTTCTTATTATTTCATGACTTGCTGACTCACCAACTGTAACTTCCCAAAAATATTTGTTGCCTCGTCAGATTTCGAACCCATGTCCTTAATAACAGAAATTCTTCTTTAGTAACTGCGCTATAACCAGATGAGCTATGAGGCTGATTTAATCAAACCTCTTTGACTACGGAAGTTTTTCTTGAACATAATAGAAATATCAAACTAATTGTACCAGTGTAAAATGAATCAAACCATATTTTCAATGGGCTCTAGTATCATTTTATTGATACTGATGAATTTATTAATGGATCATATCTTAAAATATGCTATTTTGATGGCTTCACAGTATGAAAGGAACAAATTTTCTCAACTTGCAACCTTATCAATTCGTAGGAAGATAACATACATTCATTTACAAGTAAAAAACTCACTAAAAGTAAGGTTTGCGTCAATACTTCCAGAAACAAATTTACTTCCATTCTGAAAACTGAAGTACGATTTTCTGACTTTGATTTATTTCTTCTAAGGTGAAAGATCGAACATATGTTGCATTCCTCTTCAGGACCCCTCCATATATCACTTGTTACGTTCAAGGAAAATTTCTGCAGTTGTAGATTTCATTACATTGACCTCACAGCTTAACCTATTAGGGCACTGTTTCTAAAGAGTATTTCTCCTAAAAGAATTTAAGGACATGAATTCAAACTATGTCAAGGTACCCAATATTTTTGGGCCGTTACATTCGGCGCATGTAAAAAGAACTCAGACTTTAATATGAACTAATTAATCCCTCTCGAGCCAGACTCTAAACATCACATTCCTTGAAGTAGCATCTTTCACTTTCTCACTAAATTGAAGCAAACATGCGCGACCTCGTTGAACAACGACTCCTTTCAGCAAGGTTCTGCTGAGCCAGTGGCCTGCAGTTTCACTTCGTCGTTGACACCAAGAAAGCTGGTGACTCCAGGGAAATGTTACGTTCAAGGAAATCTCCCACAGTCAAAGAGGTTTGATTACTTGGCCCCATAGTTCACTGGAGCTACTGTTGGAGCACTGTTTCTAAAAAGTATTCTTTCTTGAGAAATATTAAGGGCATTAATTCGAACTCTGTTGAGGTATCAAATATTTTAAAACAATAACTCTCCATTTCCACACTTTCTTCTAATATATTTGGCTTTGATTTCATTCCTATATTATTCATGTTAGGAAGAAGACGTTGGTCCAGTTAATGATGACATCCTAATCGCCAAGATGAGGCCCGGACATGAACTTCACGTGACGATGGTAGCTGTCAAAAGCTGTGGTCGGGACCACGCCAAGTTTTCACCAGTCGGTACAGCCTCTTACCGCCTCCTTCCTTACATCAAACTTCTGGAAGATGTTGAGGGTGAAGACGCACATACATTACAGAGGTTATTATTCTTTGCTCGTATATTTGGATTTCCTTACTGAATGCATTGCTCAACATATTTTTCTATGCTCTCAATCGAAATTACAATTTACAGACATCCTAAAAATTAGATACCTGCAGCATTATATTTTCGATTCTGTCACCATTCCAGTGTATTGCTTAATGTTCTTAAATTTCTAGGATAACAAATAAAAATGAATTAAATTTTAAAAAACCATTCGCAATAATCGTACTAATTACAGGTGTTTCTCATCTGGAGTCATATCTCTGGAAGAACGTAATGGCAGGACTTTAGCCAAAGTGGAGAACCCTAGAATCGACATGTGTAGCCGGAATGTCCTCAATGAGCCTCATCTAAAAAACAAAGTTGTTCTAGGACGAGTGAAGGTAATCAGTAGTCAGATGATCCCATATCAATTTTTTTTTAACCCTACAACGATTTTTGGTAATTGTTGTTACCACCATCAGGTGACCTTGCACAGCCCGATAAAGCAAGACAATTTTCGACCAGTGGGTCTCGTCCGATGTAAAAGTTGTTCAACTAGAGTTCAAGATGAGCACAGTCAAAAAGATGGTCCGATGTCGTAGGCGAAGTTGGGTATACTTTATCCTGCCCCCCATTTTCTAAAGGAATTTTCTCCACTTCAAACCATCGTTTTTAAACTTTAAAAATATGATTTGGAATCGTTGGACTCCCTTTTTTCACATCATTGACATTTGAAACATCCTAAAATCGGTTTGTATTACTCGAATCTGGTTTAATAAAGTTGAGGGGTAGCCCTGCCCCCCCGCGGGATTTTGTAGAAATATGAACAAATAATTCAATCCTGATTGTCAAAAACGAATTTTATTTGACGCAAATATAATAATTATATTCTTTGATTTCCATTATATCTATTCACTTGAAATAGGATTATACAGGGTGGTCCTTAATGAACGTACCACCCTTTCAATTTCGTTGGTTGTGGAGAAATCAAAAAACTTGTCGAAGTAACCTCCCCTTATTTTTTTGCAAAGAATTCGAAAATTGCAGTTTGAAGCGTCGCGCATGCGCGCAAATGCGCGCTGCGCGCACCAACTTTGTTTTTTCAAATGGAACCCCCCCATTTTTATTGCAGATTCGCATTCTACATCAAATTTCATGAACATTTTACTTCGACAACTTTTTTTTTCCACTGCGCGAAACGGGCGCCAGGAGCATTCAAAGTTGCTAAAGTCATCAAAATTGCGCAAAACATGGATTATGGTAAACCCCAAGTGTGGCACATGACTTTACATTGTTTTTCAGCGCTGATTCACGTGGTGCTGTCAGTTTTTAGATTTAGCTCAGTTTTTTCGATTTTATAAGCTTAATCTACGTCTTTTGGTGAAGTATTACAGTTTTTCCGAATTATCAACTTTGGCAGTAGATTTATTTTCCCTCGCCCTTTCGCAACCCGGGCTTGGGACCGGCTAAGGCGGGCTTAAAAATAAATCACACTCCTCGATAATTTTTCTGCTAAAATACAACAAAAACAATTCCTTCTTTTTTAAAAAAGAATAAAAGAAAAAAAATTAAGAAAATAAATCGTTCACAGTAGTCGTTCAAATGGACCGCCGTCGTCCTCCAAACAGGCGGCAGCTCGACGTTCCCATTCGGTGGTGACTGCCTCGAACGTAGATGCCGGAGATACCGAATCGCAGGCGTCGATGATCCGCTGTTGCAATTCGGCAGCACTTGCGATAGGAGGGAGGGAGGCGTCGTAGACCTTGTTCTTCAGGTAACCCCATAAAAAATAATCTAGTGGAGTCAAGTCCGGAGAACGGGGTGGCCAAGAAATCAGGCTCCGATTGCCAATCCACCGAGAACGGAATCGGGCATCCAAATGGCGTGTAACAGCCCGTGCGTTGTGGGCAGGACAACCATCATGTTGGAACCACATTGCCTGCCTGGTGGCGAGAGGGACGTCCTCCAACAATTCAGGCAGAACCTCCTGGAGAAACTGAAGGTATCTCTCCCCGTTGAGGCTACCACCGGTCAAGAAATGTGGCCCAATGAGGTGGTTGCCGACCAACCCACACCATACATTTACCGTGAAACGCACCTGGTGTCTGGTGGAATACGATAATCGTGGATTCTCGTCAGCCCACGTTCGAAAATTCCAACGATTGAAGAGTCCATTGTTTGTAAATGTGGACTCGTCGGTCCACAAAAGAGCGGTGGCCAAGTGTGGGACCTGTTCGCGGAGCGCCTCCATGTGTGCGAGGAAAAGCAGCCGCCTTTCCTTATCCCCTTCACGCTGGCCATGAACGACATGAGACCTAAATGGCCTCATGCCATAGGTGTGAAGGACCCGATGAACTGTGGTTTTGCTGCAACCAACTACTCGAGCCGTCTGACGTTCGGAAGAGTGAGGATTATCCCGTTGATACAGCAACACGTCCAAATCAAAGTTGAAGGAGCGTACAGCGGAAGGTCTTCCGGGTGGACGAGGAACGTCAACTCTGCCCGTGCGAACAAAACGGCGAACCGTTCGTAATATCGCCTGGTGGTGAACCAGCCGATTAAACACTTGCTGACAAGCGGCTGCAGTTTTTCGAGCATTTCCGTCGTGCGTGTAGTACAACCGCACCATCTCGGTCAGTTCGTTTTGGGTAAAACGCGGCATGATACGCACTCAAGAACGTTCACAGTGAGACTATTAACCGGATCAGTTGCTTCTCACGATTAAAGACAAAATAAATATGATAACGGGTACAGATCAACTTGGAGTTGAAGTCGTAACGTGAGCGGTTAGTGACGTCTCGTCACAAAGTGCAGCAGATAAGCAGTCCGAGAATCGAGAAATCCGAGTTGTTTACCTCTTGTGATTCAATCGTATTCAAACGCTTTTGGTACCATAACATTCATGATTTCTCAGAGTATCCTTCTGGGTGCAGGAACCAAGCCACTTTTTTCTTAAAAAAACGACCATGTTTCCGGCTGTTATTTCGGATTCATCAAGTTCAATAAAAAAACACCACGTAATTTATTTTTAAGGCCGCCTTAGCCGGTCCCAAACCCAGGTTGCGAAAGGGCGAGGGAAAATAAATCTACTGCCAAAGTTGATACTTCGGAAAAACTGTAATATTTCACCAAAAGACGTAGATTAAGCTTATAAAATCGAAAAAACTGAGCTAAATCTAAATACTGACAGCACCACGTGAATCAGCGCTGAAAAACAAAGTAAAGTCATGTGCCACACTTGGGGTTTACCATAATCCATGTTTTGCGCAATTTTGATGACTTTAGCAACTTTGAACGCTCCTGGCGCCCGTTTCGCGCAGTGGAAAAAAAAAGTTGTCGAAGTAAAATGTTCATGAAATTTGATGTAGAATGCGAATCTGCAATAAAAATGGGGGGGTTCCATTTGAAAAAACAAAGTTGGTGCGCGCAGCGCGCATTTGCGCGCATGCGCGACGCTTCAAACTGCAATTTTCGAATTCTTTGCAAAAAAATAAGGGGAGGTTACTTCGACAAGTTTTTTGATTTCTCCACAACCAACGAAATTAAAAGGGTGGTACGTTCATTAAGGACCACCCGGTATAGCTTTTTTAAATATTTACAAGAAAGACATGAATGGGCCGGAACAGGTGTTTTTACAGAGGAAAAAGTTAGTGGTGTCCCTCATTTTTTCAAAACTGAAATAAAGAATACAACTTAAGCTGGATAACTGCAACACTCATTAAATGTTCTAAAGTGTTACTTTTTTCGAAGAGTAATCTCATATTAATGGGGGGGGGGGGGGGTCAGATTTTTTTTTCCCCCAATTCTAAACACGGACTTTGATCTGTTTTTCCAATTAATCTATATTTTACCAACAGGATTGATTTAAGATGTTTTTTAAAATTATTATTGAGATCCAGACCACCAAACTATACACATCATTCTCATCTAGTTTTCCAATTAATCTATATATTACCAAAAGGGATGGTTCAGAATATTTTCTGGAGAAAATCCTCCAGACTATCCTGAGATCGCTCAAGGTCGAGTCTAACTGTTATTACCCGACTTATTGCTTGACGGGGACGAGTCCACCAAATCCAGTGAGTACGAATTAAAATATTGTTGCATCTAAACCTCACAACTTTCTATCAAAGTGAGTATCTGTGTCCTCAGTCTTACGTGTGTTACAGTTTCTGGCTTTTACCGCCAATTGGATAGTGGGGGGCAGGACTAAAGGATTCCAAATCATGTTTTTAAAATTGGAAAACGACGGTTTGAGGTTGAGAAATCTTGTTTTGAAAATGGGGGGGGGGGGGCAGGAACAAAGTGCACCCGCGAAGTTGAGTGGCAGGGAGCAGCCATGGTTTTCCTTCACTCAGATCCATTGAAGATGCACATTTAAGTAATCATGGCCACAATAATATTAATAATAACCATAGCTCATAATATTCCCTATTTATAATATTCATAGCTCTGAAACAAGCCACTGATACGCTTTGTGTAAATTAGTAGGAATGCGATAGTTTTCCTACAAAAGATGACCGCTTCTTGCCTTCTTTCGTAGTTGTCCAACGCAGAATCCTTGATATCTATACTTATTTTACCCTTAAAGGCCGGTCCAGACGCTCCGTTTTCCACCACGACTTGCCTGCGCAGACCAAGTCGTTGCAGACAAAACGTTGTGTGGGGACCGGAAAACGGTGAGGTTTTAAGTCCGTCGGGAAGTCGCGCAGTTGCAGCGATGTCTGAGCTGAGGACCTCTGAAATCCGTGACATGTACAGGCATGTCGCTGCGTGTGGACACTTGCTCCGTTTTCCGCTTCGTTTTGTTCCTCAGTTGTTATTCATCACCCTACGATGGCCGACCTTCGCCAGTGCTCGCGGGAGTTTCTAACCGCTTTCATTGAACTTTATGAAATTTTCCCTTGCCTTTGGTGTGTGAAGTCGAAAGACAAAAAGGGTGAAGCTTATAGGATATTGGTGGACAAATTTAAGGAAATCGACCCCACCGCAAACAGGGAAACAATCATGAAAAAGTTGAACTCTCTGCGGAGTGTGTATTGAAGAGAATTGGCCAAAGTAAATAAGTCCATTCGATCTGGGGCTGGAGAAGAGGATATATACAAGCCATCTCTATGGTATTATGACTTGCTACATTATCACACAAAACTGAGCGAAAAGTCTGTATCGTCTGGACGCTACAAGTCGCTACGTTTTCATTCCGTCTTGTCCATCAGCAAGTCTGCGCAAACTTAAGTCGTGGTGGAAGCCGGTCCAGACGCTCCGTTTTCCACCACGACTTAAGTTTGCGCAGACTTGCTGATGGACAAGACGGAATGAAAACGTAGTGACTTGTAGCGTCCAGACGATACAGACTTTTCGCTCAGTTTTGTGTGATATCGCCATGGAGGATGTTCTCCTGTGGTCAATTTTTGCTGTCTGTGTAGTTAAGAAAAAAAGATTGGACGGGATCAGAAGAACCAGGCACCGGCGTATATGGTCACGAAAATGGTTATTAAAAAGGTGGTTCAACTTTTTCACGATTGTTTCCCTGTTTGCGGCGGGGTCGATTTCCTTGAATTTGTCCACCAATATCCCATAAGCTTCATCCTTTTTGTCCCTATCACTATAGTCTTTCGACTTCACACACCAAAGGCATGGGAAAGTTTCATAAAGTTCAATGAAAGCGGTTAGAAACTCCCCCGAGCACTGGCGAAGGTCGGCCATCGTAGGGTGATGAATAACAACTGAGGAACAAAACGAAGCGGAAAACGGAGCAAGTGTCCACACGCAGCGACATGCCTGTACATGTCACGGATTTCAGAGGTCCTCAGCTCAGACATCGCTGCAACTGCGCGACTTCCCGACGGACTTAAAACCTCACCGTTTTCCGGTCCCCACACAACGTTTTGTCTGCAACGACTTGGTCTGCGCAGGCAAGTCGTGGTGGAAAACGGAGCGTCTGGACCGGCCTTTAGGAAGAGGCATCCGAGATACATCTTTGGCTAGTGAATCTGTGCGCTCGTTTCTGCAGATTCCACAATGTGAGGGGATCCATTTCAGCACTTGAGAGAAGCCAGCTTGTTGCAGTTCTTAAGTTTCATTTCTGCACTTCAGAATCATATGCGACCCTGCAGAGGTATTAGAGGGCAAGGGGACAATGGCTGCTTGAGAATAAATTAAGATTACAACCTTGTGATTTGGTAGAGTGCAAATCATCTCAAGAGCCAGAAGCACGGCCCTGATCTTGCCATTAAAACTCTTTGGAAGCCTTCCAACCGGGGCTGCTCTGACTCTAGCTGTGTACAATACACCTCCTCTTCCATGTCTAGTGGCTCCAACTACAGACCCATCAAAAGTTTACTTTTTACTACTTACTAATTGGGTTCTGGGAAATGAGTGGCTCTGTAGCCACTGATATCTCTACGGAACGAGTTATTCCCTCTGACGCCCGGGGTGAGCAATTCAGTAAAACTAGTTGGCAGCTCTCTAGAGGCAGTATCATTCACAGTTGAAAAATTGCCTAGGTTCGCAAGTCTCAATAAGATCATTCTTCTCTTGAAGGTCACGAACACGGGACAAGATAGATCTTCAGGTTCTAAGACGTGCTGTTGCATGAATGTAATAAGTCCTCTCAAAGAGCTAAGACGAGGAGAGTGTAATGTCGAGGGTTTTCCTAATGTTGGTATTTCCCTTTCATTCAGATGTACTGAGGACTGTGCAACTGAATCTGTGACATACGTTCTTACTTGATCCAATACCACCTATTATCTTACTTTTAATTAAAGCTAATACCACTTTACTGTTGGTGTTAAGTGAAAAAAAATGAGTTATCGGCAATAAAACTAGAAGATCGCGAGAGGAGGCCCACATTGAATTTCATTCCTGTCAGCTATTGCCCAGTTTTTCCTCCATAAACTTTGGAGGGCGAAGAATGATGAACCAAAGTCCTCAGGGATCTTGATAACAATGAGTACCATCATGGATGTTTGAGAATTTGTAATTAATTCTATCCATCTCTTCGGTTTAATGACTTTCTTCAAATTCCCATATTTGAAGTTTTGAATTCCCTATTCGCTACTTTTCATTTGTCTTCGCTAACATCTTCCAAACTCCAATACGGGTTTCTCCCATTTTTTGCTAATGATTGGGTCAATCTCTTTTCAAACGCTGCTTCATCTTACCCCCTGTGCTTGGTACGTGAAGCTCCTCTAGAGATAAGGATTAAATTCTGGGAAGAGTAATAGCGGATGTCTGTTTATCGTTCTAAAATTTTTGCATTGCAGTTAAGGAGGATCAGAAGCAGCTGCAATAACAGGATTTTCAATTTCTAGTCCCCCACATCTTACTGGTAGTTTCATGAGGTGTTACTTCCTGACTAAGGATTGTGGGTGTTAGACATTCTTAAATAATTTCGCGCAAAGGTTGGAATTCGTAGTTGCTCGCTCTAGTCACTCGTTGACATACACCCATTATTTCTATAGTGATTCGGTGTATGTTGTGTACACTGCTTGAGGGTTTTTTTTTTTTTTTTTTTTTTGTGCGCGGAAGGGCAAATTTCTTTACATGTTCAACCCAATCATTTACTTTTTTCTGTAACTTTCTCTTCCTAAATTAAACCTCAATATCTAGTTGTATGATTATTGCTTTTCAGGACCACTACATATTCACCATAGAGTCCACTGTTGGAACTCCTCCTGATGAACTATTCAGGGAAGCCATTAAGATCATGAAGAAAAAATGCACTGACGCATTGGCAGAAACAAAGAAGTTTGCCACACGACCTCAGAAAAACTTTTAATTTTAATTTTTGCGTACGATTTTTGTAAATAAAACGTTTGACAATAAATCATGTTTCCATCATGGGTTTGAGTTATTTTGTAATGACAAAAAATAGGAAAGGTGAGCTCTGTTTGAATGGATCAAGTAGAGCCCTGATTCTTTCTGGGATTCCAACAAACCAGCTGCACAAATCCTTATTTTGGAGCAATCATTAATTACAGAAGCTGAGAGAATTTTATTTTAACTTTTTTAGAGCCATTGCAATAGCTTCATTTTTTGAGGAAATTCGCTAAAAATTAGGTCATTTTTCATGTTGTTTAATAATTTCTCTATGTAGAGATAGGAATGCTTAATATCAGTTACAATAGGTTATGGTAAACCTATTTGTAAACCGATAGGTACAGCCGATTGGGACGAGTAAAATTCTTCAATAGTTGCGGGATTAATTTGGTCCCCACAGTCATCTAAGTCATTCATAATAGTTTCGATGCAATCCAGGAAGAAGCAGGTATTTGAATATATTTTTTTCGAGATTACCTTTATTCATCAATGATGTCCTCTACGTTAATATTACATCAAAAGTTTCAAATTTGCGAACACAATACAAATTGTTTCAGAAATGAACAAGCAGAAATATAAAAATATATTAATATAAACAAGGTAAAATGTAGACAAAATACCCAAACTTAACAATAAATACAAATACACAAAATAATACACGAAATGGGATGAAAAATCTTGAGGAAATACAATTGATAGACTGCGAGTTTATAATTTGGAGAGAAAAAGTGAGATGAAATATGAAGCAAACTACGCTCAATGTAGGTAGCTGAAGTTTTTGTAAACATTCACCAATTTTTTATGAACTCCGTTGACGAGACAAAAATATCCCATGAAGTATTTTGAAAATCGGAAAACCTTAAGATCATGGCAGTGACTGGCTCCCCAACGATTTTTAGTTTTCTGAACTTCCGCTACAGCGGCGCCTCAATTTTTATTAATCTTTGTCCGCTGCTAAAATATAGATTAGTGGGACGAATAGATCAAAATGATTTGTGTAGTTTGGTAGTCTGGATGCTCGCATCTCAAAAATACATTACATCAAGTAGTCAATCCCTAGTGAGAATTCAGATTAGTTGGACGAATAGCGCACCGACTGAAGGGCCACAATAGCGGAAGTTTTGAAAACTAAAAATGGTTGGGGAGCTGGTCACTACCTAAGGTCATTAATTTCCAAGAGAATACTTAATAGGGCTATAATTCATGATTGAGCATACCACAACATCAATCCAAAGGGTTTGCCACCTGAAGTATTATATAAGGCTATGGAATTAGTAGGTGATTGCCTGGAGATTAACTCACACAATACTTGAAAATGTCATAAAAATTGGTCCATTATGCTCAGAGAGTCAACCAATATTAGTTGTGCGCAGGCGCAATAGCTATATCCCCCGAGCTTCAAGAAAAGCGGGCTGATCATGAGAAATCGACGTTACGAGAAATTCAAGTCAGCGCATGCGCATAGACCACTATAAATTCAACAGCAAAGGAATTTATAGGGATTGATTAGCTAAACCAGCAAAATCCCACAAAATTTCAAGAAAATCGGAGCGTTTATCTCGGAGTTTCGCCTGCGTCAATTAATTTTAGCTTTGCGCATGCGCAGTAGTATTACTCAATCGCGATGTTATTCATGAAGAATCTTTTTGGAACATATCCTCAACTACCCGCCAAGTTTGAACGAAATGAAGAACGAGTAGATTATGAGAAATCAACGTGATACGAAATTCACGACTATTGATTTGACAGCAATTGAAGTTATACAGTACTGTCTTTAAAAAAAATTAAATAAGTTCAAGACATTAGCATGATTGTATGAGCGAATTTTCGTAAAATATTGTATTACCTATATTATGTTACATTGTTTTGAAGTTTGAGTACTTCGAGTGAAAAGAAATGGTTAATTACTAATTCCATGACAAAAAACGTATTCTAAATGATAACCTCTTATTCGTTCAATAGAGGTATTGAATTTTTAGCTTTTTTGCCGTTTTTATCGATTTTTAAGCAAATTTTAATAAATTTTAAGTGCTTACATTTTTCAGCATAATTTTGTACATGAATTAGTCGAAAAATTTAGCGGGGTGTGAATACGATTTTACCGTCACGCTGTTTTAACATGGAATCATGTTTTAGCGATGGATCCCCCGCCGAAAAGTGAGACTATAAAGTGACATGAAAGTAGCGCCATTAATTGTGATGATTTCCGCTTACAACCGAGTCGTTGCTAGGGATATGATACTTCGTCGTTTTTCATCCCACAAAATTCGTTGACCATTCGTTCGAAAGCTCTCGATTTATCCAACCATACTATATATTATTAACTACTGCGAAGTGCGTGGCCAACAAGCTGAGTTATGAGCATGGTTATATGAATAATTGTTTACACACAGGTGATCATTCTCAATTATTGATATTGTGAACATGATTGCGAGGAGCTAAAACATGATTCCATGTTTTTTACATTTTAGCAGTCAGGCTCAAAGTAATAACATCCGGGGGGGTCCAGGGGGGCGGAGCCCCTTGCGAGGCCCGAAGGGCCGAGTTTTTCTTTTGATTTTCATTTCGCTGGATTCTTTGGATTTTTTCGTCACAAAAATCGTTCTCCACTCGTTGGAAAGCTCTCGATTTATCACGCATTTCTTTCGTACCTACTTGTTCTTCTATTCATGCCGTAGTTTTATATTTATTTATGTTATAAATGGATATGATATAGTAAACAATGCCGCTTGTTTTGTTGTCACTGGGTTGAGAAGTTAATCTTGCTTATAGTAATTGTAGACGCGCACCATATACAAAAAATTACCTACTTAGGTACTCTATTCTAATTTCGATTTTTAAAACATTTATGTCGTAGTTTTAAATTTATTTACATTTACATTTATGTGTAAGAAAAGTTTAATAATGTTTGAATTAAAATTTTGTATACTTTGAAATTGGTCTTTACAAGACTTTTTCGGCAACCAAAATCATTTCCATAATATATTTTATATTTATTATATTTAGCAGAAAATCGTCATAGAAGTTTACATTTCTCCCGTGTGGTCTTTAGCACACCTGTTTTTTTTTTTTTTTTTTGTTTTTTTTTTTTAATGTTCTATTTTGTAGTTAATACACTTTATTAGAGCAATACTTGGTCAAAAAATATAAATTTAACGATTTTTAGTCGTTTTTAGTGATTTTTTAAGTACGTTTTTTGAAATGTGACCAATTTAATGTGCACAAAAAGTGCTGGCCAACGAACTAATCCTTTCGTTTGGAAAGCACGATTTTTTTTTTTTTTTTTTTTTGGCATAAGAACGGAATTCTTATTTCAATCCTAAGGAGAGTTATCGTCCGGAATCACACACACGCACGCGCGCGCGCACACACAAACACTTTTTCATATATATATATATATATATATATATATAT
Organism: Adelphocoris suturalis; assembly: GCA_030762985.1. NCBI lineage: Eukaryota > Metazoa > Arthropoda > Insecta > Hemiptera > Miridae > Adelphocoris > Adelphocoris suturalis. The sequence continues at coordinate 47,341,133 of CM061044.1, forward strand.
ATATATATATGAAAAAGCGTTAAACTCTAGGAGTCGTTTCAGAATGTCTCAAAACGGATTTCAATGAAGAAATCTTTCAAAAATTTTTATTTTAAAATTTTCCGAGTCATTGCAATAACTTCATTTTCTACGAAAATTCGCTAAAAATCAGTCCACTAGTCTCGGAGTTTAGCCTGTCAATTAATTTTAGTTTTGAGCAATAGTTATTCTTCGACCAATTGCAATACGCATTTTCCTGTGACATACACCTACTCAACTATCTCCCGAGTGTGAACGAAATCGGACAAATGGATGATGAGGAATCGACGTTATACCTAAGAAATTACGTTTGCGAATGCGCACAAGCCTTTATTGATCCGACGGCAATGAAAGCTAAGGGGAGCCATCTAGGGCCAAATCCGCACAATCCCTGAAAATTTCATCACATCGGATTAAATCAGAACTAAAGTCGGGCGTGACAAGTACCTATATACCCACAGACACGGAACCAAAATAGATCTGCACCCTCTGAAACATAAAGCAAGTGGAAACTTGGATTTTTAAAGACATTTCTTTGGACTTCTTGCACGAACACTAAGCTTTCCTACCTTTGGTAGTGAGGAAGCAATATGACCTTTTATAATACGATCCATGCAACAAACTATACCAATACGAAAACTCGACACTAAACAAGTAAAATAAAGAAGAAAATTATTACAAAAGTAAGAGCAATGGAGATGTTACATTGTGAATCGCAGGATGGATTTGCAACCCAACGCTGTGATTCACCCTATTCAGGACCTCAATCCAGAAGTCAGCAAGAACTTTAGGCGGCTTTCACACTGGTTAGACACGACACATCAGACCAGTAGACACACAACACGCTTCTTCCAAATCCAACCCATTGAAATGTATGAGAGCTTTCACAAGAGACACGTGCTTCATGTCTTCTTGAAACATGAAACAAGTGTCTGAAGGGATCCGGCAGGTTGGAATTCGGGGCAGGTCTCATGGCATTGTGGGTTAGTATTATCTGCAATGGCAGGCGTCCCTGGTTTCCAGGACTCCTGGAATCCTTCTTCCGAAGAGCTGGTTCCATTACATTGAACAACTTCTCAAAAGTTGGTATCTCCATTTTAAAGTAGGCTTGGAACTTCCGTGGGTGAGATAGAAGTTCTTCGGACAGCACATACGGGCTGTGTTCCTCCGCATTTTGGCAGTAGGGATGAACCCACAGTCGAGTCCTGCAAAGCATTCTTCTCCTCCTTATAACTACAGCAATTAATAACTCGTCACCTGATGATGAACTCATTCTGAGTGATAACGCTATCGACAAGATGGCTAACTTGACTAAATACAAAAAGCACGTGCTTCTTGTGTATGAAAGGACTTGTCTCATGTTTCAAGTCGCGTGTCTACTGGTCTGATGTCTCTCGTCTAACCAGTGTGAAAGCCGCCTAATATTTGCTTCACTCTTTTCAGCAAACATGGAAAATTATTTTGAATTGGAAAACTAAATTACAACCACTCCTACAAATCATGTAGCCCCTCTGATAAATCGGAAACCGTGAAAAAATTAAACCTGACTAATTTGTGATGTAATTTAGTATTAAAGATCTGTACAAAGTCCTGGTCCTTAATCCAGTTGTGGGAGCCCTGTGTATAACATTAGAGGTTCATAGGCAGGACACTTAATAGCAAGAATTACCCGATAACGTGCAGGGACAGTTCTGTGCCGTCAACAGCGGTCATTTTCATAAGTGAATGCATGTGTAAACCTCAACTACATCCCCAGTTGGAGTCATCATTAAATAGCTGACGCCCATCAGAGTTACAATAGAAGTCTTTGGCTTCGATTATTTTGAAGGTATTTCAATGGATGTAAAGTAATAATGCTCCACTTGTACACTAAGGAAAGATTATGTAAAATCCGTTCAAATAAACATAGGGTTTGAAGGTGCTACGAGGATGCACTCTGCAGTTCAGATTTACATTGCTGCACCGTGACAGGTCACTATGAATTCAGATCCTCATCTTGAAATACAGCTTTTGTACAAGGACGATTATGACAAATGAAATTTTGAGAAGGAATAGTAAACCTCTATGCTATCACAAACTGATAGGTTTTTTTGACATGGATATGTCTTTGCTCTGGGGGTCAACCAAAAATTTCCGTGACGCAAAATTCGTGTCACAATTTCAGTGTTTTTCACGTACAACCCAGCCGTTGCTAGGGGAATAGAACTTCCGCAGTTTTCATCGCACAGAAATCGTTCACCACTCGTTGGAAAGCGCTTGATTTATGTGATAAATAATGTTCACATCTCAAGCTACCAATTTCCCCCTCCTTACGTACCTGGCTACATTCCTAAACTAAGTTGATTGGACTATAAACAATTTTAATAAGCCGGTTACAATATTCCTAACGTAAAGCAATAGCATAATTTACTCCACTCCATAGGAAACATTTTCATCCTCTTAACAGTCGACTGTTAACGACAACTCAATGTAGTGGCTTCTCTCCACAGTTATTTTCAACATTTCTATAAGTAAACCGTTGTTTTGTTGGAATTAGTCGGGATGCGGCCCAGGGATTTGTTTAAAGTTAAAGGATTTGTTTACAACTCTCGAAGACAACCGTTATGAAATCCCCAATCAAAGACATATCCATGTAACATGGTATCTGCTTGTAAAGCAGATTTTGGAACTCGTTTACGATTTTTTACATTTACTTATTCGTTTATTTTTTATCTTAATTATTCCTAAAATCTTCATTTAAATAGTTTTTTTCCTTTTTTTTCTTCTCAAAATTGTCTCCTTGTGATACTCGGATGTGTTAACAGCTCTACCTGTAGCCTTCTGATTGTTCATCTTGAACCATCTACAGTCTTGATAAAACTTGAACATTGATTTTATTATTATTTCCCATGAGTTCCTGTTTAGTAAACCCTATTTCATTTTTCAATTATGAAATGTTATATATATATATACATATACATCGTGCGTATTACACAGCGACCGAGGGATCAAGCGATTAAACTTCCAACAACCTGTGGTGGCAAATCAGCACTGATATCAATGAGGCCTTTCTCAAGAATTCTATTCCTCCAAATTATATAAAAGTTTTGTCTTTAAGAAAAAGGAACCATAAATCGAAGATTTCGAATGTGAAACAAATCCAACAATTCGCAAGGAAATTAGTCTTACCAAAGCATCTATAAGGTAGATATTTGATTGAGTAATACTGAAGTTAGAGCTCTTGGTTACTAAATCTAGTTCACGTTCTACCGAATTGAATGGTTTGATGGGGCATTGAAAAGCTATTCACATTTTTAAAACGCCTGCATTTTAATTTTTCTGGAACATTTAATGATGAAAATATCCAGATACTTGATCAATGTTAACCCCAGATCATTAAAAGAAAGACTAAAATCACATCTTTGTAAAATATAAAAGTTTTGTAAAATGTATCATGCAAAAGTACCAGAAAACAAAATCAATTACCAAATGGGTTTGTTTACATTTTGATCTAGATGAATGGATAGATTATGCTTGCTCAGTGTTTGTGTGATATCTCAACTTCAATGAATGAGAGATATCATGCAAGCAGTGAGTTCACTTTTCTAACAAAATCTTCCTTTGAATTGAACTGCCAGATGTGCGTTGTGACAGTGACTGTCAGATCCAAGAGAATGCGCTTCTATCCGTTGGTCTCGCAGCTGGGTTGAATGCGTTATTCTCGGGTTCTTGGAATGCTGTGTTTGGCGATAGATGAGGATCCGAGAACCGGAAAATCATCTTCTCCGAACATAGCACATTACGCTATTAGTACAAGTTGTATCTCTTATTGTACTGTCACAATCCCCTCTCTCTATGTAGTGCGGATTTAGGCCCCATTGCACCTCTGGGGGTGACCTAAGTTCGTTACATGGTAGGAGAGCGTGGTTAGGATTATGTACAGCTGACGCCTAGTAATCCGATCCACTATTTATGTGAGCGTTAATGTTATTAATTAATTAATTACTCTCAATTCACCAAATGTTCAAGCATATGATGGTTGGCAAGCGAGAAGAAAATTGAGATTGAAAAAAGACAGGTTTTTGTACAAATCACGCTGCCATGGCATGATCAAACTAATTAGTTGAAGCACCAAAATGGTAATTTACTTTAGGTTATAGGTAGGCAAGCATTCCAGAATTCATGAAAAATAATTTCATTCCAAAAAGTCACATCGTGAATGGAGAGTAGTAAATACCAAAAGGAAACTATAAAGTAATTCAACTATATAATTGAATGGTCGTATTCACAGCAAGCTTTTGGCAGAGTAGATCAGTTTCTTATTGAAGGATTCTACATAATCTTTTTTCAGTGATAGCGACATTACCATACCAACAGGTACATGCATAAAAACACCTTGGAGCACATCAAATCACAACAATGAAGCTTAGAGAAATTTACAACTTTGGAAAACGTATATTATGAATTTAGAATCAGTCACAGTGAAACATAAGAAACATACTAAACTAAGGAATCTACATATACGCTATTACGGAACTGGAAACAATTATTTCAGTCTCTCACCACACTAATCAAAGATTACAACATGGGTTTAAATACCTCTTTTCAGGCGTAGATAGCCTAAAACACCCATAAGAATTCGGAAATTTCCCTAGACACATATTTTTTTTAGGAACAAAGGCGAACTGGAATATCTATGAAAAAAAAGTATATTCATCAAATTTCATTAAAACTACTCAAGGTAGATGTAAATACAATAAACTCGATCGATATTACACTTAGAAGAGACAAAAAGCGTAAAAACGGCGCATTCTCAGTATGTTTTTCGACGTTCGATTTTTCTACCATTTGATAGAGAATGGAACCTATAAGGATTCCCGTCTCAAAAAATTTAATTTCGAAAGGCCAACGACGTTACCAGATGGACTCTGATTATGAACCAAGATACAAGCGGTGGTAATCGTTCGCACCAAATGCAGCGTTACATTTCGGGCATTTCCTCTGTCGAGTTTCGTATCTGGAAAGAGATCAATTTTACAATTAAAAGACATTCAAAATGAACACAAATCTATTCAACTATACACCTCACAAGAATTAAGGGATAAATTTTCCTGGTAGATGTCACCCACATAAATTGGACTAAGTTCACACCATATCTTATGATTATGTACCTAGTGGAGATGAGATGCACTTTTTTAATCAACACAGAACGACTAGCGATATCAAGCTCCGACTTGAGGCAGAACAGAATGAATCGCGCTTCTTCAAGGTTCATCAGCTTGAAATGAAGCGTCACTCGGCAAAAAATGGAAAAATTAGAGAGTTTTTGGTGACCACTAACGTACCCTTAACGTCACCCTAACGTACCCAAGAGTACGTGACCTTGAGGGGACGTTAGCAACGTCGTACGTTAGAATGGCTCATTTAACGTCACCCGTTTGGGGACCTAAAGGCACACGACACCAGCCTAACCTTCCTGTAAATGTAACCCTACTGCTCACCTCAAAATTACTCGAATACTGCTGAAGTAAATATAATCGTTTTTCTTTTCAAATGCCTCATTACCAACTAATTATGTTGATGTACAGGGTAGGTTTTTGAACACCCCTTAAACTTGGTTATTTTACGTTTCAAGTCGCGTAGAAACCGAATGTGCCATCAGAAGTCCGCCTCCGCTGTCCAGCTTTACTAGCCTTCAACTCGATCGAAAAGTTCCGTTCTTTTGCGCTCAGGCTCTATTTGGTCGATTAGAGCCTTGTTTCTATTATTATTTCACATATTTAAATGAGAAAACTGAGTTTTAAGACACTACTTCTTCGCAGTATTGTTCTTAGTTTACCTGAACTCTCAGCTATTTTCTCGTGAACATTGCGTGAATTGCTGCCACCACTGATGATTTTGTCAGGTAAAATCCTGTTTCATTGTCATAGAGATAAATACTTTTTCATACTTGTTGATAATTTGTCCAACGGAAAACCCAAAAACATGAAGTTCGTAACGACTAATGGCCTATAAGTGCAACTAAACCGCGGTGTCCCACACTTGAGGCTTACTATCCATCCCCTGTTTACGAATTGAAATCTAAAATTGAGAAATTAGTCCGTATTTGTATTGAAACTAACATGAAATTCGAATTCAGGATTGGAAATCGGCGTTTCATATCGAAATGAAGAAATTGATTAGTCAACCAGTAGACAACAAGACAGCTGGGCGGAAAATATCGCGTTTCCCAACCATCGTTAACGTGACATCAAAATTAAGGCAACCGTTCTCCCGGTTCCATTTGGGTTAGCACCTTCGTTTGCTCCCTCAAGACTACGGTAACGGGTGACGTTATCCAAGAAATAAGTTCAAGGAAAACTCCCTCAGTCGAAGAGGTTTGATTACATTGGCTTCATAGCTCAACCCGTTGGAAAGTTCAGAGTGGCCCCCAAATGGAAATTTTTAACTTCGCAGACATTTCCCTGACCAAACTTCAAATTTCCCTGACAAAAAATATCAAATTCAAATTGTTTTTCTCGTCATTTTAATGAACCTTTCATGTCTCTAACACGAAAATCGTATAATTTAAAGAAAAAACAGACTATTTATATGTTATCTACTTATATTCAACAATTTCATTGCCCACGAAGTGCTCGAATATCATAACAATTTAACCTAAATGTAATACGATAATTACGAAAATTCACCCTATGATCATGCTGCATGACTTTCTATTTAATTTTGTATGGTCTCTCAATTTGTGATCTGAAGCTATTTGTTGAAGTACAAATTTTAATCATTTGAGTTTAATATTTTTTCTTTACATGGATTTCTTAGCTCTGGGGATAATTCAAAACTGTCTTCAGACAGCAAAAAATGTAACGCTTTTTTCACCTACTACCAATTGTTGCCAGAGACAGTATGACTTCCTGATTTCCCATCCCACAAAAATCGTTGCTCTGTGTAACACATGACTCCACATTCCAGTGGGCCAATTTCCCCCTCCTTAACCCTCCTGGGAAGTCCTAGCTTATGTATACAAACTAGTTTCGGGACTCTTTCTGGATCAATCCACTACTCTGCTGGGTTTTTTCTCCCTAGTTCAATACTCAGTTGATTTTTCTCACAAATGGTTTACTCTAGGTAATGTAGTTACCAGGGAAGCCAATGCCATATCCATTCACTTTTTATGTGCATGTAGCGTTGTTACTTTTGAACACTTCAACCACAACTCTTCATAATTATTTTTGTCATTCTTATAACTCACCTATGAAATAATATGTACCTAGTACGATGAAGTACGCTATTGAAGTTTGATTGTTTAGGAGTTATAATATACCTAAAAACGCTTCAAAGTATTACACCAAATTTTCATTTAAAAGTTCCCTGACATTTGGTGGTTTTTGCAAAATCCCCTGATATTTCCCTGACTTTTCCCGACGCAAAGAATTCCCTGACAATACCAGGTTTCCCCTGACTTTACCAGTACGGGGCCACCCTGAAGTTTGAACTAAAGAGAAATTTCTCCTTTAGTAAGGACACGAGTCCCAACTCTGTCGAGGTATCAAATATTTTCGGGCCATAACAGTAGGCGCAATCAGAAGGACCCGAAATAATACGAAACAATAACTGGGTGTCTTGACCCCCATTTCCAAATCGAGATTTCTCCACTTCAAACCATCGTTTTCTAATTTAAAAAATATGATTTGGAATCCTTAGAGTCCCCTCTTTACATTTCTTAATTGTGGTTTAAAAAAGTTGGGGGGGGGGGGGGAGCACTAAAGCTTTTACCTTGTCAAAAACTATAGTCCTGCCCCCACTATCTAATTGGCAATAAAAACCAGAAATATAGGTAACACATGTACATAACTGATGACACAGATACACACTTTGATCAAAAGTTGTGAGTTTTAGATGCAATAAGTAATGTATAGTAATTAGTAATCACTGTGGGAGTTATTGGACTCGTCCCCGTAAAGCAATTAGTCGGATAATAATTAGAGTTGGTAATTATTCCTACCTCTTCCGCTGCACAGATGTAGCGAAAAACAAAATAAAATGAAAAAATAATAAATCACAAAACTTACCTTGTTTTAAGACAGTCGTAACAAAATACGTGGAAACATTTCGATAAAACTGCATCCTTCCGCTTGACTTTGCACGACGGGCATGTCAGCGTTTCCTTGTACTCGCGTATCTCTTCCATCATCACCTCGTCTAGAGTTCCTGCCAACTCAATCTTCTTCATACGCTCAGTCTTCCGTCGCAATTGCGCTATCTCCTCCTACAAAGCGCAGAGCCATGTTTTAGTAGACGAAATTTCACATGAAAACTGTTGTTCAGAAATACCATAAACAATGGAATTTACCTGAAGTCTTTTTGTCTTATAAGCTTCAGCTTCAAGTGCGCTAGTCTTTTCAGCAACGACTTGCTGTGCTTCCTTCATTTGAGCATGGTATTTTTCTGGAGAAAAAAAAATGTATATACATATACATACATATATTGCGTAAAAATTGAACATAATCATAAAACACTGAATGAGTAAAACCGTAAAGCTTTCAGTTTTTAAACTTCTTAAGGAGCTCCAAGTAGGCCAAATGTGCTTGCATGGAGTGTTTCTGAATTTTGGGTTAGTAGTAGAAGCAACCACTATAATTTACCTAAATGAAGTTTGAGATCTGCAGCTGACTGAGCACTTTCGATGGCCTTCCTCTTATGCATTTCCAGTGCTTGTTGCCGAACTGCTAATTCTTTTTCAACAGTTGCTAACGAATTTTGAAGTATTCTTTCTTTTTCTTCTAACTTTCTTACTACTATATTGGTGGCCTCCACTTGCGTTGTTAGAGTAGAAACCTGCAACACGAATAAAGAATATTCTAGTATTTGAACGTTTGAGGAAACTTCAGTGTTTACATAACACATAGTAGGCATCTATAGCAGGAACAATAACAATATATTAAGTCCTGGTAAGGTTAAACCCACTTGTTCTTTGAGAGCTTCTTTCTCTTCTCGCGAAAGTTTGTGAAGCTGATTGGATTTGATCCGTTCAGACATTAATTTGAAATTGGCATCGTCTTTCTCTCTCAGCTGCTGAATGAGTCGTGAATTTTGCTCCTGCATGTCTTCGAAGGCCTGGCCCGTCACTTCCATCTCGTTCAGGAGTGCTTCCTCCTCCTGAGAACAACTTTTGGAAATGTTTACTAAGAACGCGTAAATGTGTTTATTACAAAGTGAGTATGTGAGTTTATTTAGAAACGTGTGGGTGGGTGATAAGCAAGGATAATTCATCAAACAGTGCTTATGAAGCTGTGAAATGTTGGTTTAATGAAGGCATTAGTGCAAATTAACTACAAATATTGATTTGGAATGACATAAAGAACCCAAATTCACAGAAGGTTCAGAACCAAATTTGATCAGAAATCATAATATTCAAACTTGAAATGGAGTATTCATACACTCACACATATATGTATTGGTAGAAAACTTATTATATTTATACGTTTGGTCAGCCCTACATTTGAGACTCTTTTACACTGATAGAAAACAATATAACGGTTCTCGAAGATGCCAACGAAAGATATCGATTTGGTTTTATATATACATAGTTTTGGCGAAAGATGAAAACACTTTACAATAACGAGTAATATTTTGAGGTGTTGCAGGTGGCCGGAAAATAGAGAACACAAATTAAGATTACTTACAAAAATATCCTCGATATTTTTGTAAGTAAGTAATCTTTATTTGTGTTCTGTTCTCTATTCGTCCGACCACCTGTAACGCCTAAAAAATAATATATATTTAGAAAGAGAGATTTTTGTAATTGTAAATAAATTTTATTCAGAGTGCTCCACTGGGTGAACTACACTCCTTCCGCCATCCGAATCTCGTTTAAAGTAGTTACATAAAGATGAGAAAGAAAGAACGAAAGCAAGAAAGAAAGAAAGAAAGAAAGAGAGAGAGAGAGAGACGACATATTAAATATTAACCCTCCCTTGTAGGAAACAAAATTTGTATACCTTGTGTGTCATGTCAAGTTCAAAATTAGGAACCATTCTTGATCATGGACGACTGAACCTCGTTCAATTCGTTCTACGAGTATTTTAGTCCCTGGCAGATTTTTTTTTTTTTTTTTTTTTTTTTTTCAATACACATATTAAAGTTTGGATCCTGTCCTTCGCCAAATCTACTTAGGGAAATTTCCTCGTGAAGTCAGGAAGAGTGGAATTTTCTAATATTGGTATCTGCTACCCTCAGAAAACCTTTCAAGTAGGTACCATTCTCCTTCTCGCAAGTTTTTTAAAACCGCACTTTTAATTACAAATAGAGGCTTTCATACAAAAGTAAAAGGTACCTATTCATTATGATCCGTCGTGTCCTAGTGCACCAACAAGTATAAAAATTCAAAGACGTTCTACCGATTGCACAGGGTTTGTCACATCACATCATCCTCTAAGGTTCCAAGATCACTAGAATGACGAGTGATAAGTACAAACCATCTGTTGAACCACAAACGTGAATATCTGCGAAGATGGAACTGAATTGAACAGTGAAAGGTATTGACACGACAAATAGGATTCTATCAACATCCAAAACCACACTATGTTACAATCCACAGTTTGAGAAGTTCAACTCCCCAAAATAATGTTGCAGACCAAGTTTGCAAACTAATTTAATGAACCATTCTGTAGGCTGATCACAAAACCACGATGACATGTGAGTAAAACACACCGTTTCTGACATTCAACTGTTAAACCAAGCAAGTATACAAGTACCCAGGATGAAGAATTTTTACTGCTGAGAGATGTTCCGTCCTGGAGCAGCTTTATGTAAGATAGCAGTAGTTGAGAAGATTGGCTATAAATAATCTGTTATTGACGCCATATATCTAATACGTATGAAATCAAATTCCGCTCAATATTCACAATTGTTGACCAAGTATCTCTGGTAAATATAACCACCCGAGAAGTGTACCTAAGTCGTATGTGTAAATGTGCGCGTTTCGACTATTGTTGAATCAAGTTCGACAATAGTCCTTTAAATATATATATATATATATATATATATATATATATATATATATATATATATATATATATATATATATGGTAATTTTCTCAAACATCTTTTAAAGTATGGTAAATTATGTTCTCACCAACGATTCCGTTTGTATAGACTAGCTCCGAAGAAAGGGCCAAGGGAGGGGGCAGCAGCAGGTACTTGGGATAAAGTTTTAAAACTACTGGAAGCTAGCGTGAGATAGTTTCAGCTCACTCTAGTGATAGTTATAGGAACCAAACAGTTTATTGGGGAGAATAGATAAACCTGGGAATCCATAGACCTCTAGATGGAATAACCTGCCAAAGCGACTGACCAGAATGGAACATTTCGAGACCATAATAACTAATTATAAAGAAATCAATAGAATTCAAAGTGATTTCAACAAGTTTCAGTTGAGTAAGAGACGTTCAGGAAGATCCGAGGAAAACAGATATAACTAACATAGGGTCAATAATATACCGAAATACAGCATTAATTCAAATTGTCAAATTACATTGACAATAAATTATGAATAACTATTTATTAAAAATGTAAAATAAAAAAGCAGGCAGGGTTATCACAACATGATATTAGCGAGAAACACAAAGATTAGGCAACACGAAAATTACTGTCACATATATCGATAATATAAAAAATAGGTATCATAACACCATAGGATGTTGTTCAGGTATTAGAAAAAATTTTAAGAAAGCTCACAATTGAACTTTAGGGACAAGAGTAAACCACATATAAACACAACGAGAATGACAAAAACTGATGTTATTTAATGACACTTTAGTAATTTTCACACACACAAATGGAAAATAAAAGTCAGAGATGTGAGGAAGTGAAGGAACCAAGGTACGTGGAGAGCATGCAGGATGGCGTACAAACATATGAATTCCCTTGCCTGCTTGTGGGTAGCGACCTGTTTCTGCATCAAGTAGTGTTGCTCTTCCAAGTGCTTGATCTTCCTCATGGCGTCCTCGTCGGCCATCTTCTTTCTTTCTTCTCTTTTACTCTCCTTTGAAACCACAATGGAAAAAAGGTAAACTAGAGGAAAGCAAGCTCAAGTGTTTTATTGTACTAAAACGATAATATACGTAGGATTATGGAGGAAGAGGTTTGGATGGAATCGAAGCAGGAACACAATGGAGAAAGAGTGTATAGAGAAAGGCATGTGGTCAAAATTGTAGATGATTTTGAATATTGAGAGGGTATATTCACCACAAATAAAGAATGCCGAGCACACAATCTGAACATGATTCAGAGTTAACAACATCGTCACACAACTGAGTCTCCTCGGACCACCCACCGTTAATTCCGCAATATTTGATTAGGATGCTGCTATTTCGACACATGCAGTCCCGATAATGGATGAGGATTTGGCAAATGGTGATTAGACAACTGATGAACCGTGCAGGTTTTGGGGTATGGAACACTGAAATCAATAACGAGATTCCAGATAGTTTTCAGGTTGAGAAGGGGAAGCCTGTAGGATCAATAGCTACATGAAAGAGCAATCACAACAGAAATTCTTACAAAATCTGGGTAGTAAGCTTTCATTAGATGTGGGAAGACAAGCACTTCGATGAGAAGGTAGATAAATTGGTTCGCACAGTGATCTATTTTGTCTAGATAAAGCTGTAACAAAATCAGTAAGTCGTAGCCATCACTGACCTTTCTCACCTGGACGACAGTATCTCAAAAAATGTACTTGAAAAACGACCAATTTATAACATACAGAACTATGAAAAAGACGATAAAGAAATCGGTTTGAATGAACCAGAAGACCGCACTATGACGACTGATTGATGTAACTAGTTAATAGTCGAAAAACTAGAACCCAATCAGTAACAGTCCAATCTAGAGATGGGAGTTTCAAAGCTCAGCCAAACAGGAGGTCTGTAGAAGATGCTTTCAATAATGTTACCCCACAAAGAATGAGCCATCTTGTGTGGTTAGTCGTCATCCTTCTGCAAGTGATTATGAAGTCTGACGATAACTCATTATTAGCTTTGCAAATAAAAGAAAGCAAATAATTAGAAACGAAGATGTTACACTAATCTATTTTATCTCAAGCTTTGGTCTCCTTCAAACTTTCTATAATGTTTATATTTACTGTCATACAGAGTTACGTATCCACACACAACTTCAATAACATCTGGTCATTCATTTGGCAGATGTATATGCGAACAGAGGTCACATGATATCTGTAATTTCTTACAATGGTGTGAAGGTGATAATGGTGCTTTTTCTTGTAACTGTCACCCTCGTAATTCTTGTAAAAAGTGCTGCAAAGTTTCCTGGTTATCCACTGGGTGTTGCAGGATAATCGCCTCGACCCTTGGAAGGGGTAACTATTCCATTGCATCACATCCTTGTCATACGGGAGACCACGTTCTGTCTAACAACTAGACCGACCAACAGGGAAGACCGCCTCCATATCTGGTCCTGCTGAAGATGTGAGAACTGCTTTGGAAAAAGAAGCAGCAATACAGAGATACAGCCACTACAGACAAACCACATACAGAGATCAAAATGAAACTAAAAATGGATGATAATATTGATATCCTAATATAATTATAGTGAAAACGTAGGTAGGCTTTTTGCTGATGTCGAGCATTGAGAACTTAATTGGTGAGAAGTGGTTTGTTTTTATTGAATAATCTGAATTCACAAAATTGTGAATTTGCTTCCTCACTGCCTTAAAACGTAATTTCCAAAGATGTATTTGAAACAGATATCCAATATCTGAAGCCTGACCTCCTACAAAACACTGTAGGAGTAAGGATAAATGATCATTGTAACCCCAAATCACTTGCCAGTATAATAACCGACTCCCCTTAGCCAAATGAGGTCGATGCTTTTCAATGGAAATTAATTCGAGGAAAATGCCCTGATTTGCAACCCCAATGGGTAGATAGAGTAGTTAGGAATGGAGGGAAAACTTAGGAATACAGAGGATGTGAAACCACATTGTATTAATAATCACGGATATACAGAAAAGTGATCCATTTTAAATAGGAAACAAACTCAATGAACACACCTTTTTTAACTGCTGCCTCAATTCTTCATTATCTGCTCGCAGTTTTTTCTCAGCTGCCATAAGTTGCACTTTGTCCCTCTGTTCTTTGCTGACTCCCTTATACATATCAAGGAGTAGTTTCATTTCTTTCTGTTCATTAACCGTCTTTCTACAAAGAAATAATGGTAATTAACAAAATCGAATAAGTAGTATTATTGGTAGGTTGACAATGTTTATTGGATCACCCATTGTGCCAAAGTACCAGGAACTGACAGTGGAAACTTATCCTAAAGTTTAGATACTCCAAATATGAATAGACCTGCATAGTTTTTGGGTATGATGTATGTGAACGCATACTATACAATGATGTATTATTCAAATAATCTGTTAAAAAACGTCGACAATATTTTAAATAACTGCCAGCCTAAAATAAAAATCTTTCATTTATTTAAGGAACTAAAAACCAATTTCAGTCTAGTTACCACAAACACAGACTGATATGTTAGAATGATAATTAAATGAGGCCACCACACACTTCTAAGAAAGAGAGAGCCATCGAAGTAAGATGAAGGGAATGGACTCAGTAGATTTGGACTAAGTTAGGACTAACTTGGTCAACTTGGGGGAAACCAGGTGGTTTGCACTTGGAGTCTCAATCAATTCCTTCTTGTGACACTCTTTTCTCATAAAAATAAAATAGAACGAATAGTGGTTTCTGGTTAAATGCAGGTCTTCTTCATATTTTTGGTGATCTCTGGGAATACAGCATCTTTTGGCAATTTTGATGGTACCAACGTGTTGTAAGGGTCCAGGAACGTAACTTTGTTGCTGGAATACGAAGTGCTCTGGATCAAATAGTAATGTTGTAGCCAATAGAAGATCGAGCACTCAGCCAAAAAACACACATTAAAAAGGGGTCTTACCCCCCCTCCTGCTTACAGCCCATGGTTCGGGTGGGAGTAGACAATTTTAAAATTGCTACTGATGGTTGCCCACGGAAACACATACATTTTTGATAACACATAACGTGGTGGCTGCTATGATCTAAAGAGGGGGAATGGGTAAATTTTGAAGGTTGGTAGGTATATAGCTCTTGAGTCGCCACCAAAGACCCAAGAGAGAAGTCAACTTCACTTTACCTCCTGCTGAGTTCCCACAATTTTCTCCTCCGAACAAAGCATTATACATTAGAGATTGAAGGATTGGCTCACTTCAGTTGGGCTTTGAGATCTCTAACAAGTTCTGATTCAGCAGGCTTGACATCTTTGGCTCGGTGCTGTTCTCTATGTGCTGCGGGTTCCTTCTTGACTTCCTTTTTCACAATGACACCACCAGGACCAGGAGTACCACCTGCATGAAATGGATAATCTCTATAAAAATTGTATAAGTAGTATTTAGTAAATCAGCTTCACAAGTGATCCGTCGATGGAAGCTGTGTTGGCATGATCAGGAATAACCTTCGTTTATGAGAAAGACAAGTTTGCTCATACTGCCCTCAACTGGCAATTACTTCAAGTAGAATTAATTCATACAAATCATGCACGATGTTCATTTCTACAGAAATTGGAGTTTATGCAGCCCGAATTTTATTTCATTGCTATTTGTGAACCAGAAAATAGTAATCCCCCCCCCCCCCCCCCCCCAGTTCTGATAGCCATATAAAAGTTTTAATGGGAATAATCCATGTCAATTTCAGCATTCGAGGGATGCAGCGGAGAACATCAGATGGAACACGACGCAATAATCAGACAGGAATTAATTAAAAGCAATAAAAACAGGCTTGGACGAGGCTGAACCAAATACAGATGGAAATCAATAACATCTTCATATTTTTTTTCTTGGTGTATTGTTGGTACTCAGTAGAAAAATGTATTTTGTGTACTTATACAGTAACAAAAATAAATTGATTTCAATGGCTTATGCTGGGAACGTGGTGAGGAAAACAGACCAGTGAGTTGCCAATCAAATGATGGTTTCTAGCAACTGGCCAATAACTGGAAGGACACTGTGAACAGGCCACCATAGATATTATACAGTCAGACATTGTTCAGGATGATCTCTGTGAACGGCCCAATGACTTGAAAGAGAACTTTCTGAGCAGCAAAAACAAACCAAGCGTGTGCAGTTAGTGGTCAAATTTCTTTATTTTTATTTATTTATTTCATTTTTATTATTTGCCAACTACACAGATTTATTTTAATTGAAATAATTAAAGCAAGTAAAGTGTATTTCCTCGAAAAGCACATAGTCTGCTATTATTTCAACATAGCTACTTACTTAACAAAATAAACTATAAGGAACTAATGCGTTCATTATAAAAAGAATGCACATGCAAAATTTGACTGTGCCTAGAAAGTCCTGGGAAAAATATGGGTAATGCGTATATTATAAAAATTCAATAATAAATGCACGACCGAATTAGAATGTACGAACCTTCTTTCTTGATAGAAGGTGAGCCACCAGCCTTTTCTTTATCACCACTCTCATCATTTACATCGTATTGGCTGATGCACTGCAATAATAACAGACCAACGTTATCAAAAGAAAAATAAATTATTTTAGGGATAATGAAAACCCTTAATATATCCCTCTAGATATAGAAAAATTTCACGAGAAACTGAGTAAAAATGTGATATTTGAACTCCTCACAAAAAATTATTGCTTCAAGTATTTTTCTAACCCAACATAACGGATCAAGTAACTCATGACCCAGTATAACGACAGTATGGAATCCTACAAAAAACAGACCTTTCCGTTGAACACAATAAAATGTACGAAACAAGGTTCACGTTACATACGACGATTTTCAACAATTGATAACCATCACTTACCGTCAATTCAATTTCATCTTCAGAAGGTTCTTTCTTTATGCAAGATTCTTCCTTAACTTTGTAGCTATCGCCATTACTACTATTATCTTCTTCTTTGCATTCCAAGAGACTCTCTTTGCTATCTTGCAAGGAGCACTGCGACGCTGGGAGTTTGCTTTGTAGTTCTTCAACATCTTTTTTCAGCTAAATAAAATGATTCACAGGACTAAATTAAGCAACATAAGCAAACCTGGATTACGGTACAGATTAATTCAATAATTCTTGAGGGTCTGCACAGCACGTAATGGGCTTACAGTTAAAATAAATGTATGTAATTGCAAACACGAACTTTTCATGGTATAGTTTACTAAATACTAACCTTAGTGAGTTCTGTATTAGTATCTTTGTACTTCCTCTTGTAGCGGTGTACCTCACCCTTTAGTTGTTGATTGTGATTCTGGAGAGATGTGATGAGGTGACGCATTTCTCTGTTGATAGGCCCCGTTTGCTCATTGGCTGCTAGATTCTGTTCGAACTCAATTCGCAACATTTCGTATTCCTTACGAACTTGGGCCAACATGTCTTCTAGTTGTATCACCTCTGTCCTCAGTTTTTTCTGACCCATCAGTTCTTCACTCTACGTAAAATGGGGTAACGTGCAATTTATATCACCTCAAAAACAGTAACACAAATACTTCAACAGTAGTCAAGAGTTATTCCCCTTATGTATAAACTATCCCAAACCATTAAGAAAACGTACTTCCATCATCTCTATTTGCCGCAGATGAGAGTTCTTAGATGTTTGCAATTGATGCCTCACGTCATCCAGTTGAGTTTTTAGTTGCATTGACTCGTTGTAAAGAACAGAAAACTGGGATTGGAGGCACTTGTATTCAGTAGTTTCAACTATAACACTTTCAGGTAGTTGACGGATCTGCAAAATTACGAAGACAATTCAATAGACAATAAACGACGTACGGATTCTATGGTGACCCATATTTGAGGAAGTTTTCTTTTTCTGAACACTATTATAAGTACTCACGTCCATTTTCAGTTTCTCGACTTCTTTGAGTGTCTCTCTATGTTGTTGATGTAATCTATCCAATTCAGTCAGCCTATTGTTTGCTAATTCTTTCATCTCCTCCAACTCCTTCGCAAGCTCTTCTACCTACAAAAATAAAATGAAGTTTGAAAGCCGATCTCATTCAACAGAGAAACTCTGGATAAAATTACGCCAGTCCTTGCTCGAAGAATAGCCCTGCCTCTAAATGAGAAGGAGTAAACCATTTAAGGAAGCCTTCCATATTAATACAAGTATGCAATAAATATTACATACCTTCCTCTGGGAGACATTAGATACCGGTGCTGGTTTGTTGGTAGCGCCCTTGTCATCACCTTGAATGGATTGGTAATTTTTGAGTTTCTCAATGGCGTCAGCCAAATGATGCTCCAATTTGTCGTTACGTGCTTGGACTTTATTCAATTCGTATTGTAGATCATCAATTTGATTTCTCAATTCTGCAGCTTCTGTTTCCCTTTGAGTAACGGTATCCTGCAGTTCTGACATCTGAAATTTACAATGTGGTCAATGTTGTGACAGTCTCAAAATCAAATGTGAGGTTCAGAGTGGAATGAACAATACATAGAAATGAAACTAACTTATTAATTACAGTTCTCTTTAAGGAAACATTCTCGGGGTCAATAGTTTGCCACCCATGACCTTAACGTGGGAACTAATCAGGGAATGACGATCATGTAGAGATAGGTGACAGTTTCTCAGTTTCTGCTTAAACTTCACTGCTGTGAAAAATTAAGGGATCACTGTGGAAAAACTCAGTTTCGCATTGATGGTGCTCGGATCGTAAAATACCTGTCCACTGAGACGAATTCTCACTTTTCGGTAAATAGACACCAGAAAGAGAGTTTACAACAAATCTCAGCTCAAAAGAATGGTCCAGTCTAAAGTAAACAAAGAACACATTTTGTGAAAAAATCTATTTTCACGACATCAAACAAATGGTCGCCCAACTGGTCTCTTTCAAGGGTTTACAAAAATTGTTAAGGTAATTGAAAAGCTGAGTTTATGCTGCACAATTTTTAAAAAATCTTCAAAAATGGTTCATCATTTAAGGGTTTACAGCCAAAAAATCACTGGAAAAAAGTAAGCAATTTTTAAAAAACTGTGTTCAAAATTTAGAGATCACTGTTTTTTTTTTTTTTTGTTTTTTTTTATATATTGGGGTTTTGAGGGTTAAGCTGAGCTGGAGGCGTGAAAGTTATTTGCTAGGAGTACAACAGTCACAAAAAAGAAAAAAAAACCCCTTTGAAAAAATAAATAAAAATGAACCGTCCTCAGACGATTTAAATTCGAGAGAACAGATTGAAATGAGAGAATACACCATTTCTTGCTTTAAAAACTATCCGCACCATCCTGTCATTGACTGGCGACACCATCTCGACGTATACCTACAATGTTCATAATATCAGCTAGTCTAACCCCAGGGCCCGCTGTCCTAACCCTGACTCGTGATTCGGTTACACTTTCTAGATAACCCCTGACTCTGGTATATCTGTCGGGCTTGCTGCCCCCAGAGTTAATTCTGTTTCAAGATACCCTTAAAATATTCCAGCAATAACCTTAATGTGGGAGCGAATCAGAAGATAATGGTCATGTAGAGATAGGTGACAGTTTCTGCTTAAACTACAGTGATTGACAGTAAAACAATATTAGTCAGTGGAGCTATTAGTATACCCACGATTCTTGCCTCCCTGGATCGATGTACAATGGTGGTCTCTCACAAATATTAATTAAAGTGATTCGAGACAGCTGAGTTTTTACAATTTAGTAAAAACCGCAAAATACCGCATTTCCGACGAGTAGAGAGACCAATATGTCTTTCACGTGAATGATTTCTCTGTATAACAAACTGACAGCGTAAAAGTAATACTTTCATGGTGTTTGGCAATCATCAATGTTCAAACCCTTGACAAAACGAGACCAAGTGGCTTTGGGATTGCAAGAAGTGCATTCTAGGGTGTTAACATTCCGGAATCATGATTTTTGGTATAAAACAAGGAGTAGCAATCTGCACTGCAAATCGTTACAGATATGGCTCTTGTTGCTTTCAAACTTTTCCAATATAGTTTGCGATACGTCCCCAAGACCCACAAAAGGTGCGCAAAAGCTCTCAAATATCAGATAAGGATCGTTCAACAAGAGTCCTCACGTTCAAAATGGGGAGACCGATTTCTAGTCGTTTGTAGGTCCTTTTTTCCTTCTAAACCAAGCATGTTTAATTTATTAGTTACATGGATTACAGACCTTGAGAGATATAGTGTGGTACTTCTTGTGGAGAGAAGTATTAAGAGCTTGCAAGTTCCGATTTTCTGCCTGGATCTCAATATTGGCTTGTCTAATGACTTCGTCCATGACTGGAGCTTCCTCTGAAAAATCAAATTTAAAACAATAATCTACAACGCACTTCAAGTTCTCAACCAATTAGGCATAGCTCTCAAGAATAAAGAAGGAATTTAGAATATATTCTATAATCATGATAATTTACCTCCACTCTCCAGTTCTCCTTTTAGAGCCAAAGTTATTTTCTCGTTCCTTTGCATCAGGCGGTCGAATGCTTGAATAACTTTCGCTACAGCTCTTTTCGACACCTGCACTCTATTGGCTAGTTTGTCGTCGAGTTCTTCCTTGTCCCAAGTAGAGAGCTGCAGAAGAAAAGACGTCGTCGCTTCCCCTTCATCTAAAATACAGAACAAACATTGATTTCAATATAACAATAACATTAAAGCTTTTAGATTTTGTGTAACACTATCAACAGGGCTAATTTAAATGAACAACAATGCTGAGCACACATTTTGACCGTCCCAATCTCAAACCAAGATCAATTACAAAGTGGTCAATCAGTTTATTACGGCAATGTACACAATGACTAAACATTGTATTCGGTAATCAGGAAAAGCGTTCAAACCGAATGGAGAATTACTAAAATAATGTGATACTAGGTCTACAAAGATCAGGTAAAGTACACGATCACTGCTTTGTGCAGGTGTTACGGCCCAAAAATATTTGTTAACTCAGAGCTAGAACTCATGCCCCTTATTCTAAGGAGAAATTTCTCCTTAGTTGCAACACCCCAACGGGTTGAGCTATGAGGCCAATTTAACCAAACCTATTCGATGTCAAGAGTTTTCCTTGAGCATAACACAGGTGCAATACCTAAATTTCAATCTTCATGGCAACATCAATGGTAACTAATATTACGGATAGCGGCTTAGATACCCACAGTTTTCGTAATTAGAGTTTAAAGAAAGAACAACTTGAATCATTGAGCAGCATTATACCTCTGTTATCAAACTGAGAATGAATAGGAACAGATAAATCTGATAAATCTCAGATAAACATAAATGTATTTGGAAGAAAATTAAGTAATTCAATCTTAAATAATAACATTGGTGACCAACTGAAAGGCGATGATGGGTACTCCTGATCGCAGCCCAGCAGATTAGGCAACTACTTTTTTTTAAGCCATTGCAAACTTAAGGGATTCCAAGCTTTTTTGTCCTTGTCTCAAATAAACGAATTCCGCTATTTTCATGAAACACAAATTAGTTACTCTTCATGTGGGTGAATGATTTCTGATACCCCACCACCATCAAAAAACTTTGCGAGCACTCAATAACGTTTAAAACTGCAATTTCATGGTTATGCACAGAGTTGGGCGTTACCTAATGGATTGAATACAAGTACTCATTTACTTTCAGTACTCAGTTCCTTATGCAATGAAATATGTACAATCGTGACGTACGATAACTTCTCGATTTAAACGGCAATAAGAAAATCCCACCCATCCCACCTTTCCAATGAAAGACTGAGAGATCAGTATTCTTAAGGCTAAAGAGGACGACAGTTGTGTGAGAGAGAGGGAAGATACAAATAGATAATCTTGATTATCTCCACACCAGTCTATCAATTTTCAAATCTAAATATATATTTGAGTTTGTCTCATCCTAGGCTATCGAGCGAACATAACAAAGTTTCCAATAAAAATTTTGTTGTTGAAATTTTGACTTATAATTTTAATTGCTAATTTAATTTTTTTTTAATTAAACAAATCGCTAATATCCCGTGTTTGGAAACAATTCAAGTGTATGCTGGCATAGGCATGAAATTTTTTATTCTGAAAATTAGTGGCCGCATGTGAGAATTGGGAGCGAAAAACGTGGTTCCAGGAAGACGAGTGTATTTAAGGGGCGCGTGCCTTGGCGACGCCCAGCAACTGATTTCATTTCGCGCGTACGAACCCGCTTACCGAGCCGTCTCTCGAATTTTTGTACTTACTGCTTCTTCCACTTTTATCAAAATATACTTTATCATAGTGTCAGGTGAGGTTTTATTTTCATTTGTTATAGGAACGTCCATGATAATAATTAGTTTGTATAGTTGGAACCTTTGTATTCGTGTGAAAACAACTGGAGGAGTTTGACGCACTGAACGTAATATTCATTAGGTAGGTATCTACCAACCTCGTACCTACCTACCTACAATCAGAGATGAGCAAACACATATCCGAAAATACAAATATGTATTTATCCTTTATTTTTTATTATTTATAGTTGAATTTCTTTGTAGGTACCTATATGAATAAATTTTTATTCATATTTTGGCTACGAATATTCAAAATGCATACTCGAAACTATGAATATAGGAATTGTATTCAAAGAATATGAATATTTCAGTACTTATAGAAGTGCATATTATTATTCAATTATTTTTGAATATGAAATAATAATATTCACGTATTCAATCAATGTTAATATCTCGATAGGTACCCTATTCAAATTTATATTCATCATTCAATTTCACAAAACCTAATTTTTGTCTACTTGCTGCACTATTACAAAGATGAGTGAGGGAGCAAAATTGAATTCTAGTTATTTTTGGTGTTTACCACATAAGTGAAGGGAGTAGATCTCAAAATTCAACGTAGAATACCGAGAATTTGAGTAAACTTGCCTTTATTGGAATATCGCCTATTAGGCATCATAAATAGAATGGAGAGAAAAACGAACCAAAAACACACACGAATCTGGGCGCCGGTACCTAACCGTGCTATAGGTAAGAAGCGAGCGTTGGTCTGCGGGTATAAAAGTGGGGATACACTCTGCGGGGATACACTCGTCTTCCTGGTACCACGTTTTTCGCTCCCAATTCTCACATGCGGCCACTAATTTTCAGAATCAAAATTTCATGCCTATGCCAGCATACACTTGAATTGTTTCCAAACACGAGATATTAGCGATTTGTTTAATTAAAAAAAATTAAATTAGCAATTAAAATTATAAGTCAAAATTTCAACAACAAAATTTTTTTTTGGAAACTTTGTTATGTTCGCTCGATAGGTTTACTCGTCCTGATAATGATTCTGAAGCCAGATTTCAAAAAATGTGTACTCAAGTGGAGATTTGCCCGATAAAGTTTCATCCGACGCTAGCGCCATCCGTTATCTGAGAATCGCACTAAACACCCGTCCCCTTTAGCCTTAATTCAATTTATTTCCAGAATACACGAGCTCAGAAGTAGGTACTATTTTTACAATAAATTTGGTTAATTGTTTTCAATAAATCAAATAATAATGAATATCATCAAAATATAATGCTTCAAGATTTATAATTCCAACACAATCTACAGTTTTTTAAAGGCGACAAGACAAATTTAGGCTGAGCGGTTTATTCGCAATTTTTGTTACAAAATAACGAAGCACTGAAATTGAAAATCCGTAGCTCACTAAAAAGTTAAGCACCTCAAAAGAAAGGATGAGTTCAAAGAGCATCTTTTACTGCAAAAAAATTTGCATAAATTAAAAAAATGGAAAAAATTAAAAATTTCCAAATCCTAATAATTCTTTGTTATTGTAGGAGATTTTTTGGCGGAAGTTTGTTAGTCGTAAACTTGAACATTAAGTATAACTTTTATAGATAGACATGTGCTCAAAAATTGCTAAGTAGAGCAAAGATTATTGAAATCAGTTAATATTGCAGAACACCATTTAGAGAAAGATCTAGTGCCATAAATTGTTGCGCATACAACTCAAATTCCAGTTGAAAAAAATAATCAAAAATGAAAAATTATAAATATTCGCTCCTGATGATTTTAGTTCAAGAATAGATAAAGTGCAATCATTCCAATGAAATATTCGTGTTTCTTGGGAGAAAAATGGAAATGATTACACGACCTAAAGAGTTATTTCCACTAGCAGTAATAGTAAAATTATCATTTACATTATACCTTTCGGTGGAGACCGTCAACACTAGCAAATCGAGTACCGGGAGCAAGAGCTTTCGATGTAGACATCATAATCAGGCATGATCATGATGATAATGTCTTTACATCAAAAGTGCTCACCACTGGTAATCGATTCGCTGGTGACGATGGACTTCTCCGAGAGGTATGTAAATAATAATGATCACACAAGGTTTATTATTATACTGTAGGGTAGATTAAGAAAAACCTTCCCCGTGTATCAGTGTTCTTCCTTAAATGCCTACATGACAAATCAATACTCATCAATCCAGACTTATCATATAAGTTTACAATACCTAAGTCATGCAGAATGGGAAGACGAGTTGAGAGAGGTTTTACAATCGCCGTTTTAATCATAAATGTACATAAATGTAATTGATAACCAAAAATGAATAAAACGGAGATGATTATACACTAACTCTTATTTTCAGACTCGTCTGCAGTTTCAGCATCAAAGCGTTGGAGCAAAACACGGATGTCCTCGTTGAGTTGATTCCAGTAGCGGTTGACGACATTGAGAACTGCGTCATCCTGGGTTTGTCTCTTCTCCAATTGTTCAATTCTTTGACGCAGTTCTGCCTCAACCCGGTGCCTCTGCTCGATTCTCTGAAGAACAAAACCATCGAGTGATCATGAAGACTTTCCAGGAGAAGGTGCACCTTAACTCCTCCACACACAAAAATATATGCATGAGAAACTGGTTTTCAGTAAGTGTTTACTATTGACATGGATGGCTTAGGCTCGAAGGTCAGCCAAAAAGCTGTACTATCAAAACGAATGAAACGGCTCCATTGTGTGGAGATGTTTACTCAACTGGTTACATACCTACATTCAGTCACCTCCGTGCAGACCGCTAGGTGTGGAGGAAGGAAGGAGGTTGGGTCGAAGAAGATTACATGATAAGGTTTCCACTTGGAGATATGAATGGAGATGTCTATGAACGGAATGTGTCAAATTATGGATGGAAGGGATGAGTCCTGATGACGGTGCATCATTGTAGCGCGACGTGGAGGCATTCTTATACTTACTTGGGACAGTATGGATCCCACGATTTTATCCCAATGAAACGGTAGTATCAATAAGTTTTCTGTGGGTGAAACCTAGAGTTAGTCTGTTGTGAAACTGTTCCCAATACTGAGGTATTGGTCAATGCTGGTGACTCTCCCGTTTAGCACATTAAAATATGTACTGACTCCACCAATATGTCATATTGGCACAGTCAGTAGGTATAATCCTATCAACTGCTCCAATAAACGCATGGACTAGTACCTCAGAATTGGGAACTGGTTCACAACAGACCAACCACAAGGTTTAACTCACAGAAAACTAATACCAACGTTTCATAAAATAGGATCTGTATTGTCCAGAGTCAGGATAACAATGTCTCTACATCGTGCTACAATAATGCACCATCATCAGGCCGCTCCTCCATCCATAATTTGACACACTATCCGTTCATTGATACGTCAATCCATAGGAGAACCCTCATACTTACGTCTCCCTAATTACCTCAGAATGGAAACTTTATCATGTCATTATCTTCTTCAACTTCAACCTCCTTCCTTCCACCATGTCCAGTAGTCTGCAGTTAAGTAACTGTTCATTGCAGCCCATTTTCTAATGATTTGCTCTAAAAATCGAGCCATTCCTAGATAAATGTAACTCTTGTTAGTTTTCACCAGACAGAAATAGCTCACCACTCATTGGTAAAACATCTCATTTTATTCTAAAATCATACGCAGCGTAAATCACTCAAAAAGTAAAAACAGCTGAGTTACCCGCTTAGTAACAAATGGACTTAAACAATCCTTGACGTATAATACATATTTGGAAGTAACCAGGCTTACTTCTTGTTTCATTAATCAAGAGAAGAATGCATGCAAATGTGGTAACCAGCGGACATTGTTGTTCTTTGAAGTTACTAGTAAATAAAATCACACAAATGTGTGCGTGTAAGTGTGCAGTATGATTTGCCACCAAGGCATTGAAAAAGTGTTATATTGAAGTAACTAAGTTAAGAAATATTTTTTCTGGTTTTAATCGACATATTTATCGATAATATAAAGACTTTTCCCAGAACGAGGGAAGTTTGAGACTAGACGTATGTACCCGCGTGGATATGTGGCATGAGAAAATTTACATTAAAAACAAAAAACCCTGAAAGAAGTTTTTTAAATCTTTTTCTTCATAGTCTAGGATTGGAAAGTAGCCCTGGGAACCATCACGGTGCGTGGAACAAGAGTAGTGTGATTATCAAACTCTGACCGGCCACTCTAGGAGAAGGCACATAATGAATAAATCTTTTCATATATACCCCCCCCCCCCCCCATACTTGTATCAATAAATGTTATTACTGGTGAAAAAAATCGTTTGTCTCTGTTAATCAGCCTCAAAAGAGTTGAATAGTGAGAGCAGATGGGATAGGTGAGTATTCAAGTCTGAAATTTTTTCTGAACCCATTCAAAAATACTTTGGCGTGAAAGTTATCCATATGATGGGTACTGTATTGTCATGTGATTTTTCTTGGATTTTTATAAATGTTAATATAAGGATATATAAAATGGTATTCTCTTCCCTATAAATTGCATTGAAACTTCTATCCCATGAGTGATGAACATAGATTAGTTTCAGCTTATTTACATGGTAAGACTACATTCAAAACACCACCTAGCTCAAGCCTGTACCAAACCTACTCGTATTATGCGTTCATTATAATCCAGAGTTTACAGGATCACCTATAACTTGGGAATTCTACATGCAGCCTATCAAGAAATTTGTCATCAATATTTTTATCATTTTAGTGAAATTATCTAGAATAGATACCTGGGCGAGTTTCTTGTTCTGGAACTGCAGAACCTTAATGTCCATTTCCTCCAGCGTTGAAATGGGTCCAATGCGCACAGGTTCGAACTGAACCCTCTTCTGTGGAGGTTGATTGGCATCGTTTTCAGCAACTCGTTTTGACATTTTTACAATTTGAAGAATGTCTCACTCGATCTGAAAAAAATCTCAGCTTTAAAACAAAACTTTAAGGGACAAGTAGAACTATAGGATCTTATAAAATTAACAGTCACAAATTATTTAAGTACTTGAAACTTCAAATTTTCATACGCACATAATTAGATAAAATAAACAATGTCGTTTTTTAAAATTACAATAAGTAATATTAATTCATTTTTTAAATTGCTAATCAAGTGGTTAATTGGATAGGGGCAAATTGAGTAAGTAGGGCAAAACCTTAAGAGAGTGGGGTTGGCTTGTTTTTTAGTTTCGGAAATATAAAACAAGGATGTCGTTCAGTTCCTGGGTAGAGGCAATGGAGCACCCCAATACAATGAAGCATCGTCTACGCCCATGTCCGTCGTTTCGGAGTTCAACCGATTTGTACAGCTAAGCAGTGGTCTTCTGGAGCTGCAGAGTCTGAGGGAGATGGAGCGGATTATTGTAAATTGCAAGTTGACCCTGATCCATCCAGCAATTTTGGACCTTGGTTTCTCACACTTTCCAGCCAGAACATCGACCATCTTCGAAAAGGCTTTGAATACTCGATGGAGCACTCCCTCGCACGAGCAGACTAGCGGAGTGATTGATCCTCGTCTGCGGAGTCGTATTTGCGATTTTTCGCTCGTGCTGCTTCTTCAGAGGTCCAGTCGCAGGTCGAGTAGGAAGGGGAGAATGTCGTTTTTTGTTTGTGTGTTTCTTTTAATAATAGTAATTAATTCATTACTACTATAATTTTCATGTTTGACCAGTATTGATGAGGTGATGGTGGGGGAACAAATTGCAGAGCAAAAACTTCTACATCGCTGCTTAACGCGGCGGACCATGTCAGAGTCCTTTCTGCAGCCAACTATTATTTGGTGTTTGGGAACTTGAGCACTCATAAAGGTTCGTGGACCTACAAGCGCAATAATAGGTTTGTTCGGACAGACCATTCTGAACGCGGTTCTCAGAACGGCGTTCTGAACGGAACGTGAGGAGAACCATTCCAAACCCCTTTCAGAACGCATGGCACTCCGAACGCACTTTGATGATTCAAAACGATGAGAGACATTCATTAAACCAATCATTCATAGACAAGAATATAAATTTATTTTAATATTGCAAATAAATTTTAGAACAATGTGATTAATAATGTGAACAAGAAAATCGATAAAAAGCCGAAAACAGGATAGAAAATGAGCATGATCAAAGATAAATTCATATATGGTGGGGCTTATGCTGAAAACATTCTGTGCGCACATCCCGAACCAAATGTTCTGAAGAAAATCCAGAACCGGTAGAACGGGTTCGGAACAGTTCAGGATTGTCTGTCCAAACAGCGAACCACAAGTTCAGAATGCATTCTGTTACTGTCCGAATGGCTAAAAAGGGGCGTGGCCTAGGAACGATTCCAAACGGTTCAAGATGATCAGTCCGAACGAACCTAATCCTAACCATAGAATGAAATAGTTCAGAGTACTGGTGTACCTGCCTGTTGTTTCCAAGAATTGCTTTTAGGTGTTCCATTTGCAGATAAGTGAGAGAATAAAGGAGAGGGGGGAGATTAATTTGGAAAAACTCTACAGCAAAATCAATTGCACCGTTTTTTCATAGAGTGTATATGATACCACCTATATTTCATTTGTTATTCAGAGACATAGCTTGATTTCTGAGTCATAGCTTTAATGTTCTGAATGCAGATTATTGTTGCATTAAGCTTATTAGCATGTACGTCTACTGCTGTTATAGTGCTACTGAGCATAGGATTTCCTGAGGTTGGCCACTCTCAGAAGTTAGTTACATAGTTCTTATCAGCCTGATTGTTTGCTCAATTACCCACAACCTATATGTGCTGGTATATACATACCTGAATTGGGTATAGCTGAGTGCTTCACTCTGGATGCATACACTACTGTCTTCCAGAGTGAGCTGTATGCCATTATCAGGTGTTGACAGCTTAATAGAGAATAACACGAGAAGCAGACAAGTAGTCATACCTACAGATAGCCAGGCTTGCATCAAAGCACTGATGAATCCGGTCACTACCTCAACAATGATAAAAGAGGCTAAAGATAAAAAGACCAAATTAGGCACCCAATTAGACAACAAAGTATATGTCAATTGGGTACCAGGTCATGAAGGGCACATAGAAAATGAGGAGGTAGATCGCCTTGCCAGGCAGGGGTTGTCTAGAAACGATTACGGGTTGATCCCAGCCTTAGGCATAACGCGGAACGCGTGTAAGGCCAAGGCAAACACTTGGACCATCAAAGATCTAAAAGAGTTATGGAGAAAAGAGAACAGCAGGTATAAACAATCTAGGATGTGCATCTCTGGCTGCGATAAGAGTCGCTCAGACTGGATTATATCACAGCCTAGAACGCAAATGAGGAAAATAATTGGGGTCCTCACAGGGCATTTTAGCTTTAAGAGGACCCTTTTTATCATGTCCGAGGCATCTTCTCCGTGGAAACGGAGAGGATACGGCTGAACACTTTCTGTGTGATTGTGATAGATTCTGGAGATCTAGGCAAGAGACCCTAGGACATTATACAATCGAAAAGGCCTCACTCAAAGACCTAGATTGGAAAAAGATAAAGAAGTTTGTTGAGAAGCAACAAATTTAGGGACATTGCGCAGCCGTAGAATCTCCAAATTAAAAGGGGCCCTTTTTAGGGAAATATAAGCCATTAGGCGTGGTATTTCTTTTTGTGGAAGCCCTATGCAGTCAGTCCCACAACCTATAGGTATTATGACATTCAGTTCTTAATTCTTAGGAGCAGACCTTTTGTTTAGATGTTTACAGTAAAGAACGCTTATCTTGAGTAATTTTTGTACCGTAGTTGTTATGGAAGAATTAGTAACTGACTGATTGGTTACCGAATTTGATTAGAAAGTGAGCAGAATGAATGTAGCTCTTGTTTTTTATTTGTCAATACTTACAATTTCTGAAAATTGAGTAGGTACTTCGTAAAAGATAACATTAGTTTGTTCCTTGGAAACATATATCAAGAGCTAAGAGGATTGAGATTGAAAATATTCTAAGGAGAAAAAACTGGAGGATTCACTGGCTGGTTATTAGTAAGCCAAGTCAAAATAGAGTAAAAAGTAGCGACTGTACGGTGGCTTAATTAGACGTTGATTAACTGTACATTTCAGTTTATTACGATGCAAATAATGCACCCATATCAACTTTAAAACTGATTTAACTATTGACGATATGGGTTGTAAAAAGGGTGTCGGTACTAAAGTTTGGTTACGTGAAAACTACTGTACCTAATTGAGTTAGGCCTACTTTGGATAGTTAGAAAAAACTTGGTTACGATTGGAATTCGTATCTTCAAGATTCTGAGGACTATACTTATAGAAAAAAGGAACTGACCACACTGTTTCATTTATCGATTCAACGGCGTAATTCGACATTAGTTCGAATTAATAATGAATGATTTTCTCCTGCTCTGGGATTGTTTATCAAAATAAAGGTAGGGGATGGAAGAAGAGTTATAACGAGCAAGTTATTATTCGAAACCTGATAAGGTACCTATGTACTCATAAGATGATGATTAAATCGAGCACATACCTGTGTGCTCTTCAGCTAAGTTCTTTCTAAATTGTACTTGAAATTAAAGTAGAACTTGATGGGCAATGATTCTGGTAGAATGCAAATCAGTAACCTTTTGAAAGTTGTTTTTGTGACATACCAGTTTTTTCAACATTGATATCTATTTATGCCATAAGACTGATAGAACTCCGTCCAACAGTAAACCTCACAAAGGAATGCATTTATAGAATTGAACACAACACAGAAGGGCCTATTGAGTGATTAGCTACAAACGTCAAGTATAACCAACCAATGCCTGGAGCAAGGACCACTATAGACAGGTAGAACGTCCTGTCATGTTCAGGCATTATCAGAAAGGAAGAAGGAAAAGATTTACGTATTGTTCATCTTTTCAAGTCACAGATTTTGCGATAGAGCCACCTCCTCCAAGTAGATTTTGTACTTTCTGCTCTTGGAAACTTGACACAGAAAGGATTGTCTAGAGGTAAATCTTTCTCTAATAATCTTTGGGAGGACACATATTATCTACTCCTTCCAAGCTATTAAGAGAACACCGAAAAGACCAACCGAGAACCAGGGCACCAGAGTTCAATGAAAGTCAACGCCCCTAGGCCTAGCAACATCCAAGTCCGTGATGAGAAAATACAAGTCCGATTCAATCAGCAATATTTGCTTATGGATATGTTCATGGTAGACAAACTGATATGCTGAAAATCCGAAGAACTAGAGTAATAATCTACAACTAGGTAGGTACCTACAAGGGAATAATCTTCAAAGATGAGTAACTGCTTGTTATCGATTGACGACAGGTAGAAGCTTACAGCTAAATTTCATATTTACCGACAACTGTCCTGAAGAACTAATTTCAATAAAATATATTGACTTATATAAGTTATATTAACATTTTATAAAATGAAAAAAATACTATAAAACTGTAGAATTAATTGAGAAAAATTGATGAGAATCAGAAAACACAAACGTAACGGGCGCCATTGAGGTGAGCAGTAGACTCAGGTCAGCGGTAAGTCGAGCCAACCAAACAGTCAAGATCAACAATTTAATTTAAATATTTCAATGACATCGTGCCATGTTTTACAACTCGAATAGTTAAGATTTCTACTGGAAAATTGATTTAATTTATTTGACGGAATTCAAATTTCTTGAAACTTCAAATCAAGAACATTTTAAATTCAATCATGGATAATTAAGGTTGGCACAGTAAACACTTCTGGCATTGAGTAAAGTGGGGTTAGGACGGAAGTATATAATCTCAACGTTTAGAGAACGTGCCATACGCGCCGTTACCATCGCCTTTTGGAACTGAGTACGCTTCCCGAAACTCCATTCTGGGTTTTTTAACCCATTAGTACATACTGCATGAGGTTTTCTCTAGCACATCTGGATAAAACTGAGCTGCCTAAGTTCAGTTTTCTCTAGGATGTCTGGATGAAACTGAACTGCCTAAGTTTTACTAGGCAAGAAAGTTGGCCCCTCGTATAACAGAACGGGAGGGGTACTTCCAGATGAATGATAACCTGAAATTTGACTGGAACACCTACCTGTACAAATACCCTCCCTCTATCCCTAACAATTTCTAGATGACCCTAGCCAGCTTTTCCCAATGCCTACCAAATAAAAATATATAAATAAAAAAACATTGACCGCTCCCAAAACTACAGGCCTAACCTACCCTGGTACAGGTACCTATACAGCGCACTATGTATAAATGTGCATTAACAAAAAAATTCTATATTACCTACTTACTTGGATTTGAACTTGACTCATATCATCTGCGGCCTAAACTGCCTCCCACCCATCCCTAACCTTTTCTAGACATCCTTAATCATCTTTTCCCAATGTCTAACACAGCGGTTCCCAAAGTGTGCACTGCAGCACCCTGGCCAATCTCCAGGGGCAAACAGAAACAAAGAATGAAAAAATATAACTTTGTGAAATTGATTTTACACAACAGCTTTTTATACACTGGATCGTAAACATAATCAACAATGATTTACTCAAAATAAGTTTCATCAGTTTGTAAATTAGAGATGATTAGATTTAAATGGTTTAGAATTGTTGATTTAATGTTGAAATGGGTTTTGCAATGTTAAAACGTTAACGTTAAACTTCTGCTGAAGTTTCAGCAGAGTCACTATCTGGTGTTGAAAATTAATAGGTATTAACCTAATTGAAATTAATGTAATGCTTTCTGGTCATACAATTTTATTAAAATTATATTTTTAAACATAGAACGAAACCAACAGCAAAACGCCGCAAATTTTGCATAAAGGTTTATTATTTCTGTATTAGATAGCTCTTCTTCGCAGAAAACTATCGAAAAATTGACCAGAATTGCATTTATCTTACTCATTTCCGCACAGCACAAAACATACTAAAATCTAGTGGAATTGCGCTCTTTTCGGAGCAGAAAAACCAGAGAGCTTATAATATAAAAGCTTATAAAGATCCTATTATAAGCTCCTTGAGAAAAACTATTCCCACACCCATGGGTGCAAAAATGGTGTCCAAACATATTTTTAAATTGAAGAACAGAAGAAGATTCCATCCCAAGTTTAGCATTAACCACACTCTCCAAAGATGAGTAGTTTCAATTACTTTTCATAGTTTTGCATACTGGTGACGTCAAAGTGCCCCTCCCGCCTGGGCGGGACCATCCTGCCATAAATTGTGACGTCACCAGTGCAAATTTAGAAAAATCGTAGAAAGAAAACTACTCATCGTAGGAGAGAGCACATGGTATCAAATTTCTTAGCATTGAATCTATTATAATTTAAAAATGTAAAATTAATACGTGGGTAACGCTCATTGCGACCATTTACGCACTCCTAAAAAAAATCGAGAGATGTTTATTTCTTCATGAAATTTCACCTAGAATTCGGATCTTCAATTTAAAAAAATGGGGGTCCTTGATAAAATAAAGTTGATGTCATTTGCTCCATTTCTGCAGTGAAGAATGGCGTTGGTCCCAATTTTTTAATGCTATATTCAGGGGAAATGAAGGGAGGTGTAATCTTTCCATGGGACTCCCTCTTACCGTTTACAGTATACCACCGATCAGGCTTTATCGAAATTGATGCCAATGTTACTGGCATGTCCCCGGGCAATGAATGATTTTCGAGGCAAATGTCGTAAAATTTGGCCCAGTGGTTTTGAAAAAAAGCTTCGAACGGCGGGATGAATTTTTTTTAAAATTAGATTCTACGCATTGAAACATAAACCAAGAAATTTTGAAGGGGGGGGGGGGGTTGGTAACAATTGTTTTCCTTGGTCAACAACGGTTTATTATTGAAAATAATATACCAAAAAGCCCGATCTGTAATCAATGTGATGCGAATGCAATACAATATGTTTCAAACACGCATATAACCTTAACACACGGGTACACAAGCAATAATATAATAAAGTGGGATCGAAAGTAGAATGAACAAATCAGTGACTACACGACTACGTAGACCACGGCCAAATTAGAGAAGTGAAGAAGAAGATTAAATACTTGTTTATATATACCAGTGTCTGACATAAAATGACGATATCAAAGCAGAGAATCACCACCACCATCCTCATTTCCATTGTGGTGAAGATGTGAATCTGTGGATGTGTTCCATTGCCCGGTGCTCAGTATTCAGTATACAAGTGTTCTGTTACTCTGTGATATACACTCAACTTGCGGGTTTTCTGGACAGGTGTAGGTATCCTTTCCTGTTGTGTAATGTGTACTGCTATGTTCTATTCTGCGACTAATGGTTTGAAAGTTTGTATATTCTGAACTCGGAACTGATACCAGATGATTTTACTTGGCTAAAAGCCACATTAACAGCAGGACTACCTAATCACATCAATATTGTGGAATTAAGGTTGTTATCATGACATTGCTTGCTAATGGAAAAGTGTAGGCAATTACTAACTACGGTTCCATTTTCTGACGATGGCACTGAGTTTTGCAACTATGAATAGTGAGTATTTCATGAAATTGTTGATATACTATTACTTGTATTATATATGTTCATATTGTCAAGAGTAATGAGTACATCATAGGAACGTTCCTTTAGGGGAAAAACGAGCTTTTCTCCCCCGAAAACAATGCTTCTCAATTTTCAAATCTAAATATATATTTGAGTTTGTCTCACCCTAGGCTATCGAGCGAACATAACAAAGTTTCCAAGAAAAATCTTTGTTGAAATTTTGACTTATAATTTTATTGCTAATTTAATTTTTTTTAAATTAAACAAATCGCTAATATCCCGTGTTTGGAAACAATTCAAGTGTATGATGGCATAGGCATGAAATTGGTCTAGTCGGATGGGTTTCCCATCGGACCATCCTGCGGTCTGGGTTCCCACCCTATCAGCCTGCTAGGTCCCGAGCGTGTGTGGAGCTGCCGGAAGACCTTAAATAAGGAGCCATTGAAGAATGGAGAACGGAGAAGGTAAACACAGAATACCGTATACTGGCGGGAAACCTTCGGTTTGAGCTGGGAATGACGGATCGTGTATGGAGAACGCACTCTGAGGCAGGAGAGCGAAGAGGGGAACTTCTTCGCACTCCCCATCTCCTGCAACAGGATCGTGAATGGGCCGCTTAAGGCTAAAGGGGACGACAGTTGTGTGAGAGAGAGGGAAGATACAAATAGATAATCTTGATTATCTCCACACCAGTCAATCAATTTTCAAATCTAAATATATATTTGAGTTTGTCTCATCCTAGACTATCGAGCGAACATAACAAAGTTTCCAAAAAAAATTTTTGTTGTTGAAATTTTGACTTATAATTTTAATTGCTAATTCGATTTTTTTTTTAATTAAAAAAATCGCTAATATCCCGTGTTTGGAAACAATTCAAGAGTATGATGGCATAGGCATGAAATTTTGATTCTGAAAATTAGTGGCCGCATGTGAGAATTGGGAGCGAAAAACGTGGTTCCAGGAAGACGAGTGTATTTGAGGGGCGCGAGCCTTGGCAACGCCCAGCAACTGATCTCATCCGCGCGCGCGTAAGAACCCGCTTACCGAGCCGTCTCTCGAATTTTTGTACTTA
The DNA here is from genome assembly GCA_030762985.1 of Adelphocoris suturalis. NCBI lineage: Eukaryota > Metazoa > Arthropoda > Insecta > Hemiptera > Miridae > Adelphocoris > Adelphocoris suturalis. The sequence continues at coordinate 47,376,901 of CM061044.1, forward strand.
CTGCTTCTTCCACTTTTATCAAAAGATACTTTATCAAAGTGTTAGGTGGGGTTTTATTTTCATTTGTTATAGGAACGTCCATGATAATAATTAGTTTGTATAGTTAAAACCTTGATATTCGTGTGAAAACAACTGGAGGGGTTTGACGCACTGAACGGTATTTACCAACCTCGTACCTACCTACCTACAATCAGAGATGAGCAAACATATATCCGAAAATACAAATATGTATTTATCCTTTATTTTTTATTATTTATAGTTGAATTTCTTTGTAGGTACTTACCTATATGAATAAATTTTTATTCATCATTTGGCTACGAATATTCAAAATGCATACTCGAAACTATGAATATAGGAATTGTATTCAAAGAATATGAATATTTCAGTACTTATAGAAGTGCATATTATTATTCAATTATTTTTGAATATGAAATAATAATATTCACGTATTCAATCAATATTAATATCCTGATAGGTACCTATTCAAATTTATATTCATCATTCAATTTCACAAAACCTAATTTTTGTCTACTTGCTGCACTATTACAAAGATGAGTGAGCAAAATTGCAATGAGCAATGAGGGAGCAAAATTGAATTCTAGTTATTTTTGGTGTTTACCACAAAAGTGAAGGGTGTAGATCTCAAAATTCAACGTAGAATACCGAGAATTTGAGTAAACTTGCCTTTATTGGAATATCGCCTATTAGGCATCATAAATAGAATGGAAAGAAAAACGAACCATAACACACTCGAATCTGGGCGCTAACAAAAATTTAGTTTTTCAATTGTTTTGTATTTTGTTCAAAAATTATTTGGATCAATTTTTTCCTGGAAAACGCTAACATCCCATATTTTTACATATCTCAACTACCTAAGTACTAGAATTATCCTCATAAATAATTGTAGTGGGAATGCTTGTTGCTAGGCGTTGCTATGCGTTTGCCGGACGAGTCGGTTACGAGGGGCGTTTGCTACCACTACTGAAAGGCGCGGAGCGGGGGGTTTCGCATTCGGGTTTATTTAGCTTCTTGATTTCTTGTTTACGTTTTATACCCGCAGACCAACGGTCGCTTCTTGCCTATCTCGGTTAGGTACCAGCGCCCAGATTCGTTTGTTTTTGGTTCGTTTTTCTTTCCATTCTATTTATGATGATGAATGAGTAGTTGATGATAGTCAATAATGAATTTTGTTATGATTTATTGTTTGAATTATGTGATTTATTTATTGTTGAATTTGTAAATGATATTCATAATATTTACCTGTTATTGTGCAATACTTTACCTGACAGCAGAATTTCGATGTATTTTGAAATGTAGTCCATTTACCTATCTTGTAAAACTGATAATCACTAAAATTCAAGGATCTTTAGGGTGAATTTCATCATCTTATTTTGAAAATACAAACATCACGAACCCGCTTACTGAGCCTCGAACTATGAATGTAGGAATTATATTCATAGAATATGAATATTTCAATACTTATAGAAGTACATATTATTATTCAATTATTTTTGAATATGAAATAATAATATTCACGTATTCAATCAATATTAATACCTCGATAGGTAGATCAAAAACCCCGGTAGATCTCAAAATTAAACGTAGAATACCGAGCATTTGAGTAATATATGATCATTTCAAAGTAGGATAATGGACTAAATTTAAAAACAAATCAGCCGAATCCAGCCTTGAAACCCGTTTTTTTTTTCAAAATAAGATGATGAAATTTACCCTAAAGATCCTTGAATTTGAGTGATTATCTATTTTACAAGATAGGTAAATGGACTGCATTTCAAAATACATCGAAATGCTGCTTTCAGGTAAAGTATTGCACAATAACAGGTACTTAAATATTATGAATATCATTTACAAATTCAATAATAAATAATTCACATAATTCAAACAATAAATCATAACAAAATTCATTATTGACTATCATCAATTACTCATTCATCATCATAAATAGAATGGAAAGAAAAACCCAAATAAACACAAAACCAAAAACACAAAACGAATCTGGACGCTGGTACCTAACCGCGATAGGCAAGAAGCGAGCGTTGGTGTGCGGGTAAAAAATGTAAACAAGAAATCAAGAAGCTAAATAAACCCGAATTCGAAACCCCCCGCTCCACGCCTTTCTGCAGAGGTAGCTAACCCCCCTCGTAACCGACGCGTCCGGCAAACGCATAGCAACGCCTAGCAACAAGCATTATTACAGTTTCTGGAGGACACTATCACCATCAATTTTGCACTGCGTTTTTACACCTTCATTCTTACTCTAGGTCTGATTCCCACTACAATTATTTATGGGGATAATTCTAGTTCTTAGGTAGTTGAGATATGTAAAAATATGGGATGTTAGCGTTTTCCAGGAAAAAATTGATCCAAATAATTTTTGAACAAAATACAAAAAAATGGAAAAACTAAATTTTTGTTAGCGCCCAGATTCGTGTGTGTTTTTGGTTCGTTTTTCTTTCTATCGGCTCATTACTGAATTTAGTAATATAGAGATTTAAGTACCTTCGTAATTAGAGATGGTTATAGATGGCTTGATATTTAGCTAGGATTAGCTGGATGGTAAAATCGTCGTACTGCAACGGTCGTCTTATTCGAGCACAGGAACGAGAGTGGCCGCCAAACGAGATTCGCCGCTTGGCTTGGTGGCAGACGCAGTCCTGCCACCACACCGGATTCTGTCGGATGGATTTCATGGAGTGCTGATGGAGATTGTAATTCCAACACTCCCCTCCAAGCTTCCATCCAGGCACTTCTCCGTATTCAGGCGTATCTCCGGGTTTAGTAATGATTGTGAGAATTGAGGGAGTGAATGAGAAGAAACCTTCTCATTCAATTCGATCTGCAACAGTACAATTCACATACACACATTCCGATTAGTGCTGGAATAACATCAAATTCCTAAATTTAATAAATCTAGACTTGTTTAGTGACTTCGTCAGTGTGTCCACAATTTGATCATTAGTAGATATCCACCGGATTTTGATGTTCCCTTTACGGTGCTCCTGTCGTACGTAAAGATAGGATAGCCTAACCAAATGTTTCAGAGTAGACAAATCATCTACTTCCGCTAAGCGGATTGCCGGTTTAGAATCCTCATGGATTGTCGGTATTATTTTGATCCCCGCTAACTCTGAACACATTGTACGTATTGAGGCTAATTCTCTGCACGCCGTACTCATTGCAACGAATTTGCTCTCTGCTGAGGAGAGAGCTATGTGATTCTGACGCTTAGTTCTCCAAGCTACCGGATTACCGAAAAGGTAGATTATGTAACCAGTCGTGGAGAAACCCCCTTCGGCCGAGAGTCCTAGGGATGCATCCACGTAACAATCTATTCCATCCCCCTTATCGGAGAACATAAGTCCAAAATCTTTCGTACCTCTTAAATATCTCATTATCCGTATTACTGCTTGCCAGTCCTCCATCGTAAAATTTGACTGTCGTCTACTCAGAATATTAGTAGCATATGAAATATCTGGTCTGACTCCCCCTTGTATGTACAATAATGATCCAATAGCTTGTCGGTAAGGAATCGAATTCAAGTCACCGGGTTGTTTCAATTTTTCATTGACTCCATTCCTATCAACAATCATTGGTGTAGACACCGTTCTATCACAATGAGGGTCAAATTTCTTTAACATCGATTCTATGTGAGACCTCTGAGTAAGACCGATAGTTTTGTTCCTCCGGTTTCGTATGATTTCTAATCCTAGGAATTTTCTTGGTTCTCCCAGATCAGTTATCGAGAATTCCTTTTCTAATATAGATTTTACTTGTTTGCGTTTTTGATTACTATTTGTTGCTAGTAAAATATCATCGACATATAGCAACATTATAGCAATTTGATCTCCGGATTTCCAAACAAACAGGCAGGGTTGGAAAGGATAGGGTTTAAAATCCATTCTTTCCACAGCCTCCTGGAATCTTATGAACCATCTCCTTGGAGACACTTTAAGACCGTAAAGAGCTCTGTGTACTTCACATACACTATGACTCTTTATATCATCACCGGTTTGTAAGTATTCTGCATACCCATCGGGAATTTCTATATATACGAGTTTGTCTAAGGAACCGTTTAGAAAAGCCGTTTTTACATCGTACTGAGCAAGATCTAAATCGAATTTGGCTGCAAGTATTAATAAAAATTTGACATCTGGTAATCTTGCTACTGGAGCGTAGATTTCAGATATATCATACTTATTATTATCGGCAAAGCCTTTTACTACAAGTCTGCTCCTATATCTTATTGAACCGTCTGCCTCCGTTTTCTTTTTGTGAACCCACCTAGTTTTCATTACCCTCACACCTTTCGGTACCGTATTTCGAGGAATGATTTTCCAGGTGTTGCAATTTTCCAAAGACTGAAACTCCGTTTCAATTGCTTCTAACCAAGCATCTGCGTCTGGCGAAGCCAGTGCTTGTGAATAGGTAATTGGGTCCTCCCCTAATTCGTCTGCAGAATTTTGTAGGAAACACGCCAGATTTTCTGCATTATCGAATTCTTCGTAAAATTCGCATTCATCATTTTCGTGAATTAAAACCGGGTTTGATGTCTTGTCTGTTTCTCGTCCGGATTCAACAGAGACATCTTGCACTTGTTCAAAGCCGGATTTAAATGAATTTTCTAATGAAAATTCAACTTGATCAAGTGGCGATTTAGCAATTGACTTGTCTCTCAAATAATCCGCGTAAGTCCTACTTTCTACAAAATCTACATGTTTCGATCTCACCACCGTTTTATTTTGGAAATGCAGTAAATTGTAACCTGTTTCACCGCATTCTAATAAGAAACCCAAATTAGCTCTAGGAGCGAACTTTGACGTGCTTTGGGTGTCTAAAATATAACATTCGCAGCCAAACCGTTTTATGTATTTTAGTGACGGAAGCCGTTTTAGTGCCAGTTCAAACGGGGTTTTGAATTCCAACGATTTGTTGGGCGTCCTATTGTGTATATGCACGACATGTCTCATGGCATATGCCCAAAAATGAGTAGGAATTCCTGATGAAATCAAGTTAACCCGGATTTTCTCCTCTAATTCTAAATTGAATCTTTCAGCCGTTCCATTCAATTGAGGAGTATATGGTTCACAAACCGTCAAGGATATATTTTCCCTATGTAACAAAAATTTCATTTCTTCCGTTCTAAATTCTAAACCTCCGTCCGTCCGTATTTCTGACACCTTAGTGGTTTCCCCCGTCAATCTTCTAATTTCTTTTAGACATGAGAGCAAAGCCATATTGACTCCCATTTTACTTCCGAGTTCGTAAGCAAATGCATAACTACTCGCGTCATCCGTAAATGTGACAATATATTTGGCCTGAGACCTAAATGCTCCTGGTTTTAAAGGTCCCATTAAATCAGAGTGCAGTCTCTGAAATGGTATTTCGGCCCTATGTCTGACTTCCGAACATGGCTTTCTTTTTGCTTTCGCCATCTTACAGTCAGGACAATCGAGAATGTTTACACCGAATTTTACATTTTTTAATTCAGGGAGAACTTTACCAGCTATTTCGAGATATTTCTTTGAGGCATGGTTAAGCCTGTAATGCCATGCCAATCCTATGTCATTCCGTAATTGTAAAGTTTCAGCCGGGTTTTCTCCGTGTTCAGTGTCAGTTCTCCCCTCTAAACTAGTATCCGAAATTTTGATGGATTTTTCACCGGGTTGATCAGTGATTCTCCCCCCTAAACAAGTATCTGTAATTTCGTCAAAATTCTTATCTTGTTTACGTTTAATTCCCTTTAGTTGTTTCTCCGGATTAGTCATTAACGATCCACCGTGACCTAATTTCAACAATTTCCGTTTTTCCTCCGTACTAAGTTTTGACAAGGGGAGAGAGAAATTGAGCCACCAAAACCGTCCATCAAATGAACCCGTTTTAAGTGTTTCATTCGAAATTGGATCACTTATTATCACTCCCTTATCCGTCAATAAGGCCGATAAACCTTTCGCTATTTGTTTTCTAATAGAAAATAAATTTTCTATTAAGTCTTGTGCGTACAATACTCCTTTTAAAACACCGAATTTCCGTTTTTCTTCGTTGTAATATATAATATCTCCGGATTGTTTTATTATCAAGTCTGCGTCCCTAGCATTGTTAGCACATGAAATCCGTGTTGGTGTGATCAAGTCCGTTATCGTCGTAAATACATTTATATCATTAACAATATGCTCAGTAGCACCAGTATCCAAAATGAATTTTAACTTAAAGTTTTTACCGTCTATTAGGGACGCCAGAGACACCTCCGATCCCCAGGAGTGTAATGCAGCTGGCTTTTCGGTTGTCTGAGCCCTTGGAGTCGCAATTGCCGCCACCGAACTGTCTGACTCCACATCCGCAAATTGCACCCTGGGAGGAGTTGCGCCTCGCTTACTACGAGCCACAGCCTTTGTCAACCGGTTTTGCGCCGTCGTCAACCGGTTTTGCGCTGGCGTGTGACTCCGTTTTTGAGGGTTGTTACGACCAGTCCCCGGCCTCGATTTATCCCTAGTAGCTGATAGAGCTCGTTCTCTTCGTTTAATTACGGGAATGGGGTCACTCGTTCGACTGTTTCTGCGGGCCATCTTCGTACTCGCAGTCTGTGGACGCCGACATTCAATGGACAGATGTCCAAACCGTCCACAGTTATAGCACATCTTGCTATCGTTTCGACATTCTGCCTTTGTGTGTCCTAGTATGCCACACTGATAGCAGACCAATTTCGCCTTTTTGACCCCACTTCCCCCTCCGGATTGGGTCGAATTTTTCCGCCGTTTGCTGAAGGAAGGCCCCCTGCTAAGGAAGGCTTTTCCTACAGCCTGCTCTCTCCTACTATTTTCCGACATCATATCATACATTGCGAACATCCGATCAAAGATGTCCCGAACCCTCATTTTAGAGTTCTCCTGGAGTGCATCTTCAGCTATCCTGGGGCATGCTTCCGAGATAGCATTAATTAAATTTCTCCGGATTGACCTATCTGTCAGCTCAGCCTCAGGGAACCTCCGAATACCCTCCACAAGACCCTCAAATCGATTTTGAAACTCGAGTACTGTTTCCAGCGCCGGGTTAAATCGAGTATTCATAAATTTGATTTGCATTGCATGTTCCTTCGCCTGAGTAGGCGGATCGACCGCCTTCTCAATCATGCTCAATGCAATTGATGGCTCGTTCACATCTTTGATCATCGATTGCAAACCGTGATCAATATTGGAAATTATGTACGAGAGTACGATACACTTCAACTGATGAAGCTCTCTCTCCGTGTAGTTTACTGCCGGTTTTATGTTGGGATCGACGAGAAATTGATAGTCACCACTCGCCAAATCCAACATTACCCTTCGTTTCCACACGGCGATCGACCCTTCCTTCAGCGGATTGCCTCCGTACTTCAAATTCGTAATTGGCCTTGCGGCCACTCCGGGCTCCTTGCGGATCCTACAGGCACAAGCGCCCACCGAGTCAGATCCACTCGCCGTTGCGTCCACAACCGGACCATCTAGGGGAACCTCAAGTGTGCGAGGAGCATCCTCAGATCCACCAGAGCCCCGCTCTTCCACCACCATCTCTGACCTCGATGTTGGAGGTGGACCCATGGTCATCGAAGCCAGAGCCGCGAATTTCAGAACAGACTCCTCCGCAAACTGCTCGATCTGATTTTGCATCATCTCACACCTTTGAGCGCACTCAGTCTCGAGCCGAGCCCCGATCGCAACCTCCCTCCTCTCGACCTCCTCGCCAATAAATCTCTTGATCTCTTCCGTGTTCATTGTTCTCCGTAACTAGACCAAGAGACGAGTTACTCCGAATTCACGACCTTCGTTTTATAAACACATCCCTAATCCTAGTATCATCCGGATTTATGTACTCCGTTCTACAAACACATCTCTAAACTTCGTATCATCCGGATTTATGTACTCCGTTCTAAAAACACATCTCATTTCCGGATTTATTTAAGCCTTAGTGGAATCACTCATAACGTTCTATCAACATGGTGTTAGGATTTGAATGCGCCTCGATTGCCACGCATAAATTGGAGTGCGGTCTTGGGGTTATCACATATGCCCCGCTACCTGTCTGTCGATTTCGCTTCCTTAGAGAAGGTACTGTCTCTCCGAGACATGCGCGCTGTGCGTAGGTAACAGAGCCTTCGACCATCTAATCTCCCAGCGACACGCTTACAAGAAGACTATCCCGCTGCAAATCCGCTCACCACTGCCGTACTATTAAATCGTATTTCATTCTCGAACTGTAAATCGTAAATTAATAATTCGCTCATTCGCACAAAGTTCTAGCTAACTTTCGTACTTCTTTATTCTTATGAGTGTTTCCACCTTATTTCAGCCTTGGCTTGTCATGTTGGGGTGTGCATAGCGTATTAAAACCGTATAAATCGTATTCATATTAGGTACAATTCGCAAGCAACAATGAATTTATTTTGCAGCCGAATAAACATCCATGCTCCGTTCAGCTCACCTGAATTTTCATCGATCTTTTGACTTTACAAGATATTATAACGTTCGTTTGCAAGAATTATCAATACAAACATTCAACACAACGAAGGAGAAAAAGGAAACAGTCCACCACTGCGACCAGAATTAATATAAACTTAATTATAAGTAGGATTACTACTATGCTTAAATTATGTTAACACTAGTAAAAACTAGATATATTAGTGATCACAGTAAGTAGTACTGATATCTCCAATTCCTCGTCCGATTCATGTTTCTTGTTTCTAAGATACATACTCAACTTTTCGTATTAGTTCAATCAATAGTATAAAATATCGAAATCAAATCGTAATGTTGAGTAACTACATTTTCGAATCGGAGTCGGAGCTAACGGAAACCATGGTAACTTCGAATTCTAACGAAAAACAAAAAATCCGTAGACATGGTAATCTACCAACAAAACTTCGTGTGTCCTCCGTATTTCAACCAACGTAGTTGGCACCACTGACTGTCAAACATTGACATCTCCAACACATCAATCTGGCATCGTAATTTTACTCTGAGTGTGGACAACATCGTCATAATTCTACATTAGTTTAAAACTTAGAATAAACTTATAAATAAACTTATCCACACTCGAGAGTTTCCACCATGACGTATTATTGGAGGGCCAAGGGTTTCAGCTTCGAATTCATCTCGCCATGTCACAGTATGCAATATGGCGCTGTACTGAAAATCGAGAAATTCCGTAATTTACTTCGAAAATAATTTTTCTCGTTTCGAACATCCGTACTCATCGTAATATTTATTCAAAACCGTTATTCCGTACTTTGGGATTTTACACAGCCGTATTTTCATGCTCGAGCCTTACTGAATTCCGTAATTCACGAAAAAGTCAACCCAAAAATTTCGATTATGTCAAGTTCAATAACTTCATAACCTCGTTTAAAATCGTATTTCCGTTTTATGTGACTTCTCCGGATTATGACTTTTTCATCGTAACTTTCTGAAATTCCATATCCAGAGAAAATAACTGTTCGATTACCCTCAGTAATAAGTCACAAATTACTGATTCCGAAAAACGAGAATTTAACCTATGCACAGCCCAACAAGTGAGCAAACCCCAATTGCTCCGCCATGTATACATATCGGCTCATTACTGAATTTAGTAATATAGAGATTTAAGTACCTTCGTAATTAGAGATGGTTATAGATGGCTTGATATTTAGCTAGGATTAGCTGGATGGTAAAATCGTCGTACTACAACGGTCGTCTTATTCGAGCACAGGAACGAGAGTGGCCGCCAAACGAGATTCGCCGCTTGGCTTGGTGGCAGACGCAGTCCTGCCACCACGCCGGATTCTGTCGGATGGATTTCATGGAGTGCTGATGGAGATTGTAATTCCAACACTTTCCATTCTATTTATGATGCCTAATAGGCGATATTCCAATAAAGGCAAGTTTACTCAAATTCTCGGTATTCTACGTTGAATTTCGAGATCTACTCCCTTCACTTATGTGGTAGGTAAACACCAAAAATAACTAGAATTCAATTTTGCTCCCTCACTCATCTTTGTAATAGTGCAGCAAGTAGACAAAAATTAGGTTTTGTGAAATTGAATGATGAATATAAATTTGAATAGGTACCTATCAGGATATTAATATTGATTGAATACGTGAATATTATTATTTCATATTCAAAAATAATTGAATAATAATATGCACTTCTATAAGTACTGAAATATTCATATTCTTTGAATACAATTCCTATATTCATAGTTTCGAGTATGCATTTTGAATATTCGTAGCCAAATGATGAATAAAAATTTATTCATATAGGTAAGTACCTACAAAGAAATTCAACTATAAATAATAAAAAATAAAGGATAAATACATATTTGTATTTTCGGATATATGTTTGCTCATCTCTGATTGTAGGTAGGTAGGTACGAGGTTGGTAAATACCGTTAGGTGCGTCAAACCCCTCCAGTTGTTTTCACACGAATATCAAGGTTTCAACTATACAAACTAATTATTATCATGGACGTTCCTTTAACAAATGAAAATAAAACCCCACCTAACACTTTGATAAAGTATCTTTTGATAAAAGTGGAAGAAGCAATAAGTACAAAAATTCGAGAGACGGCTCGGTAAGCGGGTTCTTACGCGCGCGCGGATGAGATCAGTTGCTGGGCGTTGCCAAGGCTCGCGCCCCTCAAATACACTCGTCTTCCTGGAACCACGTTTTTCGCTCCCGATTCTCACATGCGGCCACTAATTTTCAGAATCAAAATTTCATGCCTATGCCATCATACTCTTGAATTGTTTCCAAACACGGGATATTAGCGATTTTTTTAATTAAAGAAAAAAAAAAAAAAAAAATTGAATTAGCAATTAAAATTATAAGTCAAAATTTCAACAACAAAAATTTTTTTTGGAAACTTTGTTATGTTCGCTCGATAGTCTAGGATGAGACAAACTCAAATATATATTTAGATTTGAAAATTGATTGACTGGTGTGGAGATAATCAAGATTATCTATTTGTATCTTCCCTCTCTCTCACACAACTGTCGTCCCCTTTAGCCTTAAGCGGCCCATTCACGATCCTGTTGCAGGAGATGGGGAGTGCGAAGAAGTTCCCCTCTTTGCTCTCCTGCCTCAGAGTGCGTTCTCCATACACGATCCGTCATTCCCAGCTCAAACCGAAGGTTTCCCGCCAGTATACGGTATTCTGTGTTTACCTTCTCCGTTCTCCATTCTTCAATGGCTCCTTATTTAAGGTCTTCCGGCAGCTCCACACACGCTCGGGACCTAGCAGGCTGATAGGGTGGGAACCCGGACCGCAGGATGGTCCGATGGGAAACCCATCCGACTAGCTCTGCTGGACACCTGCAGCAGGAAGGCCTCCAAACACGCCCTGCACGCCTCCCGTGCAAGAAGAGAGGGAAGTTTTTCGTTCCCCACACTTCCTGCAGATCGTGAATGGGCCGCTTTAGAGAGAGCGTCAATGATTTGTAGGAACGCTCAATGAAAAGAGTTCTGCCTTACGAAAAACTACTTTGCTCTCCTGCCTCAGAGTGCGTTCTCCATACACGATCCGTCATTCCCAGCTCAAACCGAAGGTTTCCCGCCAGTATACGGTATTCTAGGTTTACCTTCTCCGTTCTCCATTCTTCAATGGCTCCTTATTTAAGGTCTTCCAGCAGCTCCACACACGTTCGGGACCTAGCATGTTGATAAGGTGGGAACCCGGACCGCAGGATATCCGATGGGAAACCCATCCGACGAGCTCTGCAGGACATCTTCAGCAGGAAGGCCTCTACACACGTCCTGCACGCCTCCCGTGCAAGAAGAGAGGGAAGTTTTTCGTTCCCCTCACTTCCTGCAGATCGTGAATGGGCCGCTTTAGAGAGAGCGTCAATGATTTGTAGGAACGCTCAATGAAAAGAGTGCTTAGGTTTTTTGTTCTGCCTTACAAAAAACCTACTAGTAATAAACCCCCAGACATTTGTTTCAACATCCTCTCCCCAAGCTCCGAATGCAAAATTCGAAATCCCGGCGCCATTATGCACAACTATTTAGAAAACTATGTACCTAGACAGTTTTTTTCTCGTTTTGGGTTTGATTTAAATATTTCAATACACTCATTGGCGGTAGAATATTATCTGGAGACAGCTATTCCGCTACCTACACAGGGTGTCACTTTTGGGTGCACCACCGGCTACGGTTCGATTCTACTTGTAATTTGTGACTTTTTTTTACCCTATTTCAGAAATTTTTCAATTCAAACTAAAGACCACTTTTATCACTGGTAGAGTTTTCAATTTTCGGGTACATTTTTTTCATTGCAAAACAATGCTTCCGCTACCTAAAGGTAGACTAAGTAAGTAATGTAAGAAACAATAGACCACATGAACACCGTGAATAAGGAGATTTATCTATTAGGATTTCACATTTGCGCATGCGGTGCAGCTGCTGGTGATACAATCGTGTTGAAATTGCCGTTGTGTAATTAAATAAATTGTCTTTCCCCACCTAGCCTCCAAATTTGAGCGAGATCGGACTATTAGGTCGTGAAAAAAGGTCCAGTCATGCAGCATCATCATACGAGCGAATTTTCGTAAATTATCGTACAATATTATGTGGCATTGTTTTGAATATTCAGGAGTAATAAGGAATTGTTAACTCCCCATTTTATGGTTTAAAAAAAAGTTCTAAATAATATTTGGCAATTCAAAAAAGATTTTGGATTTTTAGCTTTTTGCAATTTTTATTTACTTATTTTTCGGCAAATATTAATGAAATTGAAGTTCATTTTCCAGCAAATGTAAATTTTTGTTTTAGAATTTTTTAATGTTCAAGTTGTTCATTAATAAACTTCTTTTGACTGAAATTATACTGAAAAACATAGATTTGACAATTTTTAGCCATTTTTAATGCTCTTTTTAGCAATATTTTTGAAATTTGACCAGTTTAATTTGCTTAAAAATTTTTAGCTAACGAATTCGTCCTTTCGTTTGATAAGCTTGATTTTTGGCGCAAGAATGGAATTTCTATCTCAGTCCTAAGAAGAGTTATCGTCCAGAAGGACACACGACATATATATATATATATATATAGGTATTAATAAATTAATATATACCTACACAAAAAAGTGTTAAACTCTAGGATTTGTCTTGGAATGTTTCAAAACGCATTTCAATGAAGAAAATTTTAAAAATTCTAATAATTTTGATTTTAAAATTATTAGAGCCATTGCAGTAGTTTCATTTTCTACGAAAATTCGCTAATAATTATGGTTAGTCAACCATACATTTGCGCATGCGCAGAGTGAAATATTGGTTTCCAAACAATGAAACAACTGATAGGGGACCATAATAATTATGTATCCTAACCTGCACATTCCCTGAAAATGTCATCAACATCGGATGAAAACTGTAGATATAACGAGATATTAATGAACATGAAATGATTATCACGGTGGATTTATTAAAAACGATAATTTCATTATTTTATTAGAAAGATATTATTAGGAAGATTTATTAATAGGATTTGTGGACATACGTCAAATACGCAGTACTGTAATGAAAGTAGTTGAAATGTTCTGTAACTTAAAAAGCATGATTTTGGACAATTATTCATCTCCCCTCTCTGACCTCGAGAGCAAATAGAACCGGCAAAACACTTTCTACTGTAACGCAGAGGAGGACCCCCCTCCACCAAGTAACGGTGTTGAGCGAATGGACGGGGTGAACTTAGGGGATAGTTATACCAGTTTTCCTGCGGAATTGTTTTCGGAGCGTCCATGTTTAAGCGGCCCATTCACGATCCTGCTGCAGGAGATGGGGAGTGCAACGAAGTTCCCCTCTTCGCTCTCCTGCCCCAGAGTGCGTTCCCCACACACGATCCGTCATTCCCAGCTCAAACCGAAGGTTTCCCGCTAGTATTGCAGTTTACCTTCTGCGTTCTCCATTCTTTCATGGCTCCTTATTTAAGGTCTTCCGGCAGCCCCACACACGCTCGGACCTAGCAGGTTGATAGGGTGGGGGACCCCGGACCGCAGGATGGTCCAATGGGAAACCCGTGCGACGAGCTCTGCAGGACACCTGCAGCAGGAAGGCCTCCACACACGTCCTGCACGCCTCCCGTGCAGGAAGAGAGGGAAGTTTTTCGTTCCCCTCACTTCCTGCAGCAGGATCGTGAATGGACGGCTTTAGGTTTGTCCGTCTACCGCCACGCTGGATGTTGCTGGGCCCTGTTTTCCGTGCCTGTTTTTAAAATCTCCAAAATTTGTCTTCCCGTTCTTTTGAGTTATATACGTACTAGAAGGGCTGATATTAAACTTTCAATGTTCTTTTTCCTTCAAAATTTTGCGTTCGTTGAAAAACAGTTTTTTTTTTTTTTAATTAAATTTTGAATTTTCTATAATTTGATTTTTTGGAAAAATCGCGACGTACGTACCAATTTAAAAAATGAATTTACTATTTTTTTCTATGAATGTAACACTAACACACTTTGAGAGAACAGGAAGAAACGAAAAAATCCCTAGTTCCGCGCCCAGTTAAAAAAAAAAAAAAAAAAAAAAAAAAAATTTCGCCATTTACCTCTAAATTCCATTCAATTTTAATTTCTGCAATAAAAAAAATGTGTGCAAGTTCTTCATTCGCCATCTACGTTGTGTATATTCTTAATAATTAATTTTATCTTATATTTCAGGAATGGAGACCTCAATTCAATGTCTCAGTTTGAACCAAAGATTATTTGAATCTGAGTATGAGTCACAACTTATAGAAATTTTGAAGAAGGAGTATGTTTGTGACAGACCACACACTCTCATATGTCTCGGGATACATGACGAAATGTGTGGATTTCCTGAAGTTATTCTTCGAAACAATAACCGGCTTCGTCACTCAAAGTGTCTTGCTGATGTGAAGGATTGGATCCAAGATCTCATCCTTAAGAACAATAACATAGTAAACATGAGAGATTGTTTGGGTTTGGCACCTCTTCACTTGATATGTAGTCTTCATTCTCCTGGGCAGATGGAAATCTTGAAGATTTTCCTCACCCAGGAGTTGTGCCATGCAAACGCCCTGGATGGTTTGTCACGGACACCCCTCCACCATGCTTTGAGCCCAGCAAATCTGAAGTACCACTCGAAATCTGATGACCAGGGCGAATCTCTTGTTAACATTGTATCACTCCTTATCAAATATGGAGCCAATGCTAATGCTACTGAATGCCATGGAATCACTCCATTACACCTTGCGTTGGACTATTATAAATCAGGAAGTGCAAATGAACTTCAAAAATTGCCTGAGCTCATCAAGACTTTATTGGAGGGCGGTGCTAGCTTGAACCTGAGAGCTCCTTCCGGCTATGAATCGCTCGCTCCGATCCCTAAATCCCTTACTCCACTTCATCTCGCTTGTCGTTTGAGTGGTCGGCCTTCACTTGACGTCTTGTCTTTGCTTGTTTCTCCTGATTACATCAACACTACTGACCATCTGATGAAAACGCCTCTTCACGAACTCTTATCTGTCAAGAAAATTAAAAAAATGCCTCAAGAGCTCACTTTTTTGGCTCCCTGTAACTTTATTCTTGAAAAAGTAGAATTATTAATTGAGAACGGGGCAGATGTGAATGCCAAAGATAGTGAAGGTATGACCCCTTTACTGGTTGCCCTTGAGAATCCTAATCATGATTATTATGGCCAATTGGTCAAAATTCTGTTGGAGAAAGGTGCTGACCCAAATGTCAGAATAGCTCAAAGTAGGGTATCACCTTTACATCTGGCTTGTAAGTATATGAATGATGAGCTGATAGAATTAGTTCCACTGTTTTTGAATGCTGGTGCCAGACTGAATACATTGGATTACAACCATCTTACACCTTTCCATTACGCTCTTTTACGCCGTCCTACCTCTCATTTCTCATCTCATCACTATTTGAATGTGGCTACTTTGCGCAGCCTTGTTAGGTATCAGGCTGACCCTACATTGAATGATGTGCAGGGAAATAGTTCTATTCACATGGTATGCGTTTCACCCAATCGTCACCTCAGAGATGTTGTTGCGTTCCTCATTCGTGAAGGGTGTAAAATAAATCAAATAAACAAACAAGGTAATACTCCATTACTGTATTTCCTTCAAAACAAATTCAATAGACAGTCTATTCAAACTCTTATTGATCTGGGAGCCGATTGCCGTGTAATAAATAATGAAGGTATTTCAGCTTTGCATTTAGTTTCCAGGTCCTTAGTGTATCAAGATGATGTAAACGAAATTGTTGAGGTAATCTTGAAAGGTGGGGCTGATGTGAATACACGAGATCTTGACGGCACCACACCCCTTCATTACGCAGTTAGGGACGAATCAACCACTAATATTAAAGCCATAAGAAAACTTCTTTTAGCTGGAGCAAACTTAAATATTAAAAATTCAGAGGGGATGACTCCTCTCCATATAGTATCCAGTAATGGGAGTCATTATCTGGCAAAAATGTTTTTGAATTTTGGCGCCGATGTGAACGTGAAGGACAATCTTGGCAACACGCCCCTCCACATTGCACAAGCCGCCACTGAAAATGGCTCCGCAATGTCTCGGGTACTTCTAGAAAATGGTGCAAATCTATCTGCAGAGAACTCCAGGGGAGCCACTCCTTTCGTGATCATGAGCCTAAATACTCACCGTTTCATGATTGGGTACACAGTTCTCATGATTGAAAAAAGGAAATATATTTTGAACGATAAAGAAACTAAATTGTTAGAACACAATAGAATATTTAGAAAAAGGTATCACAATTGTTACAGTTGTGTTCTAGCTATGAAGGATTGTTTCATTGGTAATAGTTTTGTCACCCTTTTAGAGTTTCTACTTGCAAAGAATGAATGTGCTATGCGATACGCTCGAAACCCTAAAATTGTGAACGACTTGACTCATTTCGCCGATAGTGCTAGGTACCGTTGGTACTCGGATATGATAAGAGAGAAATTGTCTGAAGTTTTATTTTTGAAAACTCTGATTGATCGTTCATCAAGATCCTTAAGAATAATCTGTTATCCGTTCCGATTGCCGGATTTGGTCATTGATCAAGTTTTGTCGTTCCTTGATGACGATGATATGAATTCTTTGAACCGTGCTGTTTTTCAGAACCCTTAAAATTCCACACACTAAATGTATTTTTTATTAAACGTGTGTACGTCATGCGTGATATCTTGGAAAATTTAATTCAATCTATGGAAGATTGAGAGTTTACAAAGTAATTATTGACTACTAATAATCTATTCCGATGTCTAATTTTGTATGACATTTTTCTATAATTTATTTGTTAATGGGTAATATCAACTCTGGGTATATGTAACTTCGTCTTTGTTTTATTATTTTCAATTATGAACCTTCGTAATCGAGCAAGAAGAAGAAAAAAAATCAACCACTCAAAATTTCGGGGACGTTTTATACATCCCTCATCTCTATGGAAGCAAATCAAACCGGAGAAACATTGCAAAAATCACCTTATAAACTGCGTCAACCGTGTCAGCTGGTATTTTAATTCCAATGGAACCCTCACTACACGAGATCGAGCACGGACTTGAGAAGCATAGGTAGGTAGGTATATTTAGATTATGTGTAATAGACTTCGTTTAATGATTATAGACAAGTATTAAGCGTTGAAGGGCTATATAATACAGAAATAATATAACCTTTTGTAATCATTTGCAGCGTTTTTTCTAGAGTTTACGAAAATATGTATCGGAAAACAGCATGAAATGGAGAATAAATGTCATCCTTATTTTAATTTTTTATTGTCGTTTAAAAATTGGAATTTAGAAAAAAGTGAGAATTAAAGTTCGAGGGGATGTGGCTCCAAACATGAGAAGCTGGAGGTAGAGCGCAGCATATGAACAAGGACCTTACAGATTTGCTCTTCTTATGTTGCCCATAAGCAGTGGTCGTGGCGGACACAGTTTTTGTTGTTTTGTTGCCGGTTTTGACATTTTATGTCTTTACTTTTTCACATAAACGAAAATACACTGCCACGGAAATGGCACATGAGCTTCCTCGTGACCTTCACAGTACGTCACCATTAAATTCCAGAAAACTAGAAACGACCGGTTCTGGCATGACAGTCCTTCAATGAACATGCATGTATTTCGCAGCACATGAATTTCGGTAGGTATTCCATTATGGAATAGCAAATATTTAAAAAGGAGGAGAAAAAATTAAAAAATTAATTCCCGGCCGGGAATATTCCCTGCAAATAAATTCCAGGCATGATGAGCACAATCACTGGTAGTACCGTACGATTCGTATGGCACCTCAAGGGACTCTACCGGGATCATCTCTGAAAATTTGAACAAAATCCGATAAAATTAACTAAGCTGTGACCATAACAAAATATCACTGTCGCGCATGCGCCAAGCGTACCACTGCTGATGATTGCGAAGAATGTGATACGGGACCTCAAGAAACCTTGCCCGCATCATCCCTGAAAATCTGACTGAAATCCGTTCACAATTGCCTGAGTTATGACCGAAACAAGAAAATTTTGTTTGAGCCTGCGCAGAAGCTTTCGTTGATTCGATCATGATGAAGTTGATAGGGGACTATTTAGAGCTTAACCTGCACGATCCCTGAAAATTTGGTTAAAATCGGATCAAAATTGTGGAAGTTATGGCTGTTACAAGGAAATGTGGACGGACAGACAGACAGACACGGAACCAAATTTGTTCAGGAGGCTCTGAAACGTAAAATGCGAGTGAAAATTTTGATTTTGGAGCAAAAAATTTTTTTTCATTTCGAAAGTGAAAACAAAGCTTCCGCTGCCTTGCAGTCTCGGAAGCAAAAGCGTTAAAAAAAGCGTTATGAAAAATTTCTGATGATTTCCGCTTACAACCAAGTCGTTGCTAGGGAAATGGTACTTCGTCGTTTTTCATCCCACAAAATCCGTTGACCATTCGTTCGAAAGTTCTCGATTTATCCAACCATATTATGTTCGCTACTGCGAAGTGCGTGGCCAGCAAGCTGAGTTATCACCATGGTTATATGAATAATTGTTTACACACAGGTGATCATTTTCAATAATTGATACTGTGAACATGATTGCAACCGCTTGTTAATTTCTGATGATTTCATTGAGCTGGTGTTTCGATTATTTGATTCATAGCAGGTGATCCGAATATTGCGAGAACGGTTTGATTTGTGAAGTGGTGGTTGAATAATTTTAATAGGTAATTTCTATACTTTACACTCTAGGAAGCTGTAATTTCGTATGTAGCCTCTTTAGACCATTTACTTGATGATGCCCAGGGTCCGAATAAGATGAGTGGCTCTTAAAGCTAATTTCCATGCTTTACAACACTCTAGGAAGCTGTAATTTCGTATGTAGCCTCTTTAGGACATTTACTTGACGATGTCCAGGGTCCGGATCAGCTGAGTGGCTTTTAGAGCTTGCATACGAGTCTGCAACTAAAGACATAAAATGACCCAATGTGTTGCAGACTCGTATGCAAGCGTTTCTGATGATTATCGATAATGTTGGTTGGGTTTCATGGTTTCAGCACTTCTGAAATTTGACTTTCAAACGCTCATTGGTTCCAGTAATCCACTTTCTGTAGATTTCAAATATGATTTTGTTTGTTTTTGCGTTTCCTTATAATAATTTATTTATTAATAATTTAATTATCGTTTTTGACCAGTATTCATGAGATTGAACGAATTGTAAAGAGGAAAAGGGGTGATGAAAAAATCATGAGCCACCACATCCCTTAGGTCTTTCAGTCTGCCAGTGGCCTTGTTAGTTTGGTGCCCCATTCTGGAATAATGTAATGGGCTAAATGATTCAATGTAACCTCTTCTGCTCATACATAGTGACACAAATAGTTCAGACACTTTTCAAATTGCTATCAAATTGTCAGTTTTAAAGTTTTAAGGATGAAATAAATGTAAAAATGTATATTAATAGAAAAAATGAAAGATCCCGCATGCATTCTAGACATTCACACTTAGTTTCTGGAGTCAAGTTTCTTAAGTCCTTGTTTACGTGCTGTGCTCTACCTCAAGCTTCTCATGTTCGGTGCCCCATTTTCTCTGAGTATTGTTTCATGAATAATTACTTGTTCCACCAAGACGTTCCCTTCCATTGCGAAGATGGACTCGGTAGGTACTACGAATAACATGATGGACCGAGTTGGCTTGATTACTGAACTTTCAACAAGAGAGAACGAATTGGAAGTTTCATCTACCTCAAACCCTATTGTTATTGCAAGTGTTTGAACCTTTTGGTCCACCCGGTTCGGGCCTTACCTGAAGGCTTCGGCCAATCAGCATGTATCCACTGCCCTATGAAATGAGTAGTAGGTAAATTGAAATACCAACTATCTCTCTGTAATGAAGTTGGTCATGTTTGAATACAGAGATTTAAGCAGAGGCCTTCCATTATCCAGAGACCAGTGGTTTGCACAAAACCATTGTTTAATACTTGTTATGTTTGAAACCCTTGTTATAATTTACAGCGTTTTCAAACCTACAAGCTCAGATTCGGGATGAACTATAATTTTGAACTTGCTTTGAGTTAGCTATTAACTGAACCTGTGCCATTGTCGGATGGGGTGTATGTTTAGTTTATTTACCAACTGTATTCTTTGAAAAAAAAAAAGTGTTATAACCAATTAGTATCACTGCTTAATTATCAACATTAATGTACAGTAATTACCCGTTAAAGTAATTTATTGATGTACCTGTATGAAAATTTATTATGTAGTGACGTGCACAACCTGTTTCCCAAAATGCTATAATTACATATAGGTATACTGTTACGCACTCGTACCTACCGTTAAACTTACAGAATTCATCATTTACTTAGAACTTGAAAATTATTTTTTATCTGAAATCATCAAATGATCAAAGATCATCTAATGAAATCATCTTTAGTTATGTTAGTATCTTTGGAATGTACAAATTCTTTGTGTGTTTTCGGTATAGCTTAATTAAATAATATTTCCATATCAGAAAAACTTGTCACCAATATTTCAGCAAACATTTTTAGTGAAAACCCTATTGTATGATCCTATTTTTAGATAGGTTCATATTTTGTACATGTAGTTAGTGTGGACAAACAACCTGAAGAGCTATATGAGGTTCATCACATGATCACTTATTTCCCACTTGGATCTTACGCTCAAGGACTTTTTTTTCAGGACCAAAGACTGACCATAATTTATTATCTTGAAAATTACTGATTAAGGTCTCCTGATTCCTGGTTAAAACCAATATATCAGGCCAGTGTGTGACTGTCAATTGTATTGATGTTGTATTAATCTTCTGCGAGGCCTCCTTTCATATCTGGTTGACAAGGCAGCTGAACAATAAGACCCCAGAGGAGTGGAGGGGGTGCTTGAGCAAAGCTCTGACATGACTTAAATTCGTGCAGCTTTCACTTAAATCCATGAACGAGAAAAATATGAGTTATGCTAGACAAAGAACTTTCTAAGAGATAGAAAAGGAGGGTTTCATAAGTTATTTAAGTACTTGTAAATATTTAATCCTATCAACATCTTTTCCGAGTATAAATCAGGTAACTGTAACCATGTTTGTGTAAGATTACTGTGACTTGATGTATGTTTAACGGGGATTCGATTAAGCTCATGTTTTATAAGTGTTAAATGTGTATAGATTTATTTCTACTGTAAATATAGTTCCACCATCTAGAGAGTTCTGAATAAAAGGTATTACTTGTACATATATAAGTGAGACTGAAATTATTGTGATAGAGAGGTTAAACGAATTGTTGCAAATTATTATGTAAAATGGAGTTATGAAACGTCCAAACGCCTTGGAAGCTGCTTTTCAATAAATGATCTCAAATAGAAATCAGTTCTAAAGCATCCACATAAAGCTGTTTTCCCAGCTAAATTTGAACTTAATATAATTACATCGGAAAAATAGAAAAACCGTTTTAAGAAAGTTTTTGGAAAATTTTTAAATTTGGAAATTTTAAATAATGTAGGTAGGTACTTTTTATGTAGCTTTCAACCTCTTATTCAAATTAAATCCTTTCAAAACTGTTTTCGTGCACAATTTATTTCATGCTTGGTCCTTTCTCATGTGGCTTCCAAGAGTGGCATTGTTTAAGACTGTGTGATTGTTATAGAGTGTGATTGTAATTTCGGTGTATTTTTCTTACTAAGTAGTGTTAGGTATGAATGAATACTCTTGTCGTTTCCAAGGCAAGGTGAAAAATAAATGTACTCTTTTCGTTGTTCCTATTATTTTGAAGAATAGTGTTTTCGCCATTATTTAATCCTTGTTACTGATTGACAATGCCTACCTAAAGCAAGTCGTAGGTACTTGTACATTCATCAATGAGACTGAAAATAGAAACATTGTCGAAAAGTAGAATAACCTTATTTCAAATAGAACTGTGCAACAGTGTTCTATTTATATTTGGGATGTCCTAAAGTTTGATTGATCTTATTGTTTACTTAGTTTGATATTGTTTTTGTAAGAACTTATTTGTCAGTTTTGTTTGATTTTTGTATCAGTTATTGACCTCATTCTAATTATTGTTCCTAAATTTGGTGTCGTGATCTCTGTTAAATGTGTTATTCTTTACTTGAATGTCGATGTTCTTATTGTCTTTCAATAAATTCAACTATCGGAAATCCTTTGTTTTTCTCCTGATCTTCTACCACTTTTCCTCCCTTTGAATTCAAAAATTTGTCCAATCTAAATTGTAAAAATGTTTGTTCTTCAGATGATTCCAGTTTCGTTCAATCAACTAATTATGGATCCAGAAATATCCACTGCTGAAGAACTGAAAAGATACAAAGGTTTAAACTGATATACCTATAGAAGAAAAACAGCTTGAAGTAACTCTACTAATTCATAATGAGGTTTTATCATATAAAAAGAACCTTTAAATTATCACTCATCTTATTGCACAAAGCAAAAACCAGGTGTGCTAAAGACCACACGGGAGAAGTGTAAACTTCTATGACGATTCGGACATTACTTTCCACTCTGTTGGGATGTTGGGAAAGTAAAAGTGGACAGGCTCCGCCCCTGGACCCTCGGTAACTTTCCGCCTCGAGCCTTCGGCTTTAACATGGAACATGCTTTCTTCCCACTAATTCGTAAATGTAAATAAATTTAAAACTACTACATAAATGTTTTTAAAATCGGAATTAGAACAGAGTACCTACCTAAGTAAGTGATTTTCTGTTACGGTGCGCGTCTACAATTACTATAAGCAAGATCAACTTCTCAACCAAGTGACAACAAAACAAGCGGCATTGTTTACTATATCCATTTATAACATAAATAAATATAAAACTACGACATGAATAGAAGAACAAGTACGAAAGAAATGCGTGATAAATCGAGAGCTTTCCAACGAGTGGAGAACGATTTTTGTCCTGTGAAAAATAAAGAAGTTTAATTTCCCCAGCAACGACTTTTTTGTTAAATATATATATACTTTTATTAATCAGAAGAAGGATGCTTATCTTTGGAAGTGTTTAAGATATGTGACTCTCAGAATTTTGCCTTTAAACTGGTCCCATTTTATCGTCGAACCTGGAGGTGTGGGGTTTTGGTGAAACGTCTTCTCAATTTACTCTTGCTGCTGCTCCATCCTGAAACCCGATCAACTCATCGCAGCTCCGCCACCTCTTTCTTGCTCCTCGGAGACACATACTTGAGGCCCTTAAGATAGCAAAGGCCACTCTGGCCCTCAGCCACCCTCGCACTACTCCTTGAGGTCTTCCCCATTTGTCACTTAGCTTTTCTGCCATGACTTTTAGAAAATTCGACATCTGGGGTGCAAAATGACCATCTACAGAACAGATGAGAGGCGTAAATGTTGCTCGTCGGGCCTCCCCAGCAACGACTTGGTTCTCAAAACAGCGTGACGGTAAAATCGTATTCACAGTTCACACCCCGCTAAATTTTTCGATGCGGTGCGCCTATAGAAGTTTACACTTCAAGCTTTTCAGCTAGATTTTAGCCATCATCAGGTAATACCATAAAATGAACTGGAAGGGCCATGCCCTGAAACCTGCTGCAAAGGCATAACCCGATGATAAAACCTCATTACGGAAGATTATCACACAAAATCTTCAGAAACTTCTAAGATTATTCTACTCATCCACTTGAACGTCCGTGCTTGCGAATTTTTTTAGAAAATGAAGCATTTGCCATAGCTCCAAAAAATTTAAAATTAAAACCTTCCGAGAATTTTCTCCATTGAAATCCGTTTTGAGGCATTCTGAAACGGATCCTAGAGTTTCTAATACTTTTTCATATGTATATATAGGAATACATATGTTTCATTCCAGACGATAACTCTTCTTAGGATTGAGATAAAAATTCCGTTCTTGGGCCAAAAAAAAATCAAGCTTTCCAAACGAAAGGATGAGTTTGTTGGCCAACTCTTTTTGAGTACATTAAATTGGTCAAATTTTAAAAAATAACTAAAAATGCCTCAAAACGGCTAAAAATCGTTGAATTTATATTTTTGAGGACATTTAGTTATTAAAAGTTGATCAATAACGAACTAAAACTATAAAATATGCAGAAAAATGTACTTGAATTTCATTAATATTTACTGAAAAATTGCAAAAAACCCAATATCTGTTTTGAATTGTAGAATATTATTTGGAAAGTTTATTTGCCATAAAGTTGGTTATAAATTGGTTAACAATGCTTTGTGCAAATAGCTTAAATTTCAAAACAATGTAACGATCATGCTGCATGACTGGAACTTTCTTACCTATTTCAATCATAGTCGTGTCTGGTTGTTTTCTAGATGCAGAGGAATCGTGAGTCTGAATGTATCTTGCTCAATTAGATACAATGGATTTTTAAAGATACGTATCTATTTAATTGAAGTTACTATAGAAACGCATGCAGGTAATTAATGTGCTAGGAATAGTTGTAAAGCTGGTAGGAGTGGTGCAAGTATAGTAAAATCTCTTACAATTAGCCTCAATTCAGATAGGTAGGTAGAATGTTTTTGGAAAATTAACTTAACCTACCCCTTTTCCAAGGTTCCGTACTCTGGCTATCGCCTTGACCTCGGAATCGTGCTTCAACATTTCGGAGTTGTATAAAAAATGCTACACCAATCTTCAGAACATCATCTTAGTTGAAAGTCAACCCGCATTTGTGGTAAGACAACATTGTTTACTTTAATTTTGTTTTTTATAGTTTACCTATTACACGGGACTTCAGGTAAGGATTAATAATCTCCATCCTTGAGGGTCTACCACCATACGTAAGTCGTCTATATAATCCTGGGTTTGGTGTTTTTAGCGAATTTTCAAAGAAAAAATTAGCTGTATAGTGTAGATGGCTTCAAAATTTTAAATGTGGGGGGGGGGGGGGGGGGGGGGGCTACAAATCCGTTTCATACGTCAAAGAAGACGATCCTATATTTTGTAGGACGATCCTTTATTTATAGGGTGTATTTCCAGACGATAACTCTCTTAAAATACGACGTGAACATTTCGTTCCATCGCAGAAAAATCCGTCATGGCTAAAGACAGGTCGAGTTCGTTTGCCAGCACCGATCGCTCCAGAATTTCAGGTTCAAATTTGCTATTTAG
This sequence comes from Adelphocoris suturalis, assembly GCA_030762985.1. Lineage (NCBI taxonomy): Eukaryota > Metazoa > Arthropoda > Insecta > Hemiptera > Miridae > Adelphocoris > Adelphocoris suturalis. Next base: position 47,402,456 of record CM061044.1, read on the forward strand.
TGACCCAAAAAATGCTAAAAAAGAAAAGTTGTTCTAGGCCGACGTTTCGAAATATTTATATTTCTCCAGGGCTTGGGAAAACGTATTTTTGTTGTCTATTTCGTGTTGATTTGGGATGGAGATGATCCCTCTACAATAGCATGAATAGTTGTAGCAATATGTAGGTACCTACTAACTATTCCTTTCAGAGCTGACGTTCGAGTAGATACTTGAATATAATTACTAAGTGAATTACAATTACCTTTTTAACAAACTAACAAAGGTAAGTAGGTACTTGAAAGAATTACATTTTAAACAAAATACATGTCACAAGACTAACCTATAACTTGGACGAAAATATTCTCAGTTCAACTGAATTTCACTATTTAAACTCAATTGAACTGTGATAATATGTTCATCCAAGTTATAATGTTAGTTTTGTGAGATGTTGTTTGTGTAAAAGGTAATTCTTTGATCTATTCTATAAATGAGTAATGTCAGCACCTTCACGCTCAAACTCATGGACGAATGTGAACGGGGTTTTCGCAAAATGATCGGGATGTTTGTATTTAAAAGAAAATTTTTAAAACACGCCTAACCAGATCAGCTCACTTAGGTATCTAAATTCTATACTATTCATTCTAGGAATTTGAAATTTGATAGGGTGCCTCTCTGGAACATCGAGAAACGAACAAAATGATATGCTTTTTCCTTATCACCTGAGTGCGCTAAATTCACTCCTTTTCAACCTAGGAATGTGCAATTTGATGGAGAGCCTCATTAAGAAACGAATGTAATGACGGGTTCCAACCAGATCAGCTGACTCAGCTCAATTCTCTCTTATTCACCCTAGAAATTTGATGGGGAGCCTCTCTGGGACATCGGGAGGGTAGGGGCTGAAAATTTTCAAATCCTGGTGGCCACCCTCCGCGGGTCCCTGAACAAATCCCCCCACTCACTGGGACGATACCCCCACTTGGTTGAGCATGATGATCCATATGGACAGATAAACACTCCCACCCCCCTCTAGTTGAGCGTATAACGGGGAAACCTATAAAAGGCACTTCCTCATGATAAATGTGGCATGCTCCAAACTTCCATTGGAATCAGTTCAGGGGAACTGGTAGGTACGGTGGGGTAAATAATCGGACGAGAGAAGAAAAAAAAGAAGAAAGGCATCATTTAGGTAACTTGGAATTATCCTACCATTTCAAATTTGGCATCTGGTTACTCAGAGCAGGTGCCCCTCCCAGGATAAGCAAAGCATATTAGTGTTTAACCAACAGTGTGGTAGGGAGGTGGCTAAAGTTTGGCCGAAGTTACTCTTTGTTAAATATATCTCGGCGCGTCTGCATTGACCAGCTTGGCAATGCGAGACTAGCATCTCGCTTGATGAGTATCTTATTACGTTGCGATACTTTATTAGGATTATTCCAAAGGCTTTTCATTTCGTTTGTACGGGTTTTGAGTCAGCAAATGGTCATGGTTACTTCATCTGCAAACGTCAGTCGGTTTTCCAGAATTACACCTAGATGCTTGTATGAAAGCGTGGTGGATACAGTAGAGTGAATCTTCGTTGAATCTCGGTTTGTAGGTGTATGTGACGGAGTTATCTGAATGATCAGAGTTTTCAAAGTGAGACTTCAACCTTCATGCTTCTGTATCACAAGGCAACATTTTTGTGCCGTACTTCTACGTCTTCTACTGTCACAACATGCCACTCCCTGACGAACCGAGTCTGTTTGCCGATGATTTGATGTATGGCGTGAGCCACGAAAGATCAGAAACAGCCGATGCTCGTCTCCCATACCCTCGGACAGGTGTACGAAATGGAGGCTCAAAATCAATGCGAACAACGCATCCTGCCGTCAGAACGTCTAAAGGAGAACGACCTCCCCTCAAAATTTTCAGGGTCACTGCTCTCACAGCGCATTAGCAGGGAAATAAAATATTTCCTTTAGGAAAACTCGTTCATCATGCACTCAAGATCATGAATATTCAGAGATGTGGTTCTCTGAATATTCAAGCACATGTAACTATGGAAACAGAATTCCATCATACTTGGAGCCGATGGCGTTGTCTGCTGTCAAGAGAGCTAGCAAAGATTTCACAGTAATAGGAATTAAAAGCGTTTTTGATAAAATGAGCTTAATTATGAGGGATACAGTTTTTGATATGCCTCACAGTGTGAAATTTAAGGGACCTATAGAAGAACTAAAAAAAGTCATTATAATCAGCTAGGACCTCGCAAGATGTATATCCGGAGTTGTTGTGTCGAACTCCGGACTGTTCACAATCTCCAGACCTAGTGGAGCACTTGTTCAAACATGACGTTTCACAGCTTTCAAAAAATGGAGCGATTTCACGATCTATTTTATTTGCTGTTTGCTACCACTGGGATTACTATAAACTCTCTCTTGTCAGCGACTCGTTATACAGATTACGGGGTACCTAAGTTCTAATCAGTTAAATAATTTCTTCAAGCCTCAGGAAAGCGGGTTTTAGATTAATGTTAGTAAACTATGCTTGTATAACAGCGCATTCAGTTAAAATTTTAATGCTCGGTCCTGCAGGGTAAAATTTCTTGATTTGCTTGGAAGGTAAGGTATATTCAAGAGTCTATACCTACTCGTTTGAAAATCTAGCTTCTATTAGCGCATTCTGACACTGTTGCAATTTGCAGTGAAGAATCCCACTGCTACGTTGACACCCAGATCTGGCTGGAGTTCTGGCATTGTTCTTATTGATGAGGAAGAGAATGTATTATAAAATTATTACTCAGCTTTGCATGTTGTGGAGGTCAAAACGGTTCTTGAAGATATTTTTGGATTCAGATATCAAGTTTTACCTTTATTTTGCGAATAACATATTTTCAGAGTACTAAAAAACTTTACAATTCAATAACTCTCCAATGAATCGATCAATTAAAAAATTTCCGGTACCTAATCAATCGACGCTGAACAATCAATCGACGCTCTGTAACTATTCTGCGAGACACAATTAGTTTTGAATAGTTTTTATTGGAGAAAAGTTGGAAGATTTGCTGAAGAACAGTCCATATTTTATTATTAGTTAAGGAATGGGTAAGTAAATCTTCTCTTTCATTCGCTTAGGCACTGGGTGGTCATCGGTTGGTTTTTTTCTCTCTCTCTCTCTCTTGTTTCCCCTGCTAGGCTTATTCGGTTGTGTTCATTTCTTCCTTTTGGTTTATTATTTCCAATAATAAGCCTATGTGATCGTGTAGCAAAAAATTTGTATAACCCCCCCTCAAACTTTGTCACTTTACGTTTCAAGGTACGTAGAATCTAAATTTGAAATGTCCGTCCGCCGTTCGCCGTCCGCCGTTCGCCGTTCGCCGTCCGGGCCATAAAAGGCCTAAGAATTGACTTAAAAAACCCGTTCTTTCGCACATAGACTCCATTTGGGGTCTAGTTGGTCCTAACGTTTAACCATCCCGATCGCTTTACTCGCATAGATGCTATGGGCCAAAAACGGGCAAAAACGTGTCTTTTTCGACGCGAGCACGCCTGGCACGCTTGGCAGGGGGTCACGGTGGGTGGAGAGGGGGGGGGGGGGGCAGCGGGGGGGTGGAGTGAGAGGAGGCGCCGGCGCCGCGGCTTGTGGTGGGTACGGCGCCGGCGTTCGTTCGAGGTATGAATATGTTTTTTTCAAGGTCATATTTGTGTGTTAATACCAAAGCTTTTCCTACGCATATTTAATAACATATCCTCTCGACTTTTCGTACGTACTTAGATAATGATATTATTAAGGCAATAACTATTTGAATAGATAGGAGCTCAAATCGAGAAATATAAACATGCGTATATAATTATAGAAGTATAGGTTGTGGCAACTCGAAGTAGGACACGCCGAGGCGTCTGGACAGGCCTTATGACGTACGATAGCCAACTAAAACTACGATCATACTCAATTGAAAAAATAATAAACCTTTGTGAAATAATTTGCAGCGTTTTTTTTAATGTACGAGATGAAGGTCCCAAACCCATTGTTATAGCTGCTCCATCACGGAAGCCTATCAGGTCCTCTGCATTTCTCCACTTCTTTCTTGTTCCTCTAATGCACATAGACGTTGTTCGCAAAATGGCAAAGGAAACCCGCGCTCGTAACCACCCGGTAACATGGCTTTGCGGTTTAGACCATCTGTCTGCCAACCGTTCTGCCATTACCTTAATACAGTTCGCCATTTGAGGAGCAAATATCGCGTCTGTTGTGCAAACCATTGGGGTGAAGGAGGATCGTCTTTGAATACACGCGTCATTATATTTCCTTTTCTTTTCTTCCTCTGCAGACTTCAGAATCGCTGAGACTGGACGGGAAATATGAGAGGGCGCATCAGTGTCAGTGACACGAATATCAAAGATGGCTTCTCTCTGCCTTTCCCATACACCTCTGCACGCCAGATCGCCCCTGAGCCCTGCTGAGGTATTGGACGCTTCCACTATGACGGGTTCTTTAACAACATTTCCCCAGGCTTCAAACATGAGTTCGCCCAATACATCACGTACTTCGTTATGGCGTCTGGATATTAGACCTCCTGTTTTGCATGTTAGAGCGTGCTCAACATTGAACGTGCTTGCACCACATCCGTCACAGGATTCTGGCATATTCAGTGGGTTTCGTTTGTACCGTACTGTTATCGCATCTCTGAACTCACTGGCTGACAAATCAAAGTTGTGTCTTTCCAATGGTAGTGCTGACAACCATCCCGACGAACTTTGTGCTGACGCTTCTACTGCACGATTAATTGCCCTTTGACGATCAACAGGGAATTCTCTCTTGATTCTTTCCAATTCTTCTGTTTCGTCTTGTGTTTTTCTCAAAACTGCCTCTTTTTTTCTTATTCTCTGCTCGTTTGTATGTGCTATTAGGCTCAAAGGTACTCCATTTTTTAGTGAGTCTATTACACATTTGGAACCAGCTAGAGAGGATATTAAATATCAGGAACTGTCGTGAGAAAGTGATGTAAATCAGAAAACAAACGTCCCACGAACTAAACAGAAAAAACAAGCGAAATTACAATTAAACTATAAACGTTTACCTAAATTACCACTAGAAAGTGTTTTCTCAAAAAACTTCTTATCAGGGAGCCATTTTAGGTACCTATAGGAAAATGGAATATATTCGGATTCAGCGTTAAATTTCCTATAAGATCGGTTCCAGATTGGTCGAATTTAACACTGCGTGCGCTTGACAGAATACAAAGAACGATAGACTTTCTTTAGGACGAGGGAGACGTGCGAATTTCAGTAAGTAGGTTTATACTTGGTATTGGATTGATAAAATATAATTCAAACCCAATTAAACCAAGACTAACCTCTGTACGAATCGAGGGTTTTATTGAAACTGCAATAATCACAGGAAAGTTCGAGGCCAAAGACCTTTATGCTTCCTCACTACCGAAGGTAGGGAAGCTTTGTGTTCGTGATGAAGTCGAAAAAATGTTTGTCCTCCAAAAGTAAAATTTTTGACCTCCAAAAGAAGTACGAGTAAAATTTCCCTTTTTGCATTTCAGATCTTAATGATCAATTTCGGTTCCGTGACTGTCTACCTATCTGATGTCTGTCTGTCTGTGGTAAATCCTTGTCACGCCCAAAACTATAGGTACCAAGTTTCAGTGCGATTCCGATGAAATTTTCAGGGATTGTGCGGGTTAGCTCCTATACGGTACCCTATAATTTTCAACGCCGTCGAATAAACAGTAGCCTGTGCGCATGCGCAAACGTGAATTTCTCACGTCGATTTCTCATACCTACTCTGTTTGTCCAATTTCGTTCAAACTTCGTGGGTAATTGGGTACCTATATTATGTTCTAGAAAAATTCCCTATAAATTATATTGCGATTGGTTAAGTATGTAATAATCATTGCGCATGCGCAAAACTAATATCGATTGACAAAGGCAAAACTCCGAGTCTAATGGAACGATTTAGATAACATTTTCACAGATCGTGAGGGCTTCTAGACGGTCCCCTATAACTTTCACTGCCGTCACGTGCGCATGCGCAAAGTTAAGTTGATTTCTTATCATCTATTGATCCGATTTCGTTCAAACGGGGAATAGATGGGTGGTTATATGTACCAGAAAAATTCCTGAAGAATTATATCGCAATTTGTGGAGTAAAATAACTATAGCGCATGTGCAAAACTAAAATTGATCGACACAGACAAAACTCCGAGACTAATGTACCGATTTTTATTACATTTTTAAGGATTATGCAGTTCATCTTCTCGCGTCCTCTAAAACATCTTAATTAATAGTAACCTGTGCGCATGCGCAAACGTTAATTTCTTATAACGTCGACTGATCAATCATTTTGACTCGTACTTCGTTCTTCAAACAATGCTATACGTCCACGTTACAATATGTGAGAAAGCGGTACTGCCAGACGTTTCTTCTGCTGCCTTCAATAATCATGGCATCACTTCTAATCTTATTAGAAAATTATGAGGAATCATTTAGGCTGTTTGATAACTGTTATAATATATAACAGTTAATATATGTTATTTGTTAACATATAATATATGTTATATGTGTTACTGTGTTTTCCATTAGGAGACACTGAAGGAGATACTAACATCACTCGATTGGCAGAGCAGCCAGTACGAAGCAGCCCTCCGCCATTCTGCTGCTCCAGACATCCAAGGAGAACTTGGCACTGAGCAAACGGCATTCAAGAAAATGAAAGGTTCATCTTCCACGTGTTTTTCGAACTACCTAATTGTATCTTTCAACACTAAGCATATCTACATCATACATGGTTGATACATATCTGCAAATAGGAACAAGATCCTTGTCAATACGCCAGAATCAAATGGTATTCTCACACGATTGAACAGTTCTATGGGTGGAAACCGAATAGCCCTTCGGGGCTCTTACATGGCACCTTCCCGTGAGGGGTCGAAATGGTGATTGGCTTGGACTGCGCTTTTGCCCCCAAAATGTACACTGAATAAGCTGAAAGCATATCATGGGGTCATTGACCTCTGTGTTGAACTCGTGCAAAGAAACAATACTTCCTGATATTGGGAATGCTGTGCCCTCGCTCGGTCTATGGCGGACTACTAAAGTGTAGGTAGATGCATTGATAGAAATGAATAGAACTGATACAAAGTCAACATTTAATCACCTACTTGTTTCACTCAAATGAGCAATTATCATTTTGAAACTAATTTATTGATACTGGATTTCAGTTTAAAAAAAATTTAATTAAGTACTTTTTGAACTTGGCGAAGGGTAGGTAATAGTGACAATTTTTTTATTCATGTAATAAAGTAAAGGCATGTTGCACAATCCATAAGTAATTAGATTTTTAAGGCTGAAACAATGACGTATTGGCTCGTGACGCCAGGCAGATATTATCTCACACACACTGAAATAACCCCTCTTAGTTGTTATTACGTTGGTTTGAGCATAAGGCGGCTTTCACATTGCCCGCGATTTGAGCGAAGCGAAGCGATGCGATTACGCGCGAAAAAGACAAAACGCCACGCGAGTAAGGTTTTTAAATGGGAGGAGGCGACGGGTGTTCACACTGCGAGCGGTAGAGGGCGGTTGCGAGCGATTTCGTGCGAGTGGCCTCTCGCAATCGCAAGGAACGTTGCGATTTGAAGCGAGCGATTCGTGCGAGTAATAGATTTCGCGCCTAAAAAGGAATTAACAGAGTTAAATGGGAACATCTTTCCGGGACACCAAATACTCGACTCGTCTACTCGCTCGCCTGTAATCGCTAGCAGTGTGAACACATCATCGCATCGCATCGCTTGGAAGTTCGCGCCTCCATTCGCTTCGCTTCGCATCGCATCGCATCGCGGGCAGTGTGAATTCAGCCTAATGGATTTGGGGAAATGGTGGAGAGGGGATATGAAAAGTAGAGGGCGATAGTTTTAGGAAAACGTATTGCATGCCACTCGGGATGGACGCTCAGAATACAATGATTCTGGGTCAAAGGTTGCGATAAGTGTCTAGCCAAGCTCTGAGGGAATTGTGATGATTGATTCTAGATGGAGCTGAAGATTTTACCATTGGCGTTGATAGAGAAAATTTGAATTTTTAGGAAATACTTGACTTTAAAATAGCAGCCCACAACGCGATAAGAGAAACCTTCCCAGATTACAGAATCTATGGTTACACGTTCCACAAGCTCCAAGCTTGGTTGCGTCGTATAGAAACAAATGAGGAACTGTGGAAGAGTTATGTGAAAAAAAAAAGAAACCCGAAACAGGCATGTTGCTCCACAAATTTATGGGTCACCGTCACACATATGTTCCTCCCTAACAGGCCTAGAGCACTTTTACTACGCTGATGCTATAAGCACCTCCAAAGGATGGCGGGTGGGATCCATGATTTTCTTCAATTTTTCCTAAGCCCATTGCTACTTTTCAGAGAATTTCCCTTGTTCACAATACCATTACTTTTCGTGCCCCGAACTCTTCAGACAGGTTATCCCAAAACCAACGGGTTTTAAACCCGTTTCCCCAAACCCAGACCACCCGTTGGCTTATCTCAAATTTCTATTATATTAGATTGTACTCAGTGGATTTAGGCACTACAATCTTTCCTAACATGCCAAGAGATTGGCAAGTCTTTCCACTCTTAAACTCCATTTACATGACCAGAGTTTTACTTTCAAGTTGCTATTTCCAGTGCAAACTGCTCTAGGCAACTTCCTGAATATTTTCTAGTTGAAAAACAATGTTGTTCGGGAAGTTTACGAAAAGAGGCTCTTCTGGCAACTGCTAGCACTGGCGGCCGCATAGCATCGCTGAGTGACATTGCTGGACTCGACCACGTGAAATCTGTGCTGAGAAAATCAGTTCTGCTCCCTCTTCAGCGTCCCGATTTGTTTATAGGTAAGAAAGTTACAGTTAAAAATGCCATCATGGAGAACGGAAGAGAAATCTTGCGCAATAACAATACCTATGGAAAAAAAGGGTTCCAGACATGCAGCATGATTGTATGAGCGAATTTTCGTAGTCATATTGTATAATGTTAAATTGTTTCACATTAAGTTCACGGGAAAAAAAACATATTTTAAATTATATTCTGCTATTCAAAAAGAGATTTTGGATTTTTAGCTTTTTTTGGAGTTTTTGTCGATTTTTTAGCAAGTTTTAATGACATTTAAGTACATTTTCAGCACAATTCTGTACATACATTTTTGAATGTGATATTTCATAGTTGATAAATTTTATTTGCGCATCTCCCTGCTGAAAATTTTAAACTTAACAAATTTTTAGCGATTTTTTTCAGTAAATTTTTTGAAATTTGACCAATTTAATGTAATCTGGCCAACGAACTCATCCTTTCGTTTGGAATGCTTCATTTTTTTGGCGCAAGAACAGAATTTTTACTCCAATCGTAAGGAGAGTTATCTTCTGGAATGGCATATATATATATATATATATATATATATATATATATATATATATATATATATATATATATATATATATATATATATATATATATATATATATATATATATATAAATTATGTGATCCTCTAACATAGGGAGGAAAAATAATAAAACTAATGCCTTCAGCAGTTCTCCCCTCCTAGTGGAAGCACCTCGCTTCGGACCTCCCGAAGCTCGGGGCAGTCGCTGTTGGGCAATCTCTCGTGCGGTACGTTCCCTCTCTGTACGTAGTCGTGTGTGTTTCTTTTCATATTTTAATAAATTGTATTCGGGAATTAAACGATTGTTTTTTAAAAACCGATTCCCGATTAAAGGACATTTAAGTGGCGCAGTCTCGTGGACAAATCAATTAACTTTGGGCAAATCAATCAATCAAAATCGATTGCATTCTGACCCAAAGGGAACCTGCTGTTCACCAAGAAGAAAATCCATCATCTCTACTCACTCTGTGACTTCAAGAGAACATCACACGCTCCACAAGAGGAAACTACGCGAATTCGCCAAAAACCAGGACGCCCGAGCAAAGACACTTGGCTCGTAAAATAATAGAAGTGGATTTCCGCCTGTGAAGACGGAAGAACGCTGTGCTATCCTCGCTATCTTTTCTCAGAAGCCGCTGGCCGCAACCCGACACCCGACACCGAGGTACCTACTCTGTCGACCTTCACCTAAAGCCGAGATAAGAAAACTCAGATGTTTACTCTCGTCGTGTTGTAAGTACCAACCCAGCTTCATCTTTTAATTCTCCAGGAGTAGCGAGATCACCGGCAAATTTTGAAGGAAGATTCAAACTTCTAATTCAACTTCATTTGATTTTTTATAATTGTTAAACCTCCCCATTTCATACCACCCGTTACCTGGTGGGAAGGAACAATTCAATTTTATTCTAATAATCGTTAAACCTCCCCATTTCATACCACCCGTTACCTGGTGGGAAGGAACGATCAAGTTTTATTGCAACCGCGTTTCACGCCACCCGTCATCTGGCGCGGTATTGCAGAAAAAAAAAAACTAACCAATTTTTATTGTCTTAATTTAAAGACACTTTATTTTATTTGTATTTAATTATTGAAATTGCGTTTCAAGCCACCCGTCATCTGACGTTAATTTCATAATTAACCAATTTTTATTGTCTTAATTTAAAGACACTTTATTTTATTTGTATTTAATTATTGAAATTGCGTTTCAAGCCACCCGTCATCTGACGTTAATTTCATAATTAATCAATTTTATTGTCTTAATTTAAGATACTTGATTTCATTTTTATAATTGAATATTATAAACTTGTGTTTTTGTACATTTACACACTGACACAAACGAACACTTGGAGTAGACACTGAACAGTACATACTTTCCTGTCAAAATTCCAAAAAACTACAGAAAATATTTCTTAAGGAAGGTTCGCTCACCTTTCGAAAGACTACCTGTAATAGAGGAAGATTCTGATATGTCTGAGGGACAGTCACAACCTGGGGCGGCAAACCCGATCCCGAGCAACCCTTTTAATGATCCTAACTTTGTAGATTATTTTATTTCTCAAAGAATCCAGGAGTCCCTCAGAAACTTAAATATCAATCAAAATACTAGGGACCAAGTCCCCGAATTTAAAAAGAAACATGCGGACATGATCCCGACCTTTGAGGGAAACCCAGGAAAGCTCCGGAAATTTTTGGACACGTGTGAATCTATAGTTAATAGGTTCATAGATGATGAAGATCCCACAAATTATCAAAACGAGGAGGTCCTTAAGACCATTATGTCCAAAATACAGGGACCAGCCTCGGATATGCTAGATAATTACGCACTTACGGACTTTCCTAGTATTAAAACTGCATTGCTAGAGACGTACTCCGACAAACGGGACATATTTACTTTATGTCACGAACTAACTGGACTGAGACATAGGGAGAGCGAAGATCCTTTTCAGTTTCATAATAAAATTAAAGCAAAACTAAATTTGGCTATTGCTTGGATTAAAAACCATGAAACTGAAACGAAACAAGAGATATTGATCGAGCACTACCAAGATATTAGTCTACGGACGTTACTCTTGCACCTACGGGAACCGCTCGGAAGTCAACTTCGGAGTAGGAAACCGAAAACGATGGGCGAAGCCCTTTCGATACTAACGAACGATTATCAAATCATGCAGTATCAAAAGGGTAGACTCGATCGGAACCCCCAACACAAACCGGCGATAAAACCGGAAAATAAAAATACGACTCCGGCAACCAAACCGTCATATTATGGCCAAGGATTTAAGCCCAAAACATTCCCAAATAAAACCCAAAATCAAGTGCCATCCAAGCCCTTTACCCCCAATAAAAATAACACTTCACAAATCACAAGGCCCCCACAGACTCAAGTTCCAAGTCAAGGAACGTCCAATTTTGCAAAGTCGACTCCAATGTCTTGGCAAACAACTCGACCGAATTTAGATTTGAACAATGTGGAAATTCCCGAGGAAGAAAGTATGGGAAGTTCTGACCCCGAATACAACGCGGAAAATCCGGCCGATGAGGACTCTTTTCTAGAGGAGGAGTCCGAATCGCTACATTCTCCCTAATACATTTGAAACCAAAAGCTGGACAAAAACTGCCATACATAGTATTTCCGAAGCATAAAATTAGAATCCTGTTGGACTCCGGAAGCACTTCAAGTTTTGTGCATCCAGAGGTCATTAAAAAATGTTTCCCCGACAAAATCATAACAGAGAAATTTCAAGTTAGGTCAATCCACGGATTGTCATATGGGAGCAATAGTGCAAGGATCCCATGTGGCGAAATGTTCAAAATTAAAAACCTAAATCTCCTTTTTAGAATTCACAAATTCCATAGCCGATTCGGATTGCTATTAGGTACAGATAACCTTGAGTTACTTGGCGCTCATATTGATTATGAGAACAAGTTACTGATAATAAAAAATTTCAAAATCCCTTTTAAATATCACTACGTTGATCAAGAAATAAATAAAAAACCGATCTATGAACAAAAAATACCACCTAGGGCAATTTCGCAGATTAAAATTCCCGTACGATGTGATTCAACCAAAAAGGAAGGAGTAATTCCATATCTGAAACAAAATTCACTAGAAATTCCTGAATGCCTGGTCAAAATTCAAGATAAGGAATGTTACGTAGGAATTTTAAATAATAGTGATTCTGAATGTAATTTCAAATTGTTTGAACCCATCCAAGTTGAAGAAATCCCCATTTTAGACAAAGTGAAAAGTCCAAATGTGAATTATTATGATACGCAAAATTATGTATTTGACCCCACTAATATTCGAACGGATCATATGAACGAAGAAGAAAAGAGACAAATTTTGAACTTAGTATATCAGTACAAAGATTTGTTTCATTGTGAAGGAAACACCTTAACGTGTACTAATAAAGTCCAACATGTAATCCGTACCATTGACGAGATCCCCGTGTATACCCGCAATTACCGATATCCCGAGGTATATAAAAAGGAAATTGATAACCAAATACAAGATATGCTCAAACAGGGAATTATTCAACCCAGCTCTTCACCTTGGAATAGTCCACTCTGGCTCGTACCCAAAAAATTAGATGCATCCGGCAAACAAAAGTATCGACTGGTTATTGATTACCGCGGACTTAACAACAAGACAATAGACGATAAATACCCACTTCCAGTCATAAATGATTTGCTCGACAAACTTGGTAGGTGTATGTACTTCACTTGCCTTGACCTCAAAAGCGGTTTTCATCAAATTCCAATGCATCCGGATAGTATTGCCAAAACTGCCTTCTCTTCGGAAAATGGTCATTGGGAATTTAGTAGAATGCCGATGGGTTTAAAAAACGGACCTCCTAGTTTCCAACGGTTGCTCGACAATGTATTACGCGGTTTGCAGAATGAAATTTGCACTGTTTTTATTGACGATGTTATCATCTATAGTACAAGTCTCGAAGAACATATAAATAGTCTCAGAAAAGTTTTTGACAGACTCCGTGAAGCTAATTTGAAAATACAATTGGATAAAACGGAGTTCCTTAAAAGAGAATGTGTCTATTTAGGACATCTTATCACCCCTGAAGGAGTTAAGCCAAACCCCCTCAAAACCGAAGCTATATCCAAATATCCGATTCCCACAACTCCAAAACAAATTAAGGGTTTTCTCGGACTACTGGGTTATTATAGAAAATTTATTAAAAACTTTGCCCAAATAACCAAACCATTAACCCAATGTTTGAAGAAGGGAGCGACGATCGATCCTCAAAACCCCGAGTATAAAGAGTGTTTTGAGAAATGTAAAACTCTGCTCATAAATGATCCGATTTTACAATATCCCGACTTCTCGAAGCCCTTTAACCTTACAACTGATGCTTCGAACATTGCGTTAGGCGCGGTTTTAAGCCAGTGCACTAACGGTGCTGACTTACCTATAGCGTACGCTAGCCGGACTCTGAATGACCATGAACGCAACCTCTCTACCATCGAGAAGGAATGCCTTGCATGTGTCTGGGCTACACAATACTTTAGACCATACCTTTTTGGCCGAAAATTCAAAATTTTTACTGACCATAAGCCTCTTCAGTGGTTATTTTCACTGAAGGAACCCAATTCTAAATTATTCAGATGGAGGCTTAAATTAGAGCAATATGATTATGAGATCCACTACAAAAAAGGATCCACTAATCAAAATGCCGATGCCCTTTCCCGAGTGGAAATTAACATCAACGAAAATTCACCTGATGTTGAGCAAATTGTTCAAGATGCTCTCACCGGGGATAGTCCTCCAACTCCACTCATGAATGAAGTACTGGGAGAACTAAATGATGCCGTAAATAATTCATCGGAATCAATGGTCGTCAATGTGGACGAGAACGCCAGTGATTCAGCGTCTTTAGCTCCCACTGTTCATTCTAATTACGAGGGAAACACAATACTGAATATTCCTATAACCGAAAAACCTGTTAATTATGGAACTAACCAAATCATCATTGTAGTAGCCGACAGAGAAGAAATCAGAAACCCTAGGATTGAAAATATTTTTGAAAGAATCACTAGAATAACAGTAACGCTTAGGAAAAATAATCTTGAATCAGATATAATTCACTTTGTGAAAACCTACATAGTTCCGAAGAGAAAATATTCCTTATTTTTTGTCAATGATATCTATGAAGAATTCAGCCGAATAATGATAAGAAATTTCAAACATTCTGAAATAAGTTTCGTCAAGTGTTCCGCTAGGCTGGAAGATGTCACAGATCCAGAAACAGCTAGGGAATATATCCAACAACAACATATAGGGAAAACCAATCATCGAGGCATTACGGAGACCTTAGAGAAACTTAAGAGGAAATATTTTTGGCCGAATATGAAAACCACAATCCAAAATTATATTAATAAATGCGAAATATGTCTTGCCTGCAAATATGACAGACATCCCATTAAACCAAAATTAAACGTTACCCCCACGCCTTCTAGACCATTCGAAATCCTACATATCGACAAATTGTCTTTGGAGAAATCCAAGTTTTTAACAATCATCGATTCATTTTCAAAGTATGCCCAAGCCTACATTCTAAAATCATCTAATAGTATTGACACAGTCGGAGCCCTTCTAAAATTCTTTTCCCACCATGGGATACCAAAAATGATCGTGGCCGATAATGGAGCAGAATTCGGTAGCTCATTGGTCAAAGAGTTACTAGAGACCCACAAAATTAAAGTTCATTACATTTGTTCTCAAAACCCAAATTCGAATGGATTAATAGAAAGATTTCACTCGACTCTAATTGAACACGTTAGAATACTGTCAAATAGAGACGAATTCAAAAATGAAAGCATAAAAAATAAAGTTAACTATGCACTAATAGCTTATAATAGTAGTATCCACTCTGTTACAAAACTAACGCCATTCGAAGTAATAAATGGTCATGTAGAGAACGACCCTTTACTAGAAGCCGACTTAGAGAAAAACTTAATGACGAATTTTATAGACAAACATCGAGACAAAGTAAAACTAATTTATGACATAATCAAAGAAAGAACTCAAGCCCAAAAGGAACGTATTGCTGAAAGAAGGAATCAGGATAGAGAGGAAGTTCCAGAATTACCCACAGAAATATTTGTAAGAACTAGACAAATTCAAGATAAAACTAAACAAAAATATCATAAGGAAACCTTACAATCAACCAATCCCGAATTAAAAACCGCTCAAATAGTTCCTCGACACCATAACACACAAGGAAAAATTCATACGTCTAATATAAAAAGACCACGTAAACAAACTACGAGTGACTTACCCACTGACACTTCACCTCGTGAACCTGTTCCAGGACCCTCCTCTTCTCAATCGGAAGCTCCGAGGTGAGAAATATAACAACTAATCAAGGGATACTGCCTATTCTATTAGGACCAGCCCGACTTATAAACTCCCAACATACTCTGGTTCACCATTATAAAATTGACAGCTTAATAGATGAATTTTACGAACTAACCTCACAGTACGAAAATCTGTTGAATAAGATCAAAGTAAATCAATTCCAGGTCAGACAGACAGACGAATATTGTAAATTATTAAATTATACTATTAGTATTATTAAGGAAAAAATTACCCACATTAATGTTAATCAAGGTAGAAAAAAAAGGGGATTAGTAAATGGGTTAGGTAATATAATTAAATTTATAACTGGCAATCTAGACGCCTCTGACGGTAAACGTTATGAAAAGCTGTTTACTCAAATTAAGAATAATGAAATAACTGTTCAGGATCAATTGGATTCTCAATTCTCACTCATTGCAGATCTGATGTCCGATTTTAATTCGACCATTCAAGACATTCGTTTCAATAATGAGCAAATAAAAAACAAACTGTTAGAAATTGATAATTTCATGAAAATTAGTTCTAATCAGGCTCTCGCTGATTCCATAAAGGAAATACTCAACCTTCAACAATTAGTATTTAATGTGATACTGACAATATTCCAAGATATTGAGAATTCAATAACATTTTGCAAATTGAGAACATTACATCCTAGTATAATTGGAACGCATCAGCTGTTTGTAGAACTCCAAAAATTGTCAAATACTTACGGTTCCAAATT
Organism: Adelphocoris suturalis; assembly: GCA_030762985.1. Lineage (NCBI taxonomy): Eukaryota > Metazoa > Arthropoda > Insecta > Hemiptera > Miridae > Adelphocoris > Adelphocoris suturalis. The sequence continues at coordinate 47,418,948 of CM061044.1, forward strand.
ACCTTTAGAAATAAAGTACGAAAATATTCTAGAAATAGAATCCACTATTCAAGTTACTTGTGCAATCAAGGACGATGAAATAATGTATTTTCTCAATCTACCATTGACCGATGGGTTACAATACCACTTGTACTTTTTACGACCAATACCCACGCTTAGGCAAAATCAGTATGTTTCTATATTTCCTAAGATAAATTATCTTCTCAAGTCTAAGTCAAATAATACAACAATACCCCTATCAGATAATTGTCAAAGGGGTAGTATCATTCATTGTAGTAAAAAATTAATATCAAACCAGAACGTTAAATGTGAAGAAGAAATACTTAGTTCCAGTACTGCAGAACATTGTGAATACGTAACAGTAAACATTGAGGATAATTGGATTGAATCAATTCCAGAATCAAATCAGCATCTAGCAGTCTTCCCCTTTGGAGACAAAATAGAAATAAATAATAGGCATGGTTCTGAAATAGTGGAATTAAAAGGTATATTTTTAGTTTCGGAAGGTAACAGTAGGATGTATTACAAGGTACAACCCCTTCATTCAGAAAGTGAATCGTTAGGCCAACCTAAACTATTAACCGACTTAAATTTTGAAATTAAAGACTCACAAATGTCAAATACAACGCTTACTCTAAAAGAACTCAGTTTCAAAAATGTCAAACTAAACAGAGTAACACATCTAGAGCCATTAAATATAATTGAATATTTTGTTCCAAGCTTTTGGACTATAATTTTGTATTTTCTTATTATCATGTTTATTACTTATACCATAATTGCGTATTGTAAACAGAAGAGTAAGCTAACCGCAACGAGAACATGAAGGCCTTGCTATTTATTCAAGTCTTTTCTTGTGAAAATTTAGTTTATTTTTAATTTTCTAAATTTTCAGCTTAAGGAGGGAGGAATTATGTGATCCTCTAACATAGGGAGGAAAAATAATAAAACTAATGCCTTCAGCAGTTCTCCCCTCCTAGTGGAAGCACCTCGCTTCGGACCTCCCGAAGCTCGGGGCAGTCGCTGTTGGGCAATCTCTCGTGCGGTACGTTCCCTCTCTGTACGTAGTCGTGTGTGTTTCTTTTCATATTTTAATAAATTGTATTCGGGAATTAAACGATTGTTTTTTAAAAACCGATTCCCGATTAAAGGACATTTAAGTTATATATATATATATATATATATATATATATATATATATATATATATATATATATATATATATATATATATATATATATATACTGTTAGAAATATTTATTCTCTGTATGAACGTTATATTCAACATACAATATTAGACTAAAACCAAATTGGGAAAATACACAAAACAGTAACCGCATCAACGGTAACCAACAAATTCTTGCTTGTTTTTCTTTTTTCTAATTCCAATTTTGTCCATTATCTTTTCGTTTTTGAATCTAGAAATTGGTTTGGTGAAGACGTCCGCCATATTGTCCGCTGTAGGGATGTACTGAACATTCAGCTCTTCTTTTTGGATCATGTCCCTGACAAAATGGTACCTTATGTCAATATGTCTGGAGTGAGAGCTGACTCTGTTTCCACTCGCAAAACTTATCGCCGATTGGTTGTCACAATAAATCCGAGGGACTCCATCCAGTATGCAGCCCACTTCCTGCAGCACGTTTGAAAGCCAGACGATTTCCATAGCGCTCGACGCCAAAGCCACGAATTCTGCGTGCATAGTCGACAACCCAATGCAAGTCTGTTTGTTTGATTTCCAAATAATAGGTGTCTCGCCAATCATCACCGTAAATCCTGAGGTTGATCTTCTGTCATCTTTGTTTCCTGCCCAGTCTGAGTCTGAATACGCCACCATCGTGTTACCCTCGCTATTGATCACAAATTCGTTTTCCATTGTGCCTTTCAAGTAGCGAAGCACTCTCTTGGCTGCTGTCCAGTGACTTCTTCCAGGATTCGTCGAAAATTGGCCAAGCTTTGACACTGCATAAGACAAATCAGGTCTTATGGCTTGCGAGAGATACATCAATTTTCCCACAAGTCTCCTATACGGTACCTTCTCCATATCCTTCTTCTCTTCAGCAGTTGATGGGCAACCAGACTTACTCAGCTCTTGGTACGGATCCAAAGGTGTCAACGCTGGTTTACTTCCCTCCATTCCAAATTCAGTCAAAATTTCTTTGATGTACTTTCGTTGGTTCAGGCTAATCACCCCATCATCTGACCTCTTAACTTCTATTCCCAGTATGTATTTCAAATCCCCCATGTCTTTCATTTCGAAATATTGTCTTAGTAGAGTCTTCAACATTTTCATTGATTCTTCATTGGATGATACCAATATCAAGTCGTCTACATATACCAAAATAATACCGATCCCTGACTTGGTCTTTTTGGTGTAAATACATGGTTCAGCTTTAACTTTTTGCATCCCACCTTCCAGGAGTTTGGAGTTCAGGGTCTCGTACCAGGATCGACCTGATTGTTTTAAACCATACAGGCTCTTCAATAACTTACATACTCTCTGGTCTGACCCATTCTCTGACAAACCTTCAGGTTGCTTCATGTAAATCTCTTCCTTCAAAGTCCCATTCAAGTATGCAGTCTTCACATCCATCTGGTGAATCAGCCAGTTGTTCTTCACTGCAAGCTTTAATACCAATCGTATTGCAGGCAAACTTATAACAGGGCTGTAAGTCTCGTTGTAGTCAATGCCTTCTCGTTGGGTGAATCCCTGTGCAACCAACCGAGCTTTGTAACGTTCAACTGTTCCATCTGCCAAATACTTGATCCTAAACACCCACTTGCAGCCAACTGCTGATTTGCCTGGCGGTAAGTCAGTAAGTTCCCAAACATTCATTGTTTCAAGTGAGGTCAGTTCTTCTTGAATTGCAGCTGCCCATAGGTCTCGATCTCTTCCAGACATTGCTTCTTTGTACGTCTTCGGGTCACGATTCTCAACTGCTTTCGCACAGAAGTACCTGTCAGGTTTCTTGATTTGGGTTCTGTCTCTCAATTTCATTCCGCTGTTCCCATCTGGATTTTCTCCTGAGTCTTCTGGTTCAAGTTCCCGTACCTCTTCTTCTCCTCCTATAAGTTCATCTTCACCTTCTTCTTGCTCTTCTTCTTCTTTAAAATCTTTTCTTTGGTCTTCCATCACTTCAGCTCCATCATTGGAAATGATTTCTTGTTGATTATGAGTTGGGACGATCATCATAATTGTTGCCTCATCAGCAACCTCAAGACTTGCATAATCTTCCACCGAACAACTCTTCCTCATGAAGGGAAATTGATTTTCTTCAAAGATGACATCCCGGCTTACAATAACTTTGCCATTTTTCAGGTCCCACAGTCTGTACCCTTTTGATGTTCCAGCATATCCCAGAAAAACACACTCTGTTGCCCTTTCATCCAATTTTTTTCTCAATTCCGATGGAACATGGACAAAGGCTTTGCACCCAAATGGCTTCATGTGCTTAACACTGGGTTTGTTTCCGGTCCAGATTCCTTCTGGTGTCCTCCCATTTTCTAGTGGGCACCTGTTCTTTACATAGCATGCGGTACTCAGAGCCTCTGCCCAGAAAGATTTGGGAGCATTTGATGCTATCAACATTGCTCTGGTCAAATCTAGCATAGTTCGATTGAACCTCTCTGCCATTCCATTTTGCTGGGGGCTGTACGGGCATGACAGTTGGCGAGCGATGCCACACTTCTCCAACTCCTCCTCAAATGCCTTGTTTATATATTCCCGCCCATTGTCACTTCTTAGACACTTGATTGTTTTGCCTGTTTGATTTTCAGTCATCCATTTGAATTTTCTGAAGCACGGCAGGACTTCATCTTTCGTCTTCATAAAATATACCACAGCTCGTCTTGAAAAATCATCAATGAATGATACAAAATATCTGAATCTGGATTTGGATTCAACAGGGAGACAGCACACGTCTGAGTGGACCACTTCCAACAACTCAGAAGTTACAAATCGGCTAGCCTTTGGGAATGGCATACGAGCGTTTTTGCCCTTCACACAAGCTTCGCACGTCTCATTTTGCTCTTTCAAAACATCATCATCAAGGCCTCTCACTGATTCTTTCCGGTACATAACTTTTATTAGGTCTTTGTTGATATGCCCTAGCCTTTGATGCCAGCTTTTCCCTTTGACCTGAGTAACACAAGTAATCGGTTTGTTAAATATTTTCAGTGAATACATATTGGCTTCATTCCGTGGGGCTTCAATCACTACCTTGCTCCCACTAAACACCCGACAAGCTCCATTCTGGATAACCACTCGGTATCCTTTTTTCTCTATTGTCGCAATCGACAAAAGTCTGAAATTAAATTCAGGTACATGGTATACCTCCTCGAAACTGATGTCAAACGTGCCATCTGCGGTTTTTGTACTAATCGTCACGACTCCTATTCCTACAATTGTGCAGTTCGTCCTTGACGCTAGAGATACCACCTGTGGGTTCACTAATTTTTCATACTTCGCGAAATCTGATCGATTTGGGGAAAAATGAGTACTTGCCCCGCTGTCCAATAGCCATTCATTGTCTCGAAGAGCACTTGCCACATTCAAGCAAATTACATTCATGGACATATGTGGAGAACTGTCGACAGGCTTTTCGTTCTTTTCGTCTACTACAGTCTTCTTCTTCTGTCTGCAAAACCTTGCGAAATGACCCTCTTTCCCGCAGTTGTAACATTCTACTTTTTGAATGAAGTTCCTGTTGAATGAAGGCCTGAACTCTCGTCGTGTTAGCAACGCATTACTTGATTCCCCTTCCTCTCTTTTCAGCAATTTTCTTTTGAACTCCCCACAAAGGATACTTTCCAATTTTTCTGCTGTGTAGTCAGCGTCATCAAATGTGCAAATCATGCTTACAGTGGTCTCATAGTCTTCAGGTAACCCGTTCAATATGACATTACATACCTGTTCATCATTTATTCTTTCACTACCGGCTTTCACAACCTCTGACGCACACGCTAGCACTCGATTGATGTATGTTTCCATATCTTCATTTGGTAACGTCTTAGCAGAGTAAAGGCTTTTTGAGGCTTGAAGACGTCTCAACCTGGTCTTTGGTTGAAACCTACTTGCTAGTTTCTGCCATAAAATTCTCGGACACTCAATGTCTAGAATGGACTCCTGAATGTCTTCTGTGAGTGTTCTGGCCACAAGTCTATATGCACGTTCCTTCGTTTCGTCATCTATTTCATCGAAGGCCAAATCATCATTAGTTGAGACTGCTTCCCAAAGCTTTCTGTCTTTCAATTCCAGCTTTAGGTTGAAAGCCCACGTTTTATAATTCTTCCTATTTAATTTTACAATGCCACTCACCTTATCGATCTTCTGTTCGCCTCCTTCAGCCATCGTTCAGGGCCGTATAACCCTTGTTAGAAATATTTATTCTCTGTATGAACGTTATATTCAACATACAATATTAGACTAAAACCAAATTGGGAAAATACACAAAACAGTAACCGCATCAACGGTAACCAACATATATATATATATATATATATATATATATATATATATATATATATATATATATATATATAGTTAAAAATTTAGTAAAGTAAACAACCATTTCAGATTGGGGCTTTTCGTCCAACTGCCTCAGGCGTCAGGGACGCAGAATTCGTATATATATATATATATATATATATATATATATATATATATATATATGAAAAAGCGTTATTGCAATAGCTTCATTTTCTACAAAAATTCGCAAAAACGTTCAAATGTGTAAATTATTTTACCTGCGGTCTAATTTGTTCAAGTGAGATATTTCTTTCATTAGGAGTATTCATGGTACATTTCGGAAATCGAATCGTCGAAAATCTAATTCATCGAATAGTGATGGTGTGATGAGGCTCTATCGTCAAAATTTCAAAAATTGAAATGTAAGTAGTGCCCTACGCAGTAATTGGTGAACGCCAAATCAATGTAGGTTTCCTCCTAACCAGGTAACGTACCTAATAATGAACGATAAAATTAATTGTATAACAATAAATATAAAAACTCAGCAATCTATAAACTTGAAACTCGAAAGTTTGAAACATTTTCTTGACTTGTCAGTGATCTGAATACCAACACAACGAGAATGACAATCAAAGGTGGTACCTTGTTGATGAGAATGTTTCACTAAGCATCCGATAGGATCGTCGCTACTTTAAGATGATTCGACGTCGAGAATTGGCTTTCAAAGGCTTCAGTCCACTGTAAAACAATTCGTGAAAGAGGGTGCGCATGCGCTTTGGAATCCTCCAAACTCGAGTTTCAATGATCGACATCAAAACCACTGGGCCATGAATACCCTACCCTTATACCTAATAGTTTTTGATTATAAGTCCGAAATAATGTGAATCATTCCATATCTTAGTCTGGTTGCTTGACTTCCGTTACACGTTTGAAGTAGGTTTGGTACGAATGTAATTTTCGGGAACTCCGTTTTCCCAATGCATATTTCAGAATCACGTGGAAGTTCAGAGTCCTGTTACTATTACCACTTGCAAGTTATTTAGGACCTATTACGACCTCAAAACAGTTTGAACACTGGCTTATAGCTGAACTACTTAGCAACCCTTTAAAATACGTACTTAGTTACTTAGATAATAAACTGCAAAACAGTTTTTTTTTACAGGCCGGAAAACGTGGAATCATGTACTCTTGTATGGCCCTCCAGGGACTGGCAAGTCAAAAATAGCAGCAGCCATCGCAAATGATTCTCATCTGCTGCTTTTCTCAATATCCAGTGCTGATTTGCTCTCTAAATGGGTTGGAGAATCGGAAAAGTGAAGTTCCTAGTTCTTAAAACAAATCGTTAGGTACCTTATAGTGTGCATGACAGTTCATCTACACTGCTGTCAAAAATTAAGTAAGGGATCACCATAGAAAAAACTCACTTTCGGATTCGTGGTGGCCGGATCGTAAAATGGCTGCTCACTGAGACAAATTCTAACTTTTCGGTAAATAGTCATCCAGAAAAAGAGTTTACAACAAACCCCAGTTCAATATAATGGTCCAGTCCGAAGTAAACCAAGAACACATTTTGTGAAAAAATAGATTTTCGCGTCTTCAAACAAATGGTCTCCCATCTGGTGGTCTCTTTCAAGGGTTTACGAAATTTTTATGGGTCATTGAAAAGCTGAGTTCATGCTGAACAATTTCAAAAAATCTTTGAAAAGGGTTCATTATTTAAGGATCTACAACCAAAAATTCACTGACAAAAGTAAGCGATTTTTTAAAAATTGTGTTGAAAATTAAGGGATCACTGTGGTTTTTGTTTTTTATTGGGGTTTTGAGTGTTGAGCTGAACTGGAGTCGTGAAAATTGGTTGCTAGGAGTGCAACTGTCACAAAAAAAACCTTTTGAAAAAATTAATAAAAATGGACTGTCATCAGACGATTTAAGTTCGAGAGAACGGATTGAAATGAGAGAATACACCATTTCTTGCTTTAAAAACTATCCGCAGCATCCTGTCATTGAGATAGTGTCCTCTGTCAATGACAGGATGGTGCGGATAATGTTTTAAGCAAGAAATGGTGTATTCTCTCATTTCAATCCGTTCTCTCGAACTTAAATCGTCTGATGACAGTCCATTTTTATTAATTTTTTCAAAAGGTTTTTTGTGACAGTTGCACTCCTAGCAACCAATTTTCACGGCTCCAGTTCAGCTCAACACTCAAAATCCCAATAAAAAACAAAAAACAGTGATCCCTTAATTTTGAACAAATCGCTTACTTTTTTCAGTGAATTTTTGGTTGAAAACCCTTAAATAATGAACCATTTTCGAAGATTTTTTAAAATTATTCAGCATGAACTCAGCTTTTCAATGACCCATAACAATTTAGTAGACCCTTGAAAGAGACTAGATGGGAAACCATTTGTTTGAAGACGCAAAAATCGATTTTTTTCACAAAATGTGTTCTTGGTTTACATCGGACTGGACCATTCTATTGAGCCTGGATTTGTTGTAAAATCTTTTTCTGGATGTCTATTTGACGAAAATTTAGAATTTGTCTCAGTGAACAGGTATTTTACGATCCGGACACCATGAATGCGAAACTGAGTTTTTTCGACAGTGATCCCTTAACTTTTCACAGCAGTGTATATTTTGGACTTTAATCATGGTTGTAGATTTTTCAAACAGTCAATTCAACTTATTCCATTCCAATTATCATTTGAGATTGAACTTAGTACAATATCACCTTGAACTGTCTCAAATGGCACACAAACTAAATACTGAGAATCCAACATTTAATTTCAACAACATTTAAATTCAACATTTTTATTTTCAGAACAATCAAAGAATTGTTTGAAATGGCCAGATCACAAGAAAAAACGTCCATAGTTTTCATAGATGAAATTGATAGCATGTGCAGAAAGAGGAGTGACAGTGAGGGTGACTATAGTAGGAGGCACGTATCCAAATTTATATATTCCACGTTCAATGAATTTTCCCTCAGATTTTTATTCTATATTATCCCAATAAACGTAATTTTTCAGGCTGAAAAATCAGTTTCTAATAGAAATGGATAACAACCTGAACAGCAACAAGCGTTGCATTTTGATTTGTGCGACTAACTGCCCCTGGGATCTAGATGTTGCATTTATGAGAAGATTTCAATGCAGGGTATTTTTACCCCTTCCTGATAAGTAAGTTATGATACCTAAATTTTTTTTTGTGTTTTAAATTTCGGTTAACAAAAAATTAAAGAAGTTATTTCTTACGCATGGTGTCCCAAAAGTAACTGTCCCCACAATTTTCAAGATATCGAAGCAAAACTCGGAGAGCGTTTTTGGGGTGCCTGATTCCAAGTTTTAAGCAAATACAAATCAGGACTAAAACTTTTGGACTACCCAAAGGGGAAGTATTGGGTACCTGCTTTGGAAACAATTTTTCCATTCTTTTTGCCAAGTGACACCTCATTTTAAAGATTTTTTAGTGCTGAACGCGATGGTGAAACCATAATTGTGATACCTGATTAGAGCGTTCTAGGATTTGAGCTGATGAACCACGAAGAAGCGCGATTTTTCTTATAGTGCACACACAGAACAGCTGATCTACCTTCACCAAACATCCACTAGAGTGTACTGGCGTCATTTCATCACTCATAAAATATATATATATTTCTTCTTGTGATCATGGCAAGTCGCCGAAATATTGAGGTATTTTTCCTATGCTTGGAAAGGAATAAGGTATCACAATTCTGGTTTCACCATCGTGTTTAGCACCAACAAATCTATAAAATGAGGTATCACTCGGCAAAAAAATGGAAAATTAGTTTACGTAGAAGTAGGTAGGTGGAATACTCCTCCCTTTGGGTAGTGCACAACTTTTCGGATTTTTTTCTGATTTTTATTTGCTTAAAACTTAAAATCAGGCACCCCGCTCACCAAGTTTCGCATAGATATCTCAAAAATTGTGGAAAAAGTTAGGGCGTTACATGAGCAAGAGGAACTTAGATACTGCCTTATTTAGTGGTACTACGATGCAGTAGGCTGAGGCGTTTGAGAAGTAACATCAAAATGGCGGAAACAGCTGACTGCCGGTAAACATGTGACACCCGTTGAAATCCAAAAATCAAGGAAAAATTGAAATTAAGTTTATATTAATAGGGACATTCCACCAGAAAGGGTGAGAGAAATACAACTAGAACCTACTTAAATGGACCCAATGCGCAAAATGTTAAAATTTCAGAAAAAAAACACGCATAAATGACTTATGGAAAATATAAATTCGGGAAAAAACCACCTTCTACGTTGAAATACACAGTTGGGCCATTTGAAGAACAGTAATGCAATAATAAACCAACTATTCTAAGATTCTTCTTCTCCATACCTCTTTGATTTGAGTGTGAAGTGGTCCACCCACGTCTCATCACACGCCACTATTCGTTGCAAAAAAGCCTCACATGTTTGGGCATTTGACGGAAAGCGTTTTGTGGACGATCAGCACTTCGTGCGCAACTAGATGCTGACATGTTGAAAGATTTTTTTTTTTTTTTTTCCAAACGGAATTTAAAAATCGAGTACTGTGTGGAAAATGATCCAAAAGGTTCATTTATTTATTCTTTTTACATTAAATTGTAATAACGAAAGGCCTGTTCATCTTTGAACCACTCTCGTATGTCCCCGGTTGTCTATAACTCCAAAGTTAAAGACCCCCCCCCTGTATTGCCTAAAATTAGGCTAAGTTTATTTTAAAACCTAGTTAAATGACGCCTTTCACCTCTCAACCTTTGTTTAAGATTTACCTACTCCATTAATTATGAGATAATTGGGCTAATTCGACAAATGACTACTTTAACCAACTCCAAACAGATTTGATGACGTTTAATATTTATAAGTCGTATGGATTCCTTCTTAACTGAACCAATAGGAACGTATAGTAACTCAGGTTTCCACTGCAATAGAGCCGCAAGACTGAAAATCCTTCGTGATCAGAGCAGAGGTGTGGGATTGAACATGTCCGAAGATGAATGGCAAACAATGGCCACACTCACTGACGGGTACTCTGGCGCTGATTTAACGAATTTGGTGATGTATGCAGTTCAAGAGCCTTTAGAGGATTTTGAATACAATCCTCCTCAACCTACCAGTGGATGTAAGACTAACCAAGAGTAGGACGTTGGGTTTTGATTAAATAAACAATAGTTTAAGCAATTTGAAGACAAAAATTATAATGATTCTAAATTACGTACAAGGTGAAACAACTAATGGAAAAAATGACGTTTTTGAATGATTCAGTCTTTTGATTGTGATCTACCCTTACTTAAGTGTAATCACCAACAGGTGGAAGTGAAGTATATACGTCATAATTCAAAGGACCCCATCTCTAAAAATGTCCTCAAATTTCAGGTTCTAAAGGGCGACCTTATACGAGTGAACTATCGGCTCAAGCACCGCCTACAGAAAAAGTGAGATATTTTGATAGTCAACGTTGAAAATGTACTCCCGTGAAAGATAAATTTCATTTATTGATTGCTTAAGAAGGAAGATTCTTCATTTTGAAACGAAAAAGAGATCGAAACAGTGATATTTGGAAAGGTTTATGACATCTCTTTGCAGAAGATGATTTGGTTTATTATTTGCAGGTAAAAATTAGGGACGTCAAGTTCGAAGATTTCAAAAAAGCTTTACTCACAACTCCGAAATCCGTAACAAGTGCAGAACTGAGGAAATTTCACGTTTTTATGGAACAAACTAGTTAAAAAATAGTAATTTTTGGAATGAATATGTTCTATTACTCTACGATTAACCCATGGTTATACAAATTACTCTTATTGTTTATTATAGATACATTGTTCAACTAGTAGGTACCTATAACAACAATTTCAGCTCCTATTGAATTTGCGCTAAAGACGAGTTATGAAGTTGATAAGTATTTATGACATCTGAATTTCCAGCTACTTAGCAAATCATTAGTAAAATGTTTGTATAGCGATAAGTCCGAGCGTTGAATATTTGAAAATAATTTATTATGTACACCTTAGATGCCTACGAGTAATTGTGGCGCGCAAGCAAATCAATAAGTAATTGTATTACATTAATGTAGACTATTTAATATTAACAATAAAATTGTTATTAGCTAGTCAGGTTTTCCTTAATATAGATATCATCAAACCATCGATATTAGGCCTCATTAATTGTGTTCTGAATCACGATATTGTATCACATTCGAAGGGAATTACCTCGGAAACTCGTGTTGGAATGGGATGAGTTCGAGCAGTTGGAAATCCATTATATTGTTTTATGGGAGTTTGAAGTTAGGGTCGGGTTTGGCGATCAGATCTTGTTCCCTCTTCAGTTGGGCTTCTCGGTAGTGCGCCATTTCTAGGGCCTCGCGCTGCTTGAGGTCTTGAAGCTTTAGTGCCCTCTTCTGAAAAAAAGAAGTAAAATATAATTAGGATACTGCAGCAGTTTTTTTTTAAAGATTCACCTGGCTGTGGGACCCTGGTTGGGATCTGACCAATTTCATGTACTCAAAAAGTTCTAGCCAACGAACTCATCTTTTAATTTGGAAACTTGATTTTTTGGCAAAAGAACGAAAGAACGGTATTTCTTTGATCTGAACGCTAAGGAGAGCTATCCTGTGGAATGCCATATATATCAAAACACCAACTTCAGGAATTGTTTACGGATTTCAATGCAGAAAATTTCGAAAATTTTCATTCTATTGCAATAGCTTCAGTTTCTACGATAATTCTCTAAAAGATGGTTTGGAATTTGTAGATTTCCCTCTTCTTCATCGTTGACATTTGAAACATCCTAAAAACGATTACATCAATCAATTGTGGTTTTAAAAAATTGGAGGGCAGCACCAAAGTTTTTGCCTAGTCAAATTTTTAGTCCTGCCCTCCACTACGAATGTAATTGGTGGTAACTACAAAAAACTAAAACACATGTGTGACTGATGACACAGATACACGCATTGATCGAAAGTTGAGGGGTTTAGATGCAATAATACCGCAATGAGTAATCACTTCACAACGGGAGTTATTGGACTCGTCCTTATTAAGCAGTTAGACGTGTAATGACAGCGGGACGATCTCTGGAGAGTCATCCTACGCCCCCTTCCGGTTCCAACCCCAGATTTTGATACACCTAATTGCCCAACTAATCGGTATTTTAGCAAAAGGATTAATTTAGGATATATTTGTTTTTGAGATGTGAGCTTGCAACCATCCAGACCACCAACTGTACACATCATCCGGATCTATTTGTTCAACTGATCTTTATTTTACTAAAAGGGTTGGTTTTGAATATTTTGCGTGGGTTTGGGATGCAAGCTAGCGAGCATCCAGACCTCCAAATTATACTCATAGAAAATCCCCCTGACTCTCCTGAGTTCGAACACGGTCGAGTCAAACAGTAACTACCCTACAAATTGCTTGACGGGGACGGGTCCAATAACTCGAATAATGATTACTGATTACAATATTATTGCATTTAAACCCCTCAACTTTCGATCAAAGTGTGTATCTGTGTCATAAGTCATAGTAGTGGTATAGTTTCTGGTTGTTACCGCCAATTAGATTGTGGGGAGGGGGGGGGGGGAACAAAGTAAATAAGTAAACTAATCACGTAAGTGAAATTATTATTATTAAAATAAGTAAACTAATTCCATGAAAGTAAAGGGATACAATGTTAGATCGATTTCGATGGTTGGGTCATCATTGATAACAAACAATAACTGAACAAACATTAGAAATGACACAGCTTCTATAGTCCCATTGGTCGAGAGAAAGGAAATGGCTTGAGTACAACCAAGTGTACACAAAGTGAAGGGTACTGTAGCTAATCGAACGAAGTGACGGGAAGGGGAAGATTTACTCTATCTAGTTTTAACAAGGGATCCCAAGCTTTACAGAAATGGATCAATCAATGGTGAATTATACTGAGGGAAAATTACGAAATGTTCTAGTGCATTCAACATACCACCCTTTGGAAAAAATGAAGAAATTCTACAACCTGTTTATTTGCCTAATCAAGATTGTTACTATGATTGGATTCCCCAAGATGATTTGCAAATTCAGAGAGAAGTGCAACACTTACTTTCAGTTTTGAAGATTTTTCTGCGAGCTCCATCATCTCTTTCTTGATGTAACGTACCCTCATGTGGTAATCCCTGATCATCATAAACTGAAATAAACGAAATAAACTGATGAATAGTTATGATATAAGTGTTATTCTATGAATTATTATTAGTTATGGAGTACTTCTATTCCATAAAGTAGTCAGAACCTTCACGCTCAAACTCATGAATGGACTTGAACGGGTTTTTTGCAACATTATCAGGATGGCACAGGGAAGATTTGTGTAAAAGAAATTTTTTAAAAACGTCCAACCAGATTAGCTGACATCGAAATTCTCTCCTTTTCACCCTAGGAATGTGAAATTTGACAGGGAGCCTCACTAGGACATTAAGAGGCGAATGCAATGACGGGTTCTAACGAGATCAGCTGACTTAGCTAAATTCTCTCCTATTCACCCTGGAAATTTGATAGGGAAGCTTTCTGGGACATCGGGAAACGAATAAAATTATGGGCTCTTTCCTAAATGTACATGTGTGTGTCCGTGCAATGCACGGGTAGCCCGCTTCGCTACCCCATTATTTGGTTCAGTGTAACATGACACCGCTTGTTTTGTTGATTATTGGTAACCAGGATCAACCTAAATTCGGTTGCTGTTGAATTTGAACGGGGTTCAAATATGCCTTAAGGCCGTATCACACTTGCATTTTTTTCATGCATTTTTAATGCTCGAACGTGAAGAAGACAAAGTGCTTTTTTCCAAGGTCAGTTGTGAATGTTGAGGAAGAAAAAGTGCAAAAACAGCGCATTCTGGCGGAATGCAGTTTTATTAAGTCTGTCAGGTTAGGGCTCCTATGGGTTTTCCATTGAATTGTTACTTGTTGAATTGTTTATGTTTTAGCATTTTCCGCGTTCAGGTAAAAATTAGAACATGTTTTAATTTTTCCAAGTGAGTTTAAAAATGCTCCGCTAGGATGCGCAATGGTCGAAGAAGCTGACCTTGGAAAAAAGCACTTTGCTTTCTTCATGTTCGAGTTTTAAAAATGCGAGAAAAAAGCTGAAAAATGCATATGGCCTTTACCGTAGCATCTGTCTGCACTTATGAAGTCATCTACTGAGACGGATAATGCACAACATCATAGCAAAAACTTTTAGCAAAAACGCTGCAAATTATTTCACAAAGGTTTATTATTTTTTCAATTGAGTTTGATCATAGTTTTAGTTGGCTTGCATACGTCATAAGGCCCGTCCAGACTCCTCGGCGTGTCCTATTTTGAGTTGCCACAACCTATACTTCTATAATTATATACGCATGTTTATATTTCTCGATTTGAGCTCCTATCTATTCAAATAGTTATTGCCTTAATAATATCATTATCTAAGTACGTACGAAAAGTCGAGAAGATATGTTATTAAATATGCGTAGGAAAAGCATTGGTATTAACACACAAATATGACCTAGAAAAAAACATATATTCATGCCTCAAAGGAACGCTGTACCCACCTCATGGTGCCGCGGTGTATTATATGGGTATAACACGTAAAAGTAATAAATATCCATTCTCCTACACCCCTCTGCTACGCCCCTGGTCACTCCAGCCACCACAAGGTGCCACGGCACCTCATCTCACTCCACCCCCCGCTCACCCCCCTCATCGCCCACCGTGACCCCCTGCCAAGAGTGTGACTAACACTCAAAGCCTCAAAAAAGACACTTTTTCGCCCGTTTTTGGCCCATAGCATTTATGCGAGTAAAGCGATCGGGATGGTTAAACGTTAGGACCAACTACACCCCAAATGGAGTCTATGTGCGAAAGAACGGGTTTTTTAAGTAAATTCTTAGGCCTTTTATGGCCCGAACGGCAAACGGACATTTCAAATTTGGATTCTACGCACCTTGAAACGTGAAGTGACAAAGTTTGAGGGGGGTTATAAAAATTTTTTGCTACACGATCACATAGGCTTATTATTGGAAATAATAAACCAAAACTACTTGACCGATTATGAAGATGACCGATTTTTTTTAAAATCTGTTCGTCAGGGTGGACTAAAATTTTTGCCCAATTAGTTTTTCCTATAGTCCCTAATCTAATTCCTAGTACACACATCTAAAAACGTACAAACTTCCGAACAACTTTAAGAATTTCTGACTGAGAAATTGAAAAATATAGTTCAGCTTGATGAGATGTAAAGAGCCAAAAAAAAAAAAAAAAAAGAATCGAGCTGATAAGTTGAGTAGACCCGAGAAAAGTAAAGTAAAGTTCTAGAGAAAATAAAGTAAAGTTTTTAAAGTAAAGTAAAGTAAAGAAGTAAAGTAAAGTAAAGTTCTAGAGAAAATAAAGTAAAGTTCTAGAGAAAATGATGACACACTCCCCTTTAACAATTTTTTGAGCTACCTATTTATTGTGCTAATAAGCGCTGTCCAACGAACTCATCTCTCTATTGAAATGATATAATTTACCTAACCCTTCATTGGGAAAATAAATGCAAAATTTCATTCTTATTTATTGCTGAATTACTCTTACCATAGAGTTTAGTTCATTCGTATTTATGGAGGCAAACTTCTTATTTTCTTTTTCGACATCACTAAGAACAGTTGTTTGCTTTGATCTGAAACAACATAATTCATCATAATTAGGTAGATAAGTGCATAACATACATTTGAATCAACCGGCACATCTCTTAGTGATTGCATGAGTTTAGGTAAAATTTTATTGATTCATCTGTCGTGAAGTATTTTAAATTTGCCTGGGGCCCCAAACGATCGTGAGTGACGTCAGTTTTGACCTTCTAAACTTTTTTGGCGATAAGGAAGCAATGGACCTGGGCCATTCATTTTGATATTTCTACCATGGACAGACCTCACCACCATGAGAGACTGTAAATGAGGATAACCATTTCCTCTTAATTGAAATGTACGTATTTCAAATGTTATAAGGCATTATTCATGAGCCAATCTAGCTAGACACGAAGAGTAAATTATTTAAGGTCCGATCTAGATAGACAAGAAGAGGGAAGACTGATGAAATTGAATATACATAAATGTCTATAATTTTAATCCTTGGAAGGGTTCTACCAATTAAACTCCGCTACTAGGTATTTTCTATATCGCCAGCTATGGAACACAAATTCAGCCACCCCCCAGCCAATGCCTCCTGTCATTCAGCAGGCAAACCATCCTGGGCCTGGATACGTTCTCCAATTCGAAATTGCCCAATTGCGGAGCAGGCTCCAAAGAAATGGAGGATATTATCATCAGCACCTGAGTTGCACATGGAGCAGGTCGTTCGTTGGCTGTCCGATCTGATATAGGATCCGCAGCTCAATGCCAGCATTGCCGTCTTCAATTTTAGGACCCAGCGACGTAACCAAAAAGGGTGATCCTCCTCAGTCTGGAAACCATCAGTTTACTACTAGGTAACTAGCTGTTATATTGAAATAGGTCAAACAGAAATACACCTTGATTATTAGGCAATCACATCAATGCCTAATCTATAGATTTTTTTCAGGCAGGAGAGACTCAAATCATCTGCATGTGTAAGGAGACTCTTATAACTAGACAAGGCTAGTTGCAAAATACAACGCAGGACAGAGCACAGCTGAGGGTTGATGAAATGCTCTAAACCTGCCTGAACATTTGATCAGCAGCTACGGGGAACTCAACAGGCCAGGATCATGCATCAATGTCCATGCTTGGAGCGTAATGAACTAATCCCTAGATATAGCACAAACAAAGCTGATTTGTCTATTCTGTTCTATATAGAGAGACTCCAATCATGTTTGGAGCTTGGCTGATATTTGAGCTCGACATGGAGAAGCACAGAGCACGAACTAGGGCAGGTTGTAGGTACGAGCTCTGAAAGTAATGTGGTCTTGTCTGTACCCCAGAGCAACTCGGGCACGGAATGGCCACCTTCTTGCCCACCACTCACGTTGCTTGTGCTGCGGAGCTCTTGGTATGAACAACAAAACTATCTACATCAGGTATATACGTAAAGCTAACTAGCTATAGCGCAATTAGTATTAGTAGCTTAATGTACGCCATCACGTTTCCAAGCCAGAGGGAAAAAATCAACACTAACAATGTAAAAGAAAAAAAAACATCTAAGTTAAATTACGTTAGTTCCTGCAGCTGTTTCTGCAACTGCTTCATCCCAGGCTCGTACAACTTGGCCAGGCCATCACCACATTTCTGGGCCCCGCTCTGATCCATTTCACATGGCACGTTCAATAAAAATTGTTTGCACAAAATGATATTGTTCTTATGAACATAAATAGGAAACAATCTCGACAAAACAGAAGAGTGAACTAAAGGGTGAAAAACAAACAAAAAATGTCAAAATCAAAGCATGGAACAGGAAGGAAGGTCGTTGATAACGATGATAAGAAAGTGTAACCTGTAACAATGAAGCCTTTCCTTGATCGATTCACCAAAATCGTTTATTTCGAAATGTGGAAAGTGTATTTTGTTACTCTTTTTATTTTGTTAAATTTAATTAATACAAACCGTGTGTTTGCTTGTCAAAAGAATTTGTAGAAATCGGTGTTTTGTTGTAAGTTGATGGTTTTGTCTTGTTTGCTTAGTAATATATAACTACAAGTGGAAGATAAGAAAATACTAATCGATTCGTGGTGTTCGTTTGACAGGCGGTGAATCGAATTTTCGGAAAGTTGTTTTCGTTTTCTAGTTGGTTCCACGTCAACGTTGCAAGATTCTGCCGTTCGACATCGTCTTCTTTTCTCCCATCTCAACAGATTTCAATACTGGCTGGTCGAGGAGCCGACAGATTTTCCTTTTCATACTGATTAAGTTCAGTCGAAAATATCGTGAAAACCCCTTCGGGAGATCGGACTTCTCTCCGACAGCATGAGTTTGGTCCGTGTGACAAGTTGGACATTTATTTCCGCTGCTATCTTCGGCGTGTTATGGACAGAGGCGGTGGTTCCTCATAAGAAATTCGAATACAAATATTCCTTCAAACCACCCTATCTAGCTCAGAAGGATGGATCGGTACCTTTCTGGCAATACGGCGGAAGTAAGTTCACTCTTTTCGCTTATACTTTTTGAATATACCTTGTGGTATCTGGAATGCAGTGCTATATCCTTTAGGAGTACCGTCTATGACTTGATATTACACAGATGTCGTAAAATAGGTACACGATAAGTGCTTCTGTATGTCAACGAAATTGGTTTTTGAAAATGTTAAATAGCTTATATTGTACCTATTGTATGGTTGGTAGGACCAGGTGATTTTATGGATCTTTGGGGAAAAGCGTGATTGTTGTATGAACCGCTTTCTCCTTATGGTTTTCTGTGTGACTGATTATGATTCAATGCTACTGAATTATTTGGGTATGACTCCGAAATGTTCTGAGGCATGAATCTATTGCGTGTACTAACTTAAATGATTATGACGTATACCTAGATAGAGCATGGGTAGGTAGGTGAAGAAGCTACTTAGATAACATCGCAGCTGTGATGCTACGTGTCAGGTGTGGTAATGACCCTGGGTGCTGAAAACAATCAATTTGTTACCTGTTGGTATTTATCGCTCATTATATTGCGTCGTCAAAAAACGATTAGGATGGTAAAATAATTTTTTTCTCTTCCGTCTCGCTGAGATAGGTAATTAAAATGTAGGTTGGCAGTTTACTCAAGCCGTTGATTAGACACGTAGGTACCTACTCACTTTTTTTGGGGTGGTGGGGGTGGGTGAAAAATCAACTAATATTTAATGAATGTAGATTACCTCTCAACCATCTAACAGTTTCTTGCGAATTTTCGTATAAAATGAAACTAATGCAATGAGTCGGAAATAGTCGAGCATTTTTTCAAAGTGAATCCTTAAATGATTCAAGGGAATCCTGTACAAAATATTCATATGTGGACAACCCTAACATATTAGTATGTTACCTAGTATGATACCTAGATATGCTTTGTAAATCTATATTATATATTTCTGTATTGGCGCACCTATAGCTATTCCAGTGCCATATGGGATAAGCGTGGGCCAGGAGTTCTGTTATTTTATTTCAATTGGAAAAATTTTCCACAGTGGAGATACGCCCCCCTCTTGCCTGGAAAACTTCTCCAGGGGAGGTGTTCTGTAACTTTTAGATATAACCAACAACTGTGCACTAGTTTTCCACTGGACTAATTTTCCACCAACAAGCAAAACACGGGCAAAACAACAGTGTAGGTAAGTAACTACAAAAGTACTTACCTACTTAGTTTCAGGCATTACCTCTAAAACCGCCATGGTTCAACTCTTATGGCAGCAAAATGAAGACAAATTTCGTATTTTATCATATCATTAGGGACCACAGCACTCGTTGATTAAATTTACATTCAATACATGAATAATTAAACAAATAAATAATGATAAAATAAATCAATGGTTTCCTTACACTGTGATACAGGACAAGGGAACGCCAAAATTTCAGTGTAAATGCGCTTAACCTCAACTTGTAAATCTTATCTCTTATAAGGGGGGGGGGGGTGAAATGTTTTCCAGAGATATGGGTTTTAGTGAGGATGAAGTGGAAAATGGTGGTGAAATGTGAAATGTTTTCCAGAGATATGGGTTTTAGTGAGGAAGTGGAAAATGGTGATATTTTCACCCAGTAAAACTGTTTTTGTTTGAACTTTTGTGTATCAAACATATCCACCTTTATCCATAATTAACATCGCCTATCAATTGATGTTTGATGATCCTCTTGACTTTCCCTGCTAATGCATATCTCTATAGTGCTGTCTGAAATTTTTTACAAAATACGACGATTTTTCATTGAGACAGAGCGTTTCTAGGTTAGCGTGGTGAAATGGTCGAGAAGGCAAAAATATTGCGAGCTGTGAAGTTTGATCGGCTCTTTGAACTTGGGTCAGAGGTAGTGCGCAGCTCGAGAATGCGGTGGTGAAATGTTAATAATGTTGAAGTGAAAAAATGAAGAACTTTTTAATCATTTTTCCGCCAAAAGAATTGGACCTTGGTGGTTCTGGTGGTAGTGCCTGAAATTAACTACTCTTGGTTAGTTTACCACTGTTGTTTTGCCTGTTAATGGACAATTATTCCAATGGGAAACTTAGTCCACCATGGTCCATTTCTCGAAAAATTAAACCCCCCACCAGTCTCTCAACCAAGTAGTTTTCATGTTTCTTTTGTACTCTAGGGAGAGTGACAAAAGTTGGCTTGGCAAGGGCAAAATCGTTAGGTCAAGTTCTGGGGGGGGGGGGGGGGGGGGTCTGGAACTCTATTTCGATGTGAAAACTTTTCCACAGTGGAGAAATGCCACCATCTTTGCCTTGGAGAACTTCTCTGTTGACGAAAATATAATCTGCAGTCTTTGTTTACATTATTTATTTCATTCCAGAAAATATATGTATGTGATCTTGAATTCATGATGAAAAATAATTGGGAGTCACCCCAAACAATTGAGCATCACTTATTATCTCTCTCTAAACTCATCTCTTGGATATGTGTTTGAAAGACTTGGAAAAAACTTTAAATTACAGAAAAATAAGCATTTGGTTGTATAATAAAGAATTGATTCTCGGGACCACCTAATAACACTTGCCTCATGACACATTAACAAAGTTTAGCGTGATTCAGCCTTGCAAAATTCTTGCAATGGAATCAAAACTCAATTAATTTATGCACTTCTGTCATGGGTGTGGGTCCTCATCAATTTTTCATCTCATCCGTTTTCTTTGGATTTCTTTTCCTCGGTACAACTTCACACTATTGCCAAAAGTACGAGTATTTACTGGACCTCTCACCAAAACTCTATATGTTTCTCAAAAGTATTGTTATTGTAACTAGCTGTGATGGCTAAGAATTATAAATACCTCAGCAGAATTTGAATCATAACTTTTCCAGCTCAGGAGAGTAGGTATCCTGCCTAAACCTCATGGCTACTAAGGCCAATTAATCAAATCTCTTTGACTATGGGAGTTCCTCAGCGTGTAACATTAGATCAAAATATCATCAAAGTACATGCTTCCCAAAGAGTTGCTTCATGCAGAGCCCAAATAGTAACTTTAAACTACCAAAAACCATGGAGTGTTGAAAGACCAGCTTTGTTTGGGTTAGTAGCTAGGAGCTCTTGCCAATATCTGTTCTTCCATGTCTTCCATCTCAGTTGAACAAGTTTGTTCACCTCCACTGGCACCATCCTAGCTTATTCACCTCTAATGAACCATTTTGGTGAGATGCCTGTCGAATGGCATGTCCCACCCAAATGTCTTCTATAATGTTGGAGAATTTCTCCCTTCGCATGCTTATTGGCAGAAAATACATAGGGGGACTCTGTGGACAATGCCACCACCTGCTGACTCTTGCATTTTTCTAGTAGCTCTTGACCATGTTCAACTACTCATTTGTGGAAAGGTCTGGTTCCTTTCCTAATGAAGCCTGAATGATGCATCTTGGGGCAGATCAGAATCCCATAATTAAGCTACATTCATTTTGGGCATCTCCTCCAAAACTCTGCTCTACAGTACCTCTATTCAAATTGTACTAAAGAGGAGATTAAGTTTGATTATACTGGTATGTTGTTGGGTACTACATACATATCTGCATGCGAAGTACCTAGTTTCTTGATTTATTAGTTTCGTAGAGGAACTTCTAGAGGTAAGTTCCAAATAACAGTAAAATCCTAGGCATAGTCAAACAGAAATTGTCAATTAAATGTTTGTAACTTGGATTTGAAGTTTGAACGTGGGGTGGTCATAACCACTGATCCAACTCCAATCAAAATTCATAGGGCTATGCAAAGATAGTTGTTAACTAACTACAATTTAGGTTCTTGGTATAATAGATTTTAGTAGTGGATTTAGAAAAGCAACTCTAACGAATGTGTCATTTAGTTAGTTGGACAACATTGAATCTGATTACAGTTGGTTTTTACTTTTGACAGATGCAATCGCAAGTGCTGAGAATGTCAGAGTAGCGCCATCACTGAGAAGTCAAAAAGGTGAGTGGTTCTTTGGTTTTGTAAACTTGATTGGCAAAGTTTACGTATTTTCCCGACATATTGTCAACATTATGGTGTTACAATTAGGATAAAAATGTATCATTGCCATTGTTAACCAAATCACAGTAGTAATCTGTCTGTCTATCTGAGCAATAATTTAATTATTTATCCTGAAGACTATTTTGAAGGTTAAATAGAAGGTTATTGCTTTCTTAACGATCGATGATGAATTTAAAAGAATAATCCATACTCTAGAACAACAGTCTTACAGATATTAAAAATTTTCAGGTGCAATATGGACCAAATCTAAAACTAATTTTGAATGGTGGGAAGCTGAAATTGTGTTCAGGGTTACTGGAAGAGGCAGAATCGGTGCTGATGGTTTAGTAAGCATTCCTTTTAACGAAAAAAACATAACAAGTTTTTTACTTACTAAGCACTCTACAGGTGATGATAATTTTTTATTCAACACCTTAAATAAAATGTCTATATCTTGTTTTAGGCTTTCTGGTACACCGATAGCCAGGGTGCATATGACGGTAACGTCTTCGGCAGCTCGGACAAATGGGTCGGCTTGGGTATTTTCTTCGATTCCTTTGATAACGACAATAAACACAACAACCCCTACATCATGGCTGTGGTCAATGATGGTACTAAGGAATTCGACCATACAAAGTAAGGCCATTAATAGAAATTTATGTAATATAATTAATGAATAAGAGGACATGGTAATCTCAAATACCGTTTTAATTTTATTCACAATTTGGATAATTCTAGAGGGCTCGGTACTGACACTTATGTTTTTGATTGGCACAAAACGATGTCATTTGCAATTGTCAGCTTTATAAAGTAATCATTAAATGGGATTTGTGGGGTAGTTGGCTGTGAGGAATACATCCTATAGGGTTGTTGAGGGTGAGAATGAGAGGTCAGCTTCTCGTATTATGTAGTTTATTCAAGCTAAGCGCTTTCGCTTTCTCTAAGTTTTGAGTCTTTTATTAATTTTAAAACCAAAATTAAACCTCCCCTACCTTAAACAACATGTTAAAAGGTACAGCAAATTTAAACTAAGACAAGAGGATGGGTCCCCCTAACCAATGAGAACAATAGAAAGACTTATATATAGAGCTCTGACGAGGCCAATAGGCGAAAGCGCTTATATATATATATATATATATATATATATATATATATATATATATATATATATATATATATATATATATATATATATATATATATATATATATATATATAAGTTTTTAATTTTTATCACGATTTTAATTGGCTGATTTAAATAAATTTGATTGAAATCCAACAACACTGCTATTTACTTTATTGAATCTACTTTATATTTCAGTGACGGTTCTTCGCAAATGTTGTCTGGGTGTGTGAAGGACTTCAGAAACAAACCATTCCCCACCCGTGCTAAAATTGAGTACTACATGAATACATTGACGGTAAATATGGCAGTTTAAATATTATTGTTATTTTCTCCTAAATTTATTTAATTATCTCTTAAAAGAGGTGTTTTCGAGATGTTTCTAGGCTCTGACCATGCAATAAAGACTTAAAATCGAAAATTTAGATAAAAAATCTAACATCAATTTATAAAGGATACAACAATAGTTGAACAATAACTACATATTCTCGAATTATTAACTCTGAATTAGCGTTCTATGTACACATCTTTTATATACCATGGGTTAGAGACGTTTATGTGTACAAAAAATATGTGGGACAAATGGGAACATTCATTACGGTATAATTTATTAAAAGTTTGTATTTCAAGAATACAGTGGCAAAAACACGTGACACACAAATTTTAGGGCCCCAAGATGAGTGAAGAAAAATATGTTTGAATTGTAAAACATGTACAAATTAGCGTAAGTTACAAAACTGTGCTCATGAGGTCTACATTCTTGAGTTGTGCTGCAGTTTCTGTAAGATTACTTTCAGCGATTGTTGGGTGAGGCCTGTATGCTATATTGCTATTTGACACTTGTTGTTAGGTTCTTTTCCACAATGGAATGACCAACAACAACGATTACGAGATTTGCCTCCGAGTGGAGAACCTCCACCTCCCACGCTACGGCTATTTCGGCGTGTCTGCTGCCACTGGAGGTCTCGCTGACGACCACGACGTCCTCCAGTTCCTGACGACGAGCCTCTACCCACCAGGACAAGCGCCGGCTCCGGGCCAGGCCACCAAAGTGACTCCCGAAGAGGAGACCAAACTCTCACAGGAGTATGCTGATTACCAGAAGAAGCTCGATCAACAGAAGGAAGAGTAAGTTTGCTCTGAACTCCATGTTCTTGTTACAGAATGTATTGTGTTTCCACAGCCTTGAAGGTGAATAACAAAACGGTCTATTTCTCCTAAGAAAGTATAACTGTTCTGGTAGCTGATGGAGGTAGATGAAGTTGATACATACCTACGAGATCAAATAGGTCTGTGCAATGCATATTAGAGAGCACATTTATCACCTAGTGCCCAACTATATTGAAGAACAACTAACCACTATCATATACTCTTCAGCTAGTACATAAACCCATATAATAGTACCCATATTGTTCATTTAACTATCATTACTTGAAACCAAAGTTTTATAGGAAGATAATGTCCAATGTTATTTTCTTGTTGCACCCGTATCCATTTCTGATGTACCTATTTTAGAAATTCAATTCCCTATTGAGTGAGAAGGGGTCCGGCTGGTTATTAATTTAATCGTGGGATTAAAAACAATGTCGTTCAACATTCTTTCCTCAATTTCTTTTGTTGGATGAGTACAAG
Source organism: Adelphocoris suturalis (assembly GCA_030762985.1). NCBI lineage: Eukaryota > Metazoa > Arthropoda > Insecta > Hemiptera > Miridae > Adelphocoris > Adelphocoris suturalis. The sequence goes on from CM061044.1 coordinate 47,444,236, forward strand.
TAAAATGACCATAGTTCTTATGTCTTCTGATGAACCGTTTTGTAGATGATTTCTTCTTTGATTTTAAATTTTCAGTTACAAGAAAGATCACCCTCAGGTTAAGGACGCCGACAGCGAGTTTGAGGATTGGTTTGAGAGTGATTCACAACGTGAATTGAGACAGATTTTTGCTGGTCAAACTCAAATATATGATCAAGTTAGTATACATTCCTTTCTTCTTTGTCACATCTCAATAATATTGGTTATAGTATGTATATTACTCTAATTTGTTAAACTTTTTTACAACTCTAAATATCGCTTCATGTAAAAAATGAGATCATCGGATCCTTTATCATCTTTCTTGATTGGTCTAGATTATCACGCCCTTTTGTAATAGTGAATCCATTAGAAGGTAAATAACGATTTTTTGTATGTTTTGAATAGGTTCGTCTTCTCAGTCAAAAACTGGACGAAGTCGTTGGAAGGCAAGAGAGAGCATTGGGACTTTTAAGTACCCTTCACCAAGGAGGTGGGCAACTCGCACCTCAAGGAGGTAACTTAAATATTCCTTTTTTTCAATTTTATTTATATTAGTTCGTAATTAATAAATGTCGATATAAAGCTGTAGTTGATTGAACTAAATTATCGATTACCTGTAGTTTGCAGCGGCACATCGTTGAGAAATTATCTGAATTTCCTAGTGATCACAATTTCCTAGTGACTATTACAACACACTTTCTCAATGTAGGTATTGTATGGATATTTTCAAAGAGAGTTCGAGCGGTATTGAGATTATTGATTGATTAATATAACTTATTGAAATAGAAATATAAGTTTCTGAAAATTGAAAAGACACTCGAACCGATTGCTGGAAGAGAAGTGAAGTGGGGGCTCAATCGGCATTTCAATGCCAGCATCGCAAGCCAACATTCAAATGATGGATGAGAATAGAGTTTGATGACCGGAGTGGACCAACGCACTCTATTTTTAATAGAAATACAGAGAAGGAAGAATTTGAAATGAGATATTAATTAGATACTGAAATTTAGACATTTTTTCTCTGTTGCTATCTCACAGTGCCTTCATAAAACCTCATTATTGGTATCACCAAACAAACACAAACACCATAAAAGCTGACACAATGTCAAAACTACATACCTACCTTGGTACTTTTCTCAGTCTCAATTTTTTCGACTAGTTGCATACCTACCTTCTTGTTTGTGAGTTTTAGTGATTGGATGTATTTTTCTGTTGCAGGTGCCCCTCCTCCACAGATGGGTCAAATGGGCCAACAACCTTTTGTGGACACTATCAGACGTCACGAAGTTGACGCACTCCTCACAAATCAGAACACAATGATCACCGCTGCTCGAGAAATCAGGTTAGTCACTGCCAGCAAAATGTTGAGAATGCTTCTTGTGAGTTCGATTTTGCATATTCTGTTTTCTCCTACTTTCCTTTATGGGTGTTGGATCCAAAGCTACCGTCACTTGTTCCTATCATGTAGCAATATACCATTACATGTATATAGCATGAAGCATTATCCTTTGTGTTATTTACTATCCGTGAGATTAATTTATCCAATCTTTCGACATGGCTCTTTCATCAGATCTTGGTGCTATTTATTTAAATGAGGAAGAGGTATTTCTGCTGTTATGCTTCGTGAATGATCTAGTTTTCTCATTCGGGGCCTGTTAGTCCAGCTGTAAGTCTGTGCTCTATCATATGTGAACCCTGAATTCTAATCTAGTTTTATGGAGTCAACTCACGAAGCACTATTCCATATGAGGACATTATTATACTATCTATTATCCTATTTTGGCAGTCTTCTCCCTTTGTCTAGGCATTTCAACATTGTGCATGGAACACAAACAGGCTTTTGAGCAGTATGTGTTGTCAGATTACTTTACCCTAAATGATCTTTCTTTTCCCCCCTTGTATTACTTATAATATTTTTGGAAGGGAATGAATATTTCATTCAATTAGGTTTTTAGCTAGGCAACCAGTTCTTTTACTAACAGTTCAGAGCCATTTACTGGTGTTGCATGATGTTCTGATGTTGAAAGCTGTCTCTAGCTTACACACATCACATCTTGGGATACAATAAACACCCTTGTAATTAATTTATTCTTTATTTGCAGGAATTTCCTTGCTGAAGTAAACACAAAAATGGAGCGAGTGCTGGAGAAGCAGGAACGCGGCACGGGCACCGCTCAGGTCATGGGCTATGATACGGTGTCCATTGTCAACGAAGTGAGGGAAGCACTGAATGGTGTCAAACGTGACACCGAAACTGTCGCTCAGAAACTCATATCACAGGGCCCCAGTTTGTCGAATTGTCCCACATGCGTCACTCCTCTGGTTCTAATGCTTGCTATTGCTGCACACCTCATCATCATATTCATCTACTTCATGTACAGGTAAATCCGTATTTAGTTATATATGTAGGTGGCTGCTAGCTTGGGTAAGATCCTCAAACAGGATTCAAGTAACGGTTTAGTAATGTTTTAGGGTTTCCTGATCTTGCTATGCATTTCCTGTTGTTTCATGTCATAAAGTCTGGATTTTTTACGACGGTTGTTTTCGAAGTTTAGCACATTAACATGTATAACACCTTACGACGTGTAAACTCTCTGACCATGGATACCCCAATTGTTTATGTGCTGCGCTCTATCTCGAGCTTCTCATGTTTGGAGCCCCATTGAAACTGTTCACTTTGTTTTTATTGACATCTACTCTTAAACTAATACACTATTTGGTTTGCTCAACAGGGACAGCAAGGAATCGCAAGCGAAAAAGTTCTATTAAAAGCCGCCCTCTCAAACTTCACTTGTCAAACAAGAAACTTCCGTCAAGGTGATCACATCCGAAAGAACTCTGCGTCCGCTGGTTAGGCGCTCTTCTTCGGTTGTTCCCACCATCGCATGAACCGTAAAATTTGTGCTCTGTCTCTTGAAGGGTCATTTATTTATTTTCTTCGTCAATTGATTTTTTTCAAACCTCAACAATATAAATTATAAAAGCAAGTAAATAGCGGTTCGAACGAAGACGACAGTTTTCATTGTAATGTAGGACTCTCCCTGGGCTTTGCTTAATTGATTACTCTGATTATGTAACACACCCTTCCCCTCCAACCCTTTTAATTGAATTTTCTTGTTGTGATTATTCAGACTCAACTGTCCAACTTCCCCAGTCGACCAACCTAAAATAAACTCATTTCTGTAAATTCTGATAAACCATACTCAGATAATTTTCATAAGCAACATAGTATTCGTTTTCCAAATTGATTTTAAAAATTCAACGGCTTCCGACTTTTTAATCCCTTATGCCGGGCAAATGAAATTGCAATTAAGTACTAATTTATTGTTCATGTACATATATGTATAAATTTCACATTCATTTGAACCTTTTTTCAGTTATGAAATTACTCATCCTTCCTGCATAGTGGGTACTATTAAAAATAACCTAGTTTTTTTCTTTGTTTTCAACTATAGCGTTGAATTTGCTTAACTCTGATACAGCCGTAAATTTTATATAGAAGATGTGTTTCCACTGGTGTTTGAAATTCCTATTGGCATCGTTGGAATAATTATCTGTTTCACCAAGAGGTACAGCGAAACGAAAACTGGAAATCGAACTGGATTCCCAATTCGTATTAGGGAAAGATAATTGAAATGTTGGTTTTGGTATTCATTTAATTATAGATAGGGACCTACAGAGTATTTTAGTGTAATACCTCTCTAATTTTTCGTCGACATAATCTTCAGTTGTATTTTCCTCGCGGGAATATCTAGTTTTTCCCTGTTTCATGTTAATGTTATTATAAAGTCCCGCTTACAACCACTGTTCGTGCAAAGTGCCCAATTTTGTTGAACATAACAGCTTTATGTGTAGCTAATTCAACGTTGTACATAGGTACCTAATTATTTTTTCAAGAAAATGCTGAAAGAGACTTTCGCAAAAATCTTGTTGTGATTTGTATAAACTCTTGTTTTTAACGAGTGAGACGATTGCTGTAGAAAATGAGGTTTAGATTTTTAAATTGATAATTCATTTTTCGTATTTTGTTCATATTTTCATACTTTGTTGTTTTGATTTTTTATACGAAACTTAGCTTTGAAAATATGTTCATTTCATGATACTTGTCCCTTGACGAATGGAACTAATGGTTTAAAATATTTAGTAAATGGTGTTTAGGGAAGAGTCGAGATGTGTTTTTGTTTTGGACGGGTTTTGTCGATGGTCGATGGATTTAGTTCCGTGCTAGGCACAGCGTTGGTCATTATCGAAATGAATTAGATACGTAACTACCAAACATTTAATCATTGTGCATATGGTTTAATTGAGTTTAAACAGTAAGTCACAGATTGGTGACGTCTACATTTTTTGGTGAGTTAGGCTTTGGATAGAGCCTTTTGACATCAGTCCCCTCAATAGCTAACCCATTGAATACCGATTGATTGATTTCAAATTTGGCTCCAATTGTTTACTATCAACCAATCCATCTAAAGCCTGAAAATTTTGTTAGTTGAATCAATGTCAACTTGAATTGTTGGGATTTACCTAATAATCAAAGCTTCTTACTCAAAGATGATCGATCTGATAATTGGAGGACGTTTAGAGCACCATACACTCAAGAAATAATGAATCATTGAGCTTTCCATGAATCTTCCCAAGAATCATTGATTGATTGATTGTTTTTGTTGGATAAATAGTCACCCACATAAATACATTCATGAATGCAGAAAGTAACTTTGATTATTGTTACATTCCTAACTTTTTCAATAACTAGTAGGTATGTCTGTAGCTTTATTTGATTCAGTTTAATTGAGTAAAGTTTGTTTCCATTTAATTTTTCGACATGGTACCTACCAAGAAGCGTTGCCATTGGGCTGATGATTGGGATGACGAGCGTCGCTTCACCAATTCATAATTACTTTCAACACTTACTGTAGTTCAATGGTTGGGTGGATAGTTTTTTAAAATCTAAAATAAGTGACTTAAAGAATTCAATTTATTCGATAGACTTATTGAAAATCTGGTAAAGACCAACGTTATCATACCTAATAGTTAATTTCATTTAATAGTCATGTTATGATTTAGATAAATAAAAATAGTTGGTATCTTGTATGTGGATAAAACACTCCTTTCAGTTAGGTACCTTGTCTGGGCCTCAAATTAAGCCACATGATATCAATATCCAGGTATTGGGCAATTATTGCAGTGCTCATAGAATCCAGTTTAACGTTAATGGAGGACATGAAACGAGTCATAGTCGTAATCATAGCAAACCAAGGGCTCGGATTGTCTGAACAATGTAAATATTTCTGAATATCTCATCATTTTTGGGTGCACTCATTGAATTTTACACCTATTTATAATACTGTTGGTAATTATTTTTCCCAAACGTGACTTGTATGAAATACAGAGTCAACATTTAAGTCTGTTTACTTGAAGGTTGTGAATCGGTAACGCCAAATTCCGTGATTGCTATCAATGTTGAGGCAGACCTGCTTGTGAAGGTATTAATGATAATGGATTGATGAATGGTGAACCAATCAACATGAATCGTTTAGGTGGTTCATATATTATGTATGCTCTGGGATATTATGTGCACTGCAATAATAGCTACTGGGTTGAGATCCATCAAGGCTGGCTTACCTTTAGGTGCAGCAATTCCAGCATACCTGTGGTCACTTCACCATTATATATCTACTCAAGACTGACTGTAGACCTTACTACTTGAGTTTACTCCTTTTTTTTGGATTTGTTGAGGTGAAAAATTATTTCTTCCTTCTCCATGTTTTAGTCGTTGATGTAGGGTACGTTTTTGGTTGTATGGTGTGGATGATGGGCGAAAACGTCCTTGATGATTATTGTTGCGAATAATTGTTATGATACATTTTATGTTCTTTTATATTAAAAGGGTATTGAACGATTGGATTTTATGTTGCTATTTTTATTTAACTACCTGGAGTGTCTCAGTAAAATAATTCAGTCGGCCAGATAATGTTTTTCTGGACGTCCCTCAATGCATTAGGTATTTATTAGAGTACTAGCCGGTTACCCGTTCGTTGCACGGACCCACCTGCACGGGTTAGTCGGTGCATAGACTGCTGAAATAACCATATCCAGACTGTGTTCGTAACTACGGAGGCTACATGCCAAATTACAGCATTAAATTAGCAAAATCAGGCCCGGATTGATCAGGAAAGAGGCCATAATTTCAAACGTTTCTTATTGTCCCAAAGAGTCTCCCTATCAAATTTTAACTTCCTAGGGTGAACAGGAGAGAATTTTGCTCACCCAGCTGATTAGGAAAGAGCCCATCATTTCAATCGTCTCGTAATATCCAAAAGAGTCGCCCTATCAAATTTTTTCCTCCTAGGGTGTACGGGGTGAATTTAGCTTACTCAGCTGATCGAAGTCGTCAAAATCATCACATGCGAAGAAAGGCCCCGGACTGAGTGTTGGCAACCATAACAAAATTTCGGGGGCCAAACAAATAGGTTTTCCGTCCAGCGCTTCGCACGGAATATCAAATTCCCGTCCATCACCTATCAGTAATGAAACCCATGCTTCACTCGGAACACTCGTTGCCAACCCGTCAAGGCTTCTCCAATTGTCAAGAATTTCCACCGCTAACAAACTGTTTCTTAGCAACCATAATAACAAAAGTTCGGGAACTAAACAAATCGGTTGCGAAGGGTAGCTCCGTTTATGAAGTAGAGGGATGTTTTAGAGGTCCAGACCAAGCCTATGTTGTGCGCCGGAACATGCTGATCATTTTACGACCGCTCCCGTCAGAATCGGTCCAGCCGTTTCGCCGTCTATTGGTAACATACTTAGAAACAAACAGATAGTTTTAAATATAAGGATTATGCGGGAATGAAACGATGTGGTGTTGTAGTTGAGAAGCACAGGCGTAGCGTGGAACATTAATTTGGGTGGGGGCACAGATACAAGTCTATTAACTACTTCTACATAATGTCCTTAAAGATACATAAAACTACACGCTTAAGTTTTAGCGAACTAGTCGAAGTTTAGTTTGGTGTGGGAGAGCTACATAGCTGCTTTAGAATCGTACCACTTGCAGTGTCCCTTTAGACACCTTGTTCAATGCCGCTAATGACCCTTGTGTGGTTGAGGTGCGGCTTAAACAGTAAGAAAAAAAAAAAAAAAAAAAAAAAAAAACTACAGGTCCTTACATCTTATTTCAGAGACCTTTTCGTGGCTCGGACCGACGCGGAAATGCTGATCAGGCCGTCAGTATTTATTTTTCCCCAATGATGTAGGTACCTACGTAGGTTGATGATGAGGGAGATTTCTTTGTCTAGATCCTCTATCCGTAGTGTAGGTAATCATTGACATATCAGCGATTTATAATAGTAGAGGTAATACTCATGCATTATTTATTGATTAGGAAAATAGGTTATAATACAGTACCCGCAAGACGGCTCAGTCGTGCAGTTTAGTATAATAAACGCCTTGATAACAAGGGGCAGCAGTTATACAATTCCGCAAGGCTGCTCAACATTGCGTCTGGTTACAATGGGGCTGCGAATAATGCGAAGCTCAAGGAAGAGCGCTGGTGTTATACTATAATATAATACTAAGTACATATAATAGCTTAATAATATAAAAATGAATTTATTTGTGTGCGTTAGTCTGTCCGGTATAGACTCCAAAACGGCTGGACCGGTTTCGATTTTGTTTTTCCCAAAATTATCGGCACGAATATGACCTACATTCAAATCCCCAAACCTCCGTATCCGTAACATCCTAAATCGGGAAAATCCCAACAACTTCGTCCGCGTAAATAACTATGTAAAACTTACTTCAAATATTTGTAAAGTGCCAATTTGCTGAAAAGAATTTTTCTCTACGAGTTCAACAAAACCAAAACGATTTTTGCCCGCAAAACAGATTTTATTAGAGTAAGAAGGTTTTTTTTTGGGTAGCGTGAAACTCCGGTCGCAAGCTTAGTTTTTTCATACATGCTGTAGGATGAAACTGTTTGCTGCCATGGTTACATTGGGCATAATTACATTTTGATGGTTTATTTATTTTTCCTCAGAAATACACTTGTTGTTAGTGAAGCTCCAGAGGGTTTGGCTTTTTATATCATCACAAAAAATTAGCTCCGAAAAATGATAGGCAATATTTTCAATTGGTGTATCCAGTCATTCTTATCATACTTGCACATGTGATGGACTACAAATCTCTCAGAGGTGGAGACTAAATCTAGTCTAATCTACTACTGTGTAGTACGAAACCACACATAAAATGAAATCCGTTTTTATGGATTCTGAAACGAATCCTAGAAATTAAACGCCTTTTCATATTCTTTTCATATATATTCATGTAAGTGTGTGTGTGTGTGTGTGTGTGTGTGTGTGTGTGTCTGCAAGTGAGCGCGCGCGTGTGCGTGCGTGATTCCAGACGATAACTCTCCTTAGAATTGAGATAAAAATCCCGTTCTTACGCCAAAAAATCAAGCATTCCAAATAGAAGGATAAGCTCGTTAAAGCACTAAAAATTGATAAAAACGGCTAAAAATAGTTAATTTAATTTTTTTTTTTTTTTAGCAGAATTTAGTCAAAAGTAGTTTATTAAAGATAAACTAGAATATTGAAATTTTTTTGCACGAGGCACTAAGTGCCGAGTTTTGTCATAATATTGGTAGTTAACAATTTATTTGCACTCAAAATGCTTAATTTATAAAACATAAGTGACTTAAAATATGACATCTTTCCCAAAGTTGCTCATACGATCATGCTGCGTTATTAGAACTTTTTTCTGAACCCAATCCGTGAATGCCACTAAATTCGCTTGAATAAATTAAGCAAAATCACAATGTATGTTCTTGGCTCGTGGACAGAATGACGACCTATAATAAATCTTTCTTGAGGGAAGGAAACCCATTCAACTTGTCCTCAAGAGTTAGTTTGCTGGGCATTCTTGTGGGTCCAAACTTCAACTTCTACTACCACATTGAAGAGTTATCTTGTCTGGTGGGTGCTCGTGTCTGTTTAAGGATGCCACGCCGGGCACCTCCAGAAAGACATTAGCGGTTCTGAACATCAAAAGGGAGTTTTTGCAGTTTTCCATCTGAATCGTTCAGCTGATTCGTTGTACGAAAAGAGGTTTATCTAGCGCAAGCAAACCAGAAGCTAACCACTGAATTGTACTCGAATAGGGAATCGTACGATTGAATGACACGATTCAAAAGTCACACTAACGTGACTACACTACTCCAAATCTTCGTCATTAAGCCCGATTCATAGATTACGTAATGTGTAATGAATTCTTTCATAATGGAAGAAGTATCAAATTAGCAACAACGTTATCTGTGGTTTAATTTTTTAACTAGAAATAGATGTTGTGGAAGAAGGAAGGGAACTTGGAAGGGTAGGTAGTTGTTAAGGCAATATCGAAATTCGCCTTGGGTTAGGAGAACCTCATTCGGGAACTTCAACATGATCAGCTATCAAGATGTACATACCTACCTATACTATAAACATGTATACCTACCTACCTGTACCCACCTACAAATGTACGATATTTTACACTTTTTTCCTTTGGCCGATTAATTTTCATTATTGAAGATGTGGATACCCCTAATACACTACAAAGGGCAAAGACAGCCGTTTCTGTCTGTGTCTATTTTCTCTGTAATGTGGCACAATCCCAACCCATTTCATAAAAATTGATCAATCGGTATCGGAGCTTCGTCAACAACAACCAATTCAGGTTTGGCAGGTGCAATGGTTACCTATTTTAACAAAATTAGTAGGATGACATCCTGAGACTTGTACCCGAATACACTCGAGAACGAAATCGGACTGAGGGTAGATCGTGAAGTTTTATAATCCATTATAAGGTATCAGCACAATTTAAGTTAGGATGAATCCTTCAAACCAACCACCTTTTTTGAAAATCACGAATATTACAATGCTCATGTCGTGCCACGTTGAAATAGGAACTAAAAAAAATTGATTATAGCATTATAGGTTATCGCCATGGAAGGATTCGGAGCTGTATTCGTTTTCCCTTCCAAATAGGATTTTTCTATTCGTACAACGAATGGACGGGTAATGGTTAAATCGGCCGTACTAAATGCCATTAGATTTCGTTCTTTTAAAAATATATAAGATATTCAGCTAATCAATTAACTTGGGAGCCCAGTGATTGAAATAGTAAACCTTGTGTAACAATTTGCAGCGTTTTTTGTTGTTCTATTTTATTTTATGAGTTTCCTTTAGGATTGCAGGAAAAATCTTACTTATAATTTGACCTTGGGGACGGGGTAACAAAATCGCGTGCTCCATCGAAAAAATCCATAATTGCTTGAGAAAGGACGAGTGTGAACGACCCGATTGTAAGTATAGGTCGGTACGTACCGTATCCCGGGGGTAAGATGACAATTGGAGGCACAAATGTGAGAACGAGGACTCGAACTGACTGTGGGGACGTTTGTGTACGTGTGTACGGTGCACACAGAGCTCTGATTAGCCTGTTTGCACGGGCAATGCCTTGTGTGCCGGAGTCAGCGTGTGCGTGATGGGGGCCGGGGGAGGTTATTAAGGGTTGAGAGGCCCAAAAGGGGAGGAAAAGGGCCAGAAGGGGGTGGAAAAGGGCCAGAAGGAAGGGGAGGTCTGTCTATTAGCGCCCTCATTCGGATTCCACTCGCCCGACGCTTTCACGTTCTCGTTCATTTCCACCTTCGATCTGCTTTGAAATCCGTCCGTCACTTCGGGGAGAGCTTGTCGGGGTTTTCGAGTTCGGCAAATGGAGTTAGACCCCGAATCCGCCGTTCCCCTCATGAAATGGCCTTTTATCGGGTGAATCCACGAAAAAACGTGTTTTAAGGTGTGTGCACACAACAAGGAATGCACTTTTCCCTTCCGAGCGTATTTTGGTAGTGGGAGCGGGAATATTGTGATAAATTTTTGGAAAATTTGGGGAAGAATAATTTACATAAAAAACTAATGGTACATTATTATGTAGACGTGCCACCTACCAAAAGACAATAAATTAAAAATGATAATAGGGTTCTTCATGTTGCTAATTTCAATACCGTTATTTTTTACGTTATATTTGTCACCGTTTCTTAATATTAAAATATCCCAAAAGAGCTTCATTTCAAATTTCAACACCGCAGATTGATTAATATACTCCTGGTTGAATTTATTAAAAAAGAAAAAAAGTGTAACGCACTAAATGTCACGTTACGGTAATTTTTATTAAAGTTAAAAAAAAAAAAACTGTGTACACAAGAACTTGACTCGGTGAATTTGGAACATTTATTGAATTCCAAACCAATCATATGTAAAAATAAATAGAAGGGTAAACTTGGTAACATAATAGAGAGTTTTTGTTCTTCCCGTAAGATTTTCTCCCGTTGACGTGTAAAGCAGCGTCTAGAGCAAGCAGCTGGAGATGCTAGCTCTTCACGTGATTTTTACGCGTATTTCTACACGTATACGTGAAAAACCAAACGCTAACGTCACGTTAACGTCTCTATAAGTGTTTCAGAAGCTGTTTCGTATTCTTTTCGTACAACCTATTCTTATTTAAATAATTAATTGCTTTATAATTATTCATAAATACATAATTATAAATACATTTATTGCTTAGGTACCTTAAATGGCTGAATTTTGTAGCGGAGCACTTCACTATAACCTCTCGACTTGTTGACCAACCAACGTGTTGTTGGCAACCACACAGTAGTTACCTTTGCTGATAACTGCGTAACTGCGGTTACCTTAGTCACACTGAAACACTGATTACCGGCAACTGTTGTTACCATTGCGTCAGGCTATGATGACTACCCGTAGGCCGAAATTCCAACGAATGCATTTTCCCGTGCACGTGTAGATAGGCCTTTTTCCCGTACACGCGTAGTTCTACACGTTGACGTGAAGATTCGCGCATGCGCAGTTGGTATTTCAGTCTTTTCACGTACACGGGTAGAAAATTACGGGAAGAACAAAAACTCTCTAATGTTCACTTCATCAACACGTAATAAATGTATTCAACTTGAAGTAACAATGAAATGAAGCCTCCAAAACTTCAATACCTACCTTCCCTCATTGTTACTATGTTACATGGTGACTGTTGACAAACCAAGCTTCAACCGTAACAACTGAAACTTACTCTGGGACAAAGGTTTTGTAAATATGTCTTCAATTCGGTTTTCAGTGTCCACTTTTTCGATGTTCAGCTCCCCACCCGTCCCTGACGAAGAAATGCCTTGTCCTGATATGTTTCGTTCGTCTGTGGAACTCAGGATTTTTCGCAAGAGGAATGGCAGCTTCATTGTCCACAAGCAGTGTTGGAACCTCTTTCAAACTACCCATTTCTTGAAGTAATCGGGTGAGCCACACGACTTCCTTCCCTGCTTCACTAGCTGCCACAATCTCAGCTTCCGTCGTTGAGATCACAACTGAAGCTTGTCTCTTGCTCACCCAAGACAGCGTTCCACCTCCAAAAAGAGCTACAGCTCCAGAAGTTGATCTTCTTGTCTCAACATCTCCACCATGATCAGCGTCACTATAATTCTCTAAAATTTTACTATGATGGGCTGAATATGTTATCCCTATGTTGATGGTCTCTTTTAAGTACCTACCGAAAAACCCTCTTGACTTTCAACCAGTCATTCCAAGTTGGTTTTTCCAAACTTCGTGATAGGAAGCCAACTGCATACGCTATGTCAGGTCGGGTTCCCACCATCAAATGCATCAGCGCATCAATAGCTTGTCGGTGGGGAAACGACTTCTCAACATTGTCATGTTTCTCATAATCTTCCGAGTCCTTATCCATTGTTGTCGCTACAGGTCAAAAACTCTCCATACCAAATTTTTCTAATACCTTTTTCAGGTAGGCTTTTTGGGTTATCATGATTTTCCCATCTTCTTTTTTAAGTTAAAACCCCAAATAGTATGACGCAGGTTTCGTGGTGATCTCGAACTCCTTCCTAAGATCCTTCACAAAATTGTCCAGGTCTTCTTTACACGTTGCTGCTAAGATCCCGTCATCATCAACATACAGAGCAATCATGATCTGTGTACCAATACCGACTTCTTCAGGAACAAACATGGATCTGCCTCACTTTCCTTGAACCCTATTTTCTTTAAATATTCAGCAATTCGCATATTCCATATCAATTATTGAGAATGATCACCTGTATGTAAACAATTATTCAAATAACCATGCTCATAACTCAGCTTGTTGCCCACGCACTTCACAGTAGTTAACATAAGTATGGTTATAAATCGAGAGCTTTCGAACGAATGGTCAACGAATTTTGTGGGATGAAAAATGAGGAAGTACCATTTCCCTAGGAAAAAAAAAAAAAAAAAAAACTAGTGAATCTTGCAAGATATCTGCTTAGACGTCATTAACCTCTGAGATTTCATAGATGAATGACTGATTTTTTCCCCCATCGCTTAAGTAATGAACTACTCTGGATTTCATAAACATATCTTTTAGGTTACGTCTTGATTATGAAGTGAGTATCGAGTTAAGGACATTCGGCTGTAATTCTTTTCCGGAAAGTGCATCCTATGTTATTGGATAGATATCAATGTAGGTTTTACCTCGTGGTTAATTTTTTCCTGAATTTAATAATCCTGTTGTTTAAATATAGCTTTTCCCAATTTAATTCGATATTTTCCCAATTAAATTCAACATTTTCCCAATCAAACTTAACATTTTCCCAACCAAATTCAACATTTTCTCAACCGAATTCAACATTTTACCAATCAAAGTCAACATTTTACCAACCAAATTAAACATTATTTTCTAGATCCACAAAAAAGCAAGGATAGTAAAGGATAGTTGAGAAAAATGAAAAACAGCAAAATAAGCTAAGGAAACCTCTCATTGAATCAGTCAAGTGCATTGGTAACATCTCTTCCTTCAACTTCAGTAAACCGGGCGAAAATGACAAGGGGATGTATTTCGTGTATCACAAAAATTCGGTTACATGATCTCGCTGTTTAATGTTGAATTTGACGGGTAAAATGTTGAACTTGATTGGTAAAATGTCGAATTTGGTTGGGAAAATGTTGAATTTGGTTGGGAAAATGTTGAATTGGGTTGGTAAAATGTTGAATTTGATTGGGAAAATGTTGAATTAGATTGGGAAAATGTTGAATTAGATAGAGAAAAGCTATATACAATCAAGGGTTGTATTTATAACTATTGGGTACGCACATATTTCTCTCCCATTCACAGTTCAAGCCGATGTGGACTTGGGGAAAGTGAAAAAAATTGCGACACCCCACGAAATAAAGAGAAAGGGGAGGTTGGGACACTGTTAAAGTTAGAGAGAAAGCGCTTTAAAAGTTTATCGCCGCTTCACCCCCCCGACACTGTTGAATCGGGATCAAGTCGCGAAAAGGCAGAGTCTAGTGCGGCGCAGCGTGACCCCCTTCCGTTAATCAATTCAGTCGATCAAAATCGCGGCGCCTCCGCGACGCCGTCCAAGACACAGACGAAAACAAGGTTCGTCTGGAAGCCGTTTCCACACAGGAAGCGATCCGGATCGGCCTCGAAGGAACAGTTTAAAAAAACCCGTTTTATTATCTACGTTTTTTTCAAAATGTTTTTGTTGTTGTTTAAAGGTAAAGCGGTGGCCTTATTATAAATGTTAAGTTGTAAATGGGTGGCGGGAGGGGGCCGCTGCAGTCGAGGCGCTAGCGCTCTGCAGACCAGGAGCGCGGCGAGGGGCAGGGCTGCCACCGCCTCGTAAAAGCGGTAGGTCAGCGTGAAAACCCCTCTAAGTAAGTTTCATATATTAACCTTCAGTACACTCGTCAATTTACTCACATGAATGCCTGCGTTGGATCTATTTGACCGGGTAAATTTAAATTTAAATTCGTCATTTTAAATGGCTATAAAATTGTAGAAATAGTTATATTCTGATTGAGGGAGTCACGCTCTTCAATTTGAATGTCATCTTCGTCCAAATAACCTGCTGTATATGATTTAAATTGGCCAACGAAAGTATCATGTCTATAACTTCTAATATCATGTAAAGTCGCACTTTGAGCGCTCTTCAGATTTATAAAACACTGCTCCAAATCATTTATAGTAGGTATTTCATTACGACAGTTCAAGCGAGAGTGGATAAGTAGGTATGTGTACAAATAACGTCACACATAGAGGCCGATGACCTCAAAAGATGGCGGAAATAAAATGAAAACACATCTGATCCTGCTCGTTCCTGCTGGATTCGTTTACTAACATATTTGTGAACCTCGTGCTGTTATTGTTTTTGCGGTTGAAGCAGCAGACTATGCGGGGCCATTTCTAAATCAATATTTGTTGTTCATAACAGACGCATACAGCAAATGGAATGAGGTTTACCCACAATAACGTCACCTAAGAGTAGAACAACGATTGACTGCTTAACCCGATTTTTTTTCCACTTTTGGTATCCCATTAGTGCTTGTTTCGGACAATGCAACATGTTTCAAAAGCCAGGAATTCCAAGATTTGTGTAACCAACAAGGAATAAGGCAGAATTTTGCTGCTCCATATTTCCCGGCGACTAACGAACCGTCGTAAAGAAGTGTTTAAATGATGAAGAACAGTTTGAAGATAGCAATTTACTCTGGGGAAACTGTAGCCGTGGGATTTGCAATTTTTCTGGGAGCATACTGAAAAACACCTCATGTAGTTACAGCGTTGTCACCAGCTGAATTGTTCCTATGAAGAAGACTCGATCACGGTTAGATCTACTGACTGGGAAGGAGAGTGATGCTGGAACTATAGAGCTAAACCATTAGCAAAGCAAAGGAGTTTCGAAGTTGGAAAATTTGTGGCTATAAGATTTTACGGGAACAGGGAAAAAATGGTGTTTCAGTAAAATTGTTGGAAACAAGGACATTTACATTACTTGTGAAAATTGGAACTGAGACTCACCGGCTAAAAAATATATTTTGCAATAAAAAAATATATATATCAAATCCCCAGATAAAAAATTTATTTTTTTGGATAGCAAAATATTATTTAGAACTTTATTATATAGGCTATATTATATAGTACCTACATATTATATAGGCTCTACAGCCCTTCTTTCGACTCCTATTGGGAAATGCACCTCACCATTTGATTCAGGGCGAAAAAATACTAGTAAAATGACCAAGTTAAACATTTTATTATAAGCGGCCTCTGTGCGGCGTTTTATTGTAGCCTGACACATTCATCCCGCTCCCTATGAATAAGTGAGAAATAACCAGATGATAATCCTCTATCTCAATTATGATGACAGGAGTTACTAATAGTTTTATTTTACTAGAACCTCTATTGTACTCATTTATAAAGTTACATTTTGTTGGGTTGGCTTATTGACATATGATTGAGAATCAAATACCTTATTATATTTCCATAAACTGTAATGAAAAAACCTTTTGGGAATCTTGAATACTCATCTATTATTACAAGATGGTATCGATTTTTTGAATTTGTAGGCAGAGGACCTTTAAAATGAATACTCAGCCTTTCAAACGGATGGGTGGCCTTAACTAGTTTTGACGCGTCTGGTCTATGAAATTTTGGCTTAATTTCCAAGCATGTTGAGCATGAAGCAGTTAAATTTCTGACTTCCTTGACTGAAAAGGGCAGATTGTGAGTTCGAACCCAGTGAAGCATCCAAGTAATTCCTGGATGACACATTTTACGTGCAACGAATACAGTTTGGAAGCGTTGGTCGAACTGCAAACTCTCGAAATTGTATCTGCTACATGGTTGTTTTTTCCTGGTCTGTAAATAATATCAAAAACATAGCACGATAGTTCTAGTCGCCATCTAAGAATCTTTCCGTTTTTTATTATATTCTACTGTTTCATATCAAACATAAAAGCTACAGACCTGTGATCTGTAATGACTTTGGAATGTCTCCACAACGGATAATGTCTCCACTTCCTCAGGGCACCGACAATTGCGTAAGCTTCCTTCTCCACTGCAGCATGTTTACGTTCGGAATCATTTAATTTCTTTGAAAAGAAAGCTACAGGACGGCCTGAATGTGATAGGACAGCTGAAATAGAAAAATCTGAAGCTTCAGTCTCGGCTTCAAAAGGATTCCCACAATCAATAGTAGTGTCTTCGTGCGTAAACATCGTCATGCATAAATCGATTCTAGCTATATTACTTTCCAGGGACCAGAAATCGTTCCTAGCAATTGGATTAATTTTCCTACCTACAAACCCGATGAAAGGGTGGATCTTTTCTACGAAAGCTCTCTTTTATAGCTTTGTAAGATGGCTTGATTATTTTTTGGACGAAGGGGCATTCCATAATTGTTTGTTTTACCACTAAACTTCTCCGATGCTGTAAAAATAGAGATAACGTATTTTGACTTTTCTTTTTAGATTTCGTACTCTTGGTCTACTAATCGATGTTTAGTTAAGTGGTGAATTCACGCTGGATGAGAATGCCGGCATTTGAAGCTCTTCATTGTAAATTCACTGAGGTTATCCTTTGCGTGTAAGGTGCCGGAGGCAGTGGGGGCAGCGACATAGAAAGAAAAAACTCTCTATTATTAAAGAGAAAATCGGTTTGTTTGTTCCTGAGAAGGTTTTAGGCTATATTACGATCCTCTAGTACTCCTCTACTACTTCATCGAAACCTCGCCTTTCCTTAATGATGTCGTGTCACCCGGGTTAACAACTTTGTAATTAAGGAAAAGCCGGACATGCTTCGAACTTTTCATGTCAAATGTGAATGAGCTGGGTTCACGCGTAAAGAACTTTCGATAACAAACTCAACGATACCCCAACGATTGCGGTGGGTTTTTATTCGTAATGTTATGTTTTTTCAAAACATTGATATTAAATACACCTTGTTAACTGCAGCAATGTTGGTCGGGAAGACTTTTGTCGTGACTAAGGTTTTGATAAGAAACGGGGACGCTTGGTTGAAAAATTAATTAGGTACTCTTGATTGCTGAAATTTTAATTGGAGCCTTTTTGGGACTGCCGCAAGGGGAAGGTTAGATGGGATCAGTCTGGGTAGTAAGCAGGAACGGGTATGATATCAGGAATCAATCAATTAATTTCAAGATCGTTAATTATGGGACTGAGATAGAGTCTTACCGGCTGATATGAAGTCAGGCAACGTAATGAATCTTATTACAAGGCGCTCAGCGACAGTGTCTCTCTAGCGGGACTGGGTTCGTGACTGCGCCGACTGGTGCCGCAGGCTGTCGGTGCCGTCACAAGTATCAAAGCTCAAAGCTAAAGAGTCTGCAAAGCTACTTTTAATTCTGCTGAATCCTGATGCTATAAAAGCCTTTGACCGAATTTGTTCGTTGATAAACAAAACACAATTGTAGTGATTTCAACGTTGCCGATGCTGATTTGCATTCATGAAGATGAAGTCTCACTTCTTCCTGTATATTTTATCTCGCAATAGACGTTTTTCCTTCAAAATGTTTTATCATCGTATCCGACAACTGGAATGCACTAAGCACTAAAAATATTCTGAAAACGCCTGTTTATTTGAATACTACCCAATTTTGATTATGTATAAAGTTCATGGTTCACATAACCATTGAACAGTGTAATCTAAGTAACATACAACACCATAGTAACACAATTTTAGATGAAGAGCAGAAAACAGAAGAAATGACAAATCTGGCTCACAGTTGTCCGAAATTGTGAAACTGTACAGGAAAGTTAGGTACCGTGAACGTTTCTTATTAATAATAGAGATGTAGGTGGGTTGTCAGGGGGTGAATTTGATAGGGTTCTCAGATGAATTGTTTATAAGCTAAGTACTTCCGCCAAGTAAGCCTCAT
The DNA here is from genome assembly GCA_030762985.1 of Adelphocoris suturalis. NCBI lineage: Eukaryota > Metazoa > Arthropoda > Insecta > Hemiptera > Miridae > Adelphocoris > Adelphocoris suturalis. Next base: position 47,463,026 of record CM061044.1, read on the forward strand.
CAGAGCATTAGGTATGTTTGAGTTAGGGTAGTATAGGTGAGTTTTAAGTTAAGGGGGTCCTCCTTCATCATTGTGTATTTGGCAACCAGTTCAACAATTGTTTTTGGATGTTTAGCTTTTTATGCAGTTTCTGTCTATTATTTGGCTAATTTAAGTACCTAAATTTATTAGCATAAATTTTTGCATAGGTTTTTTAATGTTCTAGTTCATCGTTAATTAACTTTCAGCATGCACATGCTTTAAATTTGGGTCCCAGCTCCGAAAACGACAGGAAAAAGCGTTACACAAATATGATGAGTTTTGTATTGATCTCCATGTACAACCATTCCGTTGCTTTTGGGAAGTGCAACTCCCTTAGTTGTCGTTCCACGATATTCGTTCGCCACTTGTTGGAAACCTCTCAATTTATCACAACATGTCATGATTTCTAAGCCGCTGTAGTGTCAAAGGAAGCTGATTTATAGCGCTAAGTTACTAACTAATAATGCATCGTAAACATAATAGCGATTTATGTTTTATTTTTCTCCCTAAAATAATCATTGTAGGTGCCTAATGGTAGTAGCCTAGTGATGTAATAATAGTATAACTGTAACTGCGTAGTAATTCTGGATTTATATCAATGCATCAACACTTTGAAACCACTCAGAAAAACAGCATTCAGGAAATTAGTATTGAGCAAACCAGGGTTTATCTAGAAAGCTATAGCAGAAGGTCACGCTATAGCATAACCAGAAAATTATAGCAGAAACTATAGCATGTTTTCAATAATTTAAGCCGACGGCTTTAAGTAACTAGCAACCGGGGGGCCGAGTTTTTTTAACTACAATTCTGCTTAAATATATAAATTTAACGATTTTTAGTGATTTTTGATCACATTTTTCAAATGTAACCAATTCAATGTGCTCACAAAATGCTGGTCAGAGATATTATCCTTTCGCGTGATTTTTCGGCGCAAGAACGGAATTTTTATGTCATTTGTAAGGATCCGATTTTTTTTTTTTTTTTTCAAATGAAACTTCCCTGAAAGGCGGAGGGGGCACACCATTAACTTGTGAAAATAAATAAAAGACGTGGGGCGGACACCCAGGTTTACTCGACGCCGGCTGTAGGGATAAGGGAAGTTGCAGAAGGGTGAGTAGGAAGAATAGGATGAAAGGAAGTGCCCCTATAAAATCACCACTAGTTCAAGTAAGACCCCCTCAGGAAGCGGGTGGTGATACGACGGAGCACTCTCGCTGAGATGCCCAACCCGAGTAACTCTGTGGCACTTTTCCCGCACCACATCCCGCGCCATGATACGGTTGTGGCCATGACCTTGATGTTATTGGTCCCCACTCTTTTTAGCTCGGAAATCGCTTGCTGGAGGTCATTTCTGTCGTACTAATTTATCTTAGCCCGCCAGGTCTGCTCCATGTCGGCTGCCACTGACAACTTGGACATCCAGGATTACTGCAGACCCATCGGGCTTGACTGCAATGATATCCGGCTTCTTGCCCCAGTCACCCGGTATGTGATACAGTCTCTGCCTTTCGACATCCCAACCGCTGGATTACAAAGCGCCTGCTATCTGCTTGGCAACCGCTTCGTGGTGTAGAATGCGGCCACCGTGAGTCCAAGGGCACTGCTACACTACATGGTACAGGTTCTCATTTTTACCCCGACAGGTACGGCAAAGGGTGTTGTCCACTGTCCTGCTACTACCCCTTGAAAACCTCAACAAGATGGCTTGTGTGGCCACCCGGACGGCATGGAAATTGCGATAGTCCCAGGCCCCAATGCCCTCTAAAGCCCACATTACCCATTGGAGAGAAAAGGGTGATTCAGAGCACTGTCGGAGTTCTTTACCATCTACCGACTCATGCAGTGCAGCAGCAACCTCAGCAGATGAGCTGGGTTTGGGAGCAGTTGGTGTTGCTCGGTCGCACCACAACAACTGCTGCTTGACAAAGTCCAGGTCAGCAGCAGTGCGGGCGACTTCCCAGCTCGAGCCTCGAAGGGCAAGCAGGCGTTGGCGTCGTAAAGATGGGATACCTGCTGAGATAGAGAGAGAGACAATACCGAGCCCACCGGCCTTGACCGGTTCGTGGATATAGGCACTTGGACACCTGGGGCCTATTTCATAAAACAAAAAGTTACAAGTGTACAAGTTAACAAGTACAGGTACTTGTAATGCACGGTAAACTAGAGCAAGCGTTTTACCAAAACGAAGAGTACAAGTGCAGAAAAGTTACACATGTAGAAGCTATATTTACAAGTGTAGCAGTAAAGAAAAATGGCGTGTGGGGACAAACGAAATGAACAAGGTCAAGTGGGATGCCGAAATTGAAGTTTTGTCAGCGAATCATAATATAAAAACGGTGTTAAGTACACGATAGGATGTTTATTGGATTTTTCTCCTTCATTCAGCGGAAATGATCAATCAGTTCATCAAGTTTTAATGCTGCTGGGTTAGGAATGTCATCTGTAACTTCGAGATGATCTTCACACTTCACTTTGTTCTTCGAAGATGGGGAGATCCTCAATACCGATCAGGAAAAAATTGCACAGGATCACGTACCATTTAAATCATTCAAGGGTCTCGGAAGACATCCTAAATCTTTCGTTAAACTCAAAAATACCCACGAAATTCGTGGCCGAAAAAATCTTTGGCGTCTTCTACGCTGTATGCTTCTTTCTTGTCTGTATTCTTTTGCAGAAGATGATTCCATCATATTAAACACTGAGAAATTATCAACTCACAATGCTGGAAAATAACAAGTTTACTGGTGAACGGACTTAGGTTAAAAATCGGCCATTTTTTACAACTGTAAAACAATGACTTGTTCAATGATGTGGACATACTTGTAACTTGTCCAAATTTTGGGGCTATTGACTTGAAATTTGTATTACATATAGTCGGGATTTGGCCCAAAAAAGAAAAAATAATTAAAAAATCCTTGTGATCATTATAATGTCTACTGACGTTTCGGCTACTCAAAGAGGGCAGCGTCAGAATAGGAGGAAGCACAATAGATACATTTTTTGACAATTATTAACGATTTTAGCGGGGGGGGGGGGGGGGGGGGTTAGGGACACCCTATATAAATAACTTCACGGCCATCAACACTTCTATCACGACGTGGCAGTGATATCGTCGACGAAACAAAACTCCTCAGAAATACGTGATTGGTATGGGTTTTGATAGGTTTTGACGTTTTGAATTGACTGAGACGAATTTCTGAGCGATCAGGTTTGATACAACATGTATTACCTTCAATAATTTAGAGAGTAAAACCATTGCAATAGATAAATCTTCCGCTAAAATCACAAAGATCTTTTGATTCCAGCACAAATTAGGCCTGTTGAGCCCATCTGGCCACTCCGCTCTACGGATTTTCGCGCTCCGACCCGACCGTTTCGCATCGCGAAAGTTGGCAGCTCTGGGCCTGGTGGGGGCGGTAGCTTTCGCAACGCCCTCAGTCCGAAACCAGCGGGTCCGAGTGATTCGTAGTGCCGCAAATTTCGATCCCAAACTCCCTTCAATCTACCAACCCCTTCAATTTCTGCTGGCATTTTCTTCAGACCCCGAATCCCCCAACAAAGCAGACGGCACCGAACCTCAAAACACGCTCTAACGGCTCGAAAATATATTTGCCCCCTCGCCCGGTAAGTTCGTTGAGCACCCCGAAACGAAACAAAGGGAATTTTGTTGCTTTGATTTCTGCACCCACCACAGACCGACAAAAATTACTTTGGTTGGAAAAATAAAAACGAAGATCCTCCTTTTTTTCTCGTTAATCACGCCTTTATTCGCGCACCTACCCCTGCACACCTCACCATTTTCTTCTCACCACCATTCCCATCATAAAATAAAAATAAAAATAAAAATAAAAACCACTACTTCGTAGAGAATTACTCAGCATCAAATGGATTATCAAATGTTTAAATCACAAGATGTTTGGATTTCAACGTTTTAACGGATCACGGAGGGCTATTTGTGAAATAGCTGGTGCTCCTCGCTTGATTGTGTTTAAAATGGAGGGAAACACATTGTCACTTTGCCAAGTTGGAAGTAGTTTGTTCAAATGTGATTCTGTTAAGATGATTTTCTGTTTCGAATTGGGATTTATTTTCTTGGCTTTGTAGAGAGATTTTGGAGGGGATTTGCACCCGCCCTATCTCCAAATTAACAAAACGAGCAAAATCGGTCACGGCGAGTTTCATCGAGAAAACAACGAATATTTTCTCTCGACTCCTGGAAAAAGTCGATGATTGGATTTATCCCCTCCTGATTATGTTAGAAATAACACAAAGACGAATTTGATGCCTGTTAAAAACTGAAAAAACGACTGAAAACTGAATTAAGCTGAAGCTGAATCGATTCACACTCGTATATATATATATATATATATATATATATATATATATATATATAGAGAGAGAGAGAGAGAGAGAGAGATGGGAATTAAATACCTATTTTCAAACAAAGTGCTTACCTATTCCGTCAGTGCAATTTTGAAATAAAATCTGACTGTGGGGGTATAACCAAAATTTTCAACGTAACATTTTTCAACATTCATTATTTACCTTTAGAGAACTAACCTTAAATTGAGTTCATGTTGCTTCTTCTAACACAAAGTGTAATGGTTGATCAAATGCACTCAACGAAATAACTTGATGAAGTGATTCAGGTTTTGCAATGTCTACAGAAAATGAATATCTTGAAGATTTCGAGTGAAATGAACCAAGCAATCCAGATGCATTCAAGTTTAATGAAATGTGCATAAACTATGTGACTACTCATCAACTTTTTTCCAGTTTTCTTCAGTCTGTTTCATTAGATTTATTTAAATCGGCAAATTAAATACAAAAATCAAATCTACACGATCGAATCAGAATGTTAACCGGAAGTCAAACATGTTACTACAGAATATGAATTTTCTCGGAAATTCTATGCTAAATTTCAAAAGACGAAGATTTAAATTTTCATTCGTATCAAAAATGCTTCATTAATGGGCTAGTTTTTATGTTTTCCCTAAATTTGGATTGATTCCATTTTTTAAATCAATCGATTCAACTGAAGTGCAGTAATGAAACGAACTCGTCAATTTGATTTTTAATCAAAATGAGGATTAAAGTGATTAATTATGAACCGTTATGATATCTTGAGTGAGAATTAATTGAAAATGGCAACGGCAAATCTTGATTGAAACGGCGGACTTAATTGCTGTAACTTATTGCCGAAATTGCTTAATTTGAAAATTTGGAATACAGGTAGGTATTTATTCATCGGACTGTAATTAGTTTGCTACCTAAATACACAAAAAGAGAAACGTACTAAAGGTGCCATCCATTATTGTCTCGACCGAGAAAGAATATTGCTTAATATGCACAGTGTGTAATTTATATTTTTGCATTAAGGAGGAAAAAGCCTCCTCATAATTTGCAATTTTGTCTGTAATAATAATTCTACTGAATAAGTCTACTGGAAAAAGACGACGTTTTCTGTTTTTGGTTTTATTACTTTGAAAAACAAACACCATGAACCAAGAAAAAATCCTTATTTTATTTGGGATTCAAGATACATAAAGTTCAAAAATTTTGGCTAAAATAAAATAGATACCTAATTTCAGGAAAAATAGCTAGTGCTTCTTCATGGTCCATCAGCTCTAATCCGAGAACGAAAGAGATATCGCGATTCTGGTTTTGTTATCGTGTTCAGCGCTAAAAAATCTTTAAAATCAGGTGTCACACGGCTAAAAATGGGAAAAAAGTTGTCCGTTTACGCTACAACCCCTCCCACCCTTTGGACAGTCTAAAAAAGTTTGATTTTTTTTTAAATTTTTGCAAGCCTAAAAATTAGATCAAAAACGCTCTCTTCAATATTTTAAAAATTGTGGGAATTATTCCAGTTGATACAGTCGTCTTAGCATATAAGGCGGTTTTACTATGTTCACACAAGTTGTGACCCACTCTCTTACGGATGTCAGTTTTTTCTGTCAATGTTCTAGTCCTTAAGGAAAAGAAACGGATAGACGTACAGCAATCTGGATGGTTTCATTCGATTCGTCGTAATGATGTCTTTAAATGACAAAATAATCAATGGTTTCAAAAGCATACGAGATTTGTTAATATTTCAGTCCTATAATAAATTTTACCCTTCAGGGTTGATCGAAATTAATAACTAGGTTCTAACTGGGATCAACGCATAGCGATCCAAATGGTTTCATTCGATTTATTGGGATGATACCCATAAAAAAAAAGTTTTGAAAGTTTTTTGGGATCTCTATTCTTCAATATTTCAGCTCTTAACTTTTAGGATTTACCGAAATTGATGCAGATCTTCAAGGACTAACAACACTCCAAATGTGATTTTTGACCAAAGTTTCATAAACTTTGTTTGATTTTTGGATTCTACGCATCTAAAAACGTAGGCCCACTAATTTTGAGGGGGGTTAAAATTGTATTTTTCTTTTCTTGGTAGAATATTACAAATGTTCATTATTGGAAATAATAAACCAAAAATCGTCCATTAGGTCCAACAGCCGAAATGTTTGGCCGAAAAAGTTAAAATATTGCGAACGGCAGTGTCACTAGTTCATTGTGAACCAACTACTTACTAAAATTGTTTGCAATGAAGAAATTGAAAAGGAAAGGTCTTTGGCCTATGCTGACATTAAATTTATTGAAAAAAAAAAAAAAAAAAAAAAAAAAAACTAACCTATTAACTCCAATTTGTAACCTAGTTACCATTTAATAACTTTCATCTAAATGGCCCCTGTCCAATGTTTTGAGACTCTATGGAAATTCTTAAGCCCTGAACATGGTTTCAAATAAACCGAAAGCGCAGCGATGAGAGCTTAATTTAAGTTCGGGCGAGAGGAATCTAGCGAGACTCTGGTCTCGCATTGTCAAGCCTTTAAAAACCGACTAGATGCCTGAAGTAAAATTTCGGCCCGGATTTGGCCCTCTCCCGACATCACTGCACATGCTGCTTTCTTTGCAAATCCCAACATAACATTATTATAGATATAGACTAGCTGTACCCTGCCACCCTTCGCTTTGGCACATTGGGGTTGAGTGGATGAGAAATGAGAATCAAAACAAAGGTAGTTAGGTACTTACATTTTTGATAAGTTTGCTTCAAAAGTGCTTTAATATTGGTTTGTATATATAATTGAATACATTTGAAGTTATTTTTGGTTTTTTCAATCTTGCAACATTTGTCCTCTATTTGGAGGTTTTGTCCTCCCTCAAAACCTCCAATCATGTCATCTATCTGGTAATCTGTACTACACCCAACGGAGTCCCATTCCAAAGTTCAGCATCTCAACTTGAGTAAGAACACAATTAGTTATATATTAAGTGACAAAAGAAAAAAATTATATAGTTAGCTTTATTTTCTTTTAAGAACTCGGCCCTTCGGGCCTCGCAAGGTACTCCGCCCCTTGGCCCCGCCAGGGGGGCTTCGCCCCCCTGTACCCCCCGGATGTTATTACTTTGAGCCTGACTGCTAAAATGTAAAAAACATGGAATCATGTTTCAGCTCCTCGCTCTCACTTTATTATAGAAATGATCACGACGATTGAGCTCTTGTGAGATGATGATCTCCTAATAGAAACTCGCGAGTAAACATTCACTTTTTATAGAAAGAGGCTAAAGAGGCTACATACGAAATCACAGCTTCCTATAGTGTAAAGTATAGAAATTACCTATTATAATGATTTAACCACCGCTTCACAAATCAAACCGTTCTCGCAATATTCGGATCACCTGCTATGAATCACATAATCGAAACACCAGCTCAATGAAATCATCAGAAATTAACAAGCGGTCGCAATCATGTTCACAATATCAATTATTGAGAATGATCAATAATGACAACAATACAATTGTACCATATTCATATAACCATATAACCATATAACCATGCTCATAACTCAGCTTGTTGGCCACGCACTTCGCAGTAGTTAATATAGTATGGTTGGATAAATCGAGAGCTTTCGAACGAATGGTCAACGAATTTTGTGGGATGAAAAACGACGAAGTATCATATCCCTAGCAACGACTCGGTTGTAAGCGGAAATCATCACAATTATTGGCGCTACTTTCATCTCACTTTTCGGCGGGGGATCCATCGCTAAAACATGATTCCATGTTAAAACAGTTTTCTCGCGGTCGCGGGTATGTTACTGAATTGAGCTTACTCAGGTGAACAGGATGGATTGGTCATTTCAATCGACTCTTGTTGTTCTAGAGAGGCTACCTGACAAATTGGAATGTCCTAGGGTGAACAGGAGAGCATTTATCTCACTCAGCTGATGAGGAATGAGTTCATAGTTTTATTCATTTTTCGATGACACAGAGAGGCTCCTTGTCAACTTTCAAATTCCTAGGGTGAATAGGAGAAAATTTAGCTAAGTCATCAGATCCAGTTAGAACCCGTCATTGCATTCGTCTCATAATGTCCTGGAGAGGCTCCCTGTCAAATTTCAAATTCCTGTAGCGAGTAGGAGTGATTTTGGCCAAGTCAGCTGATCTGGTTGGAACCCGTCATTACATTCGTCTCATAATGTCCTTGAGAGGCTCCCTGTCAAATTTCACATTACAAGAGTGAAAAGGAGATAATTTAGCTCACCCAGCTAATCAGTAAAGAGCCCACCATTTTATTTATCTCTTGATTTCCCAGGGGGTCACCCTATCAAATTTAAACTTCCTTGGGTGAACAGGAGAAAATATTTTTTTTAGAAACTGGTATTTTTTTCCAGCAATAGGTACTGCGTACTGGTAAAAGCGTCCCGGTTTTTTCAACCCCAATATAACCCTAGCTAAGTTAAAACTCTTCCGACCAACATTGCTGCAGTTAACAAGGCAATTTTAATATCAATTTTAAATCATCTATTTTTACAAATAGAAACTGCTCGGTTCAACCCAGCAAAATCGTTTTGGTATCGCAGAATTTGTCATCGAAAGTTCTTTATGCCTGAACCCACACCATCAACACTTGACGTGCAAATGTCGATGCGCGTTCAATTTATCCTTAATTACGAAGTTGTTTACCCGGACGACGTCGGTAGGGAAGTCCAAGTTTACAACGAAGGAAATCTAGAGGATTCTGATAAGGCCTAAAACCATCTCTGAAACTTTCTCGTCAATTTGTGCCCACCCGAATGGAAATCGGTAAAGAAATTGTAGAGATCATGATTTATACACACAACGACATAACATTTTTATAGATATAGAAGATTATAGATCATAATAAATATCTTTATATATAATTCCGAACGGTCTTTGAAATTGTGAAGAACTTCGCGGTCCGATTTTAGTGTTAGACGGCTCATTCGAATCAGCACGGCCCCAAGTTTGTTGCAAAAGTGTCGCCGTTCGTCTCTGTACCCGCCTTGATCGTGTTCTAGGTGGTCCTTATCAACGAGAGTTGTTTATTAGGCTGTGGGTGTGGCGGTAACAATAGTTGCCATCAATCCACGGTAAGTAAGAAACGTAGTGGAGTTACTAACATCTATTTCTGAACGAAGAAATTGAAACTGAAGAACTTAGCAGACTTTATATATAATTCCGAATAAAGATTAAAGATTTATAAAGATTCCCAACCGGCCCCAAGTTTTGTTGCAAAATTTTCGGTAAGTAAGAAACGTAGAATTCCACCATCATCTCACCATGCCCAAATTCTGAATTCCCCGATTCAACTTTTTGTTTAGTCTCATAGTGGCGAGGACCAGCTCAACTGGTGATATTTGTTTTATTACATTACTTACATTTTCTCCTTTTTAATCATTTAATAACATCGCTTTAGCTTTGCACCAGGTCACATAACGCCGCAAATAGGTAGGACTTATATCGTTACTATATGTAATGTGCTGAGTTCCTGTTAGGTACTATTGTTATATGGACTAGATTAGGGCTTTCCAAGCCCTAACAGGCCTCTAGTTCTTTATATTTTCAAACAACAAACCTTTGATGGCCGAGGGGACACGTCACTGTCAGCTTTTCTTTTGACACTCTCTGATAGTAGAGACTTGGCTACTTCTTTGCTCTCAGGAGGATGGTTGTGCTCTCCCAATTTTTCGATCACTTTTCTGCTAAGAGTGTTTACGGCACATTTGCAACTTCTACGATCACATGCCCAGCGGCTCACATTGTTCGCCAATGTCTTATGAAAATTGAATTTAAAAGAGGGATCTATAACTAAAACTTCTCGACCACCCCGACTACCCTTTGCCACAAACTGGATGGACTTCATTTCAATACTGATTGCCCTTGAACGATACCAGGTATTCTTTTCCGATAACGGTCTTATCTCTCACTAATATTGAGAGTCCACAATTTTTAGCCCCCACGGCTGCGCGCGAACGCTCGTTCATGTTTTTGACATCGGGTTCAAGCTCGGAGGATCCAGGAGACTGGAACAATCGTACATAGATATATCGATAGATAGATAGATTTATTGGCACATTTGAATATATATATTGAACAGAAAAAAAAACATGGAAAGCGGTAAATATAAAGTTACTCACGTACCTAAATCAAATAATTGACAAAGAAAAAGCAGCAAAATCAAACGTTCAATATTAAAATAAAAAAATAAATAAATAAAAAAATAAAAAAAATAAAAAAATAAAAAAAAATAAATAAATAAACCGAATGATAAGTTCTCAATAAACTTGAGTTATTCCGTGGAGTTGATCTCTATCTTAACTGAACTGAAGTTCTATCCTGATCATCTAATCTATTAATACGAGTAACTGTTAGAAAAACGTATTCCTCAAAGCATTTTGAGCATTTTTCACGAAAGATATGTTGAATATCCTTCTTAAAATTAAAAATATTTTTGTAGCTGCGCAAATTCAAGCTATGGACATAAAAAAATTCAAAGCAGCAACGTAAGCACTCCTTCTGAAAAGTTCCAAATTAATCTTTGGTAATCTTATATTTGAGCAAGCTGCTGTTCTTGTGCTGTATTCACTATCACTACTATGACACACATCTATTCCCCTAATAAACGACATTAAACATGCTTCTTTAATAAATATATCTTTTACATTAAGCACATCAAACTGCCTATACAGTTCCTTGGTACTGAACCGGAATTGTATATAAAGTAAAATTTTAATTATGGTATTTGCGTAGTAATTTTCTCAAATTTTTTTTTATTGGCTCCACCCCAAACAACGATACCATATTTAAGATTTGAATGGACAAGGCCAAAATAACTCATTTTTAGCAATTTGGTGCACAGAAAACCTCTTAAAATCTTGAAAACATAAAAAAACGTTCCTAATTTCTTCATCAACAAATTTATATAGATGTCAAACTTCAATTTTCCATCAAACTGAACTCCCAAATATTTACAGTGGTGAGTGAAAGGCAATGACCGACACGAACATGACGAATCGCAATAACTATTGTAATCATGGAATTTAAACTCTTTCTGCGTTACCAACTTTGAGCGAGATGTAGGAATAAATTTTACTATTGAAGTTTCACCTATCAAATCAATAAAAGTTTCATCTATCAAAAAAATTACAATCTATCCAAGTTCGGATTAGGCTGAATTCATGGCTGGCTTTTTTGATGAGATATTCATAATCATTGCTCCACGTAATAAAAGCTGTATCGTCTGCGAATCCAAACATCTCACCCTCAAGATTTAATAAATCTAATAAATCGTTAATATAAGCCAAAAATAATAATGGGCCCAAAACAGTCTCTTGCGGCACTCCGCAATTTAATATTTTTGGCTGATTATAACACATTCACCAATACGAGTCACCTGGACACGGTTAGTCCAATAAGACCTTAGAAGATCCAAGGGCAAGCCTCGAATCCCAAAATTCTTCAATTTATCCAACAATGTTTGGTGGTCTAGAGACATGCGACCAACACATGATTCTTTTCACGGCACACGGGAACGGTCGAGTAGTCACCCGGTCTGAACCTCCAAAGCATCCTTCTACTTCATAAACGGCGCTGCCCTTCGCAACCGGTTTGGTTCCCGAAATTTTATTATGGTTGCCAACACGCAATTTGTTAGCGGCGGAAATTAGTGACAAGTGGAGAGGTCTTGACGGGTTGCTATTCGGGTGTTACGAGAATTTCATATTTCGTGCAAAGCACGGGACGGAAAACCAATTTCTTTGGCTCAAAATTTTGTTATGGTTGCCAACAGGAAGTTCGGGGCCTTTCTTTGGACGTGTTTGATTTAGACAATTTCGATCAGCTGAGTGAGCTAAATTCTCTCTTGTTCTCGCTAGGAAGTTGAAATTCGATAGGTTGACTCTTTGGGACATTAGGATACGATTGAAATCATTGGCACTTACCTAATCAGCTGAGTGAGCAAAATTCTCTTCTAGGAATTTGAAATTTGATAGGGAGACTCTCAAGGTCATTAAGAGACGATTGAAATGATGGGCTCATGGGCTCTTTCCTGATCAGCTGAGTGAGCTAAATTCTCTCCTGTTCACCCTAGGAGGTTGAAATTTGATAGAGTGACTCTTTGGGACGATGAGAGACAATTGAAATTTGGCTCTTTCATGACCTACTGAGTGGCCAAAATTCTCCCTGTTCACTCTAGGTAGTTGAAATTCGGTAGGTAGACTCTCTGGGTCATTAAGAGACGATTGAATTTACGGGCTCTTTCCTGATCAGCTGAGTGAGCTAAATTCTCTCCTATTCAGCACTATACGTACCAACTAACCCGCATTAACGGGTCCGTGCAGCCCACGGGTAACCGGCTAAAATTACGTTGAGCGCGATTGTTTTGGTCTGCGCGTATCCTGAACAGCAGGCAAATTCGCTAACCCTCACGCGATTGCCAATATTGATCTTTGCCGCTATCATTCCGCGATCGAAGAAGGTTCCGCCCTATTCACTTTTCGCGTTCATTGTCCGTCGCCGATGTACTGAGGAGGTCATTTCATTTGACAACGGAATCTCTCAGGTTTTTTGTTTTCAGCACTTCATATTGGTCTATCATTTCTAAATATGAAATAATTACTAATGTGTACAATATACCTACAACGCTTCCAAAAGTTTGGGGACACCCCTCATTTTATGCTCTTGTTGCAGAGTGTCCCTAAACTTTTTACTACCTTCTTTGGTACTACCTCCTTCATGGAGCATAGAAAGTGAAGCATTTTCCTAAAAATGTCAAAGACATACTAGAGAGTGAAAAGTTGTGTGCCCCCGTAAATATAAATTACATCAGGAGTAAAGCCCGAAAAACCAAATTGCAAAACAACAATTATTTCTTGAAATTAGGAATTTCTTTCTCCCGAAAAACTGCGCAAATTTTTCGCTAGTTCAAAAACTGGTTTTGACATTCCCATGACTTTGCTATGGCACCCCTTGGTAGGAAATCATTACAATTTGTGTCACACAAAGCCAGTGGCGTAGTTTGAGGAGGGGCAGGGTGGGCAGAGCCCCTCCATAAATTATAGAGGATGCAGAATTTCGTTTTATGGATATAGCCAACTTAATAATTTTACGCTTCTAACTTCAGTACCTAACACCTTCAATTAAATAATGTAATTAGTAAAACACAACTGCTATTATTATTAGGTATACGATTCTTGTTGCCAAGCGGTCTTGAGTCGCTCTTAAAAAGACATTTTTATTAGGTTCGTTTGTGTAGGGGCAAAATGGCGTGGATATTGTACAGCCCCACGGAGCATAGTAAAATCACCTAGTGACGTTCCGATACTATCGATATTTACTGATATCGGTACTTTCCTTTCAATACTTTCGACATTTCTATCGATATCAGCCTTTCGATATTTTACAGTACCGAAAGAAAAGTAGTGATATCGGATCGAATCACTGATATATGTAATATTAGGCTGTGGAAATTTGAGCGTTGAAGAGGTGAAGGGAATAAGTGGAAGCAGAACCCTTGTAAGATGACAAACCTCAGGAGAAAACAGGATAGAGGGACATGGTCCACGGATGATGGTGCCATGACCACGGCAAATATTCAATTTCAAAAGTTTTTGTTTTCTTTTTACATGGAAGAATATAAAAATATATATACGCACATTTTTCAATTTACGTAAATAAAATATAATGAAAATAAATTTAATATTGTTAGTAGATAGTAGGTTGTGTCAGTTTTTTTACATTTCTGAGTTAAATAAGTCAAAGTTTAAATATATGTAATAAAAAGGTAATATAAAATAAAGTTGATGAAGCTATGATTTCCGTGCCCTTTTCAGCATGAAATTGGAAAAAAAAAAAAAAAAACCCATTACTTGGTCATTTATATCGAATGATCCGATACTAGTGGTATCGATATTTTTTATTCAATAATATCGAAATATCGATAGGTACTTTTTTCGACATTGTACCGATATCAAATATCGAATCAAAACCAGTTTCGGAACGTCACTAAAATCACCTAGTCAACAAAACGGAAATGTGGATACTACAAACTGAAATCAAGTCGTTCCCCACTACCTTCTGGGGCGAGCCCATATGCGATTTTTCCCTAGAAAAATATCCATTGTTCACTATCCACCAATTCCCCTATGAACTTCCCCTAATTTTCACTGCCTACTTGATCAAGCTTGGTTGTTCGTTTCAAAACAGTTTCCCGTTGTATTATACCATTAATTTACGAATAAAATCCCATTTAAAATGAAGCAAGAAAATAATAAATAGAAGCCTGCAGTGGTGATTGAAGTAGATTAATAGAAATGATTAAAATAATCTAGTGTAGCAGTATTTCTATTCTAACCTAGCATATTGCAGGTTTGAGTTTGTTTACATTTTTTTATGTTTCTTGATCTCGGTTTCATGCCCTGTATTTCATTTAGGTAGGTACCTGCTTATATAATGCAATATTGTATGATATTGTCCAGAAAAAGTTATTTTCACGCGGAAGTAACAATTGAGGATAAACCTGCAAGACAGCAAGTATAGGTATATGATTTTGCATGCAGTAAATCTAGAATAATAGTATAATAAACCTAGTGCTCCTCAATTCATCGGTGAGTAGGTATTTATTCGTATTTATCGTAATTTTTCACGTTCTGATTAGTTATTTGGATATTTTTTCTGAGTAGTATTATGCTTTCATAATCTACTGGAAGGTTTATGAATATGAAAGCGTCCGTGATTTCAGATCATTACAAAAAGCCATTGAGCACCTACCAACTTATATGAACGTTTGGCAGTTTATTAAGAGTCTTCGTATATTCAGCAACAAGCACTAGAAATGAATAGCAAAACTATAAAATAAAATGAAACCCTCGACTGTTGCCCCTCCATAAGAAATGGCTTAGCTACGCCACTGCACAAAGCGTAATAGAAAAGTGTAGCGTAACGGAAAACTTTCTGATCATTTTCATATATAACGACTCCGTTGTTACGTATGTTCACCTTCTTCCCTCATTAGCCCACAAAAATTGTTCACCGCTCGTTGCAAAGCTCTTGATTTAACTAAAATTGCCTTGTTCACTATAACTCAGTGACCTTACAACTAGCAGAGCTATGGGTATAACATTTCTCATGTTTTGTTTACAAGTTTGTGAGTGTAGTAGCATATATAGAATATGAATATCTGTTGAAATTGAAACTGTGGAGCTAATTCCTTTGTTGTTCAATCTATGTAGTCACAATTTGGAATGGAGAACGCTTGGGACGTCTAGGAACGAAACATGAAGTCCAGAGCCCCCAAGATAAGCTGAGTGCGATCCAGAGCGAATTTCTTTGGTTTTCAACCGATGAAGCTCAAATATGAAATGGAGAACCCTTGGGAGGTCTAGAAACGAATCATAAAGCTTAAAGCCCCCCAGGTCAGCTAAGTGAGATCCAGACCTGATTTCTTTGCGCTATTCAATCTATGATGCTAAAATTTTGGAATGAAGGCACGTTGGACATCTAGAAATGAATCATAAGGTCTGGTGCGCCTTAGAGTGAGCTGAGTGAGCTCCCGAGCTAATTTCTTTGCTATTCTACCTACGAGTAGTAGGTAGTACAGTTTTACGTCGAAAACGTAAAAACGTATTCTACGCTCATCATTCTTTAACCTTCAGTCGCTAGGTGGTTTTTTTGCTGCTTGTGATGATCTTTCTAGGTATCGAAAGGAAGTGAGCGAACATAACGACAACGTATCGTACACAAACTACATTATAATTATATCGTTAAAAAAATTAAAAAAAAAATAAATAAAAAAAATTCATCTTACTTCAGCACGCTGATAAATCAGCAACACCAGGGAAGATGATAATTGTGACAGAGTTCCCGTCATAGAGGTCCCGTCGGGGTCTCAAAGAATGCGCTGTCGTCGCCCCGTTGGTGAACAACGGGCGTCGCCGCTGATACCCGTGTTTTCGAGAAGCTGAGTTTGGCGTTGGATGGGCGATCCAGATCCCTGGAAAACCAATCTTCTCCCGGAACATTGCACATTACGTTCCGGGAGTGGTACCTCTTACGGTACTGTCACACTCTCCTCAGTAGAGCGAGCGTGTTTTGGATTATGCACGGCTGACGCCTAGTAGTCCAATCCACTATTTTTTGGGGCGTTAATGTTTCAGAAGAAACATGGCCCGGGATTCCAGAAGGAATTCCCATTATCACCCTTTGGTATATAAATATTTTCATTGGTCTTTGACTTAAAATTTCTCTTTTATTCCCCTTTTATATTTTCAATTTAGTGAATTAGCCTCCTGAGTGTTGCCTCCTAGGTCAACTACCTGGTTAGTGCATAATTTAAGTCACCAATGTTGGGCATAATAATTTATATATATTTTATTTTCCTTAAGGTATAAGTCTCCATAGTTGAGCCACCGTTTTGTCCCGATTGTTCCAATCTTTGATTGGGGGTTAATTACCTAATGAAGTCTTCCTATGAAGATTCATTGACAATCCATTATGTTTTAATTTCTCTTTTCACATCCTCAATCGCCAATGCAGCTATTTATGAATGAGCATCAGTTCTCAGTTTGTAACTATTCCACCTAGTTAACATACTTGATTGAAGTCTTTAAGTGGGGGAGTGTGACAGAGTTCCCGTCATAGAGGTCCCGTCGAGGTCTCAAAGAATGCACTGTCGTCGCCCCGTTGGTGAACAACGGGCGTCGCCGCTGATACCCGTGTTTTCGAGAAGCTGAGTTTGGCGTTGGATGGGCGATCCAGATCCCTGGAAAACCAATCTACTCCGAACATGGCTCATTAAGTGGTATCTCTCTGACGGGATACTGTCTACCTCCTCTACCTTTTTATCGAGGATTTAGGCCCCCATTGCACCTCTGGGGGGGTACCTAGATCTATGATATAATTGATGTTGCGCAAAACATGAAAATGTCTCCTGGTGTTGCGGATTTATCGGCGAGCTGTTTTTTTAAGTTAATGAAACGTTTTCTCATAAAAACTGAAGGGAAACACTTGTGAAGAATTCTTTTGATATTTCATTTCGAATTTAGCCGGAAATGTTTGCAAAAGTTGGCAAAAGGGTTAAATCAACTGAATTTGTTCGAAAAATATTTTGATGCTAGTGGAGTTTTGGCTTAAACTAGAATAATTAGCTTATAGCTGTTTTTGTGGAAAAATAAATGTTTTTTTAAAGTTAACTGTTAGCTATTAGTTGTCAGCTACAGCTAAAGCTTTTAGTTACTCCTGACAGCTAATTTTCCGCAGCTAAAATGTTTAGCAGTAACTTTCAACTAACAGTTAATTTAGCTTTAAAATTAGCTGTCCCTCAACAGCTAACAGCTAATTTATCTGTAACTACAGCAAAATAGCTAAAAGCTAATTTATCTATTAGTTATAAAATTTGCTAGCTAATAAATTAGTGAGCTAATGCCCAATACTGAGTAGGTACACCATTATTTCGTCTATCAGATTCGGTGCCAGAACGTTGTGTAGGTACGTGAGGTAAGACATTGTTAACTATAAATTCGTAATAACTTGGGTCCTACCGTTTCGATTAACTATTGTGACGGCCGGAGTTGGGACTGCTACTTTGTTAATTGAAGACAATATTAATTGCTTCACCGCCGCCAAACTACCTCTCAAGCTGAACTCGGCGAGTTTACATTGCGGATTATTGTCACCGTTAAACTTTACGGCGAATTGATCAGGGCACTCCATTAACAAACATTGAACGATCAGTTAGATTGTTCTGAAACATCTGAAATTAAATCCAGATATTTAACTGCAATCAAAAGTCAAATTACGTCGCTTATAACTTTACAACCGCTGAAATATGGCACATTGTATTGTGGGTCGTGGTTGGTAATTCCAAGGGTAAGCCGGCTCGACCTATGACGTGGAATTGGTATATTGGTTTGTAACCGGAGTTATCTTATGTTGATCAATTATTGTTTCAAATAAGGGCCAGTTTCATCAAAGTTTTAAATCAACGTTTACTTATTAAACCGAAGATTTCAGCTGTTAAACAACGATAATCGGTTTCACCAACTCCGGTTCAGATAAATCAATGATCAAATGGCCTTAATCGACGATCAAAACCAATTCGGGCCGGATTCGCCGTGGTTAGCATTCAAATCAACGATTTACTACGTACTTAGGTAGTTTTTTTCGCCATCTTTGTTTAGGTACATGACCGAAATTTTTTTTGCTACGTTTTCCCATCTGTTTTGCTACATTTTCCTAACTATTTCCTACGGTTTCCTACGAGCAAGAAAATGGGCCAAAGAGGATTGATTAAAGTATTGATTTTTGAGGACGAATTTGACGAGGATGATGAAGGATTTAGTTCGCTATTCACCGTCTCGTTGGATTCAAGAGAGTACAGCGGATTTCAGTCTCAATGAAATCGATTTTCTGAGGAAAAATACCTACCTACCGATTTTCAAAAACTACTGTTTTATCAGACCTTGAACAAATTGATATCATCGAATACACAAGTCACGGGTAAGGGTATAGGTACATACATAGACTGTACAATTCAGTTGTAAAATAGGGTTATAAAATAGCTCATTACTTTCAATAATTGAAGTGACACAATGTGTCTAGGTCTAGATGGTGCCGTAGGCTGTTGTCAATGAAGTGATGGGAGATACAGGCATAAAATACCTATTTATTCAACTTTAACATAATATATTACAAGACAATTATAACCGGTTTCCTACTTTTTTTGAGGCGAAATGACTTCGGAATCTTTGATTATGCAGTGACTAAGGTTGTAAAATCCATCGACTACCAACCACTACTTTTTATGAGACCGACTCTCGAAATTTCCAATGAAGACAAATCAAAATCGCGTTTGGATGGAGTATTCTAGTGGTTTGGAATTTCGCTGCTTTTACTTCAAACTCAAATCCAGAATCGTTGAAGAAACCCATATTTATATTATCATCGCTGCACTAGTTTCGAAATGATAGGGCAGTAAAGTACTACCCCTGCAAGTTTGTAAAACATTATGCTATCAGAGTGGATTAAGAAAGATAGAAGCATTGAAGATTTCAGGTTGGTACAGCTGTTCCCCCACGATTATCTCGTTATCACCCTCATTTGCGGGCAAATGCCTTCTTAATATCGTCTAAATCAACGTTTAAACTTCAAATCGACTTTTCACGAATCGCTGTAAATTGATGTTTACTGATAACGGTGTAAACATTGATTACGTTGGTGAAACCCGTTTGTTTTAAATCAACGTTCAAAACTCCGGTTCTGTAAAGCAATGATCTACTTTAACCATGGTTAGGGATTGTTCGTGAATCCGGCCCTAAGAAGGAAATACGAAGTAAGAATTTTCTCAGTTGACAGTACATCATGTTCGCGTTTATATTCAAACCATAGCGGTTCGTTGGTTGGGGAAAGGGGATGTCATCACACAATGGGGTGGTCAACTAATGTTTGTGACAGAAACTTCATTAACTATAAAGACAATGCAACTTATTACTAAAAGGTTTATTAGGATAACCCTTCTGTCCAAATCGCTGGTCAATGTTGCGATGGATGTGGGTAGTTCCTCATTCTCGATCCTTGCTAGTTCTTGGCATAGTTCCTGGACACTTCAGCTTTCAGGATATCAGCTGGGTGCAGCACTGTGCAGCAGGTTAATCGGCTCAACCCTTTGAAGGGGGAACATTTCCGTAATCTCCATTGTTATATGGTAGCAGATTCGAACCACCTCCCGCCCAGTCACTCTGTTTTTGATTATCCTACCCCCCCATCTTCCCTCTCCACCAATAGGCAAAATGAACAATACCTCCAAAACTAATACCAATTAAAAATTAACACATCCATGCCCTGCACACTTTGAGCCCCACTTCCATTTGTGATTAAAGTATACTGTCGGCCGTTTATATATTTTCGGGTATATTTTTGTCGGGATTCAGCCTGTAAGGAAAAAAAAAGTCCCAGTCATGCAGCATGATCGTATGAGCGAATTTTCGTAAATCATCGTATTATATAATATTAGATTGTTTTGAAATTTGAGCTTTTTGAGTGCAAGTAAATTGTTAACTATTGATTTTATTGCAAAAAACGTATTCTAAATAATAATCCCCAGTTCAAATAGAGGTTTTAAATTTTTATCTTTTTTGCAGTTTTCATCGATTTTTTTAGCAAATTTTAAAAAATTTCAAGTACATTTTACAGCATAATTTTTTACATTAATTTTTGAATGTTATATTTCATAGTTAATAGACTTTATTTGAGCAATAGCCTACCAGCATATAGGAATTAAACGATTTTTAGCAGTTTTTAGCTATTTTTAGTGATTTTTTTAGTACATTTTTTGAAATTTGACCAATTTAATGTGCTTAAAAAGTTTTGTCCAACGAACTAATCCTTTCTTTTGAAATGCTTGATTTTTTGGCGAAAGAGCGAAGTTTTTATCTCAATTCTATCGAGAGTTATCGTCTGGAATGACATATATATATATATATATATATATATATATATATATATATATATATATATATATATATATATATATATATATATATATATAAAAGCGTTAAATCCAGGAATCATTTCAGAATGCCTCAAAACAGATTTCGATGAAGAAAATTTTTGAAAATTTTTATTTTAAAAATTTTGGAGTCATTGCAATAGCATTATTTTCTAAGAAAATTCGCTAAAATGTAATCACAATATGGTCGTAATCATTCTAATGTGTCCTTGACTCAGTCAGCACTGTGATCCTCAAGAGAAAGATCTATAGACAAGAAAACACTATAGGTCTTTGATCAACCAGGGAATTTGGAGATTGTTAATGTTCCCTTCCGTACTAAATCACTCGCGACGGAGTTGTGGAAACCCATTTCGAAACGGAAGTTAGTGAAAAAACGTTGTCTATTTACACGAAAAAAAAGAGTTAGAATGTTAAATCAATTTGGACGGGTAGGCCATTATCAGTAACAAACAATAACTGAAGACACATTAGAAAGGACACAGCTTTTATAGTCACAGGGGAAGGGAGATTAAATCCCATTGTTCGAGGGAAAGGAAAGGGGCAGGAGGTACAACCAATTAAGTGCAAACAAAGGAAAGGGGGATTATAGCTAATCAGATGAAGTGAAAGGGGAGAAAATAACTAAATATGGTTTCAACAGTGTGAAGGGATAATTCCAAGCTTTATAAAAATGGACCTGTCAGTGGTGAAATATAATTAGGTACATCCTCATTTAAACATTTACCAGATCTGTCACTTTTGATAATTTCGAATTTTTCAAGTACATTCAACATACTTCCCTTTGGACTTGAATGAATTAACTCTAAACTGTCTATCTGTCAAATCAAAATTGTAATTATGATTGGATTCCTTAAGATGTTTCGCAAATGTTGACTTACCCATATTTTCCCAGAAATCCTCCTGATGCTCGTCTATTCTTTTCCTGAATTTCCTACCAGTTTGACCGCAATATTCGTAGCCACAAGAACATTTTAGTTTATAAACCCCACTTTTATCCTGAATATCGATTTTGTCCTTAATGGATCCTAGTAAAGCATTAAGACTATTTTTTTAGTTCTAAAACCTTCTTTGTAACCTCTGGATGATAGAATTTTGCCGATTTTATAAGAAATTTTCCCATAATAAGGATACTTATCCATTGCTTTTCTTCTATATTTACATCTTCCCTAGCCAGATTGGAATATATATATATATATATATATATATATATATATATATATATATATATAAACGTGAAACGTTGACACTGAAAACTTTTGGAAACTTTCTCTTGACCAATGGGATTCAATCTCCCTTCATTTTTGACTATAAAAGCTGTATCCTTTCTAATGTGTCTTCAGTTATTGTTTGTTACTGATGATGGCCCAACCGTCGAAATCGATTCAACATTATAACTCTTTATTTTTCGTGGTAATAGACAACGTTTTTTCAATAACTTCCGTTCTAAAATGGGTATCCACAACTTGGCCGCGAGTGATTTTGTTTCCCTCATCTGGGTTGATGACGTCAAATCGCTTGTTCTGGGAGTGTTGCTAGAGGAAAACATGGAAGAGGGAAAGCGCTGGGCAGATTTTACTAAGTCTGGCGGCAGTTTGAACAAATTTATACGCTTCTGAGGCGTATAATTACTGTTTTAAGGTTAGCGACGAGAAGTTTTATATAAAGCCGCGGCCACACATGCGGTCTTCGCAGTGCACCGAGCAAATGCTCGCTGATTTCCTATTGGTGTGGTCGAGAGGACGAATATTTGTGAAGCGGCGAGCAACGATAGCTCGGGAATGCTCGCTTCGGAAGCGGTGTTTTTACCGCTTCAAAGGAGACAAATATTCGCCCATAAGCATTTTAGGTGGCCACACGAGTGTGGGTGAGTGCTAGCCGTGAAACGGGGAAGTTTTGATGGTCTAGGCTATCAATCAGCTTGATAGAGGGACTTATCTTGTAACTTAAATTTTTGTGGTGAGGGTACTGATGTCAAACTATTGATAGTATCGATATGTATAGATCATGTATAGATATGTATAGATATCGATATGTAATAGTATCAAATATTATACTATTGATAGTATCGATTGTTTTGCACTATCAATAGTACCTACCAGAAAATGTTGAGCATTCGAAAAAATTAAGTCTGAGTAGTTGAAAAAAAATCAGATCGCAGAATGACAAAATATTGTTGCTATCTTACTACCTATCAAAGTAATTGGCATTGAAAAAGCTGAAAAAAATGAGTTGTTATACAAAATATACCTACTGCAAAAAAAAAAGAAAAAAAAAACCAGGTGTGCTAAAGACCACACGGGAGAAGTGTAAACTTCTATAACGATTTTCTGCTAAATAAAAAAAAAAAAAAAAAAAAATATATATATATATATATATATATACTCGGCGCTTCGCGCCTCGCCGGGGGGCTTCGCCCCCCTGGACCCCCCTAATCTATACTCGGCGCTTCGCGCCTCGCCGGATCTTTTCTCTTTTCTACTGCGTAGAAAACGAGGATAATTTGCTATGCAATTCTTAGCCTGAAAAAATTTGGATATAAAAAAAATGTTCAAGCCTGGCTGGGATTCGAACCCACGATGCGAAAAAATGGATATAAAAAATGTTCAAGCCTGGCTGGGATTCGAACCCATGAACTCGCGCTTCGCGTCACGGACGTTACAAAAAAAAAAAAAAAAAAAAAAAAAAAAATTGGGACGTCACAAAAAAAATTATTGGGGGTCGGCCTAAGAATTGCATAGCAATTAATATTATGGAAATGATTTTGGTTGCCGAAAAAACTTTCCACTCTGTTGGGATGTTAGGAAAGTAAAATTAGACATTACTTTCCACTTTGATGGGATGTTGGGAAAGTAAAAGTGGACAGGCTCCGCCCCTGGACCCTCGGTAACTTTCCGCCTTGAGCCTTCGGCTGAAATGCTAAAACATGGAACATGCTTTCTTCCCGCTAATTCGTAAATGTAAATAAATTTAAAACTACGACATGATTGTTTTAAAAATCGAAATTACTATAAACAAGATTAACTTCTCAACAAAGTGACAACAAAACAAGCGGCATTGTTTACTATATCCATTTATAACATAAATAAATATAAAACTACGACATTCATAGAAGAACAAGTACGAAAGAAATGCGTGATAAATCGAGAGCTTTCCTACGAGTGGAGAACGATTTTTGTCCGGTGAAAAATAAAGAAGTTTCATTTCCCCAGCTTGGTTGTCAAAACAGCGTGACGGAACAAAACGTGACGGTAAAATCGTATTCACACCCCGCTACTTCGACGGTAAAATCGTATTCACACCCCGCTTTTTCGACGCGGTGCACCTATAGAAGTTTACACTTCAAAAAAGAAGAGAAAAGAAAGTGAACTTGCTATTATAGGTTAAATAAATCAGAAATAGCTTGCTTACGAGTCCGTAAACCTGGGAGACATTTTGATGTTTCGGTTACCATATTTGCCGTAGGAAGCCAGCCTGGTTACTACCAAATCATGTTATCATACCACGAGGATTGTTATTTCTATTGAATAACGTCGCATATAGCTCAGCACAGGACTGCGAAAGTGTTTAGCATATATTGATGTCTTTGCAAAGACTGGAGAACGATTTTTGTGCGATGAAAGATGCCAAAGATACGGTTCCGTAGCAGCGATTGAAAATGTATGCGAGAATCATCAGAAACAATGTAACTCTTTTTTTATGACGCTTTTCTGTGACGGTTTTTCAGTTCATGTGCCAATGTAAAGATATGAAAATGTCAAAAATCATAAACCTCCGAAATAGCATATGGAAAATACCATGATAGACATTTGGGGAATACACAACAAGTGGGTTTTGGCCTTGAGTTTCATCAGTAGCAGCACAAAAAACCTGTATTCTAACACATTTTTCAATTAGCATTTTACCTGTTTATTTTGATCTCCATATTTTGCATTCTTTGATTTCCTTGCATAACTACAGATATATTAGTAGTTTTAGTATGGTATATGCTGATGTCCTGGACTAACTGCTCAAAATCGTTACGCGGGAGAGGAACGAAAAAGGAAGACGAAATTGGGAGACGCGGGATGCCCTTTTATGATATTGAAAAGGCAATCGTGTAGTCATTCTAATTGGCTACCACTGAGATGGCAATAGCATGTTCAATGGATCTTTTTTGTTCAATAGAATCGAAATCATTGATAATTGGAACTGTCTTGGACTTGACAAGTGCTCGCCAATAATTACCGGTATAGTGCTCGTTGCTCGGCGAACGCCGCACGAACATATGGCACTCAGGGAATATGCCGAGCATGCTGGGTGTTCGGCGATTAATCGGTGCTTGCCGAGTATCGCATGGGTGGCCACGGCTAGTTGTCAAGTGGCAATGTAATCCAGAAATCCCAAACCTCTTTTACAAGCTTTGTTCCAACAACTCTTTGAGAGCGACGCCCGGGGTACCTCCAGAGTTGCCGTGGGGTTAGCTCTACGGCCGCCCACTTTCGTGTTTATTGGAACACTTCGGAGAGAGATGTGATAACAAACGTAGTAGTGAAGGTGAAAACAGTTTAGAGGAGGTTACGCAGGTATGCAGTTTACCAAAGGGTAGCAGGTTATTTCAAAATGCGCATGCGTAGGGCTTGGAGCTCTCGATGAGACCTCGTCAAAAGTGTGGGGCTGCTTGGGGGATCTGTTGGAACACGGAGTTCTCAACCTCATAACCTTGTTGGAACGCAATTTCGAGCTCTGAACTCCTCTAGGACGCTCTTTTGTCCTTGTTGGAACAAAGCTAAACCTTGGGTAGAAATTGGGGTTTCTCCTGTATAAATTACTGGTTTTCAATAAACATCTTCCCTGTCCAGTTCAATTTTCAAATCAAAATAGTCGCTAGGTAAATCTTGGCCTCATCTCTCAAACCTCTTCGACTCAGTTTCATTAATTCAACATTTTGCACCTGTCTGCGTCCAAATTACTAGGTAGATAAGCATGATTTCTCACTGCTCTCGCACGCCCACTGCTGCTCTCCTATCCAATGCAATGACCCGCTCGCATTATTCACATTCTATTCTTCGACCAGACCTCCGCTCCCCTTCTCTTCCTACCACCCTAGGTTTTGAATCACGTCCAACGCATTGTCATAATGTCAGCGGCTTTGGCTCCTACACTCGTCTTGTAGCCACAATGAAATAACAGACTTAATAATATTATTGCCCACATAATACAATTAAACCAGTACTTATGCATGACAAGTATTTATGCGTGAATCGAAATGAATGATTTTTCACCTTTTTTGTTGTTGTTATAGTTTCTAATATATACATGGCCTAAAGGGTATACATAAACGCTGCAAATTATTACACAAAGATTCATTATTTCTGTATTGATAACTCTTCTACGCAGGTCATTGGTCTATATTATTAAACCCCGTTTATAATAAAATCATCAAAACTTGGCGGTTCGCGCCTTCCATAAAAATTCACACCTTTGAGTGCAAGGAAATTGTGAGAAAAAACTTATATATATATATATATATATATATATATATATATATATATATATATATATATATATATAAAACTGTAATCCTAACTCTCCTTAGGATTGAGATAAAAATTCCGTTCTTGCGCCAAGAAATCAAGCTTTCCAAACGAAAGGATGAGTTTGTTCGCCCACAATTTTTGAGCACATTATTGGTAAATTTTTATAAAATGTACTAAAAAAGTTCCAGTCATGCAGAATGATAGTATGAGCGCATTTTCGTAAATCATCGTACTATATTTTGTTGAATTGTTTTGAAAATTTAGTCTTCAAGTAAAAAGGAATTGTTAACTACCTATTTTATGGCAAAAACTCGTTCTAAATAATATGATTCGGCAATTCAAAAGATATTTTGGATTTTTGCATTTTTTATCCTTTTTTTGGCAATCATTCATGAAGTGTAAGTACATTTTTCTGCATACATTTTTCAATGTTCTAGTTCATCGTTAACAAACTTCCTTTGACCAAAACTCTGCAGTAAAATATAAATTTCATGATTTTTAGCCGTTTTAAGCCATTTGTAGTGATTTCTTTAGAACATTTTTTGAAATTTGACCACTTTACTGAGTTTTTTAGCCATTAAATTGATAATTAACTATTTCTTTGCGCTCAAAGTGCTAAAATTTCAAAATACTAACATAATATAATACGATAATATATGAAAATTCGCTCATACGATCATGCTGCGTGACCGGAATTTTCGGTTTATTATTTTCGATAATGAACCTTTGTAATCTACTAAGGCAAATAATTTTTTAATCTCGCCTCTCATTTGTTGGATTGCGTTTCAAGAATCGGAAAAAAAGACTTTGGGAACTTTTAAAATATTTGCTGATTGCAGGAATCTTAAATGTGTGGCTCATTGGTCTCAAGCGGATCGTGTTAATGATTCTCTCCACGTAACGCAACCTAAATTGGTTTTAGGCATATTAAGAAAATAATGTGGACGCAAGCGGTGTGGTACCTCGCTACAGCTGGTTTAAATTCACGCAGGACACCTCGTTCCTATAATTCTCCTTTGTAGCACATGATTTTCCTTTCACATTAATTTTCCTCTGTAGAGTTGATTAATATTTTGCACGGGGATGCGGCATATTTCAACTTATGGCGACATATGAGCAGATGGGATATTGAGATGTGTAAGAGTTTAGAAGGTAATTCGCAATGACTCCTGCGAGTAATATTGGTGAAGTGAAGACAGTAGCTCGTGAAAATGGATGATTTCAACGTGATAACGATTCATCATTCCAACACCATGTGCAAATACGTGCAGTGTTTACCGACGAAAGACGGATATGTAAAAGCCAGTTAGTTCAATAAAAATTGCCGCACGTGTGTTACTGTAAATGTTATTTTATCACCAAATACCTCGTAAAATTGACTTCTTATAACTAATACAAGGGCCATGATGAAAGTGTGACTATGTTGTATCTGTGATGGCTGTCATGATATGTGAGGCTATTGCTGGAAGATATCAATCGATTGATTTTAAGATATCATTATCAGTCTTCTAATTGTGGTTTATTATTTTCAATAATGAACCTCTAATTGACCAAGAGGAAATTTTGTTTACAACCCCTCCCATCAAACGGTTAACCAAGTTGGGTTGGATCCAAAAATCGAAAAAAATCTACCCGTCTACTGTCGAAGTCCGAAGCTTTTCTACGAAATTACTGGACCAAACTTTATGAAATTTGGCTCCGAATTGGCGGAGGATGTGCGAGTAAAAAATTATCCGTCTGTCCGCCGTCTGCCGTCCAGAGCTTCATTCCGAAACTAACGGACCAATGCTTATGAAACTTGGCCCAAAAATAACAAATGGGGTCAAGTTGATCCTAAAAGCTCTGCGTCACTTTCGATCAAACTCTGAAGAGTATAAGTTAAGTGCACAAATAGTTCGATCATCCGTTTGCTCCCCCTAAGGGATAGAACATTGACAAAGAAAATAGATATCAACACGGAAGTGAATAGCTAAAAAATCACCTTGAAAACCACGACGAACGTATCATCTGATATAATTTTAACGGAATTCTTACTCTAATTGAGAACTGGCTGATAGATGGAGTCCAATTGATTTATTCACATCGCTTCTGAGCAAGTACAAATTTGAAATCTGTGCGATATCAATTTCTCATGTTGTTCCCAGTCTAATTGCTCGGTTTTTAGTGGCTAGGTATACTTTCAGCAGTAATGGTTCCCTTCCCAAATGTGCCTTCTGAATGCAGTGCCTGATTATAGACTAAATAAATTACGAAGAGAACTGACGATAACGTCACATTTTATACTATTAGGGTTGTAACGTAGAAGTCCTACCTTTTCCCTTCTGTTAAAATTCCTCGTATATCGATGATGACTGCCGTTTACTTGGTATCATCATCACAAGCATTGCCGATTTTCATCGGAATCGGAAGAAAATTGTTGAGATTAGAATTGTCAGAAGGAATTTAAGTTTGAGTCTGCGTAGAGACTAGTGCACGCAATTTCACATTGAAAATCAGCATTGTTTTGCGCTTCGCAAGGACCATGGACACAGAGATTGACAGAAAACCAATATTGAGTTCGTATGTGAATGGCTTGGTAGAAGTAGTTAAACCTTCATGAGAAATGAATTACTGGATTTGGGAGTTTTTTAATTAAAATGTTGGTTTTTCAGAGTTTCTCAATTTTGTAGATTGCCAGTGCTAGATAACCTATACCTCGACACGGTAATGTAAGGCAGGGAATGTAATGTGAATAGCAGTTTGATGAATGATTGAGTTATGTCAGCGTGAGACCTCGTAACGTAGAGTTGAAAGAATATCGTGGTGCTCCGTCAATGGAGTGAAATGAGTCATAACCTATTGTCTCTCTTGTGTCAATGAGCAATGGAGGGGCTGTGGCATCTTTGATAAGTGTTTTATCGTGTCTTGTTAATGAAGAGATTTTCCTTGTAAGTCTGTGATGGTGAGAGGGGACGCTCTGCTTTTTAAGGAGTCGCCCTGCGGTGAATGAAAGGGATTTACAACCTGTATGGGAGTGAATTGGTACTTAGTGGTGGAGCTGCGGTGTGAGACTTTGCATCTTCTACTAAATGTTCTTGATATTCTTGATCTGTGGGAGCCCTTCAGCAATGATAGTTGGACGATATCACTAACACAAGCACATCAACAAACCTTGTTGCTGCAAATATCTTCCTTCATTGGGGTCAGCATTTGGCTTATACCTGCTGCGCAGAGAACTTGTCCACATGGAGACATCACAAGTGGTGGGCCTGTCGCGATTGAAGGAGAAAAACGGGATCTTTGGCAGATAAGGCTTGCTGTGGAAGATGGAGCGTGAGAGCGGTGTTGAAGCGTTGAAACCTGAAACATGATCCCGGTAGATGAGAAAATATTTTACTGATGCAATAGAAGAGGAAAATGTGACGGTGAATGGACGCCCGATGTATAAAGAGAGGTTTACAGAGAAAATGGGCAACGCAGAGCCTCTGTTGGTGCGGGTAGAACAATAGGACTAGATGATAGCAGATGGTAGTGGTTCGACGGTCCATCGCATTCATGAGTTCATGAAAATTAGTTTTTTGGATTCAGACTTGACTAAACTACACTAAAAAGTTTACCATATTGTATTTCATTGGCGCACAGGTTGAGGCGTTTATACACAAACGCTCTTGTTCTCTCTCTTTATTATTTCAGATTGCTAGAAAAATATGGGTTCGGTTCACTTCAAACTTCGACATCAACCACAAAGTCTAAATGTTACGGTACTTAAGCACAGTTTTATTTATTTTTCCCAGGGTAGGAAAGCATCTCTCGCAGGAAAAAACAACGTTTAGAGAAAATGATAAAAAGTAAGGAGAGCGACCAACAATGAAAATATATTCTAAAAAAAAAAAAAAAAAAAACAACCTTCTTCAGAAAGTTTTCTTACCGAAATGTAGGGTGGACTGGCTTGCCCTAATGAAATTATCAAGAGCGCGGGGCGGCGTAAAGATAACCGAAACGCTGGAGACTCGAGACCGCCTGTAGGTTGACACAGTGTTATGGGTGGTGGTGTGGTGGAGAGGGGTTAAGTGAAGCCCACGGAGTAAAGGCCGAAATTTCTCTCACTTCTACTTGATTGAGCTCGGCGTTGCAGCATTTGGGCTCTATTTATTCAATCCGACATCGAAAAGCCCTAATGCTGAAAAACTACCTGTCCAGTAAGAAGTTCGGATGAGTACACGATATTGATTAGCTTAATGGGCAAACTTATCTTTAATCTTTCGTGAAGAAACTTAACGCTATGGGGTCAAATCCGAAGAATAATAATGTCGTTCTATGATGAAAGTCCTTATTGTGCGTGTTGAGGAATTAAGACAGGGCCGAGCTTGCGTCTCCATTTAACACATATCGGGGAATATGACTCGTTGACTGTGTGAATTGGGCATTTCGGTACCGTGTAATTCCCACGCTGAAATCAATATTGGAGCGTTCAAGACTCCAGACACCTTCCGAATAAACAAAGTTGAAAGTATAAGGCCTCTCGTCCACTGGAAGCGGAAAGCTGCGAACTGCGAAGCAACGAATTTTGGTGAACGCCGTTCGTCCGAAATCGTGCGAATACCTCTCGTCCATTGGCTCAGTATTCGTCCGGATTCGTAATAGACGAGAGGGCTCTTCGGAACAGCTTTTCTGATTAAGATTCTGATGAAGAATTTCTCGCTTTGGAACTATCACCTTTGATTCATCGACGTATCAAGCACATGTGAAATCAGCAAAGACGGGGAATGTGGGTGAATCACATAAACGCCAAAAGGAACGAGTTTGGTGAATTTTCTCATTTGTGGAATGATCTTCAAATCGACGATGACCACCACTTTTCCTATTTTCGAATGAGAGAGGATACATTTCAATACATTCTTGACAACCTACAATCTAAAATCGAAATCGAATCGTCTTTGCATATGTCGCATATGATAGTTCGTTTCCCGTTGGTCCCACAGATATTTACTTTCCTGTACAAGCAAAATTAACTTTTCACAGCCCATTTTCACTGGTTCACACAGTCCAAGTTCGCACTCGTTCGCAACTTGACGTCCGAAAAATCCCAGCAGAATGGGATCCATTCGCACTTCGCACGTGGTCGGACGAAAACGGACGAACGGTACGGGCCCAGTGGACGCGCTCCCCTACCGAGCCACGTGTTTGGATCGTTCGACCGTTTTCGTGCGGATTCGGCCGAATTCGTTTTCGCCACTTTTCGCAGCTTTCCGCTTCCAGTGGACGAGAGGCCTAAGGCGGAGTTTCAAACTGTTCATTAAATAGTGCAGCCCTAACCCCACTGAAAACCGGGGCAGGCCATTAGCCTTTCAACCAAATTGTTTTCCTATGGGCTGGCGTCCTCGTTCAACAATTGGTACTATGTTTGCATGAGTTGCACATCGAAACATTCGCGTTACCAGATTGGTCACTGGTCCGCTACAGTAAAAGTTTATTTTACCCTCTGACTGGTTTTTACGTATGGAGGTGAGGAACTCTTTAAGATCCTAAGGTGGTTCGGGTTATTTGGGATTCAAACACCACTAAAAACTCACCTTTCTTTCCTCAGGTTGAAACTCAGCCTGGAACTGTTTTACGCATTAATTCAGGTTGAATCTTTGTGACATTTCTTCATTCCTTTCCCCTCCTCAATCTCTCCTGTTCTTGGATGAACTTTTCTGAAGGATGCCTTCAACATGGACAGCTATAGGAGTTCAATGTTGCTCTCCTTCAAGCATTTTGGCTACTACCACCACCGGCGTCACGTCTTGCGGTGGCACTTCGAACACCCCGCAGCTTTTTTCTCCTGGTAGCCCACGCTTGCACACACAAAAAGTGTTGGGCACATTATCGTTCTTGGCCGTTTCGACATATTGGGTACTTATATTGCTACTTTCCCTATCTTCACTTTACCATCTCACTTAGGCCAAACATGATGGCCGCAATAGGATGTGAGGACTACTCTTCTGGGCAAGAACCCACGTCATTTCTATAGGTTCCCAATATGGGTATCAGCTCACTTATATTACTTTGGCTGAGACTACTTATAAGTCTGTACAAAGAGGCACCATTTTATCCGTATAAGGGGATTCTATTGAAGACAGAACCGAAAGAACATGTTGATTTAATAAAATAAAATGCCTAACCGCAACTAGCCCCGTCTATACGAACAAAACTTTACAAAAAATACATTTTTGTCCTTAAATTGGTTTATTATTGTTTTCCAACGTTTTCCCCAGGAACTGGGGGTTTCTTAAGGGATATGATAAAATTAAATTCAAAATATAAATTTTGAATTGTTGAATCTATTGTTTTCTATCCGGACACCACAAAAACGATTTAATAAAGCTAGAGAGAAGAAAAAGAGAGAGAAAAAAAATTAAGGATAGAAAGGCATTTTTCGTAATGTTTTAGTTTTTTAATTCAACAATTTAACAAAGTCAAAATAACCTCGATTTCTCAGAAATAATAAAACCGGTGTTTTTTCCATCCAAGCTTCCGGGGGATCTCATTCGAATCATTGAAGTGATATCTATTACAAGCTACCCTTCTATTGACAGTTTTTGAAATTCCTACCAATTTTTAGCACATTTCAGGCTTACAAATGTACCCTGCTCTATCGAATGAAAAATATTCGAAATTTCAAGTTCATTTCAAACCAATATTTGCTGTTTGAACGAAATTTCGTGAATTTTGGTTCAGCGGTTTGAGGGAAAACTGACGAAGTTTTTGAATTTGATTCTTGTTGAAAAAAAAAAAAAAAAAAAAAAAAAAAAAAAAAAAAAATGAAGATCTTTTTACGTTTTCAAATTTTAATAGTTTATTGAAAAATTTTGTGATTACCAATTACAGCGGTTCTTTATTTGGAAATTTTCAATAAAATATTGAAAATCTTTAATTAAAAAAAATATAAAAAAAAAAAAAAAAAATAAAATAAAAAAAAAAAAATAATAAAAAAATAAAATAAAAATAAAACTAAAATACATAAATAATTAAAATAATATTAGTGACGGATGAGGAAAAGTGGAGAAACATCTGTGTCAGTTCAGCATCATTTTTCAAAACGTAAATCGGATCTACGACAAGAAGATGTAACAAGAAAGCGTTGGTTGCCCAGTGCCCACTGCCGATTCCCCGGACATTGTAGGAAGGGAATCAAACTGGAAGATGTCATGGATCACCTGTTCCAGGTTCCATGAACCCTGGAAAGAACATTTTTGGCAATGGTTAGGACAAAAAATTCAAATTCAATTAGCTCCTGAAAAGACACTCAAAATGTGAGCAAAATATATCTCTTTTGATTGTGGGACCTTAAGCTTATAATTACCATCACCAGGTAGAACCAATGGATAAACATTGTTATCTACAAAAAATAAACAGACAGCTTTAGAAATGTAAGATTTTTATGAACGGACAATAAATTTTAAATTTGATTTTAATCAACATCATAAGAAAACATTGTTACAGATTTTACAATTTCAAATGTATTATTTTTAATATGATTTATTTTATTTTATTTTTTCAATTAAAGTTGCTATTATTGCGTTCGAAATGGAATGTAATATAATTAGTAAAGGAAATCGCAGTACACACCTATCTACTTGGTTAAATCCGAACCTTGCAGGTTCATATAGTGCCATAGTGGTACAGCCTGTACTCTGTGGGCCTTGGGGGAGGATTGAAGAGGTGGGGGGTTGGCTGGGAGTCAGGGGGTGCCTGGGGTGGTGTGTCAGGGTAGGGGGTTGCCCTCGCGATCTAACGCTATCGATTTTTTCAGCAATATAGGGCGGAAGAGAGGGGCTCCCCTGTTTTCATTCACCGTTCTAACAAGGAGAGAATTCCCTAAGCAAACTTTTCCCTTTCCCCTTTTTTCGCGAGGTTCACGACCTTTTTTTTTCGCTCATTGGCCGTGTGATTTTACGACCCTCTTTGAGTCGGGTTATGATCGAACATCAGCTGCTTACAAAGTAATAAAGCGGCTGACGTAAGCATCGTTAACTGGGTCATTCTTTGTAATAAATGCTGCACCACATCACTTCCACCTTGACTTTCAGAGGAATTTCAAAGGCAGCCTAATTCCTGGGGGAAGCTGTTATACGGCCTTTACTACATAATACAGAGAGTCCTCTAGTTAACCTGCCACCTTCTCCCCCGCCACGTGACCTACTAAATGAAATATTAATGGAATTGAATATTAATTTTTATACTTGTTTATTTATTTATTGCATAATCTGAACATACAATGAACTAGAATTGCATAGTTATTCCTTAGGCTTAGTTATTCCTGAAGGCATGTTATTTTATAGTTTCAGTAGGGTGGAGGGGTCAATGGTTGAGTCATTAATACAATTTTTGGCTTTGTAAAAAAACATATCTGAGAGGTTGTATCCTGTATTCACAATTCATTTTAGGGAATGTTTGTAGAAATTAAGCCATTACAATGGCCCCAAAAATGTTCCTACGATTTCCAAAACATATCCTATTAAAATGGAAGATCTTTTTCGAAAAAACCATGAGTGCTTACCTACCGTGTATGGTATATTTACTCCATATATGAAGGCATGAAGATATGGATGGAATTCGCCTTCATTTTTCACTTGGTTAATGAAACAAGTAGTAAGCCAGCCTGGTTACTACCAAGTCATGTTACATATAACTCGAGGATTGTTTATAGGTACTTCATTATTCTAGTAACTTAGCTACTTTCATTTTCGGGACGGTTCAGGCAAATGTAAGATTTCCCTTGCAACGGCTTCGTTGTCATCAACCATTAGAAAATTATAAACAAGTAGATCAGTGCTCACGATGTGAGTCAAATGATAGTGCATTTTCTTGTAAGGAGATACGCGTGAAATGGACGCTTCCTGCGTTGAATAGGAGAAAATGGCTTTGGAGTTCCCTCAAATGACCAATGACCTCTTGTCCATCAGGGCCCTTGGTACATGTTTATACTCGCCATGTTACAGATTAAAACGATTTTGAGAGGACGTACATACATAAATCAACGGACAAAGTGAACACAATAGCTCGTTGTTCCTTTTTTAAATGAAAATGCGCTAAAAAAGTGTTGGTGTTGCAGTCGCTAATTTTGAACTGAACTCCAGCCCAAAAACATATCCATGTTAAACTTATGCCTATAGCCGGAGTTCGTCAACCTACAAAATCGATCAGGTCTAAGTACCAAATTTAACTTCGAAAATTCCAAAAATGTTTAAAATCGTAGGTTTGTTAAATCCCCGTTTATAGTATAACTAGGCGCTCTGGATCGCTTCGCTCGCCTCCACGTCCAGCCGGGGAGCAAGCCCCCCGGACCCCCCCATTAGATTGCTCGCTTCGCTCGCAAAATGTGGCATGTAGAAAATGTTGCTCGCTTCGCTCGCAAAGTGTGGCATGTAGAGAATGTTGCTCGC
Organism: Adelphocoris suturalis; assembly: GCA_030762985.1. Taxonomy (NCBI): domain Eukaryota; kingdom Metazoa; phylum Arthropoda; class Insecta; order Hemiptera; family Miridae; genus Adelphocoris; species Adelphocoris suturalis. The sequence continues at coordinate 47,498,830 of CM061044.1, forward strand.
TTCGCTCGCAAAGTGAGGGATGTAGGGAATGTAGATCTCAAAGGGTAGGTTTAACGTCTGTGGTTGATGCTACTCGCTTCGATTGCTTGAGGAAGTTATACTGCCCAACCAACTTGGCAGACGTTTTTTCTGTTGGAAATTCTTACAAACAAATTAAATCTTATGAAACTACGTGGAATCACGAAAAGTTTATTAGAGGATGTTGCTCGCTTCGCTCGCAAGGTATTGTTGTATATGTGTAGGAAAAAACCCGTATTTATTCAGTTGAAATGGCTCTCGAACGGGAAAGTTCCATCCTTCAACGCGCGTGTGCGTAGGCCTGATCGCAACAGTGTGAAACGGCGGCGGGCTCGATTAATTTGTCATTTTAATCGCTTCGCCTCCCTTCCTCTCGCATTTTGACCAACTTCCCGTCAATTTTTTCGATATCCGATTTCGGATTCAGATTCGGCGGAATCAAACATGTATTACGCCCGCGACAACCGTCCCGAAAAACGGAGGTGCGTTAATGGGGTATATTTTAATGAGAAAAAAACCAAGGTTTTCGTCGGAATTTTCGAGAAAACGGGTCCATACTCTTTAATTATTTTGACGCATTTCCCGATACTTTTTTCGCGATCCGATCGCGCCGTCGTCTTCCTTGTAGAAAAACCTACGAAACTGGTATTTTTCCGGAATTTTCGATGGCGAAGTGGGGAAGTGGAAAAAGCGCACATGAAAACTTACTTCGACCCCCCTCCCGCCCTACAGCCCATGGTTCGGGTGGGATTAGAAAATTTTTAATTCGCTTATACACCCAATCGGAAAATCCCAAGAAGATCCCTCCACTCGTAGACTCCCCCCACTCAGCCATTTGGCCGAGCATAGACACGACAAACAAACAGACAGACGGAGTTTCATTCTTATAAATAATAGAGATAGAGATGTCCTGTGTATTTTTGCACGCTGAATCGAATGAAACCAACCCCGCATTTATAGCTCTTCAAGTGTTTCTCGGAATACAACGTTTTTCATTTTGAAAGTTCTATATCCCTCTAGTCTGAAACTTCTATACCCAAAACAGATTTCCAAACTATAGGTAAACTCCAAACTACTGTAAATTGAGGCAATATTTCAAATACCCATATTTTATTTTAGCGTAGAACAATTCTCCTTCCTTTGCTACTCCTTAAATTTGCAGCGTTCATTAATTGGTACTTTACCCTCAAATAGCCATCATGTTCATCAGTTAAGCGTTCATGTGTTCAGAGTTCATCATCATTCGGGTCAAACTAAATATTTTTGTCTACCACAGAAATCTGAATAAGGGAGTGGCCGCGACCTCCTAATAGACTCGCGATGCGTGACATGAGCGATTCCAACGCCCAATGGAACACCAAGAAAAAAGTGGCATTTAGCACGCGCCATCTGCCAACATGAAACCAATTTACTTGCGATTTGACAAAGAGAGGAAAAAACCAACTCAATCGTCGATATGAGTGGCAGTCGATTGGATGAGTGCACATAGTCGGGTGAACTTATTGATTGTCTCTTCAGTATTTTATTAATCTATTTGGTTGCAACGGACTGATATACAGACAGTTTCAATGGTTAATTAAAATTACAATGCCTGCTTCACTGGCAACTTTTGATCGGTCCTAGACAATCGGGCATAATAGAACGCTAAAATTCGTTACACAGTCATTATTTTGGTGTTGAAATTCGTCTTCAACACTGAAGGCTCCGCTTAGGTATATCAGTTTTGGTACATTGTTTTCAATAATGAGCCTTTGTAATCGACCTAGGAAAATTTTTATACCCCCCCCCCCCCCCCCAACCCCCCTCGAAAATTGGTTGTTTTACGTTACAAGATGTGTAAAATACAAAACGCTGCAAATGATTAAACAAAGGTTTATTATTTCAGCATTAGATAGATTAGATGCAGAACATTGGTCTATAATTGTTATTAAGCTCTCTATGTAGTAAATGATTATAACTTGGTTCATCATGTCTCCTAAAAGGTCTCACACCTTAAGAGCTCCAGGACCCCAAAATTTTACGGTTTATAGTAAATTAAAAAAAAAAAAAGCAGCAGGTTGAAAAGGAAAGAAATTACCCTAGAGGCCCCTCAGCTGATCAGTGCACCTCCCTACCTCGTAATCGTTTTTGAGGTGTCCCAAAGGAGGTCCATCTGAATTTCATCACCTTGAGTTGATTAGAGAAGAAATTAGCTTCTGCAGTTACAAAGCTGATCAGGGTCCCACCATACTTTGTCATTTTGTTCAAGACGTCTAAAATGAGCTACATTCAGGTTTCAGCAGCATAAGTCGTTTAAAAACTAAATTAGGCCCAGATCCCCATCATCAGATCAGTATGGACTGGTATTGAATTTTAGATATCACAAAGGAGCTCCATTTCAAATTGCGAATCCGTAGGTTGTCACCAATCTGCGTGCGTAGATGTAGGCACCTACTGAGGGAAAATTAATGCAATCAATTAAAACATCTACACTTCACTAGTTCCCCTGATATTTAAGAAACTAGGTACCTACCAACCTTTCTCTGGGCCACTCTGTATATATATATATATATATATATATATATATATATATATATATATATATATATATATATATATGTACATGAAAAAGCAATAAACGTTAAACTCTTGGATTCATTTCAGAATGCCTCAAAATGGATTTTCATTGAGAATTCGCTAAATGAAATTTAGAAATAGCCGAACATTGTCAGACGATCTTCTCTATTCTAGTAGGAAAATTTGTGACGTTAGCACCATTTCGTCTCTATGGGCATGTTTAATTGAATAAGTATTTTGAATACATGTTCACGAGAGAAGCACATTTAGTTCACGTTTGGTCACGAGAGATGCTCAGCAAACAAGTTTCGTCAACAGTCCCTAATATGTGTATATACTTCGATGTGGAAATAATAGCGAATGATAAACATGAGCAATGCGGAATGCTGAGGAATGTAACGATAATGAAAATAGTAATCATGTACCTATCTTGACTTTTAACGCATAAATAAATAATGATGTCCATCATGCACATTTAGAGAATACGCTAGAAAGATAAATATTTTAATGATAACAACGCGTTTTCATATATTATTACTGGAGATGCAGTTTGATGTGTTTAAGGGGTGGTTTTTATTGATCTCTAACGTTTCTCCCCAGGAACTGGGGTTTTTTCAGGGAGACAAAAAATAAATTCAAATTATCAAATTTTGATGACTCAAATTATTTAATTTAAATTGATTATTTCAATTAGGATAGAAATGCCTTCTTTGTAATATCTTTTAATAATTTGATCTGCCCAAATAAAGAAACTTTTCAAGGGGTGGGTCAATGTCAAATAATATCATATCCCAAAACAAGTTGAAACTTCGAACTTGATCGTTGATCGTGGAGTAGCCGATCGTCCTGAAGCTTAGGTAGGTACGTGAAATGGTGATGACAATAGTGAAAAATTATGTTAGTCTAACTGAGAGAGAAAAAAAAGAAGAATTCCTATAGAATAATAACATTGCCACCTGTGTGTCATTTGTTATGCAGTCAGGTTTTACCGATTTATCCGATTCAATTCTTGTTCTTCCGATTCAATATGATAGATGTTCGATGACATGACATTTTTCTCTTTGATTGGTCATGTGAACAATAGAGCTTGTGCTTACTCAATCGAAAATGGAACTTTTGGATTATATACTTCAAATTTGAAGATTCCAAATTATTTAACTAATAGAAAATAATGGATGTGTACAAGCAACTCAGATCGAAACACATCAAAACAAAGAAATTATATCTGCGAACCCATGAGAGTGATGCGCATCACACTGGGATGGCGCTTAAACAGCAGAGATGAAAGATTTGGAATCAAATAGAAGAGTGGGATTCACAAACAAGTCTGTGCTCTCCATGGCAGAGGCATTATTAAAACAGCTGCTCTTATGCGGACCTAATTCATTCTGCATTCCAAACTATGAAGTGCTCTGTATGAAAAAGACCCCATATAGAAGACGGAAGAGACAAGGAGGGCAGGGCACTAGCCAAGAGCTTGAAACAACTTGGGCGAGAGATGCTTCCTAAATTCGCGTGTTCGTCTGTCGTAGAACTCGGATGCATTAAATTGGGATCCCTTGAACTTGCTGATGTTCTGGCGTACTTTATATTCAGAGAAATTATTATCAAAATGAATGTGAACTTGTCTACTTCTAGAAAGTTGGATGGTGCCTAAACGTCTTACACCTATAACTTCATAATCCTCAAGAACGCAATTTAATTCCGTTCTAAAAATGCCCATCACGTTCCTCTTGAGAATATTCATGTTTTCTTTCCCTTCTAGAACGTTATGAAGAATAAGATCGTTTCTGAGTTCCGTGTGCCGGTTCTGTTTCGTATTATTTTTTTCTGATAATGCTAGATTTTCTTCTATACTGTCAATTCTCTTATTAATTTTTTTTTAATGAGCAAGATAGTTTCTTGGTTGTTAGCAATTTCTTGCGACAGAGCGTGCACCTGTGTATTCAGAACATTTGTATGTTCCTTCAAAATGCAGTCGCAGTTTTTACGTTTGGTTGTGATTACGTCAAGGCATTGAATTATCTGATGTAACTCGGAGGTCGACATTCTCGTAGTTGCAATTATTCGACGCGACACTGGTCGGCTCTTCGAGTGCTGCTGACTGAGGTATACGGTATTCGGTCTAGTGGATAGTCCTTTCCCTTCAGTAAACAACTAACCACCAACCAAACTCGCAAAAATGACCTTTTTCCAGAAATCTAACCGTTGAAAATTTATGAAAATTGTTATTGCTGAGAGTTAATCAAAGAGCAACCACAAAAAATAAAACGAAATTCACAGTAAATACAACCCTGCTAAATCTATACTTAATACGGAGCTCGCAAAAAACACGTGCACTCGGCTCGGCAACCTAACTGGAACTCAACCGGAATCAAATATGTTAACTACGTTATTACCATCTGATTCGTTCTAATTCGAAAAGAAGCTGCTTTTCAAGAAGGCCACAAAGTCGTATTAAAAGTCGATTTACAAGCCCGGCGTTCGTAAACCGCGTACAGCTGAGGGGTGTTGCGTTGATTTAGAGTTTAGACGAAGGGAAGTCCCCAATTTCTTGCGTGGCCTCTAAAACTAAAGTTGAAACTCCTCCGCGCTGAGTTCGGCACTTTGGCGCGTTCCAAATGATTTGTGGCTGCCAAATACAGTTTGTCGGGTGGCGGGGATATCCCAACTTTCTGCGGTAGTTCATAAACACCCGCTACCAGAGTTGAAAAAAGTCGAAAGTTTCGCAAAGCAATTTCGACGTTTAATTTGTTTGATGGTGAAAAAGAAATAGAGGAGGAGACAAGCAGCTATTGTGGGCGAAATAATAAACAAGTGGCCCCCGTCTCTCCCCTTCCAAATTATTCCCGTCTACCCATTTATACGTGGTGAAATTAAAACCGATAAACTTTAGGGATTCAATTCAGTAAATAAGTTCTAACAAAGAGAACTTAAAAAAAGGTTTAAGATTCCCAGAGTATTTGCATTTTTGAGAACAGACATTTCCTTGATATAAGTAACAATCATTACTTTTGATAGTAGAGGGATGACTTATTCATATTTGTTGCGGCGCATGGTGTCATTCTTTGGTTGAATGCCATCAATGTGTCCAAAGCTCCAATAACGTTGTGCTGGTCATGTGTTACCTAAATGAACGAATTTATCTAAATTCGTAATATTTGGTTAGGTGGATAGTAACTATGCAGTGTATGTTGGTGCTGGAGAAAGGCTGTATTCCACGAAGAGCCTATGCATATCTACTATCACTGGAGGACTCAAGTTCTTCTGCACCTCAGAAGATACTGAAGCTCCAGTTCAGCACAAGGACCAACGCCAGTAGGATTTTTTTGACTTACTTACCAGGCAGCTTCCTGCGGCAAGCTTCACCACCACTCTGTGTAGAAAAGCCCATCTGCAGGGCACGGCAGCACTCAGTCACGATCTCAGCTCGGCATTATAAATATCTGTTTGTCTTCCCTATTCCTGTCATCCTCTTTTCCGTTGGTGCCTTTTCTTTTGAAGAAGCCTTCTTAACAAATTACAAGACTGTAGTCCATGAAGAACCTATGCATATCTATTATCACTGGAGGCCTCAAGTTCTTCTGCACCTCAGAAGATACTGAAGCTCCAGCTCTGCACAAGGGTCAAAGCCAGTAGCTTTTTTGACTTACTTACCCGGCACCTTCCTGCGGCAAGCTTCACCACCACTATGTGTAGAAAAGGCCATCTGCTGGACACCACAGCACTCAGTCGTCATCTCAGCTCGGCATTATAAATATCTGCTTGTCTTCCTTATTCCTCTTCTTCGTAGGTGCCTCTTCTTTTGGAGAAGTCTTCTTAACAAATTGGTTGTGTAGATCAGTCTACGGTATACTGAAAGTCGTATTTATACCCATCTGACCTTAGGCAACACTGCAATTTTCGCAAAACTCACTCCACCTTTTGTTCGCTGTGAGATCGCATTCTCCCAGACTGGGAAAATTTATGAGTGGATTTCTTGCTCCTCTATTGCCCCAATATTTCTTCAGGAAGGTAGTTTTCGATGATTTTTGTGATGCTGAATCGAATGGACTAACCCCGTTCAATGCTCAATCTACCTCACCTACCTAAAACACAGACCAAGTATAATTTTTCATTTTGCAGAAATTGTATACCTATTCACTTTTTTGGTTATCACAACATCAGATATATAATTGATTCAACTTTTTTCAAACTTCATGAGGTCAGCAGACCCACTAGCTTAGTGATGTATGAGTATCGAGGCAGCTCGGAATTCCCACGGCTGGTGCGTCGATATCGTTTCAGACCCGTTAGGTGAGAGGCCCCAGGGTTCAAGGCCCACCGGGGTATTCACACATTCTCTGTATAACCCAGACTTTGATTGATTTATTTCGTCTCTCTATTTTGAATAAACGCCAGATTTTTTCAACACCTCAACGCGAAATGTTAATCCACTCTATATGTCGATAAGCTGTAACTATATGAACTGTGTCCTTTCTTACGTATGTTCAGTTATTGTTTGTTACCTACTAATGTTGACCTAGCCGTCGGAATCGATCAACATTGTAACTATTTCTTTTCGTAGAATTAACAACGTTTGATTGTTTGAGACGAGTTTGAAGGTACTCCGAGTATGCGAAATGAGGTTTCTGACTACTTATAAACAATCAGATGTGTATCGCAAACACACCTTTTGTTTTCGAGCTACCTAAAATTGCGGTTCGTTGAAACATCTACACAATGAATCTCCCCTTCAACCGATTTAACTGAAGGATTCATGGCAATAAGCCTATACAAAGCCATTTTCAAAACCAACGAAAAACAAGGATTACTCCATAAACCCAGCCAGACAGCCGTGAATGATTGAAGTCTGCAAATGCGACGTCCATTGAAATGAAAAGAACGGGCGATCGACCGCATGGAATGAAATTTTTATCAGTTGTCGTAGTGGGCTGAGTAATTTTTCAACCTGGCCCTTTCAAAAGCCCATTACTCCAGGTATACGACCATCGCTACGAACTCCAATAATTTTCTTCTGCCCCCGTCGGAACGGGGTGTTGATTAATTTGTTTTGAGGCGGGAGATAGTTGGCGAGCTAGATGGTATTTTCATCTTCGAAATGGAACGTTTCACTGCTCCCTGAATCATGTTCGGGGAGGTTACGAAACGATGGACTAAACTGCGTCGTTCTGTTTGTGAGACTTATTATTTTCCCGGATCGGGCACAAAGTTTATATAATGAAATTTATGATCACCATGATCAAAACAGAAACGGCGTGCTACTCCTCTTGCAATACGAGTTTCAGCCCTACGGCTAATTTTTTAAACTATTTCTACCCTCGGTTATTTTCCGCCCTTTGAACCAGTGCAGTGGAACTTAAAAGTGGCCGCGCAAGGTGCAAAAAACCAATAGAAAATGGTCGATTATGCTGATGGGAAAGCTTCACACTGCCCACCATCGGATGTAGTTCTCGTTAAGCAACCTCAAAGTGATAAGTTCACACTTTCTTACCCTACTCTCTACGTGGTTGTTTCTGCGAATGGCTACCAAATTACCTGCTGCTCTCCAGGTATATTTTTGTCGGGATTCGGCCCAAAAGGAAAAAAAAAGTAAACACAACAACGTCGTAATCATATTAATGCACCCTTGACGTTTCAGTCAGCACTGTGACCATCATCAGAAAAATCTATAAACAAGCTAACAGTCAAGCTGGCAAGACACCACGATTGGCAAACAGTAGGTCGTTGCTAAGCTACAAGCTAACATTGTTCTGCAAAAACAACTTACTGAATGATGTACCCTTAATGAGGGCAGCGTCAAAACGGAAGGGAACGGAAGTTAGTGAAAAAACGTTGTCTATTTCCACGAAAAATAAAGAGTTACAATGTTAAATCGATTTCGACGGTTAGGCCATCATCAGTAACAAACAATAACTGAAGGCACATCAGAAAGGACACAGCTTTTATAGTCACAGGCGAAGGAAGATTGAATCCCATTGGTCAAAACAAAGTTTTCAAAAGTTTCCAGTAAAAAAAAGAAAAAGGTTTCCTATCTGGCTAGGGAAGATGTAAATATACTCGTAGAAGAAAACCAATGGATAAGTATACTTTATTATGGGAAAATTTCTTATAAAATCGGCAAAATTCTATCATCGAAAGGTTGCAAAGTAGGTTTTAAAACTAAAAATAGTCTTAAAGCATTATTAGGATCCGTTAAGGACTAAATCGACGTTCAGGATAAAAGTGGGGTTTATAAACTAAAATGTTCTTTTGGTTGTGGCTACAAATATTGCGGTCAAACTGGTAGGAAATTCAGGGAAAGAATAGACGAGCTTCAGGAAGATTTCAGGGAAAATAAGGGTAAGTCTACATTTGCGAAACAACTTAGAGAATCCAATCATAGTTACAATTTTGATTTGACAGATAGACAGTTTGTAGAATTTCTTCATTTTGGTCCGAAGGGAAGTATGTTGAATGTACTTGAAAAATTCGAAATTATCAAAAGTGACAGATCTGGTAAATCTTATTTGAAAATTTCAAACCTTGAATTTCACTCCTTTGGGTTGATTCACAGTGATGACTATGTGTGATTTGACGAAATGAAGGGAAGGGGGGGTTGACGTTGGTTTTTATAGGTAGATTGCAGAGCTTAATACTGAAATTACAGTACTGAAATAATTTATACTTATCACAATAAAATGTTTAAGTAAGGCATCTATAACGAGCTTTGAAGGCCTTGAATTACATCTGGAGGTTGTATGAAAACATAGTTCATAAATTATCGCTTAGCTATTATCGCTATTATCGCTTTTAGCGAAGGACTGGCTGACATGCCGTTTTGTACACGCTGTGCGAGCCAGCTTATAATTATAGTGGAAAATGCTTCATTATAACAACATAATTGATCTTGAAATAACATGAATGACCTTGACTGCGGATCATTTTCCATTATTCAACCACAGTCTTATGGTAAATACAGTGGCAGAAGTTCACGTCATTTCTCGTCATTTCTGGAGCGGGAACCGTCACTTAATTCAGGAACGACAAGACTTTCCCATTAAAGTTTTGGAAATTCTACGGAGTGACACCTAAAATAACTAGAGTCGCGAACGGAGCCACTCTGTACATGATGAATTCAGTATCGATGACGTTAACCCCTGTGCACCTGGGCGTCAATTGTGGGGTCACGGAATTCTAAATAGTCTCGAAATAGGAGCAGATGTACGTAGTTCGACAGCAAGTATTCAAAAGGTGGACCAATGCCACTCTGTCACAGGATTGGAAATGTGGTCGGACAGAAAACTCTGTCTCCTTCGCCGAGCGTGCATCATAAATATACCAAGGTGCTCTCAATACGACCCAATACTGAGTGGTCATGCACCAAATTATCGTGTGACGTTTTCCTTTATATTCTCTGTTTTGTTTCCAAAAGTGCTTTTGTTTCCTTTTGTGCTTGAGAAAGTTTGGAATTCCAACGGCCAACTGGTTTAGGAATAAGTAATGCAGCGCTGTAATGTAATTAAACACTGTTTTAAACTGATTACAATTACCCATATCTTATAATGATTTGGTTTATTATTTTCAGTCATACAAATTTGTATAAAGAACCCGATCGTCTGGTATGATGTATGACAGACATAATAAGAAGGTACCAACAATGATATAATAAAAAAGAGTTAAAATCCTAGACTGGTTTCTGAATGCGTCAAAATGGATTTCCATGGAGATAATTGTAGACTCTTTTCTTTTAAGAATTTGGAGCTATAGCATAATAGCTATATTTTCTTATAAAATTCGCCGAAAGATGAGCTTACATGTGGCCTGGAACAGGACCGTCGCACCAAAAGAACGATTTAGGGTCGGGGTTGTGGTGATTGAATGCTTTTCAACTGCTCGGACTACGGATTCGGGAAAATAAAGAGGTTAGACAGTAGAAGTCAGAAGTGGATGGAAAGTCAGAAAGTGAAGAATTAGCAAATTAGCAATTAATTAGCTATTAGCAACAAATTCTAAACTGCTCGGACTACAAATTAGGGAAAATATGGAGGTTTGAAAGTAGAAGTCTAAAGTGATTGGAAAGTCAGAAGGTGAAAAATTAGCAAGTTAGCAACTAATTTGCTATTAGCAACAAATTCTCAACTGCTCGGACTACAAATTTGGGAAAATGAGGAGGTTAGAAAGTAGAAGAAGAAGAAATGTTTATTAATGCGAACGCAATATAACACAAGAAACAAATTAAACAAACATTATTTCGACAATGGAATCATGTCGTCTGTCAATGCAGTTACAATATATCGTGTATATATCTTGCAGCATATATAAATATAAACGTACGCAGGCTGTATAAACATGTATAATAAATTGAAAGTCTGAAAAAGGCTCTGGCAATCTATCTAATTCAAGTTCTGTATGGGGGTTCTATATAGTTCTATATATACAAACAAATCCATATCCCAGCATCTGTTGTAAGAATGGGGTACCTCTCTTAAAAATAGTTATACTCCCTTAACAATTCTTTCCTGTAGCGTTGCGAGGTAACAATATAAAGATGCAATTTTCGCCACTCATTAGATTTTAGCGTACTAATCAATTCCTCATCTGTCAACACAGATTTGTTCAAGTAGCAAAATCAATTCCGCCAAAATTGGGCATCTTGTCAGGTAGTGTACGTTATCCTAAGGAACTCTCATATGTAGGTATTACATAAGGCGCAGTTATACTGTCCATCCGTCTTATTTGGCATTGTGTTCAAATTAAATAATATCCCTAGCATTTAAATTAAATAACATCCCAAAGCATTTTCAGTGAATATTCGTGAATCTTTGGTCTCATTATCTCATTATAAATCATATAATTGAGTGATGTTTGGGGCAATCTAAACACTCTCTTTACGAAATACCTCAATAATTCCTCCACATCCTCAAATTCCTAATATCCCCAAACTTGGGCTCCGTAACACAAATGTATGTGATACAGCCTCAAAACCCTGCACTTTTCTTTCAAACGGAATATCAATCTTTGATAATAGACGCGTCTAGACACTGTTAATGGCCCATTTACTAGTAGAAGTTGAAGTCTAAAGTGGATGGAAAATCAGAAGGTGAGAAATTAGCAAGTGAGTTCGGATATCGTCCGAAATTACAGACATTCTTTCGAAGTTGGCAAGTTGATTTCTCCCTCTGGTGCGACGGCCCAGGTCTGAAAGAACGTGAGCCCAAAATATAATTACATATTCACTTGGAATACCGTCATAATTTATTTAGAGCTGATGTGACGTAGACTTGGAGATCAAGTTGTGTGCATTGCAACCGACTTGACTTGACTAGCACCGCGACCGTGAAGTCGGTTGATCGAGCGTACAACCCTCAAGTTCCAGGTGGATATTTATAGTCCCTTGAGATAGTGACCGACATTAATATTCCAACCTCAGTGTACCTACTCCGTGATTCTAACCGCTGGAGGATAACTACCTCGTGGTCGGGCAGAGAGATCAGCTTATGCCCCTTGCTGTGTTGTAACTTACCCCTTAAACCCGAACATCACCCTGAGTCTAAAGTCTAAATTATTAGTGCTGGAAGTTCTACATCTACATCGTTTATGTATGGAAAATGATTTAATGATAGGCATCATAATCAAATTTCTGGTATAGTTACGAAGTAGTATCTGTTGTTTATCTGTATCGCATCGGACTTGAGAATTAATTTTAATTTAAAAACCGATTAAAGATATTTCGTTTCCCCACTACCAAAGGTAGGGGAAATTTGCGTTCTTCAGAACACTAACAAAATTTTAGCTCTCCAATATAAAAAATGAATACTTCCTTTTTGCTTCTCCCTGTCTGTATGTGGCAATACTATGCTGAGCAGCCAAAACTGACATTGGCACTGACATTGTTTTGTTCGGTATGAATATTGAAAATGAGGCCTGAAACCGTGAGCTTGGTGTAGAGTTTATTCATACCGAAATCAATAAATTCGCTGATCAATGCAAGGGCAGCATATCGATCAGCCGACAGTTCGTCTCGTCAACTTTGGGCACCTCCAGTGAAGGCAGTAATAATAGAGACTAGAGATTACACCCAATACTGCTCGTATCAGTGCAAAATTGTTCAATAATAATCATTAAATAACTATAGTAGGTATAGTATTATACTACTACTTACCATTAAGGGTTTGTGTATCAACTCTATTGTAATGTAAAAAACACGCAGTTTGCGTAAGCAGAACTAACTTTTCGAATCGATCAGCTAGAGCTCTGGATGAAGCCCGTAATTTCATTCTTCCCTTGATTTCTAGAGAGGCCTGATATCAAATTTCGTTGTAATCAGACAGACGACATAACTTTTAGTACACTCAGCTGATCAGGATTGAGCCTGTACGGTCATTTGTCTCTTGTTATCCCACAGAGGCTGCGTACAAATTTTCAACGTCCTACGGTGAACAGGAGAGATTTTAGCTCACTCAGCTGATCAGGATGGAGCTCCTCACTTGACTCGTCTCTTGCTGTCCCGAAGAGGCTCCCTATCGAATTTCGACGTTTTGCGGTAAATAGGAGAGATTTGAGCACGATTTTGCCATCATTATGATTGATAATATGACTCGTGGTCAGCTGATCCTCACTCAAGTCAGCGAGGCACAAGTTCCGACATGGTGATACATCATATCAAAATTTGGTCCAAATTGGACGAGCGGTTTTGTACGAGTAGTGAACTCAAAATTTAATCCATAAATATATATGTATAAAGAAATCTGAAAATGAATGACTATTGTAATCGTGTTCTACATCCCCTGAAAGGCAAAGAAAATGCATCCCCAACCCAAAGTGCTGCCGTGGCGACGGCTATTATACTACCCCCCTTTTCTACGAAAAGTTGGGTAACAATAAGAACGCTAAAAATCTGTATATAAATTATACATAAATCACAGACACGTATACAACGACGCATTCGTTGGTATACAAGGACGCATACACCAGTCGAATTGGCAATTGTTGAAAGTAAACTAATCCCAATGAAATTACTTAATAAATTAATTCGGATAAAGGTTGACACCCACATCCTCGAGTGAATTCCTTTTTCAGGGTATGATGTATCAGGCAAAAATGCCTTTCCGAGATTATAGCGTTTCCCAGCGAAATTAATAATTTTACCATTCAAATTAATAACTTTCATTTCAAATTGGATGGGAAAATAATTAGAATGTGAAAATTATTAGTTTCACTGGGAAATGCTATAATGTATTGTAAATGCTTTCATGTTGCTTCACGCTCCAAATAATGGAGATGCGTAAGATTAATTATTATTGGCAAATGAAATCATCTACGGACTAATTGACTATAACATCCAAAAAAGACCAAGCTTACGGCACTTGCTTTCCCGATTGTGCGCGAAGATATTTTTTGCTTTAGGGTGTAGGTGACTTTATCGTTTTTCAATCTTTATTGGCGTACCATTAACTGCATTCAGCCGCTGCAATAGATTTTATAAATATTAATTCATATTCTAACTGCATATCAATTTTCACTGATAAATGATACATTATTTCAAATTGTTCAGTCCTATTTCCAGCTAATATTGAGTCCAAAAAGAACGGTTTTGTGGGGAGTGCGGATATTTGAGAACAGTATCTCACAAGCCAGAATAAGGTGGTCTGCAGTTTCTTCATGTTCGAGACATGTTTTGCACAATGGGGAGTGATCATACTCAATTTGGTGTAGATACAAGTAGATTTTGGAGTGTCCACTTCTCAGTCTGTTGATGGTAGTATAAAACGATTTCAATTTGTTCCCATGTACCTATATCAAGAAACCCGGGGGAGCACTTTGTTGTAGAAATAGAAATTTATACCTGCTTCCTGATATGACCGGAATTATTCTCTTCTCTTGAAAAGAATTGGGGATAGCGGCCAGCGTCTAAAGGCTGAGTGAGGAAAGGACGGCTTTGCTTTTGGCTCGTCATCCAATGCAGCCTCTGTCCCATCTTGGCTTGTTCTATCTCTGATATCATTCGACGACCTCATCTTTTACGGAATTCAGTCGGGTTGAGGATACACTTCATTCTGAACTATTAGTCCAACTAATTAGATTTTAGTATTCATAGGATCCTTATCTAAGACGTCCCTAATCATCTTTTACAAATGGCACAAACAAATCTAAACGAACTTGACTCATCTACTCACTAGGAGAAAAATTGATGAGAAAATGATGATTAAGTTACTGCTAATTACGATGTCAACTAAGAATGTGACTCCCTCAGCTTCTGCTCTTATAGCTAGTGTTGCGTGGCCGACATGTGAGAGCTCCTGACGCTCCTGTATTTTTATGTCTTTCTTGGATATGGAAACAAATTAACTCACCCTTTTCATTGACAACGTCACAAATAATTTTTCCCGTCTCGGGTCAGGGAGGTTTGATCATTATAGTAATCGCTCTTACCAATCCCAATCATTGTTCACACTTTCTATTATCAGCTTTTGGTGGTCAAAGAATTGGTTCTGGTCCTATAGGAAGAGGCTCTGCTCCTCTTTTGGCTAGACGATCAGAAGCTAGGTTACCCTCATGATTAGGTGGACCTAATTTGAATTTCCTCACGGACTTTGACATTATTTCTTTGAATATTGATTAAACACAGGAACTGGGTTGGTTTCTAAATGCAGCCGTAGTGGAGAGTGAGATAAGTGGAGTTGGAGTAGTGTTATTCAGCACTGTGGCTCACATGTGCTCGCAAAAGGTAGAAAAATCGTAGCAGCCAATAAGGACAGGACTTAGGATCAACGGGAAAAATATGTAAGTGGGAATAAGGCCGAGTTGAAATGTAAAATTGCATAGCGCGTGATTCATGGAAACGTATAACCTTTGTGTGTGCTTGTGAATGTTGTAGAAATGTAATACGGTGGACGACATCACTCCAGAGTGTGAATAAGGGAAGATGGCAAATACAAGTAGCTATTCGGTAATAGTGGATGTGCAGAGTACCACCATTAGGGGAATACTTGAATGTAGTGGCCTGTAAAGGAGGAAGATTTGTTTGAAGTTTAAATTTGTTAATGTAAGATTGAATACGTCAACAGAGCCAAGTATGTTGTACGCTCCTGTTTAATCGCACCTTAGATCGAGTCACATGGGGGCTTATGGAGGTGCAGCGAAAACGGTTAATTCCCCTTGGAATCCTTCCAACTGGAAGGAATTCATTCGCTAGTGTTCACAGCCACTCTCGCTCTCGCCCGATGTAACGGAGAAGGCGAGGAAACAGTTGAGCGTCGTGCAGATTAGCGAGACATATACATATACATGCTGTTCTCGTGAATGTATACCTACATATTAGGACTATAAACATACCTGAGGACTACACATGTCCATGAGCAGGCACCTACGGTATATCAGTTGGGGCTTAGGAATAAATATAATTTCATCATCATGTAATTCAAATTCACTCATTCCATAGCGATTCACAGTCAATAAACTGGAATTAAAACGTGGGGGCTCATAAAAACTCTGCAAATTGTTACTCACTCGTTTATTATTGTATGAGATAGCCCTTCTACGCAGGAAACTTGTCTATATAAACGAAGTTTTATGTATAGCTTTTCCCAATCTAATTTAACATTTTCCCAACCAAATTCAACATTTTCCCAATCTAATTCGACATTTTACCAATCACATCCAACATTTTACCAACCAAATTCAGCATTATCTCCTAGGGGGGGAAAAAACATGGGAAAGAATGAATAGTAGAGAAAAATGAAAACAGCGAGATCGTGTAACCGAAATTTTGTAATACACGAAATACACCCCCTTGCATTGATGTGAGAGGATAGATAGATAATTTAGAATTTAGGGTTTGAAATGTTCAATAATCAGTTCATAACGAATTTTTACAGAACTGCAGTGTTTATTCTTATAAATTAATTATATACATATTAAAAATTTGCCTTATGAATGAGATAGAGAATCCATTCTTTCCCAAACGAATTAGCGTGCACGTAGCAAGGATTTACGGGCAGGCGAACAGAGAGTCCCTGATTCAGACTTACACACGGAAAACGAAAGTTGTTCAAAACGGTGTAAAACGTAAAATGCGATTGGAAAGTTTATTTCGGAGAAACATTTTTTAAATTGTCGAAAGTTAAACCAAAGCTTCCGCTATCTATGGGTAGACCCCGATGTACTTTATGCGCAAAATTATGCGAAAAATGCAGCCCTTGAATTTCATTAACGTGCTATAAAAATCAAACGAAACTGTTATAAATGAAAAAAAAAAAAAAAATCTTTGTTTGAATAGCAAAATATTATTTAGAACAGTTTTTTCTCAAAGTGGGGTACATGTACCCCTCGGAGTACATGGAAAAAGTCCAGGGAGTACATGAGAAGCTCTGTGTATTGTGGGATTTTAAATGTACAATGCATCGAACTAAAAAAACAATAATAAAAATAGTAAATAAATAGGAAATAAAAGAAAATGCGTCCACCATAGTTATTTTCGAGGGCTAAGATGTAAACGTTGAGGTTTTTAACCCATCAACAAAGAACCAACAACCACTCATTCTGTGAATGAAATGAACGTTAACGCTAAAGCACCATCAGAACCTTTGGATCCATGTGCTGTGCAGCCCCAGAAAGATAATCATGAATGTGTTTATAAATTTTTATTCTACATAAATACAATTTGAATTTATACAGTCCATAAATATAAAATGTTGTATTTTATTAACAATAATCCCTAAGTTATGAACATCCTGATGCTTTTTTGAATTTTATTATTAATTAAGTAATGTGTTAATAATTTTTTTAAAGGGATAATGGGTATAGGACTGTAGGGGGTACATGGCCATTCTCGTTTCTCCTCGGAGGGTACATGGAAAAAAAAGTTTAAAAAACACTGATTTAGATCAAAATTTTTTGCACAATTTCTTTGCTCTCAAAGTTCTCATATTTTGAAACAATGGGGAACTTTTATTTGTTAAAATTGTACACTTTTGACCTCAGATTCGGATTCGTTTTTATGATCATGCTGCATGACTGAAATTTTTTTACTGACTTGATCAATAAATGTATTTGTATTCTTGATATTGTTCTGGAAACTCGGCAAATGCAAAATGCGTGTTTATTTTCCGATTTTAAATAAACTTATTCTTTGCTCCCAATCGCATGAATACAAAGCTTCCTAACCCGCGGTGACGTGAGGAAGCAAAAACGCAATGCTGTTGAAGAATTTGCATTCCTCCACGATGGAGTCGGATCGATGTGTTATATTACATTCCCTTTGCAGAAGGGGTCGGGTTTCAAGAATGCGCTTACCTAATTAAACTTCGCGAAGGTCGCTCTCACGTAACCTGTGACGCCGCGCCATACGTGTTTCCTTTCTCCAGTGTGAAATATTATATAGGTAAGGTAACCTGGCCGTATACAACCTCCGGCTAATCTACGAGGATCTCCAAGCCCCGCAACAACTCCCCTTGAAGGGGCTAATTCACGGTGAAATATTCATGATCACAAATGAGAAGCAACAATCCGGGAGAAGTTGAGGCGGTTGGGTACCGGTGAGAGTGACGGAGGGGGTGAAAAACTCGAGGGTTTCGCCAGAGGGTGTTGGCTGGTCCCGATTGCCCCCTCTAGCTCATTTTCACGGCTTAACGCAATGCGGGTGAATGAATAAGTGTGTTTCTACCCCCCCCCCCCCCCCCCCCCCCCCCCCCCCCCCCCAAATAATAACAACCCTTCGTGAAAAATGGTCGTTTTTACTTTTATGTTGCAACATCTGGTACCTTCAAAGCAATCGCACTGTGCTTCTCATTCATGAATTATAACACCTCCTTCGCAGAACAACATAGCATGTGCGGAATGCGATTGGTTTGCTGCGGCTGTGGTTTAGAGATGGGAATCGTAACGAAAAATTGATCTTACTCTTACCTAATGAATGCAATTTTTTTCTCTTCAAAAATCGATACTAAAACGAAACTAAAGCTGCAAATTATTACAAAAAAGTTTATTAATTCTACATTAGGTAGGTAGCCTTTCCACGCAGAATATAATAGAATTGTCTATAATCATTAACTAAAGTCTTTTACAATTGTATAAGCGTAGACGCTTACCAATGAGAAATCGATTAAATTAGTTGAAACACATATAATTTACTGTTTCCTCTGCGTATAACAAGAGCTGATATCGAAGTATATCGACAGTGACTTCGGCACCCACCCAATGAAAATTAATGAGATCAAATAAACTAACTACCCACTTCACTAGTTCATTTTAGAGGTGACAAAAGTTATAATAAACTCAATATTGAGAGTGAGAATTCCATTAGTATTATATCAGATGATAACATTGTCGTAGTTTATTAGACAATATTTAATATGTTCTACCTATAATAAATATAATTAATAAATAAAAATAAGTAAATATAATTTCACCTATAATAATGTTCCATGATGTTGATATTTTTTCCAATCAAAGTTCTAGTTCTAGATGGATGAACGGTCAGCAATCCGGGTGGTTTCATTCGATTCTTTGGAATAATTTCAATAACTAACGGAAAAAACACGCTTATTAAAAAGGTTTTCGAGATCTAAAGTGTTAGGAAAAAAAGTTTCATAAAATATGGTCCAGTAGTTTCAGAGAAAAAATCTGGACGACCTACGAATTTGTGCCTCATGACGATTTTCCTACCTGAAACATTTCACAATTCTGTCACACCACTTCCGAAGAGTTCCGGAACCAAAATTTTATTGGAATACGTTGATAATAACCAACAGAATACGATAAAAACTTAGTTTCCAGGTCCCATAAGGTTCCGTGTTAAGGGCAGTCCAGAAAGAAATGATTGAATTAACGTTTTGTAAATAAAATATGCGTTCGTGGATAAATTAAAAGAAAATAATGAAATACTACGATAATTTTGTTTTCTTTCATGAAAATGGTCTACATACCTCCTTCTGTGATCTCTATAACGAATATTTTGTCAAAATCACTTTCACGGAGTGCTAGAAATTGTTTTCAGGTAACGATTAACCAAACGACTGAAACGAGTCATTCATGGGCTGAGTTGATTTGACATACATTGTTTACTCATACGGCACATGGCTCACTTCCCCACTTATAATTATCTGTTATGCTCTCTCTGAGATCACAGCTAACCTTGCTTGCCAAAACTGACATTCATTTTTCGTCTTTTGAACAGCCAGATTCACGTTTCGTCCCACTGTGTGACGTACGGCGTGGCGCACAGTGGAGCCAAGTGACCGATTTCCGAACAAAATCAACCAAAATCCCCTTTTGTTACGAAACTTTTCGAGATCTCGATTTTAAAATATTTCAGCCCTTAAATACTACCCTTTAGGATAGACCGATAGTGATGCCGATGGCACATCCCCGGCTGACGTATTATGTTTGAGCCAAATGTCACAAAGCTTGGACCAGTAGTTTCGGAGAAAAGCTTTGGGCGGCGCGGCGTACGGCAAACGGACCGATTTTTTTATTTATTTTTTTAAATTCAATTTTTGGATTCTACGCATCTTAAAACCTAGACCAACAAATTTGTTGAGGGTTTTTTTGTCGATTACAAACGTTTATCATTGAAAATAATAAACCAAAAAATTTGTTGATTTTTGAAACATACAATTCTCTTGATGTTCCACGTTTGTATTAAATCACTTTCAGTAGCTTTTCTCCATTGAAAATTTCGCTTAATTGAAATCAGAGAAAGAAATGTGATTTGTCTATTTCAAAATTTCATATCATTCTCTCATCTTCCATCTTCAAACTCCCAAGCCTTTTGGCCTCTCTAAAGCCAATTTGGAATCACTGGACCAGATACGTCTAGCCCTAGCCGAACTAACAGGAAGTTGGCTGTGGGTGAGGCGGTGCCTTACATCAAAAGAGGCTTATTTGGGGCGGGTTTTCACTTCTGTTGATGAGGTTGGGAGTCGAGATCAAACGAAATCTAGACGAACAAGGTTACCGAAAATGTTGGCCGGGAAGTGGGAAGTGAAGCGGGTAGCGCTAAGTATTTCAGGCTGCTTTTGATCTCAACGCCATTGATTGGGCGGCAGAGAAATTAAGCTGTTCTGGGGATGAGGGCGGTTCATTTCCATTCGGGCTTCATAAAAATTCAGGCGCTTTAAAAATTATGCTTATGATTTCACTCGTATCTTAATGTCCCAGAGAGCCCCCCTATCAAATGTTTACTACCTAGGCTGAAAGGCAGAGCCACCTTCATAATTACCAAACGCTTAATGAATCCTTGGGTGTAGAAATTAAAATGAAACATGTCTAAACAATTTTGCATTGATTTGCGAGGGGGAGAAACGCATTACTGGTAATAGACACTTTGGGGACATGTCACGGACAACCCATGTCTAATACTGGACTTTATTCTATTTTGACTTGAGTTCTCTGGAAAACAGACTCGTCGAGCAGTTCCATGATGCATGATAATGGTTGCTTTGCAATGTAAATTTTATGATAGAAAATGGAAGTCAATGAAAACCTGTAGTCTATTCTCACGATAAAAGAAGTTGTAATATTATATCAATTTGGACAAGTAGACAATCATTGGTAACAATTTAATGACTTATCAGTAAAATTCAGGTACCAGTTATTCCATCGTTAAAACCATTTGACAGCCAACATCTGCCGTACATACATGTCAAACAGTTGATATTTTGTTACTGTAGACACCAGTCTTGACACTTTTCATTGTAAGATTTTATTTTACTACACTGTAGCTAATAATGAGGTGGGTGAAAACCAAAATAATCTGGAGGCCCCCTTGGCTACCCCCTTTGTCGACTACGGTTGTGGTAAGTGTCTCAGGGAAGAACCTATCTCACTACTCAATTTTGCCCAAAAAATCAAGAAAAAAATTTTTAATCGTCAATAATTCGTAATTTTTTTATATATTTTTTTTAATGTGTAGGCGAGGGAATGGCGAGAGCAAAGTTTAGGAGCGTTGAACGGGTTAAGATGCAAAAAGGATCATGTTTCATGTTTATAGTATTACTAAGACAATACATCCATTCACGCACCTAGCGACCCAGTAGGAGTTGAAATTTCATAAGGAGACTCTCTGCGCCATTAAACGACCGTTGAAATAATGGTATATTTTCCGATCAGCTAAGTGAGCTAAATTCTCTCCTGTTCACCCTAGGAATTTGAAATTTCATAGGGCGTCGCTCTGAGCCATTAAGAGACAATTATAATGATGGGCTCTTTCATAATCAGCTGAGTGAGCTACAATGTTTCTTGTTCACCCTAAGAAGTTGATATTTCAGAGGGAGACTCTCTGGGCCATAAAGAGAAGATTGAAACGGTGGACTCATTCCCGTCAGCTGAGTGGGCTAAATTCTCTTCTGATCACCCTAGGTAGTTGAAATTTGTAGGGATACCCGTTGGGCCATTAGGATACGTTTGAAATGATGGGCTCTTTAGCTGATCAGCTGAGTGAGGAACATTTCCTCCTGTTCACCCCACAAATTTGAAATTTGATAGGGTGACTGAAACATTAAGAGACAATTGAAATTATGGACTCTTTTCTAATCAGCTGAGTGAGCTATATCCTTTCTTTTTCACCCAAGGAAATTAAAATGTGATTGAGTGACACCCTAGGTCATTAGGAGACGATTGGTATTATGGCCTGTTTCCTGAGCAGTTGAATGAGCTAAATTCTCTTCTGCTCACCCAACGAAGTTTACATTTGATAGGGTGACATTGAAACATTTTGATGCCATTGAAATCTTTAACCAGATCAGCTGAATGAGCTCAATTATCTTCTGTTTATCCAAGGAAGTTGGTATTTTATACGGTGACTCTTCGGAATATTAAGAAACGATTGAAATAATGGTTTTTTTTCTAATCAGCTGAGTGAGCTTAATTCTCGAAGGGCCGAGTTTAAAATAATTCAGTTATATTAGCTTCTGTGGTTGTAGCCATCTCTAATTGAATGTGTAGGGGTTGAGGGGAAAGATGTTAAGGCTTTTTCTAGTTTATCAAGATTTAATTAAGTACAACCAGTTTCCCCTGGGGTGGCATCATCAGGTACTAGATATTGGGAATTTCAGAGGAAGGAATTTATTATTCCCCATTACATTGAACGTCCCGTAATTTATTCCCTGCACCACCACCCTACAGGTGCTGTTTTCGAACCCACAATAAGCCAAGGCCGAATCCTGTCTGAAAGCAGCCCACGATCACTACAGGAAATACTAAGCTATTACTGCTAAAAGAGATGATTGAAATACCTACCACAGTTTTTGTGTGAATATTAACAATTACAGAAGTAAAGAACATACTAATGTCACAACAATTAAATGAGGAAAAGTGGAGAAATTTGAGTTTAATGGGGGAAAACACGGTTTTCCTGAAGAAAAAACCTTTAAAAATTCATATCTCGAGTATGGATTGAAATAAAAATATGCGGTTGGTGGCATTTTACAACATTTTCGGTGCAGACTATCAATTAAAAAATTTCGTCACTTATTCACTGCCACCCTGTACATTGAAATTTGCACAGTTAGGGAAAGGTGACCGTTTGGGTATTTCAATCTACGAAGAAAGAGGCCTTTATCTATCGAACGGCGTTTATCGTAGAGGAATGCAAATCCAGTCAACGGCATTGCGTTTTTCGTTCGGTTAGTTGCAAAGAGTTGGGACTAAAAGGGGTTGCATGGGAAGACTGTGGGTTAGTGTACTGTGAGTCAGGTGACCCGGTCAATATTCACTGCCTTGTGCCGCCTCCCTTTCTGTCACTGCGGCATCAGCTCGCCCTCTGCTATCGGCCCTTCTGCTCCGGTTTCCCTCCCCAACATAAACAGACAGTCGTCAGATTGCCATCTTATCGCGGACGTCAATACGACGTCTGTGCCCTGCCGGGCTCGCGCCAAACCCGGCGCAAGGCGTCGCGTATTATGAACTTTCCCAACAACCAGACAGCTGGTAGGAAGGTTATCAACCTGAAAAGAGGTTTCCAGGACTTCTCTGATATAGTTCGGCGAATTTTGAGCACGTACTGCCTGTCTCCATGAATCGGAGGCACATGTAATCTGACTAATATCACGGATCGAGATCTCAAACTAAAACAAAATTTAAATTTAAGGAGCAGGATTACTGCACTAAAGTGAAAAGCTCTGCAAAAACACCATTAAATCATTAATTAATTTTGAATTTAAGAAAAAATGGGCATTTCTTCAGGTACCCGTCGTGCAGCGTGGCCTTATGAGTGAACTTTTATCCTTTTCACCATTTATTTAATCTAATAATTATTGTCTGATATTTTTGAGCACTTTGTGAGCACGAATATTATTAATGCTCCAATTTATGGTAAAAATACTTTTACTTAACCCTGGAATGTCCCGGCTAAATTTCCAACACTTAACTACCCGGTGGGGTGTGTCAAACCCCAACTTTGAAAAATGTTAGAAAATTCAAAAATAACTTACACTTGAATCAAATTTTATTTTTATTTTGTTATCGTATGTGTAAAGAACCAAGAAGTAGGTACCTAAACTCATGAAGAAAAAAGTTATAGTAAGCAAAACCTCACGCTCTGAAGAAAAAAATAATAGCAGAGAGGTAACTCATTGTAACAAAATTTCAATATAAAATTAGCACATTTTCATTTAAAAACAAAAATAAATAAATAAATAAAATCTACAAAACAATTTTCTGAGATTAGTTTGATACCAATTACAAAACCCAAGAACTAGAATGAATAAGTAACATAAAATTGGCACCAAGCAAGCAATAGGATCAACATTCTCAACACTTTGAAGATCTATGATGTTCACAGAAGGAACATCGAACTAGTTTCTTCAAAACTGTCACTTCTGTCGCTTCTTCATCGGAGGCAAGTTCTTATAACTTGACATTATCTTCCGCGTTTGAATTTTCTCCGCCAAAATATACATTTTCTTCCTCCAAGTGTTCCAACATGGTTCTGATGTCTTCAGGATCCGAAAACTTGCGTTTTTCAGCCATTTCTAATGATGAGCCAATAACAAAACTGTGGGAACGCCCACAAAAATAACACTTGCTAAAGAGAAATTCACTAGCGGTTAACTCCCCGGTGGGATTTGTCAAACCCCAGGCACAAGAAAGTACTACACTACACAGAAGTCTTAAACGTACTAAACTGGAAAAAGGCTGAAGCCTTTAGGGAAGAAGTGGGGGGTGATATGGAAGGGGGCGAGAAGACCCCCTCCACGTGTGGGATTCAACATGATAAACTGACTTCAAATAGCGATTGGGGTTTGACAAACCCCACGGGGCATTCCAGGGTTAATAATGATTAGCAATTAAACTCGCTTTTAATGTTTTAAATTTTTCTTTTTCCTTTGAAAAATATAAACGTGCTCAAAAACGTGTTTAAAAATTGCTGTCCTAATAAGTCATATTTTCATTTGAGATAATTTTTCGGCAAATAATCAACTCGGTCTGCCAATTTCGGTTGTAAGGAGAGATATCCTTAAGAGTGGATTGATATTCATGAATATATCATATATAATATGATATAATATATATATAATCTCTGTCTATATAACAGCCTTCGATATAGAAAGTCAAGAAAAAGTAAAGTGAAGGAAATTGTTGAAGAAGTTGTAAACGACAACTGCTAGTAGACAATCTGATCTAAGACGATTTTTTTCGCCTCCCGAAATCGATCACAATACTTCTGTTATTAGATTAGAAATCTCTGATTGCGCCTGGAAATTGTGTCAAGTGTAAAATTTTAATATTCAACTTCTACTATTTAAGATCACTCAGAAACAGATGGTGTATTAAAATTAATTCTTTGGATATACGAAAATCGCCCAATATCCAGAAAAATAATGCAATAAAAATAGAAACATTACTTTATACTAGCAAAATATTCATAGAAAACATACATTTCATTGAAGATATGGTGTAGGTAATGAAAAAAAGGAAAAATAAATTGGGTAATTTACTTAATTGGATACACAAACACAAGAAAAAGCAAGCTTTTACCGGGACCTGTTGCTAAAACCAAACTAATTTCTCCCTTACTGAGAAAAACATCTGGTCATGGATATGTCTGTTTTTCGCAGTTTTATACCAGCAGTTAGTTCACTCAGCTGATCAGGAACGATTTCATAATTTCAATCGTTTCTTACTGTCCCAAAGAGTCTTCCTATCAATTATTAATTGCCTATAGTGAACAGGAGATAATTCAGCTCAGGAGCCAATCAGCTGATCCCGGCCATATTCTGGTTAAAGTGTAAGTCCTAAGGAGGCCAAACTTCAAGTCTCTACCACCATTAGAATCGCACCAAATAACGTCACATTTTGGAATGACCCCCGCCATAAAAGAGATATCTAGGTACGTCAAAAGGTACCTATTATAAAAAGTAATGAAAAGTAAACAAATAGGCAATGTAATTACAAATTAGAATAAATTTGTTTAGATGTTTCTGTGATAAATTTCACTGTATTATTTTATGTTCTCACCACCGACCAGCATTGGTGACCTGTTTAAGGTATATTTGCTGTTCTTGTACTTACTAGCAGATTTCAGGTTCCTCCATTTTTCCACACTCGGTTGAATTTCGTTCCGGACCAGAAGAAAATATCGGGTTCACTTCCGTAATTCTCTGCGATTCTGCGATGTCCACCTTTTATCCAATGCGAAATGGGGTTTACCTGCGGGGTCAATGGTCACCCACTGCATGAGAGAAAAGGACAAGTGCTCTCAGTTGTGCGAATAACCCGTCCGGTTTAATTCCCAACTTGAACGGCCGAAGTTAGGGGATGCGGAAATTACGTTTGTGGGAATTAACAGTTCAACTATGTGTGGATGTGAATTTACGCTTGAGTTACCAAGATACTATTTTCGTGTTGAGTCCACAGTCCACGCACAAATTTCGTTACGGCTGTTGCAGCTATCCATCGAATAGCTGGGGTTCAAGCCGTGCATTAGAGTTTCAGTAACACTGTACAGTTTGAAAGAAGCAAAATGGGCAAAAGAAAACAAAAACGTCTGCCGAGTTGGGTAGGCAGTATAGCTTCCTCACATATTATAACTTGGACGTATAGAAAACAAGTTGAAAAACAAAGTGCCAGTCGAAATGATTGACAAGGACGTTATAAGAAATTAACCTTTGCGCATGCGCATAGACTGCTATTAATCCAAGGGCAATGAAATTTATAGGGTCTAGGAACTAAACCTCACAATCCTTGAAAATGTGATAATAATCGGTCCATTAGTATCCGCGTTTTTTTTTTGTGTCGGTCAATTTTCGTTTTGCTTATGCGCTATATTCATTACATCTACTCCCGAAGTTTGAACAAAATCGGACCAATAGATGATAAGAAATCAACATTATAATAAATTAACGTTTGCACCAGTATTTATTTGACGGCAATAAAAGTAATGGGAGACCGTCAAGAAGCAATCCCTGAAAATTCCATCAAAATCGTACCATTAGAACCGGGGTTTGGCCTATGTCAATCAATATTAGTTTCGCGCATGCGCAATGGTTATTACTTTACCAATCGCGATACAATTTGTAGGGCGTTTTTCTAGAAAATATACCCAATTACCTACCGAGTTTGAACGAAATCGGACCAACAGATGATGAGAAATCGACATTATGAGAAATTCTCGTTTGCGCATGCTCACAGGCTGTTGTTGATTCGACGTCATTGAAAATTATAGGGGGTTGTCTAGGAGCTAACCCGCACTATCCCTATGAATTTCATTGGAATCGGACTGAAAATTGGTTTAGTTTTGGGCGTGACAAGGATTTACCACAAGCAGACAGACATCAGATAGATAGACAGACACGGAAATGAAATTGATCAGCAAGCTCTGAAACGCAAAGAACAAGGGGAAGTTTTGATTTTGGAGGACGAAAATTTGTTCGACTTCAATCATGAACACAAGCTTCCCTACCCTCGGTAATGAGAAAGCAAAAAGCTGCACTTTATTACAAAACGGCTTAAAAGGGGATCTAATCTACACTTTAAGTTGAGATCATTTCATTCACAATCATGTTTCTCATGAAGCTAACGTGATGAGCATGCAAGCATGAACAGTTTAAATAAAAACTAGATAGAATCGATCAGACGCAGCTGAAATTCAGCCTATTTCAGAGTCTAACATTTGATTTGCGATTCATAGTCATGTTGATGATTAACTTGTTCCCCAAACTGTCCAAGCGCGAGATGTTGTTCGAACAGTGCTCATGGTGGTCTTGTTAGATTCATTGAAGAACATTCTATCAACATCGCTAGCAGCTGCGTACGTCAGATGGACGGCTATTTTTTAACTTAACCTTGAAAACAATCTATATGGTTGGAAGATTATTTTGCCATAAAGGGTTTTGTTCATTAATATTTACTAAGAAGCGTAAAATTGGGGCGTCCTTGCGCTGTGGTGGTGTGTTGTGGGTTAATTTTGCGAGGGGCTGTGCATCGAGTATAGATAATGTTCTATATACTGGGTTTAATAATGATAGAATAGAATAGAATAGAATAGAATTTATTAGTTGGCAACCACAAATATTATAAAGCAAAATTAAGAAAAATATTGAAAATTAAACATAATGATAAATTACAAAATTCAATTCAAATTACATTGTTGCCCACCGAGAAATAAGTTCAGATGAACTTGTGCTTCTCGGTGGAGTTCAGTCAATTATCATTCAATATCTTAAAAAAAAAAAAAAAAAAAAACCACTCATAAGTGTAGAAGGGCTATCTAATACAGAAATGATAAACCTTTGTGTAGTAATTTGCAGCGTTTTCTATTCGATATTCGGGAGATTGGTTGACTAACCAATTTTGAGGGTTTTTTTTATTAGGACGTCACTCTGAAATAGCCGAACCTTTAATGCGCTGCCCATGCAATTGTTCTCAACCGATTTTCGTGATTCTTTTTTTGTTCGATCCCGATTTCAGGCTAGTTGTGCTGCAACGCTTGTAAATTTCGGATTTGCCATCGAGGGGAGGGGGTGGAGGGGGTATTACCGGATCCTCATAAGCGCTGCCCAAGCTAATAAGTATTCTCAACCGATTTTCGTGATTCTTTCTTTGCTGAATCCCAATTTTTGCCTAGTTGTGCAAAAAACTCGGAAATTTTGGATTAGCCATCGGGGAGGGGGTGGAAGGGGTAATATACGATCCTAATAAGCGCTACCCACGCTACTATTCTTAACAGATTTTTTAGATTCATTCTTTATTCGGTCCTAATTGGTTTTAGTTGTGCAAAAAACCGTGGAAATTCAGAATTTGACATCGTGATGTGGGTAGAGCGGGTTATAGCCGATCTTTTTAGGCGCTGCCCAAGCTACAATTTTATCGACCGATTTTCGTCACTCTTTTTTTTGTTCAATTAGGAATCTGGTCTAGTAATGCTACAAATCTTTGGGAATTTCAAATTCAGTGTAGGGGGTTAAATGGAGGAGGTAATTCCGATAAATCATGGGCTTTTGGTTTAGATGTGAGAAAAATCTTGGATTTCATTGTGTTCCTATTTTGCTCGAAGTATTTGTTCTTTCCCTGGACCCATTCCTAGTAAATTAAAATTTGAAAATGAATGGTTATGGGGAGGGGGTCACCGATATATCGTGATATTTTCAATCTATTTTCGTTGATCTGTCACTGTTCGATTTCACAATGGCAGCTTTATTATGGTTGTGAGATATAGGGGGGGGGGGGGGGGGGTATTCGGAGCTCATTCTTGTTAGATTATAATGAAGAGGGTCCATTGAGTAAAACATGATCTATTCGCCATTCTTATCAAAGCCATATACAAAACAATAGGGCTGCATGCATTACATTTTTCTTGTTCGATTACAAAGCCTCATTATTGAAAGAAATAAACAAATAACAGAAGATATTGATACAACTTACAAATCTTTAACTTTCAAATGTGAACAAAATAATGATGACTCATACATTCCAACAAACCTAAATGACATTCTAATTAAAGTCTTTGTTAATAACGCTCTGGAGCTGAAAACATTTTATCTAAGCCTCCCCCGTCTTTTAACCACTCAAGTGTGTCTATGGAAGCCCTGTAAATCACGTTCACATTTTTAATGGTCTGCGACGTCTTAAGAGAAAGTGGCACTTGGAACTCTCCGTTAATTCTTGCAATTAAAAGTTTTATATCCACTTATAAATACTTTGACCCTTATTACCCTTTATGCTTTATATTTAACTTAATTCAAATACTGAAAAATGTTCTAATTATGGTTACTTCATTGTTCTGGCTACAAAAGGGTATTACCACTTTTGGTATGTTCAATAATAAACCTTTGTAACCGGCAATTACATGGACACGAAAAACCGATATAAAAAAGTTCCAGTCATGCAGCATGACCGTATGAGCGAAGTTTTGAAAATTATATCAGTATATTATGTTCCATTTTTTTGGAAATTAAGGACTTTGAGGGAAAAGAAATTGTTAACTACCGTTTTTATGGCAAAAAACTCGTTCTAAATAATATTCTACGATTCAAAAACAGAGTATGGATTATGGAACAGTAAATAATATAGTAATGTCTCTTATCTTATCACTAAGGTTTTGGGTTATTTTCATAAATACGTTTCTTGGTAAGTTGCATTAATTTCCCATGTTCCCATTACTTGGCCCCTACGGGTGGTTTTAAATGTGACTGATAATTGCGTATCGCAGCTGTCTCCAACCAAAGTTTTCATTCTATTCAGTGGAGGAAAAAAATATGAATGCTTGAAAATAAACAAACAACAGTACCCGCAGGGAATACCGATTTGAATCCAGGAGTATGCTTGTCTGAACTGGGAGTGAAGGAAAAATAAAGGGAAATCCAGCCCTGCCAAGTTCAGCTGAACCTCCTTCCCACCGCAAACCAACTCTTCAATCATTCGATCCGATAGAATTACTGCCTGGCGACGAGACTTGGAGGCCTAACAGAGCCATCCTTCCTCTACCCGGCAAAGTGGATAAGAGAAAAGGGTAAACGGGGCGTAGGGGGTAATGGCCTGCGGGCGGAAACTGGGAAAAATAGGTTTCCCTTTTCGATAACTCCATTCTAGATCCAGCTATTTAGGTTTCTTCGTCTTTGCGGTGGAGGGAGGCAGAAGTGAATCCAGTGGAATCGATGGATTGCGATTTGCGGGTGATAAACACAAGTGTTCGGTTTCTGTTTCAATATATTTGGGTTTCTGAAGATAAATCGTGACAAACTGGTTAGCGCTAGAGTTCAAAAAGAAGAAGGAACAGCTGCACGCGTTTGTATGCATTAGTAAGCATTCTGCACAACCTGTTTCTCTCGTAATTGCACCGTAATTTATTAGAGATTCATGTAGGATTTACAGTTTTGGCATTGAGCAGACATAATTGAGTTCTGTATAAATATATTGGCTTCTTGTCAGGATGACAGTTGTTGAAAGCCTCATTTGATTCATACATTGGTCAGCAACTCGTACTACTGTTAATCTGTAAAGACGTCAGATACTTCAATCGGAAAAAAGTGCAATTATTCATGCAACCAGCGCAAAAATTGAAATTAATATTGAACATTAAAAATGTGCATATGGGTGGAACAGGCGAGGAAGCTTCTCCCTGCAGTAAAGAACACCGATTTCCAATTTACAGGCTGTAGTTTGATGTTTTTCAGTCGTGCACGGTTTCTGAACACCGGTCGATTGGCTTTGCTAGAAGACCGATCAAGTAGATTTGACATAAATAATTTGTATAAGAAACACTCAAAGCATACAAAGTGACTGAAAATTCCTTCAATTTCACAAGTTTTCCTGAATTGATTTATTTCATACTGCCTAATGCTGCATTTTTCAACTAAAATAGTTTTCAACATTCAATGTCTTCATAATAATGGAGATGAAGTATAGCCTGCATTAAATTTACGTAAAGTTTTTAGTTGGTTCCACTGGATCAAATTACTAGAAACTCTCCAATCATTTAGCTTAGGACATGGGAATGGAATATGCAAAATAAGAGGATTTATATCGGGAAAGAATATTTTACAAAATGATTAGCTCGCGGAAGTAGTATTTTTAGCCCCTTTTCGTGAGAGTCAATCGCGAATGCAACATGCAAAGAAAATTATCTCTGGAGGGTTCAAATGTAAGGCATGTGCAAACGTAACCATGCGTGCATATGTGAAACTCCAATATTGATGCTATTATAGTGCACATGCAACTGCTAAGCTGCGCGTGATGTAGTTAATCGAATCTCCCAATTTGCAAACGTGTTTCTACTGAACTTGAAACGCGATATTATTTTCTCAAAAGTAGTTATAACATTTCGGATTCGAGGTTTTGGAGTTCCACTGACATGTTTGGCTATGATTTGTTATACCAGTATAACAGAAATATCATTGACGGTCCTCATTTGGCGGTAATGTGCACTGAGAAGAAGTTGACTTTGAAAATATAACGATTGCAATGAAATTTGCTCCCAAGGATTTAAAATGTGGGTAAAGTGGAGTGAACTGGATTTGTTATTGGGTAAGTTTCGGCGCTCAGCTGTCAGATCAGGTCTCTGGGCAAAGATTGACTTGATCTGCCAGAATGGTCAATAACATCTAGTTGTCCTGACGTGATGATAATACTCACCTAGAAGGAATTGTATGGACTTGTAATGAGATCTCAGTGGTTTTGGTCCCCTGCTGACAGATTGGTGATTTCTAGACAACTATTGGCTTGATCTGCCAGAATGTTTAATAACAACAGTCGTCATGGTGAGATGATGATACAAATCTAGACAGAGTTGCCATTAAGATACATCGGTTGCGATGAAATGTTCTCCCGCAGTCCCGCAGATTTCAGATGCGGGTGAAGTTGAGTGAACTAGATTTGTAATGAGGTTATAGTATTTTTGCCGTTCTGCTGGCAAATTGATGGTCTCTGGACAACAATTGACTTGATCCAGCAGAATGGCCAATAACATCGGTGTGATGTGAATGATGGGTAAGCACGTTGAGAGAATCACCAACGATTACCTCAACTGTATCGAATATTATTCCCGTTGGTATTTCAAATGGAAAGGAAGTGGAATAAATTAGGATAGCACTGAGGGCATCGTTCGTCGCATCGTTGGCTCATTCCAAGTTGAAGCGGCATAGCTCGACACTCAACAGCCCCTTTGTTCACGTCGAGATGTTCCCCAGCGTGGAATCAAGTTGATTTCTTCTTCCAGCTCGATGGAAGTTGTGCGGAAGTTCAGAGACGGCTTTTGCTTATTCTATTCAATGACAGTTGGCTGAGTGAGGAAAGTCACAGAGCTTCACTCGGTTCCTGTTAAAACCTTCGCGAGACGCGAAATCCAGAAGGGTGTATTATTTTGATAAATAGTCGTCACGAAGTTCTGTAACCTTGTAGCATACATTTAACTCTCTTCCATAGTCTCCTACTCAACACTCATCTACCCTTAGCTTTCTTCGGAAATTCTATTTGCTCTCTAAACATCTTGAAGTTCCAAAAGAAAATAGACTACTCCACCTGGAACAATTTTTGCTGTGCAACTACTCAAGATTTTGAAGCGATCTGAGTGCCTACGGAGATAGCCAGATAGTTTGAGTGTGAACTGTAGTCCACCCCTTTAAATAGTACCAACGTAAAAATTATTATACTCATCTACACTGAGGGAGAGATGCCCTCATGAAACTGTACTGCTGAATACGCCAGGGAACTCGAGAACCTGAAAATACTCTACTACAGGAGAAAATAGCTAGATTTCTAAATCAAAGTGTAAATAATTATGCAAATAAATTTAATGTTACTGAACCAAGTATGTGAAATTCTCCAAACTCACATGGCCTCTCAATGGGATGGGCTTGTGATAAAAAATATATAACTAGATGACACATAATTTTCCACTTTAATTGTAATTAATAAAAGCAATACGAAAAACATTCAAGGAACGGACTAAATTAAAATAAAAGGAACTTAAGTATTCAGTTCTCCAGATTTTCCCTTCAAAACTCTCTTAATTTTAATATTTAAGCTGTACTTATTGATAATAAATGTGAAAGAAGGTTGTGAATCAAATCAAATCAAATAGCTTTTATTTGCAGTAGCCAAAACTGGAATTACCAAAGGCAAGAGAATCATCAGGTAGGTACATATATGAGAAACAGATATTACGAACTAGCCGCTCCGGCTCGCTACGCTCGCCTCCACGTCCAGCCGGGGGGCAAGCCCCCCGGACCCCCCATTAAATTGCTCGCTTCGCTCGCAAAGTGTGACATGTAGGGAATATTGCTCGCATCGCTCGCAAAGTGTGGCATGTAGGGAATGTTGCTCGCTTCGCTCGCAAAGTGTGGCATGTAGGGAATATTGCTCGCATCGCTCGCAAAGTGTGGCATGTAGGGAATGTTGCTCGCTTCGCTCGCAAAGTGTGGCATGTAGGGAACGTTGTTCGCTTCGCTCGCAAAGTGTGGCTGTATACATGCGATGTATTACAATTGAAACGTGTAGGGGATGTTGCTCGCAAACGGTAGATCTCTAAGGGTAGTTTTAACTTCTGTAGGGGATGTTGCTCGCTCCGCTCGCTTGAGGAAGTTATACTGCCCACCCAACTTGGCAGACGTTTTTTTCTGTTGGAAATTCTTACAAACAATATAAATCTTATATAACTACGTGGAACCACGAAAATTTTATTAGGGGATGTTGCTCGCTTCGCTCGCAAGGTATACCTGTATATCCTTGAGGAAGTTATACTGCCCACCCAACTTGGCAGACGTTTTTTTCAGTTGGGAATTCTTACAAACAAATCAAATCTTATAAAACTACGTGGAACCACGAAAAGTTTATTCGGGGATGTTGCTCGCTTCGCTCGCAAGGTATTGCTGTATATTTGTAGGAAAAAATCCGAATTTATTCTGTTGAAATGGCTCTCGCTTCGCTCGCAAGGTACCTGCTCGCAACACCCAAACACCGAAACCTGTACCTGAGTTATTGAACCCCAAAGACCTCTGTCTTCCCAGAGCCTTCTCGCGAACACGGCAAAATTAATTTCTGATGTTAAACGCTTCTCCTCGCTTCCGCTCGCGATTTGACCAACTTAACGTCACTTTTTTCGATATCCGATTTCGGATTCAGATTCGGCGGACCCAAAGCTGTATTTCGCCCGCGAAAACCGTTCCGAAAAACGTACCTTTATGGGGTATATTTTAATCGGAAAAAACCAAATTTTTCGGCAGACTTTTCGAGAAAACGGGTCCGTACTCTCGCATTTTTTTTACGCATTTCCCGATACTTTTTTCGCGATCCGATCGCGCCGTCGTCTTCCTCGTAGGAAAACCTACGAAACCCGTATTTTTCCGGAATTTTCGACGGCCGTTTAGAGGGGTAGAGGAAGCGGGGAAGTCCAAAAAGCGCACATTAATTCTTACTTCGACCCCTCTCCCGCCCTACGGCCCATGGTTCGGGTGGGATTAGAAAATTTTAAATTCGCTTATACACCCTATCGGAAAATCCCAAGAAGATCCCCCCACTCGTAGATCCGGCCCACTCAGCCGTTTGGCCGTGCATAGACACGACAAACAGACAAACAGACAGACGGAGTTTCATTCTTATAAATAACTAGCCGCTCCGGCTCGCTACGCTCGCCTCCACGTCCAGCCGGGGGGCAAGCCCCCCGGGCCCCCCATTAAATTGCTCGCTTCGCTCGCAAAATGTGGCATGTAGGGAATTTTGCTCGCTTCGCTCGCAAAGTGTGGCATGTAGCTCGCTTTGCTCGCAAACGGTAGATCCCTAAGGGTAGGTTTAACGTGTGTAGGGGATGTTGCTCGCTTCTCTTGCAAACGGTAGATCTCTAAGGGTAGGTTTAACTTCTGTAGGGGATGCTGCTCGCTTCGCTCGCTTGAAGAAGTTATACTGCCCACCCAACTTGGCAGACTTTTTTTTCTGTTGGAAATTCTTACAAACAAATTAAATCTTATAAAACTACGTGGAACCACAAAAAGATTATTCGGGGATGTTGCTCACTTCGCTCGCAAGGTATACCTCTATATAGGTAGGAAAAAACCCGTATTTATTCTTTTGAAATAGGCCTGCAGGTAACATTGTGAAATACCTGACGAACCCCTTGACGTCTTTGTAGAGCCTTCTCGCGAACACGGCAAAATTAATTTCTGATGTTAAACGCTTCTCCTCGCTTCCGCTCGCGATTTGACCGATTTAACGTCACTTTTTTCGATATCCGATTTCGGATTCAGATTCGGCGGGATCAAACCTTTATTTCGCCCGCGAAAACCGTTCCGAAAAACGTACCTTTACGGTACGTAAACGTAGTTAAAAACGTTAGGTAAAAAAACGTAGTTTTTCGTCGGACTTTTCGAGAAAACGGGTCCGTACTCTTGGATTTTTTTGACGCATTTCCCGATACTTTTTTCGCGATCCGATCGCGCCGTCGTCTTCCTCGTAGAAAAATCTACGAAACCGGTATTTTTCCGGAATTTTCGACGGCCGTTTAGAGGGGTAGAGGAAGCGGGGAAATCCAAAAAGCGCACATTAATTCTTACTTCGACCCCCCTCCCGCCCTACGGCCCATGGTTTTGCTGGGATTAGACAATTTTAAATTCGCTCGTTCCACCTTTCGGAAAATCCCAAGAAGATCCCCCCACTCGTAGATCCGGCCCACTCAGCCGTTTGGCCGTGCATAGACACGACAGACAAACAGACAAACAGACAGACGGAGTTTCATTCTTATAAATAATAGAGATAGAGATAGAGATGTGGGAAGTCACCCCCACCCGCCGTCCAGGAGCCACCCGGCCGGCCCCAGGCCCACCGGCCATGGCCGCTCCCCGCGCCAAGCATCAGCGGCAACATCAGCTTGTGCTGCACCTCCCTCAGCCGGAAGCCCGGCCAATCAAGTCTCAAAGAGCTCCAGAGTACCAAGGAGGGCCGACCAAGCTATCCCCACACATTCACCTATATCTAATAAAACTTTAACCAACTTTTAACAAAAACAAATGAGATTGGGGAAAGCTAGACAGAGTACTTGTACCAAAAAATTTCTCTGCTATATTGATGAACCCATAAAATGAGTTAGTAGGACAGAAATCAAATTAAGTAATTAAACATGATTGAGAAATCCATAACAGAATAAAGTTCAGCCTCTAGGTGCAATATTTTGTTTGCTTGAAAAAACTCTTCTTTGAATACCATTCAAGATGGACTATTGTGTGAATTGGCAAACTTACGTTTAATAAGTAAATAATAACGGCAAATTTCAGACATACCTTAAATACCAGACAAAATATAGACAGAGGCCACTCATGATGATAATATGACATTTCATCTCCAACTTGATGCTCGTTTCGCAATTGTAGAATACCGCAATGAAATACAATTTAAATATCTACCTTAGTTCTTAAATCGATTTACTTTCTGCATATCTTGACATTCGTTTCGCGACGGTTTTACCCTAAAAAAAGAAGGGGGTCCAGCTTTGGGAAAAAAACAATGCGGACCAAACTCGGAAAAAAAGAGAGATAAAAGGGGCAGGTGGGTGTTCAAGGACCTTCTAGTGTCATCGCTTCTGACATTCATTTGACCCGACCACAAAGGTCAGTTGGTGTAGGTACCTTTTCCCCTTCTTTTTTTCGCACAAGCGATTCCTCTTTTTACTCTGTCACCCAAAACTCCCCCCTCCACGAGATGAATCTATTTTACGTTCTACGCCTTGTGCCGCACGAAAAAGAAAAGAAAATGTGCTTTTTGTACTCACAACCACAGTTTGAAAAAAAAGTTACTTTAGTGTGGAATGCAATGTTGACACACTTGCTGCCCAGTAGTCGTTATTCTACTATGGGTGTCAGATTGAAGCAACAGTTTTTGTAAATTTGTCAAGTTTTTATTTTCCATTCGAGAGTTACGAAACTGCCACAATCATACGTAAATTCGCAAGACGATTCCTACGGGTACGTTCACGGATTTTTGTACTTGTGGTATTAGTCGGCTGCATATTCATTGAGTATTGGATATTAAGTCAGGATTCAGCCAAGGGGTAGAAACACAACTTCAACACATCTCTACACCCACTTAATGTTCTGCAACGTTTCAGGCCAAAACTTGGCCAATCTTTAGGCAGAACGTATAACAGTACGAACCCTCTCATAAAATCCATAAATCAAAAACCCAGAGTAAATCTAAATACTAAAACATGAAAAAACAAATACACACCTTAATGGAATAAAAAAAGGTCATTGCAAGTAAACATCAGTTTGAGAATCAGAACATTGTCACATTTCAATATCCAAAATTAAAAAGAAAAAACCAATACACATGTAACTAATAAGAAAAAAGGTAAAAATATACATTTATCCAACAAGACATTAAGAAACAATGATAAAAATAGGAACAACAGTCATGTAAAACCATCACACAAAACCACCACCACTATCACATAAATCCATTGTGATTTTTGCACGTTCAGCTAGAGAAAAATTTGGCTGCTTAAAAGCAAATAGAGTTTACGAGTGCGATAACTAAGACCGGTCACAGTGGATGTGGAGTGAGCATTCCAGCTTATTTCGTTATTTAGAGAAATGCCCAGTTGTTAAACAGAATCACTTTTTAACACAGATTCATTGCCAATTAGGAGGTTGAGGTTGGAGCTGGTGCTATTTTTCCACGAGTGAAACACAGTAGCGTTGTTGTGTCAGGGTTGTTTTATTTTCCATTTGGAACTCCGTTCGGAAAGGCGGTCAGCGTGTATACTCTTGCAGGGTAGCATGAACTAGTTCTGCATTCATACGTCAGGGAAGAACTGCTTGATTGTTAGAAAATCGGGCCACTGTTATGTCTGACTGACTAGGGACATCATGAGTACAGAAAATGTAGATTGTCAAATCTCTTCAATTAAGCTAATATCTCTTCAAATCCAACTCTCCTCGAGAATACTTTCCTCTGCCTTGATATGCTTTCTGGAACATGATCTCTTGAGCCAATGAAAACGGGGCATTCTGCGGGGAGCAGGTACAAATCTTTATTTTCCCTAATAAGCATGAAGCCATTGTTAAAATAAATCAACTATAGTCAACCTAAACTTTTTACAAAACCATCGGGAGATTCAGAAGTGGACACACTTGTTCACAGTGTCCAATCACCCCAATGCAGGGGCTGAGGCGGGGACCATGAAACCAATGAACACATAATTTTGGGGTAGTTACTCAGCTCACTCATCCAACAGGGAAGAATTTTCTAAGAAAATCTCGAAAGAAGTCCCTCCAACTTGGAAACTATAGGTACCTACTGGCATCTGGAAAATATCAAGTTTATGAAACTTTAAAAAAAATAAAATAAAATAAAATAAAATAAAATAAATAAAAATGAAATTAAACGATTTTTGAAAACATAAAAGGAAAAACAACGCGTCCAGTATTTTAAAGAAATATACCTACATAATTATCTAAGTTGATTGTGAAGTGGAATGTCAATGATACCGACCTTATACTCTAGTTTTGTAATTTTGGAGTCATTGCTTATGCGGATCCACAAACCATCTAGTTAAGCAGCTTTAAAGTTATAAAAATATTCTAAAGGAGTCAGAAGGATTAATAAAGTTAAAAAGCTGTGAGCCTGTAAAAAGGTTCAACGGATTATGTGAAGATTAATAATTATCAACATTAATCTCCGAAACAATGTTTCGATTTAGTTTGCTCTTATAAATTGATCTGCTCTGCTGTTTATATCTGACGTCCTAAGCCTTTAAAGAAACGAGGAGAAAAGGAAAACCGAGGGAAGGGAACCCCATAAAATATGTTCGCGGCACTCAACATGATTTATTTTCCGTAGAACTGCTTCGGAGCGAGCTGAATTATGGATAATCGCCTCCAAATGAAGATGGATTAGATAAATAAAGAATAAAAAATGCGGTGAATCGCTATTTTCTTTTACGTTCTCACAGTACCTTTCCGCCCATAAAATATGCCTTGAAATTATGGTTAGGAGCAGAGCTCCAGACAAAAACCCTTTTTGAGGGATCAGTCAATATTTGTTATGAGGTTGGGGGTTCTTAAGTTATTGCTGGAACATTAAATTGAATACGTTGAGAAATCCCACTTGGAGGTTTATTTTTCTTTTTTATGGATAACCAGCCTTTACAGGTTCTTATTCTTCCCCAATGGAGAATATGTATCTATCTTATTCTGCCCTGAGTGCTCAACTCTTCTTATAATTCAGAACGCTTATAAATTAATCAGGCAATATGAAGGAGGCTTAATAAAAAAAGTTATTAAAAAAATCTTTAGTAATCCGGTTCTTGGTAAAATGGGTGTTATGGAAAAATGAACGTTTCTGCGTTCGTTAAGAGAGACTATAGAGGTGATAGAAGAGTAAACCTCTTTGAATTCCACACCAAAGTCCATGGCACTTCTTCCACACCAATACACCTCACCAAGAAACTGTCAGAGGCTTCTAGCTAGTTGTTACTAGTCTTTATAATCCTATATATATAAATAATGTGAACTGTAAGGAGCTGATACAAGAGGAGGTGATACAAGAGTACATCTCTCAGCAAACAGCACCAAAGTCCATGGCACTTCCTCCACACCAGCACACCAAGCCAAGAAACCGTAATAGGCTTCCAGGTCATTGTTACTGATCGACCAGTATTATAATATCATTGGTGAAAGCTGATGCTCCTGCTCGCTCGCATCCTATGGGTAAGATGATATAGGTAACGATTTATGTTGCAGACTTATCGCATTTCACGATATGGCGGAATAAGATGAAGCGAATTTGGTACCCCAAGCCGCCAATGTGCGGTGAATGAAGGTTATCAGTAGATATTGGATATGGATTGTTGCCTTGTCCTTAGTAGGTTGGGTTGGTTGAGGGTAGAGAAATTTACAGGCTTCTCTAATAATGTGGTTTAATGCATATGCTGAGCGCTTTTGCCAAATATATGGCCTCTTCAGAGCTTATTATTTGATTGATGATCTGTATAATGTTTTAGTAAAAGTTGGGAATCCTCCTTGACCATCTCAGTCATGACCAGTTATGTTTGGTGATGTTTCTAGGGTCAATTTTGTGCTTAAATTGAGAAAAATGCAATTTATTGGGAGAGATACACATTGTCTGAACTGATAAAATTTAATTTAAATTAACCCACAAAATTGACTCTACTAACAATACCAAACATAACTGGTCAAGACCAAGAGGCTCAAGTTTCAAACTATGTGTGTCTCTCCACACAAAAATTGCATTTCCCTCGATTTAAGCACATCATTGACCCTAGTAACGTCACCAAACATACCTAACTGGTCATGACTAAGATATTCAAGGAGGCATCCCAACTTTTACTTAAACATCATACAGATCATCAATCAAAATAATAATAAGCTCTGAAGAGGCCATATATTTGGCGAAAGCGCTCAGCATATGCATTAAACCACATTCTTAGAGAAGCCTGTAAGTTATCAGTAAACGTTTGATTGTTGACAACAGCCTGAGCAAGGAAGAGATCAGAAATAAATAATTACTGTTTTCGTAAAGCCAGAGAGATTTAACACAACAAAGAATAGCGTTAAGATCTAAGCCATGACATCCTTCGTCGTCTAGGTGCCAATGTTAATGCAGACGGGCAAAATGTAAGTGATCCCACTGGTAAGCTTAATCTCGGTATTAAAACGAGAATGTGCAGAAAAACTGGCCATCTCTGATTGACTGGGTTGTTTGAAGTTCCTCCGGAGGAAAATCGTAGTTTTATTCTAACCTTGCCATTCAACTTCCTTATCACTTAACCAGAGCCTATCCAAATTCATTTTTATTTCTTGAAGTTATGAAAAACATGCCAACCAATACTCAGTTAATCATAGAGGTGCCCATGAAGAAATTAAAATGTCCAACTATAAATTGAAAAAGCTAAACGTTTATTGGAAGGGCACTGGATTTATATTCAGAGGGAAAAAACAATTGGCAGTCAGCCTCAAACCAATCTCTATCCTCAAATTGGCCTGTCAACCTCTACCCTTCCTCCTATCATCCAATGTTTGGATCAAAAACCACGGAAGTCTGTTTGGAATTTTGTCTGGTTGTATGATTTCCCGTATTAAGAGGATCACCCTGAAATGAGACTTGTAAATGTTTGTAAAGTATATTGATTTTCATTTACTCGTATATTTCACTAGGAAGAAAAAAACACCATCAGTAAACAACTTTGGATTTCAGAGATGGGCCTCTGGATATATATATTCGCTGCTATAAATCATGGTAGCTCTTGCGGTGTTAGCTATGAAATAATAAATAGAGTACCAGTACCTACTAATAGGAATTAGGGTGGATCCTTGCAACATGGAGCGCGGTGCGAAGGAAGTTGTAGATCCCTCAGGCGTTCAGGCACCGGCAGTTAGTTGGTTAGCGAAACCCCGTAAATCTCTCTGGAATTATCAGATTCCGATCAAAATTGTTCGGAGCTGGCTCACTACGACTAAATTAACCCTCAGGCCTGTCGCAGTGACATGTAGACCCGCTATCTCCTCCCTTGTGAACACGTACGTGCTTAAAGATCCATAGACACGGAAACTGCGACCACCTGCTGCCTTATAAAACGGGGGCTTTCCCTCCGTTAGCGTACCTTGTTATGGGTGACTTAATATGGAAGTCATTTTGTGGAGGATTTGGAGGTTCAAAGTGAGAGTCTTTGACTATAATCGCATAATACATACTATGTCTTTCCGTATTAAAGCACATGTGCTAAAATATAAGTTATGTATATATGTTATGTAAGTTATGTACATACGGCAATAAAATTCTGAAGACTCAATTTAGGAGCTAACTCGTACATTATTTGGAAATGTTCTCAAAATCGGTCCATTAGTCTCGGAGTTTGGCTAGTGTCAATAAATTTTAATTTTGAACACGAGCAATATTTATCACTCAACCAATTGCGTTTAAATCAATAGGGCATCTTCCTGAACGATATACCGAACCACCACCGAGTTTGAACGAAATCGGACCAACAGATCATGAGAATTCGACGTTATAAGAAATTCACATTTGTGCTTACGCGCAGGCTAATATCGATCCCACGGCAATGAAAGCTATAAGTGTCCATCTAAAAGCTAACCAGTACAATCCCTGAAAAATCAAAATCGGACTAAAACTTGGTGAAGTTATGGGTGTCAATGGATTTAACACGGACTCACAGATAGACAGATTCGGATTCAAAATTGATCAGCAAGCTCTAAAACGCAATGGATTTT
The DNA here is from genome assembly GCA_030762985.1 of Adelphocoris suturalis. NCBI lineage: Eukaryota > Metazoa > Arthropoda > Insecta > Hemiptera > Miridae > Adelphocoris > Adelphocoris suturalis. The sequence goes on from CM061044.1 coordinate 47,541,558, forward strand.
GGAAGACGAAAATGTTTGTTCGACTCCTCGCACAAACTCGAAGCTACTTTACTTTTGGTAGGGTAGATTAACGTTGTCCTGTTGGCGGTAGAATGACTGTGTATACTATACAGTATTCTGCGTTTCTTGGGTTTCTTGGTTTGAGTATTCTATTTGGTTGGGTTTGGGTCTTGATGAGGGTATCTGGATAAAGTGGTTGAGAACATTCAATCGGAATCACTCTCGCAATCACATTTTTGGAGGGTGAACCAGAAAAGAATTTAAAAGTTTGATATACTTGGCTCACTCAATTGAGATTGGGCCACTCCGAACTCAATCACAAAATTTGGAGTTTTTAACAAATTAGAAACACTCTGCTTCGAGTTCGTATAATAGTGTTTTAGGCTCGAAATCCTACAAAAGGCTACAGTTTTTTTTCAATCGGATAAAAACGATGAAACGACCGAGGGCTGAAAGTTAAATTCCTAATTTCAAGTGCATTAAGAACTTTAGCAGTCTAATGACCTCCACAGTCAAAAAAATACCTAAACGAAAAAAAGGCATCCCAAAGTTAAAAAAAAAAAAAAAAAAAAAAAAAAAAAAAAAAAAAAAAAAAAAAAAAAAAAAAAAAAGTGAACGCATTAACAACGGTAAGTAAACGAGATTTTAATGAATGAAAATTGCGTGGAGTGGTATCGTTAGGGGACGTGCTTAATTGGGTGAAGGACTGTTTACTAATACCCACAGGGTCTCGTGCATATCTCGAAATATACGCATCCAGACCACCACCATCCCTCCGTCAATCACCCGTGGTGCTGTGAACCACATTTCTCCGTGATTTACGGAAAGTTTCTGAACCACATTTCTCCGTGATTTACGAAAAGTTTCTGAACCTCATTTCTCCGTGATTTACGGAAAGTTTCTTTCAGTTTTCAGTCGTAAAGAATGTGGGAAAGAAGAATGATTGCAAAACTGTTAAACTAAGTTGTGATTATACAGTGCTGTGCAGTCGATTATTACAATACATTGACTGTGGTTTAATAACGACCTACCCGACGACTAGTACTCCTGATCTTGGAGTTTGCCTCCGTTGTGTGGAACCTATATTACCAATGCAATTTAACCTAGATTCAGGGTTGCCAGACTCGAAGAAGCAAAATACTGCAGATGTTAACAGAAAAATACTGCAGAAATACAGTAGATTTTTCCATTCAAATATACTGTATAATACCGTGGATTTCAATCAATAACCGTGGAATACTGTAAATAATTCTATTCAAAAACCCCTTGGCACAGAATATTATGATGCTAAGACTGAGAGATTAGACTTGTAATGGTAATCGTTTCTGTAATTTTTCCTCGTTGAGTGTCTTCATTAAGTAGACTCGCCGATCTTTCTCTGTCTGTCGTGCTTCCTCTTGAATACATGATAAATAAATACAAATAAACGAGGACTTCTTAATCTAGAGAATTTCTTATTCCATGATTCTATTTATAAAAAGTTTCTTGGCGGTATGTGGTTTCTTGCTTTGTACTGAATAGTTTCCATCGTGTTTCGTAGCTGGGTAAATATAATTTCTACAGAATAAAGTTCTACCATTCAGTTGCTGGAATACCTATGAACCGAGAATATACGTAGAGTTCAGTACCGCCCCTAGGCAAAGACTAACCAAAGCTTCCGCCAGCCGCCACCACTAGCGCTAAAATCGATACGCACGTGGCCAATTTTCTGTTCGTGCGTACCAACATGATACAAACTTGATGAAGCTCGGTCAATATTAATTTGTAACCATATTATCACAACGTGCTCAATAGTCCTCTGTTAGTATCAGAACGTCCAGCGGGTTTTTGTAATTTAATTTTTGGAACCTAAGCTACCTAACTAAGCTTGGCTATGTGAGATTAGCTTAAATCCCTCTCACTACAAGTGACGGAGTAACATTTTCTCTCCTCTTTTCCCGAAGAAAAAAGGCTATTTTCGGCGGGAAAGTAGTGAAAAATGCGGACGTTGAGAGTGTCCCATATAATACAATTATTGCTTATGAAGGGAAAAGCTAAGCCACGAAAGCTGGGGTATGTTGGAAAATTTCTCTTTTCACTAGAAAGGCGGCGCAAGAAACGACCTGCAATGGTGGTATATGTGAAGTTATTTCTACTGTTACGCATACATGTTACGTATAAGTATATTTGCTACATCATTTATTATATTGTAAAACTTGACACAAAATGTGTACCAGCGCAAAACTATATGTCTGTTATAAAATTCTCTCGTTTAATTTATTCGTGAATTTTATAATACCTACTTCTTTCTGGTTGACCCGTGCGTTACACACTACAAATCACAATAAATCGTCTACGATAACAGCTTCAGAATGACGAAGTTGCCGATGGAATCCAAATACAAGCGAAGAGAACATCGTTATTTTAACATTAACGTTATTTTAAGCCTTATTTTTGTAAATAAAGGTTGTTTCTCTCTCTCTCTCTACATAGATGTCAGGTGTTTTACCCCAATTAATTAAAACCCATGTTAACTGTATATATATATATATATATATATATATATATATATATATATATATACATAAGATAATGCATTCTATAATTATTACGCATAGGTATTTATTATTATTATTATAGATATTTTTAAACGTAATGCGTAAGGAAACAGAATGTGGGAGGTATGCGTGTTCCGAGGATTTTACGTTCTTATACGCTCAGTGTTTAATGTAGTTAATAATTTTATATATATATATATATATATATATATATATATATATATAGGTATATATTTATATATATATGTGAGGCGTTAGAAAAATTAAGTATGAGAGGGATTTAAGTACCTTCGTAATTATTAGAGATGGTTAGAGATGGCTTGATATTTAGCTAGGATTAGCTGGATGGTTAAAGCGTACTGCAACGGCCGTCGAATTTGAGAGCAGGAACGAGAATGGCCGCCAAACGAGATTCGCCGCTTGGCTTGGTGGCAGACGCAGTCCTGCCACCACTCCGGATTCTGTCGGATGGATTTCATGGAGTGCTGATGGATGTTGTAATTCCAACACTCCCCTCCAAGCTTCCATCCAGGCACTTCACCGTATTTAGGCGTATCTCCGGGTTTAGTAATGATTGTGAGAATTGAGGGAGTGAATGAGAAGAAACCTTCTCATTCAATTCGATCTGCAACAGTACAATTCACATACACACATTCCGATTAGTGCTGGAATAACATCGAATTCCTAAATTTAATGAATTTCGATTTGTTCAGTGACTTCGTCAGTGTGTCTGCAATTTGATCATCAGTAGATATCCACCTGATTATGATGTTACCTTTACGGTGCTCCTGTCGTACGTAAAGATAGGATAGCCTAACCAAATGTTTCAGAGTAGACGAATCATCTACTTCCGCTAAGCGGATTGCCGGTTTAGAATCCTCATAGATTGTCCGTATTATTTTGATCCCCGCTAACTCTGAACACATTGTACGTATTGAGGCTAATTCTCTGCACGCCGTACTCATTGCAACGAATTCGCTCTCTGCTGAGGAGAGAGCTATGTGATTCTGACGCTTAGTTCTCCAAGCTACCGGATTACCGAAAAGGTAGATGATGTAACCAGTCGTGGAGAAACCCCCTTCGGCCGAGAGTCCTAGGGATGCATCCACGTAACAATCTATTCCATCCCCCTTATCGGAGAACATAAGTCCAAAATCTTTCGTACCTCTTAAATATCTCATTATCCGTATTACTGCTTGCCAGTCCTCCATCGTAAAATTTGACTGTCGTCTACTCAGAATATTAGTAGCATATGAAATATCTGGTCTGACTCCCCCTTGTATGTACAATAATGATCCAATAGCTTGTCGGTAAGGAATCGAATTCAAGTCACCGGGTTGTTTCAATTTTTCATTGACTCCATTCCTATCAACAATCATTGGTGTAGACACCGTTCTATCACAATGAGGGTCAAATTTCTTTAACATCGATTCTATGTGAGACCTCTGAGTAAGACCGATAGTTTTGTTCCTCCGGTTTCGTATGATTTCTAATCCTAGGAATTTTCTTGGTTCTCCCATATCAGTTATCGAGAATTCCTTTTCTAATATAGATTTTACTTGTTTGCGTTTTTGATTACTATTGGTTGCTAGTAAAATATCATCGACATATAGCAACATTATAGCAATTTGATCTCCGGATTTCCAAACAAACAGGCAGGGTTGGAAAGGATAGGGTTTAAAATCCATTCTTTCCACAGCCTCCTGGAATCTTATGAACCATCTCCTTGGAGACACTTTAAGACCGTAAAGAGCTCTGTGTACTTCACATACACTATGACTCTTTATATCATCACCGGTTTGTAAGTATTCTGCATACCCATCGGGAATTTCTATATATACGAGTTTGTCTAAGGAACCGTTTAGAAAAGCCGTTTTTACATCGTACTGAGCAAGATCTAAATCGAATTTGGCTGCGAGTATTAATAAAAATTTGACATCTGGTAATCTTGCTACTGGAGCGTAGATTTCAGATATATCATACTTATTATTATCGGCAAAGCCTTTTACTACAAGTCTGCTCCTATATCTTATTGAACCGTCTGCCTCCGTTTTCTTTTTGTGAACCCACCTAGTTTTCACTACCCTCACACCTTTCGGTACCGTATTTCGAGGAATGATTTTCCAGGTGTTGCAATTTTCCAAAGACTGAAACTCCGTTTCAATTGCTTCTAACCAAGCATCTGCGTCTGGCGAAGCCAGTGCTTGTGAATAGGTAATTGGGTCCTCCCCTAATTCGTCTGCAGAATTTTGTAAGAAACACGCCAGATTTTCTGCATTATCGAATTCTTCGTAAAATTTGCATTCATCATTTTCGTGAATTAAAACCGGGTTTGATGTCTTGTCTGTTTCTCGTCCGGATTCAACAGAGACATCTTGCACTTGTTCAAAGCCGGATTTAAATGAATTTTCTAATGAAAATTCAACTTGATCAAGTGGCGATTTAGCAATTGACTTGTCTCTCAAATAATCCGCGTAAGTCCTACTTTCTACAAAATCTACATGTTTCGATCTCACTACCGTTTTATTTTGGAAATGCAGTAAATTGTAACCTGTTTCACCGCATTCTAATAAGAAACCCAAATTAGCTCTAGGAGCGAACTTTGACGTGCTTTGGGTGTCTAAAATATAACATTCGCAGCCAAACCGTTTTATGTATTTTAGTGACGGAAGCCGTTTTAGTGCCAGTTCAAACGGGGTTTTGAATTCCAACGATTTGTTGGGCGTCCTATTGTGTATATGCACGACATGTCTCATGGCATATGCCCAAAAATGAGTAGGAATTCCTGATGAAATCAAGTTAACCCGGATTTTCTCCTCTAATTCTAAATTGAATCTTTCAGCCGTTCCATTCAATTGAGGAGTATATGGTTCACAAACCGTCAAGGATATATTTTCCCTATGTAAATTTCATTTCTTCCGTTCTAAATTCTAAACCTCCGTCCGTCCGTATTTCTGACACCTTAGTGGTTTCCCCCGTCAATCTTCTAATTTCTTTTAGACATGAGAGCAAAGCCATATTGACTCCCATTTTACTTCCGAGTTCGTAAGCAAATGCATATCTACTCGCGTCATCCGTAAATGTGACAATATATTTGGCCTGAGACCTAAATGCTCCTGGTTTTAAAGGTCCCATTAAATCAGAGTGCAGTCTCTGAAATGGTATTTCGGCCCTATGTCTGACTTCCGAACATGGCTTTCTTTTTGCTTTCGCCATCTTACAGTCAGGACAATCGAGAATGTTTACACCGAATTTTACATTTTTTAATTCAGGGAGAACTTTACCAGCTATTTCGAGATATTTCTTTGAGGCATGGTTAAGCCTGTAATGCCATGCCAATCCTATGTCATTCCGTAATTGTAAAGTTTCAGCCGGGTTTTCTCCGTGATCAGTGTTAGTTCTCCCCTCTAAACTAGTATCCGAAATTTTGATGAATTTTTCACCGGGTTGATCAGTGATTCTCCCCCCTAAACAAGTATCTGTAATTTCGTCAAAATTCGTATCTTGTTTACGTTTAATTCCCTTTAGTTGTTTCTCCGGATTAGTCATTTACGATCCACCGTGACCTAATTTCAACAATTTCCGTTTTTCCTCCGTACTAAGTTTTGACAAGGGGAGAGAGAAATTGAGCCACCAAAACCGTCCATCAAATGAACCCGTTTTAAGTGTTTCATTCGAAATTGGATCACTTATTATCACTCCCTTATCCGTCAATAAGGCCGATAAACCTTTCGCTATTTGTTTTCTAATAGAAAATAAATTTTCTATTAAGTCTTGTGCGTACAATACTCCTTTTAAAACACAGAATTTCCGTTTTTCTTCGTTGTAATATATAATATCTCCGGATTGTTTTATTATCAAGTCTGCGTCCCTAGCATTGTTAGCACATGAAATCCGTGTTGGTGTGATCAAGTCCGTTATCGTCGTAAATACATTTATATCATTAACAATATGCTCAGTAGCACCAGTATCCAAAATGAATTTTAACTTAAAGTTTTTACCGTCTATTAGGGACGCCAGAGACACCTCCGATCCCCAGGAGTGTAATGCAGCTGGCTTTTCGGTTGTCTGAGCCCTTGGAGTCGCAATTGCCGCCACCGAACTGTCTGACTCCACATCCGCAAATTGCACCCTGGGAGGAGTTGCGCCTCGCTTACTACGAGCCACAGCCTTTGTCAACCGGTTTTGCGCCGTCGTCAACCGGTTTTGCGCTGGCGTGTGACTCCGTTTTTGAGGGTTGTTACGACCAGTCCCCGGCCTCGATTTATCCCTAGTAGCTGAGAGAGCTCGTTCTCTTCGTTTAATTACGGGGATGGGGTCACTCGTTCGACTGTTTCTGCGGGCCATCTTCGTACTCGCAGTCTGTGGACGCCGACATTCAATGGACAGATGTCCAAACCGTCCACAGTTATAGCACATCTTGCTATCGTTTCGACATTCTGCCTTTGTGTGTCCTAATATGCCACACTGATAGCTGACCAATTTCGCCTTTTTGACCCCACTTCCCCCTCCGGATTGGGTCGAATTTTTCCGCCGTTTGCTGAAGGAAGGGCCCCCTGCTAAGGAAGGCTTTTCCTACAGCCTGCTCTCTCCTACTATTTTCCGACATCATATCATACATTGCGAACATCCGATCAAAGATGTCCCGAACCCTCATTTTAGAGTATCTCCTGGAGTGCATCTTCAGCTATCCTGGGGCATGCTTCCGAGATAGCATTAATTAAATTTCTCCGGATTGACCTATCTGTCAGCTCAGCCTCAGGGAACCTCCGAATACCCTCCACAAGACCCTCAAATCGATTTTGAAACTCGAGTACTGTTTCCAGCGCCGGGTTAAATCGAGTATTCATAAATTCGATTTGCATTGCATGTTCCTTCGCCTGAGTAGGCGGATCGACCGCCTTCTCAATCATGCTCAATGCAATTGATGGCTCGTTCACATCTTTGATCATCGATTGCAAACCGTGATCAATATTGGAAATTATGTACGAGAGTACGATACACTTCAACTGATGAAGCTCTCTCTCCGTGTAGTTTACTGCCGGTTTTATGTTGGGATTGACGTGAAATTGATAGTCACCACTCGCCAAATCCAACATTACCCTTCGTTTCCACACGGCGATCGACCCTTCCTTCAGTGGATTGCCTCCGTACTTTAAATTCGTAATTGGCCTTGCGGCCACTCCGGGTTCTTTGTGGATCTTACAGGCACAAGTGCCCACCGAGCCAGATCCACTCGCCGTTGTGTTTACAACCGGATTATCTAGGGGAACCTCAAGTGTGCGAGGAGCATCCTCAGATCTACCAGAGCCCTGCTCTTCCACCACCATCTCTGACCTCGATGTTGGAGGTGGACCCATGGTCATCGAAGCCAGAGCCGCGAATTTCAGAACAGACTCCTCCGCAAACTGTTTGATCTGATTTTGCATCATCTCATACCTTTGAGCGTACTCAGTCTCAAGCCGAGCCCTGATCGCAACTTCCCTCCTCTCGACTTCCTCGTTAATAAATCTCTTGATCTCTTCCGTGTTCATTGTTCTCTGTAATTAGACCAAGAGACGAGTTACTCCGAATTCACGACCTTCGTTTTATAAACACATCCCTAATCCTAGTATCATCCGGATTTATGTACTCCGTTCTACAAACACATCTCTAAACTTCGTATCATCCGGATTTATGTACTCCGTTCTAAAAACACATCTCATTTCCGGATTTATTTAAGCCTTAGTGGAATCACTCATAACGTTCTATCAACATGGTGTTAGGATTTGAATGCGCCTCGATTGCCACGCATAAATTGGAGTGCGGTCTTGGGGTTATCACATATGCCCCGCTACCTGTCTGTCAATTTCGCTTCCTTAGAGAAGGTACTGTCTCTCCGAGACATGCGCGCTGTGCGTAGGTAACAGAGCCTTCGACCATCTAATCTCCCAGCGACACGCTTACAAGAAGACTATCCCGCTGCAAATCCGCTCACCACTGCCGTACTATTAAATCGTATTTCATTCTCGAACTGTAAATCGTAAATTAATAATTCGCTCATTCGCACAAAGTTCTAGCTAACTTTCGTACTTCTTTATTCTTATGAGTGTTTCCACCTTATTTCAGCCTTGGCTTGTCATGTTGGGGTGTGCATAGCGTATTAAAACCGTATAAATCGTATTCATATTAGGTACAATTCGCAAGCAACAATGAATTTATTTTGCAACCGAATAAACATCCATGCTCCGTTCAGCTCAACTGAATTTTCATCGATCTTTTGACTTTACAAGATATTATAACGTTCGTTTGCAAGAATTATCAATACAAACATTCAACTCAACGAAGGAGAAAAAGGAAACAGTCCACCACTGCGACCAGAATTAATATAAACTTAATTATAAGTAGGATTACCTACTACTATGCTTAAATTATGTTAACACTAGTAAAAACTAGATATATTAGTGATCATAGTAAGTAGTACTGATATCTCCAATTCCTCGTCCGATTCATGTTTCTTGTTTCTAAGTTACATACTCAACTTTTTGTATTAGTTCAATCAATAGAATAAAATATCGAAATCAAATCGTAATGTTGAGTAACTACATTTTCGAATCGTAGTCGGAGCTAACGGAAACCATGGTAATCTTCATTGCCGCAATTCAGCCAAACTGACGTTCGAATTCTAACGAAAAACAAAAATCCGTAGACATGGTAATCTACCAACAAAACTTCGTGTGTCCTCCGTATTTCAACCAACGTAGTTGGCACCACTGACTGTCAAACATTGACATCTCCAACACATCAATCTGGCATCGTAATTTTACTCTGAGTGTGGACAACACCGTCATAATTCTACATTAGTTTAAAACTCAGAATAAACTTATAAATAAACTTATCCACACTCGAGAGTTTCCACCATGATGTATTATTGGAGGGCCAAGGGTTTCAGCTTCGAATTCATCTCGCCATGTCACAGTATGCAATATGGCGCTGTACTGAAAATCGAGAAATTCCGTAATTTACTTCGAAAATAATTTTTCTCGTTTCGAACATCCGTACTCATCGTAATATTTATTCAAAACCGTTATTCCGTACTTTGGGATTTTACACAGCCGTATTTTCATGCTCGAGCCTTACTGAATTCCGTAATTCACGAAAAAGTCAACCCAAAAATTTCGATTATGTCAAGTTCAATAACTTCATAACCTCGTTTAAAATCGTATTTCCGTTTTATGTGACTTCTCCGGATTATGACTTTTTCATCGTAACTTTCTGAAATTCCATATCCAGAGAAAATAACTGTTCGATTACCCTCAGTAATAAGTCACAAATTACTGATTCCGAAAAACGAGAATTTAACCTATGCACAGCCCAACAAGTGAGCAAACCCCAATTGCTCCGCCATGTATACATGTGAGGCGTTAGAAAAATTAAGTATGAGAGGGATTTAAGTACCTTCGTAATTATTAGAGATGGTTAGAGATGGCTTGATATTTAGCTAGGATTAGCTGGATGGTTAAAGCGTACTGCAACGGCCGTCGAATTTGAGAGCAGGAACGAGAATGGCCGCCAAACGAGATTCGCCGCTTGGCTTGGTGGCAGACGCAGTCCTGCCACCACTCCGGATTCTGTCGGATGGATTTCATGGAGTGCTGATGGATGTTGTAATTCCAACAATATATATATATATATAAAAGAAAGTCGTGTTAGTTACCCTTTTAATAGCTCAAGAACGTCTGAACCGATTTTCATGAAGCTGGGCGCAAATATACGTGCAAGTTCCTGAATAAAACATAGGCTATAGTAAAATCGTCTTCACCACCTCTTTCATCGAGAACCCAGTATTCTTCTTTAGGAACATTGTTTATGGTTTCGAAGGCCAATCACATTTTTCGTTCTATCAAATTAAATTGATCTATGATCTATTGCGCAGACAAAAAATGAAGGCAGTTTGGAAGGTAGGAAGGAGAATTAGGACTTTATCAGCAACGACGATCCCTCGGGCCCATCAGCTGAGTACCTTCTAAAGATAATTCCTGTGCTATCTACTCTATGAAGCTGGAATTTGGCATGTAGCCTCTGCGGGATTTCAACTTAAAAAATATAATAAAAGAGAGTTAAATATTCTCTCCTGTTCACAAAAGGGAGTTGAAATTTGATAGGGTAACCCTCTGGGGCATCAAGAGAGGAATTCAATTATGGGCTCTTTCCTGATCAGCTGAACGAGCTAAATTCTCACCTTAGGAATATAAAATTTGACAGGGAGCCTTTCTAGGGCATTAAGAGTCGAATGCGATGCCGATTTTCAACCAGATCAGCTGACAGCTAAATTCTCTCCTATTCATCCTAGGAATTTGAAATTTGATAGGGAGCCTCTCTAGAACATTAAGAGACAACTTGTCATCACTGAACAAACTGGGGATTTGATTGTCAAATATGTTTGGATTACTCTAATTCAAGTCAAAGACTACTTTTTTTTAAAATTTTCAAATCTGAACCACATCGAAGGGGAAGGGGGTGGGAGAGTTAATCTGAAATATGGGGGTGTTTGTGAGAGGGAGTGGGGGTTATCTTAGTATTTTGGTCCTAATAGGTAATTTATAAGTAAGTACTTCAAGTAAGTCCTTTTAAGTAAGGACTTTTTTGAATCTGTTCCATAGAGGTGTCCCAAAATATGATGGGTGAGGGGGGGCTTGCGTATATTCAAGACAACCAGTGCAACGCATGGGTGAACCAGCTAGTAAAAAATAATCATAAAACTCTTTCAACTTTTCTAGTTTTGTATTAGATACTTGTTTAAATTTATAGAATGATCGAAATCGGTCATGATCAGTGGATTTTATTTCAATTTCAGGTTTCCTGGGCATGACCTTGAAGACGGGTAGTCGAGCTGTTACATGGTTGTAAGGAAATCCTCGCCGATCACCTTCCGAAATAGGTAGGTACATCGTAATATAAGTACCATGTGATAGTAAGTACAAAGTACGTACTAGCATTTACAAAAAATAAGTCCATATTATGTAATACCATATGGTTGTTATTTATTCCAAAACTATACTAAACCTAATTCAATACAGAGCATTGACCAGAATTCTACTCACGAAATTCCCATGATCGCACCTTATCTGTTTAGACAACATAGTTTCATTGTAACACGAAGGGAAAATAAGTAGGGCAATTTAATGTAACGCGGCGGTAGTTTCTAAATTATTTGACAAACTCCCAGAAGATTCACAAAGCATAACAAAATGGATAAATCATTTTCTTTGGATAGGTGCAACGTCATGTCATAAAATTATATTACAGTTGGTTAAAGAGATTGATGTACCCTTTTGCACCACGTGTATTTAGTTTACTTGGGAGATATTATAAGTGACATTTTTCACGATGAGAAGAGGTTATAATATTTCACAAAGTGATTTGATTTTGAATCTCGTGCTTTTGTGATCGTGTCTGTAACAACGACGACAGGAACATACCAACGTTTTATATCGATTGTATTAATATTGTCTCTGCAGACTTTGCCTTGTTAGGCTTTGCAGTTTATTTAAAATGGCTAATTGTACGATTCGGAATAAATACGGTTATTGAAAGAAAAAAAATTGGTTAGGACTGCAATAGTTTATCGGGTAGGCTGTAAAACTGCCGCATAGTGCGTCAATAATAGCCTTGGAGTGGATAAATTTCTGTTCTTGATGAATACTTATAAGAAATTTACCGCTGATTATAATAATATCCATGAACGGTTCTCACATGAAGGGTTTCAGAATGAGTTTTCCTATAGTAAAATGAAAAATACCCAAAAAAAAATTGTGTACATTCTTCAAGTAATTATTTACAAACCTTTTAAGGTAAATTGTAAAATAAGTATTTCTACAAGGAAGAAAAGCGAATAAAATAATAAATAATGTAATTACCATTTTATTGCACGAATAAAGCAGCAAATCATAAACTACAGAGATAAATAGTAAATTACGTAGATACAGAATATTTCTCTGTTACTTATCAATAAACAATCTTCCCGTTAATTTGGATTGTCGTAATTTAATTATATTCTAATGAAACATTTCAACAAAATACAAATACAATGCAAATTCAGTAATGAAATACAAATGTAATAAAAATTTTAATCATTAAGTGGTTCCATATTTGTTGAGGGATCATTAAACTAATTTGTGAGCCAACGAAGGCCTTTTGAACTCTCACCAGGTAACCAGGTAAACATAAATGATAAAACTCGGCCCTTCGGGCCTCGCAAGGATGTTATTACTTTGAGCCTGACTGCTAAAATGTAAAAAACATGGAATCGTTTTAGCTCCTCGCTCTCACTTTATTATAGAAATGATCACGACGATTGAGCTCTTGTGAGATGATAATCTCCTAATAGAGACTCGCGAGTCAACATTCACTTTATTATAGAAAGAGGCTAAAGAGGCTACATACGAAATTACAGCTTCCTATAGTGTAAAGTATAGAAATTACCTATTAAAATGATTTAACCACCGCTTCACAAATCAAACCGTTCTCGCAATATTCGGATCACCTGCTATGAATCACATAATCGAAACACCAGCTCAATGAAATCATCAGAAATTAAAAAGCGGTTGCAATCATGTTCACAATATCAATAATTGAGAATGATCACCTGTGTGTAAACAATTATTCATATAACCATGCTCATAACTCAGCTTGTTGGCCACGCACTTCGCAGTAGTTAATATAATATGGTTGGATAAATCGAGAGCTTTCGAACGAATGGTCAACGAATTTTGTGGGATGAAAAACGACGAAGTATCATATCCCTAGCAACGACTCGGTTGTAAGCGGAAATCATCACAATTATTGGCGCTACTTTCATCTCACTTTAAAGTCTCACTTTTCGGCGGGGGATCCATCGCTAAAACATGATTCCATGTTAAAAGTGTTCATCGACTGTCGATCCATCTTCAATGTTCACAATGGAAGAATTTTCGTCCCTTGTTTATTTTTTCTGTATGACATCTATCTTCAGGCACTCTTCCCTTCCGGCCTCACTAACTCCAGGTAGAAATCAATCTTCTTGCCTTGCACGGCTTCACATAAGATTTCAAAGAAGTATGTCAGCATTCTCCATCATTAAAGTTTCAAAAAACAGAAAATAACGTCTAAATGTCGAATTAGCAGCTCGTAGCAGCTAATCGCTATATATTATATATTCTGTAAGACCTCTGTGAGAGATGCTGAAAATTCGCTGACAAGCATGTTTTAAATTTATTGTGTGGGTTCTACAGAATTTCGAAAGAAATCAGGTAAACATTAAGATGGAGCGTATGGATTTTTTTTTAAAATTTCAATGGACGATTTCATTGGCGGGAAAATCGCTTGCACGCGTCCGGCCGTTTCCGTTGGCCCTCGGTAAAGGGGGGTCTGATAAGAAGTTGCTAACATAATCGTTGAAGGTTTCGTTCGTCGATAGTTGATTTTGATGGGTTTTCATTTGATTATTTCATATATTTATTTCTGAAATGCCTGGTGGAAATAAATGGAAGTGGGCGAAAACGGATGTTGATAGCTGCCCTACTCAGTTTACCTCAAGGTACGCCATTTCATTTTATGTTCCATTTTCGACTTAATTAAACGAAATGTGAGCTGAAAATTGGCATCTAAGGTTTCCAAAAGTGCTGAATCTTAATTTGAGGCCAAACGCGTAATTCCTACCCACTTACTGTAATATTCAACTGTGTTAAAAGCTGGGTCCTGGAACCGCACGGTTCCCTCGGGAACATTTGCACGATCGAGTTCCACTCGTTTGAAGGGCAATTATATCCCTATTATCACATATTTAAAAACACCGACGAACAAGGGATTCACATACACACGTAATACGCATACCTAACAGAATTTTGTGCTCATAAAGTATGAATAACAACTGATTTTTAGGTATGGGTGCATCATGATACATGGAGGGAATGGATTTGTTTGTCGAAACTGATAAAAGAAATCCTCTTCTAAGCCTCGTCTCGTTTTCGACCGGGATCAGCCGATCAAACCCGAGCGCTTTTCTTGCCTTTATATAGGGTCAGTGAAATCGTCTTTTGTTATGGGGAGGCTTGGTTGAAAAATTATTTAGGTACAAGATGAAACTTGATTGCTGTCATTTGAATTAGTGCCTTATTGGGACCACCTAGGTACTGGGTAAAAATGAAAATGTGCGAAGCCACCCTGATTCCTGTGGGGTTCTAAGATTCACTCGAGTTTTCAGGTATACCTGTTCATGAGCTGCAATTGAAATATAGGCTTGGTGTGGCAGAGTATAATTACAACTTCAGCAATAACTCTAATTTAGCAGAGTGAGCCCTGTACCTAATTTTGTTCCAATACTACTGAGATACTGAAATTTGGAACGGGGCTTCTCTGTGTGTGGTGGAGTACAATATTACAACTACAGAAACCACGCTACTCAGCTGAGTTCTAATTTCGTTCCTGTTCCAGTAAAAATGCTAAAATTTGGAACCGGACGGCTGCGGTGGTGATAACGCCTCCAGCACTACATCAACAATTTCGGCCACCACATGCCTGATGTGATTTTTCACACTTGACTGTCTCAAATGCTATTTCCTTGCGAACCTGATTGCATCAATAAATTTGTTTTTGAGTAAAAATTAACTATTTTATGATTTTTTTTAAACCATCTGTCCTCTCTGCCGTACCCTGTATAATTAGAAATTGGGGGAACCTCTCCAATTAGCTGAGAGAGCTTTTAAGCTAATGTTGTTCCCATTCAACTTAAGATGCCGAAATTTGAAACATAGCTCTCTGGTTGTGGTAGATATAACTGTTGATAATATTCTCCTGGAAGTACTGATTGAACACTTGATTATTCATTTATGTGATGGTATATTCATGTCTCGGACAAGCAAAGCGAGCGGGCGCAGCTAGTTCGTCATAAAAACCAAGAGTATAGGAACACGTTGATCGGTGAATTAGTGAGGTAAATACGGATTCTTCGTTCAATCAGCGCTCCAATAGCATCTCCCACTGTCTGAGAGTAAAGGTACGTGTCATTATTATAGCCACAAAAAGTAATAGATTTTTTTGAATTTCGTCCCTTCTTTGACGCAATGAAGGCCGGACAAATTTTTGTGCGGGTTGTTCCATTTTAGCCAGCACAGAAGATGGTTTCAGACTGTGTCGAATTTCTGTACTCCCACATCATCTTAGAGAAACACGCCCCGTCCTTTACAACTTCGTCTAGATAAACAACTTTGTAATTAAGGAAACGCAGTAAAATTCAACTTTAACGGCCAAACATTTCACATTATACCACTGCCAAGTATTAGATTACATTCCCTGTGTTGGTAAGCAGTCATTGTGTAGATAATAACATTTTACAAGTTAGCATTGTTTGCTGTTTTGTGAGGTAAAAAATGTTGGTCATACATCTATTTTCCCCTTCGCATATCCTTGAAACACGCACAACTTTCACTATTTATCATCTGATTCTCACGATGTTTTTAGAGATTACGCGGATTATTCACAAGAAATTCAATTAAATTCAAAGTTCATAGAAAAACACTAATATCTGCTCATGAGCAAACATAAAATCATCAAAGCTTGGATTCTACTTTCAAGATAATTAAACTAGCAAAAAATACATTTTTATTTTCAACCATTTCTGCAAGTTTATAAAATTCCTTCGTCAATTTGCGATGACCATTCTGATCATGTTTTATCATTGTTTCTGTATACATTGTCATATTTTCTATAATAAACCTTCGCAATTGACAAAAAAACCTAAATTGTTTTTTTAAGTTTCAAGATGCGATCCAAAAAATCCAAAAAACAAATTGAAATAAATAAATAAATAATTAATTAATAAAAATAAAAAATCCGTCCATTTGCAGTTTACCGTCTGAAGGTTTTAACCTAAGGTACTGAACTATAATGGTGAAGCATGATTCAAAAATCTAGTATGAGGGTTGGGACTGAATCCTTGGCTTTACTTTCAATCAGCCCTAAAACATAAGGTAGAAATCAGATTCTCGAAATTGTCAAAATAAGAAAAATGTTTTTTGTTTAGGTTTTTTGTTTTGAATGAATCAAATGAGACCACTCGGTTACGTATAGCTACACTTTAATAAAGAAACAAGAGCGCCAATGAATGAGCGGAAGTGCGAACATTTTTACAAATCTCCAAGGAACCGAAAACCAGGCGATAAAGTTAACTTCAACGGGAATTCAATTTCTAAAAAATCTAGTTTATCATTAACGATTTATCATTATACTGTTGGACTATTGGATCATGGGTAGGTGTTCTATTTTATTTCAATGTAGGTACCATATCCTCTGTTTAATAATTAGAAATGTATAATAAGAAGAACTACAATCTTATGCTGAAGTCTAAATCTAATCTAATTCCTAATCAATAAGCTTTTGTATGACGTTTGGCATTTTTCTCTTTATTCTTTACTCATATCAGACTTAATTCTTTGCTCATATCAGACCTAAAGGTAACTTCACCTTTTTAAGACGTCTCTCAGTTATCAAAATCATCTCCTATTCAACCCTAGTAATGACAAATTTGTTAAGGATCCTTTCTAGGACGTTAAGAGATGAACGAGATTATAGGTTCTATCCTAATCAGGTGTGAGCTGAATTCTCTCCTGTTCGCCCTTGGAATTTGAAATTCGGTAGGGAGCCCCTCTGGGACATCGGGAAACTGAAGGGCTGTTTCCGGACCTGGCGAGTGAGCTAAATTCCTCCGGTTTACCTTAGGAAATTACAATTTGACAGGGAGCCTCTCTGGGACAACTGAAGTCGAATGAAATGACTAGCTCCATCCTGACCAGCCGGAACACCAACCAACCTGTTCCAACCTGTTCTTTCTACGAGTAGACAACCAAAGACGTCCGACATCCCCCCAAAAAGACGCTCCACGTACAACAGATTCAAAGCAAAATGCATGATATCATCCGATTCTGGCTGATCGCCGTCTTCTAGATTCATTCTCTAACACTTTTTGACTGCAAAACGTAGTCTTAAGAGTGAGGGAATGGGTGTACTGTACTAGGAGATGGCGATCTGACTATTGGCTTGGCCCAAACTGGACGATATCATGCATTTTGTGGCTTGGTTTGTGATTGATACCTAGCAAAACAAATCTATCTTATTTTTAGGTAAACTTATCTTATTGGGCCCCTTTCCCACTCTATCTTGTTGGGTCCCTTTTCCACTCTGATTACGTAATCATCTATGAATTTTACATTAGCCAACAGTACAGTAAGATGCATTCAATACAAAAATTAAAATAACGAACGAAATAAGTACTTCCCACCAATTAGTCCTATCCCTCATTATTGACCCTGTATTTATTGTGAATTAAATTTAACTTTGGTGTATTTTTATGCATTTTGAATAATTCAGTGCTCAAAGACTTACTCGTTTGTTTCAATTTTAAATAGTAACAGTAATAGTAGTAGTAGCAACAATTCTTTGAAGCGCTACAAACACTATATGAACATCTATTTATACCTAGAGTGGTTTGAACGAATGAGCGAATAAATGGGAACATCTGGCTTCCGAAATAGCTAGTTTTCAAGCGTTTGACGCTGATGAAGTGTCACTCCTGTCTCGGCGTCGGAAAGTAAAAATATCTTACGTTAACATCCTGATCATGAAACCAGGGCGCCCGTTCGGAATCTGATGAAAAATTCAAGCTGCATTGATTTCAAATCAATACTTGGAACTCATTTTTTGGAGGTAATTTTTCATAGTATTCCAAGCACCTGGTCTGATTTGTTATTCTGAATTTCTGAATACGTACTCTGAAAAAATCGACCAATAATACGCCGAAATGGACACGGTTTTCAATAATTATTCTAGAAGTTGTGGAATAATAATTTTTTCGGCAGTACTCGAGTTTTTCATTGTGTATACCTACGGTCTCAATTCCTGCATTATTAAGCAGGCAACTGGCAAATTCAATCATTGCTCTTAAAATGGAAACCGGCGCGCAATAATGATGATGGTAAAACCTGAAGGTTTTGGTGGAACAAGTCGAATTCACTGAAAACTGACAGTATGTAATGCGTGTCATGGTTCTGACTACTTATAAACCAAATGATGGGAATTTAAAAGAAATGTAGTCAATGGGAAAAATTGTAAAGAGTACCTTATCTTACTGATTTCTGGCGCCTGTCATCAAGTAAAAAGTTATAGATTGATTGATTGATGCGACAAATCTAGGTCCAGTTGTGAGCACGAAAAAAATGCTAAATGAGAGAGGGAAATATCTCAAATAGCTACCACATTCCAAATAGCTCTACTAAGTTTTATTAGGCTTAAAAAAAAAAATAAAAAAATAGAAAAAAATAAATAAAAAAATAAAAAATATATGTAAAGAAGGAATTAAGAAAAGGTGGTATAAAGAGAGGGGTAGATTTGCATTTAATGTAAATAGCAAATACACTGTAGGACCTGTCAAATGACATCGCATAAAAGAAAAATTTCCAGCCATGAAGCAGGATGTTCGTAAATTATTCGGATGAAATTTCCAGCAGATGTGCGGGCTAGAGGTTAGACGGTCCCCTATCAGTTTCATCCTTGACTCAATACCTCACCTGCGCATGCGCAAACGTAAATTCTACCATGCATCATCTCACGCCCTAGTCGTCCGATCTAGCTCAAATTCGGATGATAGTTGGGGGATGACAATATGATCATCTCATATAAATTTCAACATGATTTTATCATTAATAGCAACTGCGCATGCGCCAATATTAAATTCTTGTAACAAGCTTATTTACCACAGTTTTCATCCGATCTGATGAAATTTTCAGGGAATGTGCGGGCTAGAAGGTAGACGGTCCCCTGTCAGTTTCATTGTTGCCGAATTAATACTTCACTCTGTGCAAGCGCATACGTAAATTCGATTATGCTCTATTTTTTCACGCCCTAATCGTCCAATCTCGCTCAAATTGGGGTGATAGTTGGGAGATGACGATTTGATCATCCCATATCAATATCAATATCCCATATCACATGATTGTATCATTAATAGCTACTGCGCATGCGCCTATGTGAAATTCTTGAAATGTCAGACAATACGCAGGTTATGTTTTAGATGGTACCTTATCAGTTTCATTGTTGCCAAATAAATACTTCATTCTGCGCAGGCGCAAACGTAAGTTCCAATAAGCTCCATTTTTTCACACTCTAGTCGTTCGATTTCGCTTTAATTTGGATGGTAGTTGGAAGAAGATGACTTGATTACTTCACATCAATTTCAACACGATTGTATCATTAATAGCTACTGCGCATGCGCCTTTGTAAAATTCTTGTAACGACCTTAATTTTGACAGTTTTCATCTGATTCGAATGTGCGATTTAGGTTGTAGATGGTTTCGAACCAATTTCATTGTTTACAACTCATCAGTTCATTCTGCGCTTGCACAAACGTAAATTACGATTGAGTATCATGTTTTCGTTTCTTAATTGACCAGTTATGACATTTCATGCTACTTCTTGATTTACTCTTTTCCGCTATGGTATTTTTCAAGATCATTTTAAAATTTTCAATGATCTATACATTCATGACAGGTAAACGAGGAAGCTATGTGCCACACCCAACTTTGCGGACTTTTTTTTGTCCCACTCGGTCATATCCACCCTGTATATGTATGAAATATTTGGCAAGTTCTTTGCTACGACATTACGATGGGGAATTCATTGCGACAATCCAGCGCACCTAATCATACTGTGAGTTGAAAACTATATAGTCGGAACGAAGGAATGAAGAGATGGCACGTTCATCAGTGTGAAATCCTTCTTCGAATTCGAAGCAGTACGCTGTCAACTATTCTAGATATCTCCGGGCTCGAAGAATCTCTCAAGCTGAAACATACCGGGAAAGGGTGGATATGAGGAGATATGCCACACGTTGCGGAGCTAACGCCTTCGGAGTGACGCGCCCTTAATTGTTTCCTAATATGGATAGGAATAGGGGTGAATTTTCACCGGAGTTTGTGATTTGCGTCTTCTCTCCTTTACCCCTTCTCCAGCCTCCTGAGCATGTTAGTATCGTTTACTAGATTAGGCGACCGGGATTTAGATGCTGTTAGGATCCGGTGAGGTAGGAGTAATTTAATTAGAATTAGGGATGATACACGGAATTTAATAATCCTATGTGTGTGTGTGTGGGAAAAAATTTGACAAATTAGGTGTGGCACAAAGCAATCCGCATTCATAATAATGGCGTAGCTATATAGGTAAGTCATCGTTTTGAAGGGGAAGAGCAATAGTAACGATTTCACTTTATAGTTTTAGTAATCATTTTAATTTTTGAAACATTTATTTGAAATCCGTTTTGAGTCGTTTTGTTCGATTCCAATTTCAGTCTAGTTGAACAAAAAAACCTTGGAAATTTCAGATTTACCGTCAAAGTGGCGGAGGTGTTGAGGATTATCACCGATTTTTTCAAGCGCTACTCAAGCTAACAATCTCGACCGATTTTCTTTATTCTTTTTCTTTTTTTCTTCTTTTTTTTCATTATAAATGTGATATTCTTGTGAAATGTGTGTTCTTGAAAGTATGTCAGGATTCTCAAATTTCATTAAGAGAGGGGATGAATGAAGGTGGTAATACTTATAACGATCTTTTAACTATTCTCGTCCGATTTTCATGAATTTAATAAACAGCGTTGGAATGCGGAATATAATTAGGATATTGCCGAAAAATCTTTGAGATCTTTTTTGTTGTTTTTATTTTTAAATTTTCTTTTTCTTTTATCTTTCTAGACACTCTTTTCAACTCAACTGAGTTAGGTAAGTTCCGCTTTATTTTCGGTCTCGCTTTACGTCCTGAAGAGAAACAATTATCCCTCGTCAGAAGGCTTGAAGGCACTCAAACTTTTTGATCGGGGCCGTCAACGAGTTTCCACGTTTATTCGCCTCTGCAATTCGTCAAAACGTCCGCTTAAGGGGATTCTCTGGCGAGAAGGATCAAAATTACACCTTTCATCATCAACCGCTTGACGACCAAACAACGCGGGAAACATTATGTTTACTAAGTGATTGTGACAGTTTTACCACATTTTAGTTTCGCGATCCCCCGTTGAGCGAGTTGGTATTTCCGTGAATAGCGATAATTGGAGGTTCATTTCCATAAATCCCTAAAACGATCCAATTTTCCTGTAAATGTCATTTCGATTTTTATCGACGTTCGCAGCTGAGGAGTGATTTGAACTTGATTTGTATTGACAAGTTATCAAAGAAGGAGGGTTGGTTTTAACCTCCACAAAACTTGCTTGAAGACTTCTATTACGAAAACGCTGAGAAAGGGAGGGGTATGAACATACAAAAGTTCATAATTTCTGTATAATCACCCGTAGGAAGGAAGGGGGGGGGGGGGGCTACCTTCATGTATTTCTGTAGTTTTACACTTAGACTAATTTTACTCCTGAACGCACATTAAATTGAGCAAAACAAATAAACTAATAATTTTTTAGTTAGATGGTAAAACTCGGTTATAACGGAGTTGAAGGGATCTAAAAGAGTTTTAACATTTGATTCAGTGAGAAATGAAGCTGAGGAGTGATTTCAACTTGATTTGCATTGATGAGTTGTGAGAAGGAACCTGTTTTTAACCTTAACTTCTACGAAATTCACTACAAATTATTCTCAATTTCTAACCACCCAAGGGAGAAGGTTTATTTCTGTAGTTTTCCACTGTAGAATAAGCGTTTATTTGGCATCTATGGTTACAATCTAACCTCAAGGGCCCATAGAGTTTGTAACATTTATTTATACTTTAAAAAAGTAGACTGCCGCTTTAGAATAAATTGAAATTACAATTTAAATATATATATTTATACATATAGGTGCGCAAAAAATAATAAAATCGAATTACAAAAAGAAAATTAATAAAATTGTAAATGAAAATAGGTACAAAATAGGTGCAAAATAAAATTTGTATAAAATGATGCAATGAATAATATTCAAGGAGCAAGGTGGCGCTCAACAAAGTTACGTAAGATGAGGAGCTCCATGCAGCATAGGGGAGGGAGTTCCAAAAGCGAGCTCCAGAAATTCTGAGAGAATTTCCTATGGAAATAGTGCTGCGAGGAATTATATTTAATGCAAATAGTATGGGTGAATTGCCAAAGAAAAACATGCCCTTATAGGTAGGCGGGATTAGGATGCTTTAATAGGACAGGAATAATAATGAATAGGATACTTTAATTAATGTTAACCCTTAAAAAACAAAATTGAGCATGAAAATAAACTAAAAACTTGTTACCTTGCTGAAGTTTGGAACTCAGCTATACGGAGTTGAACAGATTTGTATCACCGACTATTATTATTACACGCTGTATTATTCGATACAGCGTGAAAAATTACGTTGAAACCAACTCCAAACTCGGTTGGTTGATGAAGGGCCATTTTTCAAGGAAACCCTCGATTTCTTCGAACAAACCAGTTTTTCAAAATTTTCCACTCAATAAGTAAAATTGCCTATACAGTTGTAAAGCTGAGATTTTGAGAAAATTTTTCCCGTGGAGTACCTCCCAAGAATACCATATATTAGAAGAGGAAAAATGGACGAATTGGAAAAGTTTCATAATTTGTATTTCAGCCTCTTTTATTACTGATAAAGGAAAGGGAGAAAAATCTTGATTGTGAAAATACTAAAAAACAAAGCGTTAAAAAATCTGAGAAGATATTTGCGTATCAAATTGCAGTTTGCTGAAGTTGTAGAATTCCCTGAAATTTGTAAAATCTGAAGTGTGTCTACACAATACAATTAAGTAAATATCTACCTATTGTAACGTATGGATTGAGTGATATAACGTATTATTGAAAATTAACGAAAAAAAGGCTTCACGGTATTTCGATAATCAGTTGTTTAATGGCTCAGTAGGTCAATTAAATTAATCCCGTCAACAAAAAGAAAGTGGAATATGGAGGATGAGTATGAGGTAGAAATGAGTGGTTTTGGATTTTCCAACTGTGGTTGTGCTTGTGAAAGGAAACGAGTTTTGAGTGGAGTGGTGAGGTATGCCTTGTTTGTCCAAGTTGCAAGTTACGCTAAATTCGTTAGAGGCTAACTTATATGCCTACTACCCGATTAAACGGAAATTTAATTTGATGGCCGTTCGCAACTCGTAACTGAGTTACTAAGCGGATTCTGGCCAACGGTCTAATGACGGTCGTGAGGTAGCTGCCATTTATGAATTCAAAGGGAACATAATGTAGATTTCGAAATCATCTCTACATTTCAAATCTTCAGCTACCGGTTTATGTGGGTTTAAAAATTAATTTTGGGTCAAGAAATTTTATTCAGCCAAAAGTCCAATTTACTTAGTTGGAGACCTTTCCAACATCACTATCATGTTGTAAAGACAAACTTGATCAGATTGATCAAGCTCAAGAACACTTTGGTTCGGACTTCTAGACAAAATCCATCATTACGGTAAACTTATGATTTCAGGGGACCAAAATGTCGAGAGCGATTAAGTACAAGGCTCGGTAAAAAAAATTTGCGTCCCAGCTAACAATAATCAAAGTCCAAACTCATCACACAGTTGTTACGTCACGTTTTCATTTATAACTACATCTTGCATAACAATTGTTTATACCTACTTGTTAGCCGTTTCATTTGCCTTTCAGAAAAGCCAAAATGGTGCATTCTGCAGTGTTTGTTCACTGCTTACATTGGAGTGACTATAAAAATTAACGCAACACTCATTAATATTAACTGAAATGCCGTTGATTATGTGATTGCCGTTATCTTTAAATTCGAAGTTCAGAGTCAGAAATCTGAATTCCGTACATCGTTTGCAAAACATTAGTCGAGGTAGGTTTTGCACTTTATCACTGATGCAGAAAAGTATACCTGGCTGTGCCATAATCGGGAATCTGGCGATTTTTAATGGTTAAACCAAAGAATTATGGTACCGATCCATTCGAACGAGTGAAACCCCGATAATGGGAAAACTTCAGTTATGCCATAATGGTTCCCAAACGACGATGAATATATCGGAGCCCATTTTATGAGCTATATTTTCGTTATTCCAATATAATCATGTCATACCTAATTTATTGTGGGAAGGTCATAATGAAAATCAAAGGGGATATCCTGGAAATTGGGTGAACTATGGGTGTAGCGAGGACAAGCAGATTGACAGATTTGGCTCATTTTCTATATATACGTATGTAACTCATCTTTCCAGTACACATTGATTTCAGGGGACCGAAATCTCGAAAGCGGTTAAAGACAAGGCTTGGTAACAAAATCGGCCACCCAACTTTGCAATAATCAAGGTCCAGATATTCGTCACATAGTTGTTAGGTACGCTCTGTATACATTTGTCAATTTTCATTATAATTTATTGCTTACCTACATGTTAGCAGTTTCAAGTACCTTAGTCACGCTACATTCAGTAACTCACCAATATCAACCAAAATGCCGTTTAATTATGTGGATGCCGTTCTCTTGGAATTAGAAGATCAGAAATCAGAAATTTCGGATTTCCAGAGTTGCAGTTGCAGTTTGCCAAAAATTTGTTGAGGTAGGTTTGCACTTTATCACTGGGGCATAAGGAACAGGAGGGTCGAGCCAGGAAATGTGGCCAGCTGTCCTCCCACATTATGACGTCCGACCCCTTCACCTAACTCACAAGCCATCCTCCCTCTAACTCACAAGACTTCCTCTCTAACTTACAAGTCCCGCTGTTACAACTCTGAAGTTTTTGAATAAATGAAATTCCTTCAAAGTGGTCTCTAAATAGAAACGTCATTATTGATAAACACATATAACATAATGAATAGTAGTTAAAATGTAGCAATAAAACAATATAATTAAAGATAGACAGTACAATAATACGTACAATCATAATAATCTTGTTTGTTCAATTTATGTAGACACAATGTTGAACTTTCATGAGTTGGAATTTTACAATTTCGAACTCGGATTAGGATTCATCGTACTTGAAAACCGCCAAGTACTTAAGTACTTAAGAGACCGTTTATTTTGGCCGATAAATGGGCAGGAAAATCACGCATGACGTAGTAGTGAAAGGGTGCTGAGGGTTCCCCCATGCGGACGAGAGCTGTGGCGTCATCGTGCAAATGAATTTCAAGAGCGGTATTACAGGTCGGATACCCACAATACAGAACCTTTTTTGAAAGCTCTCATTAAGATCTTTTTATTGAGCAAATAAAAATGAATCATGAAAATTCCCCATTATTTTCTGTGGCTTACGACATTTTAAGCTTCAAAAATAGTAAAATGATGTAATGAACTGACAGATTTTCATTTAATCGATTCCAACAAGGATGTTGATAAAAGATAATATCAAACGACCAAAAGGTCAAAAATATTGCACTAGAATGTGTTCACCAATTATGATTGTACGACATGGAACCTTCTGCCGTTCCAGGAGTTAGCAATCTCTTTGCAAGGTCTATTCAACTTTGGATACTTGTGGGAGCGATGGAATTGATGTGAGCTGAATTTACCCCCGTACTTTCGTCTCGTCGGATGAGGGTTAGGATAAAGTGCCCCAGTACGCACATTTTCATTAGGCACTTGGACTTTGACTCGGTACGAGTAGTCCTGTTGGTCAAAGAGGATAAGGGTCCAGTTCATGTAGGTTAGTGAGGAGAGTAAAGTGAAAAGTCAGATTTTCATAGCATGCAAGTAAATTAAAGGAGGGAAGGTTACACGTCTCAGCAAGGTTATCTTTTTCGTGCTCAATTCACAACCCTGCCTTCGTTTCGGAGCAAGAAGTTCATGACCCAGTACAAGAACTCAATCATGCTGGAACGTCACACTAGCTGCGCACTAGAACATGAACTCAACGCTGGAACAAACCTTTTGTTAAATCAAGTAATATTCAAGTCGGGCCACGACACATACCATTCTCTGTTTATATATACCTACGAGTTTGAATTGAAAAGAACAAAACCAAAGAACATTAGGAAAATGCTGTTTTATATTATAATATATACTATATATATATATATATATATATATATATATATATATATATATATATATATATATATATATATATATATATATATATATATATATATATATATATATATATAAGATGCATCAATGATGAAACCCGAGTAAAAAAAATATGGGTTTTAGTGGAATTTTGGGTAATCAGCCATATTTGAGGAACATATGAGGTTTTTTTCTGGAAGGTTTTTTTTTTCTTTTCTTTTCTGTGATTATTGATGAAAGATAAGAATCGACATAAAAAATATCGATGCGCACATAAAAGAAATATTCTGGTACTGACGACATTTGAAGATGACATAATTTATTCAGTTCAGCATTCTATAAAACAATAAAACGCATTCTGAGATTCGTCGAACTACTAGTAAAAACTATTGAAATCCATACTTAACAATATTTTTGAGGTGTGAGGGTTGCTATCTGTACCACAAGGGGGGGGGGGGGGGGGGGGTTGCATTGTTTTCCATCGACACCAAAAAACTATTCAGTATATTTCAGGTGTTTAAGGTGTCTGCCGCGTTTAAGTTGATAGCTCCAAAAGTGCAGTCTTCAGCGTGGAACTGAGAAAAGAAATATGCACGTAGGTAAATAACAAATGCAGGCCGAGTCAAAGTATCTGATCCTCCGCTTTGATGTAATAATTATGTTTTCACAATTATAAATACTTTGTTTCGCTCTTCTCGCATTCTGTTAGAGAACGTCAAATCAACAGTACCAACAGCAAGACATTGAAATATATGTTGTTTGACAAGAAGAATAAAGGCTCATTACGATCAAACTGGTGGACTGTATCTTCATTTGTACCTCGAACACCCTTCATATTCGCTTCCCTGTGAAACGTGCTGCTTACTAGATTCTGTCAGCACTAAAGGAAATCCGTACGCCTATAAAACGGGATTCTTGCATGGACAATCTTCTTTTATGGACCACGGTAGTAATAATAGAAATTTATGAACTACGAATTAACTCCAAACCTTGAAGATTTTAAATATAATCAGGAAGTCTCCTACGTTTTCTCTGGAAACTGTGAGAGAGTAAAGTTTTGTATTTTGGGACTTGAAAAGGGCGAAGAGAGAGCCGATAAATAAAGTCAGCGGTAAACTTTTAATTGCTCGTTTCAGAGTGACAAAGCACAAGTGGAATTTAGGAATCCCTTGAAGAATTATCTTAGTCAAATATTTACGGAGCTTGACTGTTTCGCAACAACCGTTTATAAATGGGCATAGCGTTTTAGTTGTTTCTCTCTGTGATGCTACGACAAGGACAACCAAACAAAATAAGGCACTTGATGGGGAAGTGCAACACTCATAATAAATATATGAATGTAAGATTCAGGAAAGTCCCAGGCAATGATCGTTTGAGCGAGAATTCTCGTAAAATGTATTTATATTTCTGTTTGATTATTTTGAAATTTGAGTAATTAGTGTGCACAAAAATGTTACCAAGTATTAATTTCATGGAACAAAAACACTTTCTCTACAATAAGGAATTGAAAAAATATTTAAAATAGCCATAAAAAATTGAAAAAATGAAATAAAATAATAATTCTTAGATTTGTACAATTATTTGCTGTTCTTGTCAATTTTTAGTACATTTTCAGTAAAATTTTGTGCACAAATTTTTAATTGTTCCAGTTCATAATCGACCAACCTTTTCTGGGTAACATCCTGGTAAAAAAAAAAAAAAAAAAAAAAAAAGTTGTATTTTCCACCAGTATAAATGCATTTGTTAAGAGTGTTCGTAGTTGCACTGAAATGGTTGAAAAACACTGTTTGCATAACTTAAAATACTTAGTTAATAATTTTTGTGCACAAATTAGCCCAAATAAAAAAAAGTTGACGTCAATACAATTAGAAAGGTTAAGAAAATTTGCTCATACTCGTATGCCCATGCTGCTTGGCTGGAACTGAAAATTGGCTCTGTATTGCCAAAACCAGAACGTTTTACCTCTTGGAGCCAAAGATATCTGACAGGTACCTGCCTAATTATTCATATATTTCAGTGACCTTTGCAACCGTGTTACGAATTCAAGAAATTTATAAATCATGTTAAAAGTAAAGAAAGTTAGCACAGATGCATGTCTGCACCACAGGCATTTTCTCGCATCCATGGAAATGATGAGGAATTGAAATTGCTGCCGCAATAACGGCAAAAAATTGAATCATGGATTGTGGGAGCTGAAAGACGAACTAATGGAGGATTTTTGTACTTCCCGTAATTTTCTCCCCGTTTACGCGAAAAGATGGAAATACCAACTGAGCATGCGCGATTTTTCACGTCAACGTTTAGAACTACGCGTTTACGGGAAATAGGCCTATCTACACGTAGGCGGGAAAAATGGTTCAGTTGGAATCCCGTCCTACGCGTAGTCATCATAATCTGGCACAAAGGTGACCTGTTTTAAGAGTACCTATCGGTACTCCCTCTGACTGCCGTCCAATAACTTTTCCCATGTAAAGTTGAACCTATGATAAATATAATTGTACTTTTAAATCAAATTCCGTTGATTACGTGAACAAAGTACCTACATTGTCCAAAAGCCAGCAATCCTGTTCAGCTAGCCTGACGTTGCTTAACTTCGGTGATCAGACGAGAACCGATATATTCAACGAGATATATGCGTTGGTGAATACAATTTGTTATAAGGTCATAGGTGTACTCGAACATCGATGCCTGTGAAGACAGCTGATGAAGCAGAGAGTAAATGTAAAATGAAGTCAATTTCTACTCGATCTTGAATTCAAGAGACTCGTTGACATTGAAATATTAAAGAGACTTTAGCGTGACGATAGCGTTTAGTTTATTCGTGTACATACGTGTAGAAATATGCAAAGAGCTAGCATCTGCAGTTCCTTGTTGCTGCTGTACGTGTTAACGGGGGGGTCGTAAGGGAAGAACAAAAACTCTCTAATGATTCAATGTGTTTCTACGTAATAACATTAGTGTACGTTTAAACTCTCTATTTCATATTTACACTTAAATAGGTACTCCAACGCTAATATTTTATTCTTTTATTAACAACCAGGGCTTTCACCAATAAGCGATTACATAAGTTGAGGAGGACAAATAAGTAGGAGGAAATTCCTATTGGAGGAAATCACAACTCTGAGGTTAGAATGCATAAAGAAAAATGAAAGATGATCTCCAAAAAAAAAAAAGAAAAAAAAAAAATTAGAAACTAACAGGCAGTTACCAGCATCGAAGAAAGAAAAGTGAGAAAATTTAAAATAATTCAATACGTGGTGATAATACATGTCAAGGTGATTGAAGATATGACGCTAGGCTCCTCTTGGAATGTGAAAGACTCTCGAAGAAAAATTAAAAACCGGATGAGGGTATTAGCCTCAGGTGATATTCGAGTCATAGGCCGGTGCGATTGGTAACTATAGGCAGTGAACGTTACGAAAAGCAATGAGAATCAATTTAATTGGCTAAAATAATACACACAAATAAATAAGTAATGTTTGGCGAAATCGTAGCAACGAAACATACGAAGTTGTAATTTGTAATCATTTGTAATCAAAAACAAAAACAATCAAAATCGGCACCGGGGATATACAAAATGACATGCGAATATTCAAAAGAATACATAGGAGAGTCTGGGAGACCGTATAAAAATGGAGTAGCTGAACATTTCAGAAGGAGCTCAAGTTCGGAAGTAGTTGACCATAGGAAGCAGTTTCCAACCCATAATATCTCTCCAGAATCTGCAACTTTAGTGGAAGTAGAGCCACGCAGTTACCAGCGGATGGTTAAAGAAAGACTCCATATTCAAATGATTGACCCGGACAAAAAACTCAACAGAAGAAATGGAAAAATTTTGAACCCAATTACCAACACGTTTTTGATAGCTAGTTACGTTCCTACATACATGAAAATTAACACCAAGCTAACACATTACACTTTAAAAGCCAATTTCCAAGATTTGAAAGTTATTACAGTATCTCCTGACGAAGGAAACAAGCAGTTTCTGAAAGCTTGAGAATTAAAAGTGTGAACCATCATTTGTCGAACCCTTAAAAAATAATCCTTAATACGAAGCTGTAACTGTAAACAATATTCACGAAGCTGTAACTGTAAACAATATTCACGAAGCTGTAACTGCAAACAATATTAGCTGTAACTGTAAACAATATTCACGAAGCTGTAACTGTAAACAATATTCACGAAGCTGTAACTGTAAACAATATTCGTTAACGACCAAGCTCGCTTTGTCTACCGGATGCGTAACTCGTTTTGGTGATGTTCCAATTCGCTTCGATTTTTGAGTTTATGTGCCAAAGCAAAGATATGAAAATGTTGAAAAGCTGATATGAGTTGTTTTATTTAGAACTCAAAAACATTACAGTTTAAAAATTTTCATGTCTTTACTTTGACACACACCCGTAAGTTACTTTTAAGGAGCGACACTTTTTAGGCGTGAGAAAATTCTCTTTTTCAACCAAATCGTTTTTTATAGAACTGTCTATTTGTCATTTTTATCGCAAAAAAATCGTTCGCCAGTCGTTGGAAAAATATCATTTTACGCTAAAAATTTCCGCCATTTAATCCGCTTTGAAATTGAAAGCAGCTGAGCTAAGCGCAAAGTTGGTAGCTTTGAACTACCCTCGTGAATTGGTAGTAACCGATAGATATCTTCCGTGGTTTCAGATCCGTACGCAAGCTGTCATGACATTTAATTCTTTATCATTCATAACCTAACCACTGGTGCTTTCTGGTGGTTTCTATGTG
Organism: Adelphocoris suturalis; assembly: GCA_030762985.1. Classification (NCBI taxonomy): domain Eukaryota; kingdom Metazoa; phylum Arthropoda; class Insecta; order Hemiptera; family Miridae; genus Adelphocoris; species Adelphocoris suturalis. The sequence continues at coordinate 47,572,814 of CM061044.1, forward strand.
CAGTGACGTTGAGTGTACAGTAGTTCGTGAAATCAGCGTGGTAATGTCCCTTAGTAACGGGCGTAGACTAACGATATTATTAATTTAATCTTTGTTTCGATATGTGAAACATATCAGTTATAATAAAACTATTGTATTAGAGAGAGGATATTTCAAATAATAACTCAAATATACGGGAATGATCTTAATGTTTCATAATACTTCTAGTCAGAAGGATGTTTTAAAACGAACTGAACTAGCTTGCTTGGGACCCTCAGGGTGTCGGGCTTGAGGAATATAGAAACGGAAGGGATGACAGCACTTACTGCGTCATTGTCCTTCCGGTTCTACCAACTTGAGTCTCTTCTCAAATAAAGTTCTACAAGCTTACGTCTAAGCTTTTATTTGATAAGTTATTAATAATGCAGGTTAGAATATTGAGACGTCCTCCGATAAACACTTGTGTCAAGTATCCCCCATCTTGTATCAAGATGTCAATCTTGCGCTCCTACAACTTCACAGTCTGTTTTGCTATCGATGCACATAACTGTAAACGGAGTAGTGTAGTTTATGTAGGTTAAATCGATTAGGTTTTGTCAAGCTGGGTTCTGTAACATGTGATTCACTACAGGTAGGTACGCTCTATGAATTTTTCATGAGCTAATTGTAGTCGTAGACCCCTCTTCACAATATGGGTTTTAGCGGATTGTAATCTACTGGAAACTTATGTTAATTAATAAGACACTCTCTGAAAATTGGCATGAAAGGAGTTAAACGAATTCGAAGGTAAAAAAACCAAGTAATTCCATTCTGATCCTCCGAGGCCTCGTTAGGAAGCTTTTTCTTTGAATAAATGATGGCCCTATTACGCCCAACAATCCTCCCGGAGTTAAAAAGATCCACAAACCCCGGCACCAGTAACCAGAAAGAAAGAGCTTTTTCAGTATCGCACATAGTTTGAAGTTCCCGCGACGGAGAAGGCTCCCTTTGAATATAACAGATGAAAGTGGAGCAGTTCTTAAATATTTGGTTTAAACCCACTCCGCCGTCTTCCCGGCTGTTCCTCCTGAATGAGTAAAATCCCTTCCAAAGATCCCCCGAGAAATTATTAACCGAATACGAGGAGTTTTAGAGGGCTTAAAAAAATTTTCCCCTTACCCGAAGTTCACTTTGGTGTTGAGGGGAAGTGAAAGGCGCGTCAGTGGTAAATGAGGGGAAGGGGGTTCACAGTTGTTTTTCTTCGTTGTAATAGTTGAGTGCGAGGGGCTCAGGCAGTCTTTATAAATATTAGAGAAACTCGGAAGGAAATCTTGGCTTGACGTGTTACCATGACAAAATATTCCAATGTTGCGAAGATACAAAAGGACAACTTTCACTTAATATGCAGGGCCCAAGTGTGGCCCACCTAATGTGATCGCCTTGGGCCAACTCATTTTGATAACATTAAGTGGTTGATAACAGTACTTGAGACTCAGCGAAAAAAGAATATATATAGTTTTGATGAAGGATGAAAACACTCGCATGTAATATTATTTTGAGGTATTACAGATGGTTGGAAAAGATAGGAAACACATAAATAAAACTTACAAAATTGAGAGAATATTCCGCCGTGTCGGTGTCGTCAGCTCTCCGACGACTATTATATATATACATATAGGGTGCCCCAAAATCAACCCCTCCCCTTCCCCCTTTTTTCCCAAAATTTTTGAGATGTCGAAGTGAAACTTGGAGAGCGTTCTTGGGGTGCCTGATAAGTTTTAAGCAAATAAAAACCAGGATAAGAGACTAACCTGCATGGACAGCAGGATGGATAAGGACAAAATGGCAGATACGTGCAGTATCATTACGTCTCCGAGGTTTCAGTCTACGGAGCTGGTTCCAGACTTTGGATTTGAGGTCAAATTCGCCTAACTATAAATTTACTTCCTTGGCGGTGTCTCAATTTCGTTAAACAAGTCCGCACTCTGTTCGCCAGTTACAGAGAGAGTTCTTACATTCTCTTGAATCGTTGGTATCGGGAAAGTGATATAGCGTAGTCTAATTCGTTACATTTATCACTTGGATCCACTCAATCCATTGGTGTCTTGTACGACGAAAACAAGGGCTTTGAGATTCACTTCTTACCAACATTCCCACTGTCAATGGAAGTTGTTATGCAAAGAACCTACGAGGAGCCGTCTTAGTCGAAAAGGCCGTGCATAAAGTCGTGATTGTCCACGAGAACGATATCTTCCTACCATTATTACAAATGGACTGAGAATAAAAACCTAGCGATGTATCTTTTGTAGTGCTCTTCGTTCGTCGGAGAACGCATGTTTTCTTTCCTCTCTGGGTGGAGCTGAGGACATTTTTCTTGGAGCCGATCCAGACTCCTTGGAAGTTTTTATTGTATTCTGCCACGACCCACACACTCCGAGCGGTCTTATTGTCAGTAAGTCCCCTCACACACACACCCCCTACAGCTTTCCGAAGTTGGTTGGGAAATAACAACCATCTGGAGCGAAGCTTCACGCAATTTTCCAACAAATATACATGGTTTCTACAATTTACATGGGCGCTACAGGTGTTTCCCTATATAAAACCATGAAAATGTTCAACAGCATTTTGAGAGGTCCTGAGCATCTGTAACAAATTGTTCTACTGCCATGATTCCAATACTGTATGAGCATGGCTCACGTCACAAGATGCATAAACCATACATTAGAATACTGGAAGTGTTAAATTGGGATAACGAATGGTCGGTAAAACTAAATTAGGCCAAGCTATAGATATGTTCCTATCTTTCGTTATCTATTCCCGGGGTTGCGAATGAAAAATTATATTATACCCTCATGCAGATTTTCTTTATGAACGTTCACGTTCTAAAGAGGCGCAAAATGTGAAGTATCGGATGAACTTAAACGAGTCCAACTGGTTCGAGAATTTGGACGATCCCCTGTCATCTCACCACGTGTGGTGAATTGAGGAGGTAATACCTTGAGATATCTTCGTTGCTCTCCACACATTTTATACCGTTTAATAAAATATATTTATTAATGAATATAAAACGTTGTTTGACGTGGGAACAGAATTAGTTTGCTTGAGGACTTTAGAATAAGAACATTGATACAATACTGAGTAAGAAATCCACAGAAGAAAGAATAATTGCATGTTTTGAGATATGGCAGCAGAAGCAACAGAAACCTAGAATGAAGGTGGCAGTTATATTTATGGCGAGCGAGTAAGCTAAGAACTTCACACGCCACGCACCTGTCCGCCCGTACACTACCGGAGATCTTGTCTTCTAGATGCTTCGAGAATCACAACAAATACACAAAGTCAATACCAAATACCTACATACATAAATATATGAAAAGTACCTATAATCGTACTCATAACCATGTATAATGTAAATAATATTTGTCGTCTATTCATAGGGAAGGGGGTGGGCCATTTTTAACTTTTTGTATTCTCGATTTCTGGCGATCGTAAAACCAGTTTCCGCCAAAAGTAAGGTTCCCTACGCTAGAAAAAATAGTAGACAAATTTTTTTTTAATTTTTTATATTTTTTTCCGATTCTACAGATTGTTTTCTATTTTTCAACATAATCACCATTTCTCTCAATACATTTTTGAAAGCGTGGCACGAGTTTTTGAATGCCGTCCTGGTAGTGCTGCGTGCCCACCTTCCTCAGGTAGTTGTTGACTTCCGCCTTCAGCTCTTCGTCGTCGCGGAAGTGTTTCCCTCCCAGGTGCCCCTTCAACTTCGGGAAAAGATGAAAATCTGAGGGAGCAAGATCCGGGGAGTAGGGAGGATGTGGGAAAATGTCCCAGTTGAATTGTCCCAGCAGATCCTGAGTTTGGCGAGCCGAATGGGGGCGTGCATTATCGTGCATGAGAAGCACCCCTTTTGACAGCAAATGCGGCCTTTTGCGTTTTATGGCCGATCTCAACTTTTGTAGGACTTCACAATACCTCTGAGCATTGATTGTGTTCCCACGTTCAAGGTAGTCAACCAACAGCACACCTTTGTTGTCCCAGAAAACAGTTGCCATGATTTTTCCGGCAGACAACGCAATTTTCGCGGCCGGTCTTCAACATTTTCTCGGCCGTTCAGAAAACTTTCTCTCCATTTCCGGACTTTTTGAACACTCATGCACTTTTCACTATACACTGACGAAAGTTCCTTGTGAATTTCAGTCCCGGATTTACCTTTTAACGTGAAAAAACGAATTATTGCTCTCAGTTCAGAGGCGGACACGGATGGGGTTGCACTCGACATGTTTACAAGACTGATACGGTCGACCAGGTTATCGGATCACTTCCCTCCAAAAATCAGTGTGGCCACCACATCCTAGCGGAATATCCCGCCAAGTTTCAAATTTTTCCCGCGCTCCGAAGCCGAATTACAAAATAGGGAACCTTACTTTTGGCGAGCCCCGTAAAAATCACAAGAATGACCCCTCTGTGATCTCTTATATCTCATTGAGACCAGTTAGAGCGAAAAGGGGTGTTCTCGTTTTTTCCACACCTCCTTTGGAGGTTGAACAGGGAATGACATCAAGTTATTCATTCAAAAATTTCAATAGGTATAAGTTTGCAAATTTTTAATGCGGAAGAATAAAAAACCTACAACTGAATAACATTCCAACGTAGTCTTCGACACTTCACATTTATGAATCTTTAAAATGAACGATAAAAGCCCATGAAAGTAGGAACTGAAATGCGTACTCTGAGGGGTCATTCTGACCACTGCGACACGGCAGTGGTAAGTAATTATTAATTATTAGGTATCGCGAAAATGAATTAATCCAATTTGACAACAATGGTTTCCATCAAGGAGTTCCTGGTGGTGAGGGGGGGGGGGGGGTTCCAACTACTTAGTAATTTAAATATATTCGTACAACAGAATACTGAAATGACTCAAAATTCGTGATATTTTTCTAAATCACGCAAAAGTTGACCCCCCTACATTTGACATAAATCTATCTAGATCATTGAATGAGGAAGCTTAGGTTCGATTAATTTACATAGGAATCACTAAATGTTTTACAGGATGAAAATCACGCCTCGCGTTGCAAAGAATAACGGAAAATAATGTTTGCTCATTTTGGAGCTTGACCCGGTGGTGATTTTCGGAACCGAACCTGGAGTGCAAGGAAGAGTCGCACTGACTCCCCACCACGCGTATGGTGCTGAAGCTTGAACTAGTATACTAAGTATGGAGGGGATCTGATCAGCTGTGAAATCTCTGAAGCTAATTTCTTTCTTAATCGGCTTATTGTGCTGAAATTTAGATGGAGCGCCTCTGGGACACCTTGAAAACAATTTCTAGGTACGGTAGCTACTAATTAGCGGAGACCCTCTGAGGCAAATTTTTTTCGTTTTTGACCTAGCGAATTTTTCCTCTCGAAATGTTTCCAGACGAAATGCTACATGGTTCGTAAAGGTGTGAACCCGTTTGGTAGGTATACAATACGGTATACAAGTTTTTTTGGAGGTATACAATACGGGGTTTAGTAATCGTAGACCAATGAACGTTTGTGTAATAATTTACAACGTTTTGGATCCGAACCTGGAACATATAACCCGAATAACGTAGGTACCGATTTTAAAATAATTACATTATTAATTATTTTTTCTTTATCTAATATTTAATGACTTGTTACAACTTAATTTACGCCTCAATCGAGTTTAGTTGGTATACAGTTGTTTGGCTGGCTGCCAGAGTACCAGTTGTTAGGACCCACTAAACCCGCCTGGTTCTACGCCATCCACCCCCTTTCCACTCCTACCCACCCTCTACCTACCCCCTATCCACTCCTACCCACCCCCTATTCACCCCTAACTCAGCTGGTTCCATCCGACGCCGACGTTCTTCGACGTCTTGTTAGATTCGTATCAGACGGAAAATAGCAGGGATCGATGTTGACCCGGTGGCGCCACGCTGAATGTCCCTCGCTTTGGGATAAAACACCTACTGTTCTCAACTAGTCGCTATTTTCATTCTTTCGTTTCCCCTTTATAAATGGCTCAATCACATGACAATATGAAGTCGTTTTCGGATGAAGGCACCCATGCCATGATTCCCTCACGTCGCAGCACTCCACCCCACCCAACAAACAACGGCTCAACTTACAAGAACGGTCTGTTTAGGAAACGCAAAATACGTTTGTTCAAACGAACAACTAAGATTAAGGTAATGTGAATCAAGAATGAAAGGCTCATTTTCTCTAGAAAACTGTAAAAATATATCCTTTCAGCAAAATGTTTTCTCCAAAGTGATAAGTTTATCTGTTGATGTTAACCATGAAAAACTAACATGGGTCATTACACAATCAATACTAACAAGGTGCTTTTGAGGCTTACTATTCCTAAAATCTATGCCCTACTACTTAATCCGAGACTTTTCTGGGACTTTCCGGGAATCCGTGACCAGTAGAGACTCTGGGCATTGTGTTTTTTACATTTTATGTCTTTACTTTGGCACGTGGACTCGAAAAGCGTTATTAAAATCAGTCTGCATATATGATTACAAAATTTTATACACAAAATTTGCCCGTCTAAAGGCTAAACACAAAGCTTCCCTACCTTCGGTAGTGAGCAAGCAAACGATAATCATCAGTAACGCTTGCATACTAGTCTGCAACACATTGGGACATTTCATGTCTTTAGTTGTAGACTCGTCTATTAAAATGATTACCTATTAAATGATTTAACCACCTCTTCACAAATCAAACCGTTCTCACAATATTCGGATCACCTGCTATGAATCAAATCATCGAAACACCAGCTCAATGAAATCATCAGAAATTAACAAGCGGTTGCAATCATGTTCACAATATCAATAATTGAGAATGATCACCTGTGTGTAAACAATTATTCATATATAACCATGCTCATAACTCAGCTTGTTGGCCACGCACTTCGCAGTAGTTAACATTATATGGTTGGATAAATCGAGAGCTTTCGAACGAATGGTCAACGAATTTTGTGGGATGAAAAACGACGAAGTACCATTTCCCTAGCAACGACTCGGTTGTAAGCGGGAATCATCAGAAAATCATTGAGCATATTTCGTTACGTAACGTAACGTGACATAACGAAAATTTGGTTGTGTGCCATAGCAAAGACATGAAATGTCAAAACTTCCAAGTAATCTCGACAGTCAATTTTTGCACTTTTTGCGCGTAATAACGTCTGTCGTTGCGCACACGAAAATTCAAGTGACGCATCATTTTGACATTTCATGTCTTTGCTATGGCACACAACCAAATTTTCGTTATGTCACGTTACGTTACGTAACGAAATATGCTCAATGATTTTCTGATGATTCCCGCTTACAACCGAGTCGTTGCTAGGGAAATGGTACTTCGTCGTTTTTCATCCCACAAAATTCGTTGACCATTCGTTCGAAAGCTCTCGATTTATCCAACCATATTATGTTAACTACTGCGAAGTGCGTGGCCAACAAGCTGAGTTATGAGCATGGTTATATATGTATAATTGTTTACACACAGGTGATCATTCTCAATTATTGATATTGTGAACATGATTGCAACCGCTTGTTAATTTCTGATGATTTCATTGAGCTGGTGTTTCGATGATTTGATTCATAGCAGGTGATCCGAATATTGCGAGAACGGTTTGATTTGTGAAGAGGTGGTTAAATCATTTAATAGGTAATCATTTTAATAGACGAGTCTACAACTAAAGACATGAAATGTCCCAATGTGTTGCAGACTAGTATGCAAGCGTTACTGATGATTATCGTTTGCTTGCTCACTACCGAAGGTAGGGAAGCTTTGTGTTTAGCCTTTAGACGGGCAAATTTTGTGTATAAAATTTTGTAATCATATATGCAGACTGATTTTAATAACGCTTTTCGAGTCCACGTGCCAAAGTAAAGACATAAAATGTAAAAAACACAATGCCCAGAGTGTCTACTGGTCACGGATTCCCGGAAAGTCGGGCATAGATATTTCCGAAATTCGGATTTTAATATAGAAGTCACCGATTTTTATGGCATCGGTAACCAAATAATCATAATATAATGCCAGTACCGGGATTCACAAAACATACGAAAGAATCAATTGCTATTTTTGAATGTACTGACTAGTAGTAAATTGTAATAAAAATAGAATATGCTGATGTGGGCCTAATTGAACTAATCACTATTGCAGAATTTCAAAACTAAGGTAAGAATTCTTTTTAAAATCTATAATATTAAATATTTTGTACATTCTATTTTACTAATATCCTGTAAGTAGTCTTAGGCTTCTGTACTTTATAAGTAGGTATGTTTAATCAATAAAAAAGTTATGAAGATCTGATCTTATATAGGCTACTCATGATTACAGTAGGTCTACTGGTATGTTTTTCGCTAAACTATTCCTAAAGATATTAAAGCCTGTAAAAGGTCACAGTTTTTAAAAATTTAGAACCCCAAAAGTTTCCATGAAATTTTATATTGGTTTCAGTTCTAGAATAAAAAATGGGGGTTGCTATTTGAAAGACGTGAGAAAGGAGTCGTTGCGCCAATGTGGTGCGTGACAATCGAAATCCGATTTCATCATTAAATAGTATTAAAAAATAAAGGGGAGTTGGCATTTAAAGTTTGCTGATACCTTCAAAAATACATTATTAGGTCCATTAAATTTTAGACACCCTGTGTGTGGATCAATAAAACAATTGAAAAATGTCTATCTTACGATATAAATCTCTATCTTACGTAAAATCTATCTATCTCTGTCTATCTTACGAGCCAATCAGCTGATCAGAGGTCTATGCATGTTTATTACTTTCTGCTTACTAGTACCTACTACTCAATAGTACCTACCATGTAGTGCCTTCTTTTCGCATTACCAGTTCAGTAGGTTTTCTATCGGAATTATTATTAATTACAATTCATAAAAGTCGGATGACGACAGTGAAAATTAAGCTCGTTTCAAGGACTAAACATTCGCCCATACGCAGCAGGTACTAATTATATGATCATATTGAAATTTATATCGAGTGCTCAAATCTTCTTCTCCCCACTACCCTCCAGATTTGAACGAGATAGAACGACTAAGGCGTGGGAAAATGATGCTTGATGGAATTTGCATTTGCGCATGTATAGAGTGAAGCATTGATTTGGGAAACTGGTAGAGAAACATAAACACCTAACCGTAGATTCATTGAAAATATCATCAAAATCGGTTAAAAATTGTGGAAATTAAGCTTGTTACAACGACTTGCAGACACACGACAGATACATACAAAGACACTGACAGACAAATACGGAACGAAAGTTGTTTCAAATTATTTAAAAGGTACGATACGATTAGAAATTTTGATTTTGAACACAAACGATTTTTCATCTCCGAATAGTGAAAACATTGCTTCCGTTTGTCTCGGAAGCGAAAATCCGTGAATCAAGAATGGGGATTTTCATAGATATTTTTTTATTTGCTCAATAGAATGAACCGAGCTAGACTTTACGAAAAACGTGCTATAGGATGGGTATCTGACCAGTAGGTAATACGGGTCTTGAAATTCATTTGCACAATGTCACGACCCTCAGCACTCTTGCACTATGACGTCACGTGTGATCTTCCTGCGCGTTTATTGGCCGAACTAAACGATATTATGATCTGAAATTTGGTACTTGAGGATTTTCAAGTGCAATGAATTCGAATCTGAGGTCAAAACTGTGATATTTTACATCATGAAAGTTTCCCATTCTGTTTCACTCCAAGTACATTAGTTTTTAGGTGGAATGACTTAACACAGATCAGGGTAGGATGGAGCCCACTGGTTAACAAAGACCGAAATAACAAGCCGTTGTGTAATAATTGGCTGTGTTTTATATTTACTGCAGTGTTGAGAATCCGAATCAGCTGTGCCACTTGTTCCGCCAGTTTTACTGTAGTAGTTCCGGGCAAAGTGCCAACCTTTACGTTTTCAAGAGACCTCTTTCGTTGGTAGTAAAGTGAGAAATCGATATTCCGTCAATGAGGGTATCAAACACGCGATTCCCTGTGTAAATCATGATATAGGGGTTTCAAAGAGCTAAGCAGGTATGAATTTCAATATTATTTGAACTTTACGAAGTGATTCAGGTCGACCATTCTCATGACTTTCGACTGTCATGTTAACCGCGGCCCTTATTCCGTCGGTGAACCTGAAATAGTTGCGGGTTACGATGAATTCCGTTCGTCTCGTCGCCGTCGGATAGAAAACACCCTGAGCAGATCGATGTTTGACCTCCGCTCCTCGGAAATAAACTTTTGACGCAATAATGGAATAATTCCAACTCGACGGGATTGAGGGTGGACTACTGGGGGAATCGGACGGAAGGGAATGGAAGGAAGGGAAAAAAAGGGATAGAGATGAGGGGGTATTATTCTTTTTAGATATTTTTTCTCCTATTTTTATTGGGATACACCATTCTCTTACAACCCCTCCTTAACAAGAAAGAAAAATAAATCTCTGCAATGCCACCGCAATCTTCCGCGCCTGCGTGGTCTAAGGTTGACGTTGAGGGGAAGGAGGATACCTATCTCACCTAAAATAAAGAGAGTCTGCCCAGTTGGGTGTGGCCCATAGTTTCATCGTGTCCTCAACACAATTTGGAAAATCAATGAAATAGAATAATATTGGCATGTTTCATGTCTTAAGGATGGCCGGTGATTTGAATTTTTGCAGGACCGCACGACTGCATGCAGGACTGCATTTTTTATGAGACTCTAGATCCTGACTTGCTCTTTAGTTCGAGTACCCACCGCGTATTATTTCCAGCGCTTCAGTCGCCATGAGATTCTACACAAGTCGCCATCAGTTTTTTTCTTAGATCAGACTGATCTGATCAGTGGTCTGGATAACATAAAGTAGTCAATCCCTTAGTAAAAATTCAGATTAGTTGGACAAATAGATTAGTATCAGTGTGGCGGAACGATTTATTTCATCGGGGGGGGGGGGGGGGGGGGGGGGGCTGCCAGAAGATATCAACGATAACATGGCGACTGGAGCGCTGGGTATGCCACGCGGAGGGTAGTCGAACTAAAGAGCAAGTCAGTGTCTAGAGTCTCTTAATTTTTTTTGCAGGACCGCGAGACGAGCAAACGTAGTCATGATAGGAACATATGGGTCGTGAATAACATGAGGAGGAGAGGCTATAAAAAACAATGACCTAATTTGAAATAATTGCAATTTCTATTACCATCCTAGTATGTTCCAGAGCGAATTTATTTGCTATTTGACCTATGAAGCTTGAATATTGTAAGCCTAAAACAAGATCTTTTTTTTTTTTAATGAATCACACAATTTTATGGATTAGCCAATATCATAGAAGTAACACCTTTTATGGCTAGGTGCAGTACCCCACATTTTAAAGGTAGACATTTTAAGAGGGCAAAAAAACATCAAATAAAGGAGCAACGTAAATGTAAAATAAAATATCATTCTTGAAAGTCACACCCAAGAAAATCAATATATTTGTTGTCATGAAAAACTATTAAAAATAAGCGGAAGACATGAGCTTACAAAATCTTTTAGCTCCAAAATAACAGTCTCAATATATCCCTTACACATACACACACAAACACTTTATTATTCATGTATTTATTCATTTTAAATATAAAACTCCTCTCCAAGGCGGAGGGAGCGCAACATCAAATATGAAAGGGAAAAACTGAGTTAAAGGTTTGGAGGATGCCCAGGCTTACATGACGCTGCCCGTAGGGACTAAGGAAGATGAGGAAGGTGGAGTTAGAGTGGGATGAAAGGAAGTGTCTCGATAAAATGCCCACCAGTTAAGGTAAGAGCCCCAAAGGACGCGAGTGGTTTAAAAATGTATTCAATTGCAAGTGCTTGCTATAAATACGACGAAATATGTATTGGTTTTTCTCAGACCGAAAAAAACATCAGTCTGAAGCGTTTCTTTAAACAAAAAAAAGTAACAACTTTTCGAATCGACCAGCTGGTGCTCTGGGTGGAGCCCTTCATTTCATTCGTCCCTTGATGTTCGTCCCTTCGTCCCTATCAAGTTTCGTTGTAATCTGAAAGACGACATAACTTTTAGCACACTCAGCTGATCAGGTTGGAGCCTGTAAGGTCTTTCGTTTCTTGTTATCCCAGAGAGGCTCCCTATCAAATTTCGACGTCCTACGGTAAATAAGAGAGATTTTAGCTCACTCAGCTGATCAGGGCGGCGCTTCTCACTTTGCTCGTTTCTTTTTGTCCCATAGAGACTCCCTATCAGATTTCGACGTCCTACGGTAAACAAGAAAGATTTGAGCACGATTTTGCCATTATGATTGACGTTATGGCTCTTGGTCAGCTGATCCTCACTATAGTCAGCTAGGCACAAGTTCCGTCATGGTAATACATCATATCAAAAATTTGGTCCAAATCGGACCAGCGGTTTCAAAGGAGTAGCGAGCACACAGTTTTGTCCATAAATAAATAAATAAGTAAGTAAATAAATAATATATATATATATATATATATATATATATATATATATATATATATATATATATATATATATATATATATATATATATCTTTTGGCACAGATGTGCAGTGAAAATTACAACACAAATAAAGAATGAAAGCTTACACAATTAGGTATTAATATTTTGGCGTTTGCCTTTTTCAAAATGAAGAGTAGAGACTACTCTCTCTTCATTTTGACAAAGGCAAACGCCGAAATATTAACAATAAATTGTGTCAGCTTTCATTCTTTATTTGTGTTGTTATTTTCACTGCACATCTGTGCCAAAAGATGTACTGTTCTTATAGAACTGTTTCAAACCAACCATATATATATATATATATATATATATATATATAAATAATATTATTATATATATTATATATATGTTATTATATATATATATATATATTATTATATATATTATTATATATATTATAATATAATAATAAATCTGAAAATGAATGACAATTGTAATCGGGTTCTACACCCTCTGAAACGCAAAGAAAATGCATCCCCACCACCAAGTGCCGCCGTGGCGACGGCTGCAATACCTCCTTTTGCACGAAAAGTTGGGTAAAAGTACGAAATTTCGAAAGTTTGGTAGATTGCATTTGTGTAGTGCGTAAGATCCAACAAACATTCATAGACTTATGACGACTCACCGAAGATGAGACGTTTTCCCAGGTCTTTCGACGGGATGATGAACGTTGACGCCGCACAGTGTTTCGATCCTGGGGGTTTACCTACCACCCTGGATGCATAAGTAGTTTTTTTTCCGACATATTTTATTTTAACTTAGCACCGCTGGTCTATGCTGTTGGGTCGCGGTTGTGTAGTGATAAGAACAAGTTTTGGGGCTGTAAATTTATTTTATTTGAAGATGAATTTAGCACTGTGAACTTTTGATTTATATATGGAAACGCCTGATATCCTGGTCGTTTCGAAAAGTAAAAAGGAAAACGTACTGCAAGACACAAAGGTAAAAAAGAGCCGCCTAACGTACTTTCGCTAGACGAATAGGGACTGAAACTGAACTGATTAACGGGAAGTTCAAAGCACTTCGACAGAAATGAGAATTGACGTGTTCATGATGCGCGTAGAAACAGCATAATATTTTTTATTCTATTTTAATATTATTTTTCCACGACGTTTTGGGAGCGTTTAATTCCCATCATCTTATATGAAGGGGGGGGGGGGGGGGGGTATGAAGCTGCACACAAATGTTTTCACTGCTGTCACTATCCTTTGAAAGGGCCGAACATGAGGGAATCGCTTGAAGAAATGTTCGGGTATTAGGGGAAATATTCAAGAGTCCCCCAGAAAAAATCGTCCAATTTTTCTCTTGTTCGGATCAGCGTGCGGTATGTAGTTGGCTTGAAGCAAAATGACACTCCTTGTGGGCTGTCATCCCGTGAGACCCAACGAGCTGAAACGTTGGTGAACAAATCTCATCACGAGTGATTTTCTGTACACTCATGCAGCTGATTTCAAGCTCAGAAGCAATTTCTGAAATGTTGAACCGCCTATCACCTTCAATAAGGTCACGTACTGCAGGAATGTTTTCTTCCGTGATACCCGTGCGGGGTCGGCGATCGTGAGTCTCATCCTCGGCTCTTTCTCGCCCTTCAAAGGAAGTTTTATGCTGGTGGTAAACTCAGGGCTGTAATAGGGAGACTCCCCTAACTGCTTGCATAACCTTTGGAGAATTTCAGCTGGGCGTTCGCTTTCATTTGCTAGGAATTGAATGATAATTCATTGCTCAACGGCAATGGCATCTTTTTTTCATCAATGTTGGTGGACACTGGGAAAGCCATTCTAGTGAAAGGTAAGTGAGAAGTTTTAAGAGCAATGCAATTAAGCCGATGCAAAGCACCGAAAATATGACAGGGTAGCCGAAGATATGAGAGGGTCGTTTACACCCTTGGTGATATCCTGTGAGGGCTCCCTTCACAAGGAATACGACTGCTTCCTGAAGAGGATAGCAACTGTCCTAGCCGACAAATGGGCCAAACCACTTTCGCAAGTGACCCAGTGGGTGCGGGTGAAGACCCAGATAGCTGTGATCCGGGCGGTTTCACTGCGGATCCGAGGCTCAAGAAGAAAAGTCCGCTGCCTGGGGCTTGAAGATGGGGTCTTGATGCCCCCTCAATTGAAGATATGGATTTCTTCCTAAACATTATGTTTCCTTTAGTTGGTCCAGGAAGATGGAAACTCCTCATCAGCTCTATTTCCCCATTAGTGATGCACCCTAATAAATAAATTATTATATTTAAAAAAAAAAAAAAAAAATTAAGACTAGTGATGAGAACACTAGGCGAACAGTTGAATACACCATCAAGAAATACGAAAGAACCAGAGCCCAATTTCTTCCCATTGTGGCGACTATTCATATACACACGTAAGATCAAACGAGGCCGTTTGATTACGTGGGGCCGTAAATAAGAACCAGAGACTGTGTTCGGTGGCATTTATTGTATCTTTTTTTAATCATTAGGTTAATTCTAGTTATATGTTTCGAAGGTGCTGCGGAATAACCACGAGTGTCCGTTTTACGAGCATTCTATTTTATCTAACAAGTAATAAATTTTTATGGGTATTTCTGGTGCTCATCTCCGTAAAATAATTTTTTCCACTACCTGCAGGGTTGACTGGTAGGCCAGTTATTGAAATGGCTTCAGAACCATGAAGGCCAACCACCATAATGAGTAATCCACCAAATCACCAGGCGTCAAGCCCCTTGGGATACAATCTCTTGGATTACCATGCCTTCTGACATGCCTCCAATGAGATGCAGGAGCTACTTCAACAATCTTGGCAACCGCGCCACAAAGGTTTTTGGGATGTAAGTGAGTTTGAATAGGTAACTGAACACAATTCTTGAGTCTGTGAATAATATAGATGTTACATCTACTGATAGTAAGCTGGATATAAATGTGGATATGTAGGATAAGGTGTGATCAAAATAAAGCACCACATAACTCAAACTTTGGGATGGACAAAGTCTTTACCGCAGTCAGCTTTGACTTAGCAGCTATCAGGAGGATTCTTGATGTTTGCTTGTCGTGCTGTATGCTTTCTCTGAGGCGTCAGAGAAACCATCAATTTGTAGATGAGGTGTGTATAAATTGAGGGACATTAACATTAGATAGCAATGACAATTGTTCTACTAATTGTCTTCATTCGTCCATTCGTTCAATGCTGGATTTGGCATTCACCTCAAGAGGTAAGAGAAGCCCAACGGGTCATAAATTTTGGTCACTGTGGAGAGAATGGACTTCTAGGTGTCTCATATGCGTTACGCCAATTTAAATTATGTATTTACCGAATTTGAGTCTTTCCAGAACACCTGAATGTTGAACTAATGAAATGTGAGGTATCAGCAAACTATCTATCTAAAATAGAATTCTTGTTCATTATAAACAAAAAATAAATAAAGAAAAAAAACATAATAAACGTTTATTTACCTATTTTGAGATTTTTAATCCTTTATTTATTGCGGATGTTTCATCCAATGATTTTTCGGCAGTACTAAGCTCTTAAGTATGGAAACCCAATACCGAAACATATTATTTTACTTTAGTTCCAGAATGCTATTTGCCTATGACAGATGGACACACATAGGTTCTTACGTTTCTCTGATACTTCTTTTTAGTCGAGATGATATCAGTTTAGTATTCCATGAGTTGGGAAAATTCCAGAAAACCAATTTTTAGGCTCACTACGTAACTATTCCTTGGTCCTTGAGGGTGTTCAGATAGCACAATGACATACTGCTGCATAAATTTCCATTGGCCCTGCAGGTTATCGGGAAAGTAAAAATATTCTCAACCGCAATACCGTCGCTACTCTCGACGCCTGCGCTTTTTTTCGGTTCGTGATGTGAGAGCTCAACAAAAGCTATATCCCTTCCTACCGGCTATTATACTCGTACGAGGACAGTTCCCGTAAGATAAATAAATGAAAAACATGGAAAAATAAAATCAGAAAACCCTTTTCAAACGGGAGAGGGGACCTCACGGCGGTGACAATACTATTTGCCCGTCCGCCGTTGTTGGGAGCCTTTCTATAAATAGAAGGCTTATTTACGGATGAGAATTTCACCTCACTCGATAGACTTATTGCCTCGATACGCTAAAATAATCCCCCGACTTTACGTTCAGACCGGGAGGAGTCGCGATTGCCAAACAAGCAGAGGATTCCGTGACATTGCACGGGTTTTGGCACAAAATCTGAGATCCGAGCACCTTTGGGATATTGGTACCTTCGAATCGAGCTGTTTGTTGATAGTCTAATCTGCCAGGATCTCGTGTCTGGATCGCTTGATCTCAGGCTTACAAAAAACGTCATAAAATATGTTTTGAGAATAAGCACTTTCATATAGGGGTTTCCAAGTGTGCTGAATTCGTAGATCACAACAGTTTTTGATGAATTAATGATAGACAAAGAAGCAGACGCGGATACCGAAACCGAATAGATAATTCAACAGCAATCGCTTTGAATATAAGAAGCTCAGAAAAACATCGATCAAAGAACACGAAGTTCATAGAGATACTACACCGATCCTCACACTACCTGCGAGCTTCAACAAAATCAGATGAAAACTGCAGAAGTTACGCTTGAAACAACAAACGTATATTCGCGCATGCGTAGATGGAATACTGCATATTAATGCATAGAATGCTGTGATTCAGTAATTAATCGAAAAAGTGAATTATCACAGTGAAAGAACTACTTAAAAATCTTAAGAGAGCGAGTTTGGCGTCAAAATAATTAGGTCGATTAAGCTTTATTTAAAAATAATAGTCAATCACTCTTCCGATTTTTATGTTGTACAGGTAATTATTCTCTTTAATAAATTTATTAAGCCAAAAGCTGCAAATACAATTTTCCTTTTAGGGATGATTGGAAATATTTCGAAGTTTGCACTGAACTGGGCAACAGCGGCAACTTAACCACCTGAACTGGGCATTTTACAAATCTTATGTAGGAAAGGTCTGCTCTAGAATTTTCACTAAGGGATTGACTACTTGATGTTATGCATTTTTGAGATGCGAGCTTGCAAGCATCCAGACCCCTAAACTATATACATCCTTCTAATGTATATACACGCTAAATGGATTTGACTATAACGTGGAGACACAAACAGAACTTTTTGACTAGGCAAATAGTTCCGTATGTGTCCCCACTTTTTTCAATTCCATATTCCTCATGTTCACGAAGGGAAAAGTTAATCCATCATGAAAACACGGGAAAGACGAGATTTTGAGGTTTCCGAAACAGTCGTCAAATTTAATTTTTTGATTGGATAATGACAGATTACATACTTTTTTCTTCAAAGGTTATTTCAAATCTTCCGCAATTTTGGATGGATTGGCTGTAATACAATCTGATTTAGTCATGCAATTGTATGCTCATTCAGTCAAAGTGCATTGCAGACTAACAGGTACCCTCAAGTTCAGTGAATTCTCGATTCGGATTGAGTTCATTCACATGGGACTTGAGCCCGGTTTCAAACTACCAACTGTAATGAAATTCGAAACTAGGTTGAATCTCCATCTAATCAATCGAATGCCAACATTTAGGTGCGGGACGAATTCCCAGCTCCGCATGGGGCAAGTGCTCACTTGTCACTTGAATTAGCGGGAGCACTTGGACGAACAGGGCGGCTAAATGCCGAAGGGAGCTCCAGATCGGTTTCTCTGACGTACACATACGCGGTCACCTGAGCACATGTAGACGCGAACACACGCGGCCGCACACAGGGAAGTCACTCACACGCCGAAGACCTCTGCCCTTTACCAGCTTGTCCCAAAGCGCCGAGCCGTGTAAGCAATGTGAGTGAGGTTTCGAATTGATTCCGTCGGAAACCCGTGTTGCTCCCGATGTGAACCCCAGTGGATGGAAGCGAGACGGCGAATTGGAACGGGAAAACACGGTGGTTTAACAAGAAGAAGTAATACTGAGTGGTTGGTTTCATTGGGATAATTACCCGTAGGTAATTATCACAAGTTATGATGCATCTGTCACCTACAATACATTTGCCAACTACAACATGGTTTCTGCGGGTCTGAAAATAGTTTTTGTAGGTGTAACGTCGAAGGAAAACTTTCCATTAAATGAGAGAAAACAAATGATTTGTAGAGGGTGTCAGGAATTAATGGAAATCGTGTATGCAGGGAAATGGCAGAGTGTAATTAATAAGCTTATTCATTCTATCTGGACCACACAAGGTCCAGTCCCTGTTATTGTACCTGAGAGCAGATTATATGTAGTAATATATATTTAGTTATAAGCATACATCATCTGGTCTTTGTTGAATTTTTTGGGGTTTTTTATTACTAGTAGGGGTTAAACAGTGGTTATCGCCATCTATCGTGGCTGAGTACGGCGATGCCTTTCTCTGCGGAATGTTATTAATGTTTCTGATCTGCCAGGGGAGTAAATCATTTTACTGATGGAGGACAATATGGCTCCCCTTAAATTCGCACCCCTTGCAGTGCCCTCTTTGACACCATGTACAATGCCGCTAATGACCCTCCTGGTTGAGATCCGGCTCAAATCAATAAATAAATAAAACACCTTGTGCCTAAAGGCTAAAGAGTGATGAGCGTTGAATACATTTTCTCCATTTAAAGTTTTAGTTTCATAGGTTGAATAGCAAAGAAATCAGCTCCGAATATTACAAGGCAACGGTAACACTCACCTTGTTGCGTAAGTCTTTTGTTAATTCTCATATTTTTGTGGTGTTTGCCGATTTTTATGTTGTACAGGTAATTATTCTCTTTAATAAATTTATAAAGCCAAAAGCTGCAAATACGATTTTTATTTTAGGGATAATTGAAAATGATATCGAAGATTACCTACGGCCAAACAGAACGTGTGAATATTAATCAGAATTTTATTACGCAAAATATTACTCAGAAAGAAATTTATCAACTATAAACTAGAACATTAACCAAATTTTGCACAAAATATCATTAAAACATGCTGAAAAAAATCAATAAAACCTAAAGAAAAATATTTAAAATTCTTGTAGTGGTACGAACAGACAAATAATTTTTGTTCCCAATTATCCAATTTTTAACGGTTTTTGGGCATTCAAAGTGCTAAAATTTCTAGATAATTTGACAAATATGACGAGAGAAATATATTGGCTCATATGGTCATAATAAATAACTGGAACTTTTTTATTTATTTATTTTTTTAATCTAAGGCCAAGTACAAACGGCGAGGATTTCGGGAGAAGATTCCCACAGTAAATTTTCAGAGGTTTGCTGGAGCCGGACGAAGCCACCGCACGACAACGGAATTCCAGTGAGGAGAAGGGCGTCTGGTCAGAGAACTGTAAAGTTGGCCTTTCCAAAATTAGGATTTACACATCAAACGGAGGGGTCCGTCGTCCTACTAGAGGAAATAATCCTTTAAGGGGCCTAAACACGCACATGGGACAAAACTTAGCAAAGAACTGTACGGTTGTCTGAACTGAAGGGGGGCACCTGTCAGTTTTTGCAGATTTCCCCTAGTTTTTGGCTCAGTTCACTAAGTTTTTTTCCAGTATAGAGGGTCTCCGTTATGAATTTGAACATGATTGTTTTTGTGGCAGGATTATTTTTGTCTTTATAACGGAATATTGTCTATTACATAACTATTATGGACCGGAAAAAAAGAGTTGCCTTATGTTGTGGGATTGAGCAGCTGGGAGAGAATAAGAGAAGGCGCCGTGAACGCTGGAGCAAGGAGTGGTTTCTTCAAAGAAGTGTCTCGTCATCAAGTGATATAAATTTGCTCGACGATTTGCTCTCTTCAGCCGAAATCAACGTTATTCACGTAAATACTAGGGACGGGTGACACGCGACTGATACCTAGACGTCTCGAGTGGAAAACTTACCAAACTGAGCGATTAACTGAGGAAACTGTAAGAACTGTGCAGTGTCACCAGTTTCTCAGTTAAATCGCTCGGACATCTCGTCACGCGTGATAAACTGCGCAGGTAAACTGAGCGTGTGTAAGCCCTTTTAGATTTAATATCAGAAAGACCTGTCTGAACAGTTTGCCTCAACTGAAGGAAAAAGTCTGGTCCACGATGGCCACACGACGGCCGAAGAGGTTGGCCGATGGCCTGAACGAGAAATCCTCCCTAGTCACCTCTCAGCCTAATGGGAAGTCACGCACTATGGGTGTCTAATTGCGTGATTTTCTGTCGATAGACGGATTTAAAAACCATTTAATTATGGATTACTTGCTACTGAAGTGATCTATCACGGAGTTTCAGACGTCTTAATCGCGAAGGAAACGACGAGGGCGCTTGGTAAACGCGGAGTAATTCCGGGGTTTTCCTCGCGCTCCCGTCGGAAATTGATGTATCTCCCCGCAAGATAAACAAACTGATTGGTTGGCCCAATCATTCATCTCCTTCCCAAAGATCCTCGGTAGGAGGGGATGGAAGGGAGAGAGGCGTACGGCAAATAAATAAGGAGTTTGTTGACTTTGGCGAGAATTTATGCCCTCGTATCCCGCCCTTCACCTGTTTTCCTAAACCCGAGAAGGTGGTTGCTTAACAACTCTTGAGCGTGGATAAACCTGGAACTTCCTGGC
Source organism: Adelphocoris suturalis (assembly GCA_030762985.1). Classification (NCBI taxonomy): domain Eukaryota; kingdom Metazoa; phylum Arthropoda; class Insecta; order Hemiptera; family Miridae; genus Adelphocoris; species Adelphocoris suturalis. The sequence continues at coordinate 47,593,848 of CM061044.1, forward strand.
AGTCAAACGAGAAGACTCACCTACGGGAAGAAGATAACTAATGGGTGCAAGAAAGAAACTGACGTCTTAACAAATTTCAACGACGTCCGTTAAATAATTATAATCCTTTCTACTCGAATATCTCGGAGAAACAAAACAAAAATATATTTTTTGTTCCCTCATTAAGTACTAGAAGTTTTTTATGCAACATGCTGGAGAAGATTTTTAACTCTGAAATCTGAATCGCCACTCGTTTATCCAACATTTCCGTTCTGTCTCAGATCGTGGCAGAACTATACCTACTAAAACACTGCAAATTATTGTACAAAGGTTTATTATTTCTGCATTAGATAGCTTTTCTGCGAAGTTCAATGGTATATATATATATATATATATATATATATATATATATATATATATATATATATATATATATATATATATATATATAGCGGACTATTCAGGTAGGCAGAAGTACTTGGGACTCATTCAAAATGTCCAGATTGAGAGGGTGTTGTGCCAGTTGCGTCTGTCTTCAAAGTTTTTCGTAACTGCTTATTATAGAGGTACTTCTCATAAGTTTAGAAGCGAGAGCTTTTGCAATATATGCCATATGAAAGAAGCTGACATCGTCTGCCATTTTTGTCTACGTTGCCCGATCTTAGAACCGTACCGAAGGCAATTCATTGCGAAATACATCTGTGGGCTCCCAGTGGTTGAGGATGAGGATCGTCTGGCTAATTTGCTCGATTTTGGTGATGATAGGGAGAAAATATTAAATTTATTTCATTTTGTAACTAGTGCACTAGCACTTCGATCAATTGCGCTCACCGAATAGGTGTCTGATATGTACAGCATTAGCATTGTATAGTCTACAACAGGATAGGCTTGTTGTGGATATTGTACGAGTACCACAGGTATAGCGTGGATGTTATGGATTCATAACGGATTATTATTCTTTATATTAATTTCATATCGATGACCTCGTTTATTTTGCATGTACTTCATTAAGCTGTAATGCCCTGTTAACTAGATTAGGAAGAAGATATTTGACTTATTTCTTATCTATTATATATTTTTCTAATGATGATGTGTAAGTGGACCTGAACTCTTTCTAATAATCATTGATTTAATACAATAAACAACTTATTACATTGATATATATATATATATATATATATATATATATATATATATATATATATATATATATATATATATATATATATATATATATATCAATGAGATCGAGCAGAAATGGCAGGAGTTCAGCCTCGTCCTGCAAACCAATGTCGCTTTGCGATTCACACTAACGTTGACGATTTTTCCCTTCCAACACTCTTCTGGAGCGTGAACGGTGGTCGTACAATGCTCCGGGTGGTCTCAATCGATTCATTGATCTGAATTCGATTAAGACCAATCGAAAGAACTACCCTTCTATTTAAAAAGGTTTCGAGATCTCTTTTTTTCTAAATATATTTCTACTCTTGAATTTCAACCCTTTGGTTTGATTGAATAACGGGATTACAGGCTATGATTTTGAGCCAAATGTCAAAAAATTGGTCGAGTAATTTCGGAGAGATGCTAAGATTGCTAAGTAACCATAATGAACTAATAATGTGAAAAGGATGCACTACATGGTAAGTATACTATTGAGTAGTAGGTACTTGTAAGCAGTAGGTACGAGACATATCCATGATCGCGCTCATCCATTTTCTAGCGTTCCCGTCGGAAATTGATGTATCTCCCCGCAAGATAAACAAACGAGACATATCCATGATATATTGTTTTTCCCATCGAAGGGGAAATTAAAAAGTTTGGTACACTGACTACTGACTTTGGTCTCTTTTTCAGTATTACCAGAACAATTTTGGTTATCTATGTCTCATATTAATTTACCTGACTTGTGATATGTAAATACCTAGATAAGTGTAGGGATAAGGAATTTGCAGAAGCTAAGGAACTGAAGGGAATGATGTGCAATCTACTAGTATAGGGTTTTATGTTTGTCAAGTTAGAGTTTTCTAACAGTGTTGAAAATTAATTGAATTGAAGTAGTTTTTATTGCAAAATGTATAGAAGATGTGGGGAGACGGGGCCACGTGAAAAAAGCTATATATAGACGGATGGATTTGCCTCCAATAAAGTTTATTCTTGTTCTGTTCACAGGATCCATCACAATATGGCCGACGACTCGCCATGCTGACAATGACGCCTGGCATGATGCTGAAGGACAGGGCACCACGGAAAAGGGTGAGTCCATCACACCCGTCAATAGAAACGACTTCGTCGAAAATGGAGGTCAATTCAATTCCGGAGGCGGCACAGTGTGGGCGCGCGGTAGCACGAGGGTTTGCGTTGGTGTGTGTGGGGGTGGTCTCAGCTGGGAGCAATCAGCCCAGAGGGTCCAGCGATCTTAGTATTTTCGTCGGCACGTCCCATCAAGTTGAGTGAGGGGTCTGACCCTAAAGTGGCCGCCCATAAACCCGCTCGTGTTACACATTTTCGGAATCGTTCGGCCTGTCCCGTCCCATACTATGCCACCCTCTACGTCAAGTCTTGAACTACTGACCCAATTCTCTTGCAAATAGGACACGGACTGAACTAAGTATAATTGATAATCATAGCACTAGCTGATGTTAGTGTAAATAAAGATATTAATGCATATAATAGTATTTGGCCTGTAGTATGTAAAACGTAATGCTTCTCTCCTTTCAGCTGTAAAAACCTTTTTGACTCAGCAATAAGATCAAACGCTTTGTACCTTGTTAAAATATGGGGTTCTCATTATGCGGAGCCACTTGGAAGACTTGAAGTCTACGGTTACAAGCCTTTGCTCTTCCTTCCGTGATTCACGCCCAATTACGCGGTGCGTAGGGAGCTTGACCTACCCCACACTTGCCATATAATTTTTAAAGGTATGCTTAACTGGTGGTACAAGCTTTTAGCGCCATATGGGAAAGCCTACTCAAAATATGCTGTAACCGTTTATTTCCCAGTGCAAAGATTTAACCAAGCGTTCCGGAAATATATGTTCTGTCTTACTGGAAGTTAGTATAACTTACCTACTTTATTAACTTACCTATTCATTCACCTAAAAATATATTTCTCAACAGTAAAACTATGTACATTTTGTGTACGTACCAATGGTGCATGTGTCAGTAATTATTAAAATACCATTCGTATAGCACATAATCGTTGGACCAAAGTCACCCTCTACGACTACGTCTCTTCTTGAACCACGAACACATCTAATTTATAAGTAGAAAATTTTCAGCACTGAAACTGATTGACAATATTGTGTAAATTTTCGGGGACGGAGTGCATAGATCGGTGCTCTTATATTGAATTCTGTATTCTCCCTATTCAAAATGAAGCTGCTGGGCGTTGTATCAAATTTGGAGTAACTCGAGGGGATGAGGCACGTTCCTATTACTTTGGATGAAATTTCATTACGAGGTGGGGTAGTTACATGGTATTTTCCTGTGCATTGACTATGTAGGGTCTATAGGTTTGGCTTCAGTATTGCCAATGGCAAAGATTTTTCACTATTCAGATTTAGCTAACTGCAAACAGTCGCATCTTCTCTTCTATGGGTTTACGTGCCACCCTTCAGGGTTTATCAGCTAATTATTTTGAAATAGTTAATGTCGCTGATTGCGTTCTTGGTCGACCTTGCAGTGGAGCAGAAGGGTACTTAGCACTATTTATTTGCAGAGGAATGGATGAGGACGAGAGCACGTCTTTCATGAGGTCTTGGTGATTCATTGTGGATAGTTCACTGGTTAACAGACGTTAAAACATTGTCGGCATGCTACCCCTATGGCCTTTTATAAATAGCACGGAGGAGGAGTGGAGGTGTGAAGAGGGTTTATAGTAGGCTGCACACAGAGGTGGGTGGTGAATTATGGAGTCATGAAAACACCGTAGATTTTCCTCACAATACTCATCCTATAGCTTTGCAGATAATACAACCATATAGATACTGTTTTGCATACTGATATGTGCTAATTATTTCCAGATTTTTTTTTGGTCTGTGTTACCTGTTTATCACGTATTGCCCTAAAATGGTCTAATTCACTTATAAATATGAGACATTTATGAATGGATTTGGATAATAATCATTCATGAAACAGTAGCTTCGTTGACTATACAACCGTACAGTATGTGTTCTATTCAGACTTGTTCTCAATAGGTTTCTGAATGTTTTGTACATTTCAAGAATTGTTGGCCTACACTATCCTTCACGTGATGCTTTGCCACGGAGTTACTCGAGTTGGGCATCACAGCGAGAGTGCTCCGTGTTATCACCACCCAAGTCCTGAGGGGTTTTTACTTGAACTGATGGTCGTTTTACAGGTGCACTTCCTTTCATCCCACTGTCCCTCCTCATCCTTCTGTAACTTCCCTCCCTAGAGCCGGTGTCGGGTAAACCTGGGCGTTCTCCCTACTTTTTTTTTATGTATTTGTTTATTTTTCAATTTAATGGTGTGCCCCCTCCGCCTTTGGGGGAAGATTTGTAAAAGAATGTGTGTGTGTGAGTCATTCCAGACAATAACTCTCCTTATGATTGAGATATCATGTTTTCCAAATGAAAGGATAAGTTCGTTGGCCAATACTTTTTGACCACATTAAATTGGTCTAATTTCAAAAAATTTACTAAAGAAATCACTAAACATGGCAAAAAACGGTAAAAAAGAGTTAAATCAATATGTTTTAGCAGAATTTTATTCAAAAAAGTTTATCAACAACAAAATAGTGCATTAAAAAAATTATACACTTAATTATGCTGGAAAATGTACTTGAATTACATTAATATTTGCTAAAAAATCGAAATAAAACTGTACACGAAAAAACTAAAAATCCAAAATCTTTTTTGAATCTCAGAATGTTATCTTTTTTTTTTTTTTTGTTATAAAATTGGTTGTAACATGGTATATGGAACATGGTATGGATTGAAAAATGTAATAGTATAATATGATAATTACGAACATTCGCTTATACGTTCATGCTGCATGGCAAACTTTTATAATTCCGATGTCCAAAAATGAAAATTGTCCGTTTTTTTCTTCCTCCACTGTGAATTTCAGAGTGGGACAGCAGCTATTGAATAAGTGAGAACGTCTGGTATAATGACTGGATCAAGCAGGAATGTGCTGTTAAAGAAAAATGACTGCGGTGCCAGTGAGTCCGAAAGTGCCCTTACGGCTAACGACTGGGTCACTAGAATTCCCAAGCTCACATCAATAAAATCAGTGACCCCCATAGGAAATAGGGTTAGGGCGATAGCATCGATTGACTTTTTTCTTCGTGTTGTGCCCAACGATCCCCTCGTAGGCCTAGGCGCGTGTTCCGAGACCCCCAACAATAACGATTTGGAAGGAGGTGTCGCGTGGCCTTCCCAGCTACGTATTATTAAGCCGTTGAAAGCCCAAGTTTAACCCCTGTGTGCGTTTTTCTATATCCTCAACTCCTCTCCCTTGACTCAAACTGGGTCAATGTTCCTCAAACGCGGGATTACGATTCTATTTTCAGAAAGGGTCGTTCAACGATGACGAAGTTTTTTTCTTTCCTTCAGCAAGCTCGCCAGAGCGGGGAAATGGCTGACGAGGAATACGATACGAGAAACCCCAAAACAAAGAAAGGCGAAATCCCCTAAAACTTAAGACGACGAAACTTATTTCCAAGGGTCTCATCCGACTGTGTCCTAATACCCTTCTTAACTTCAGAACAAACTCATCCATACCAAAGCAAAACTAGAGTAAAATCATGAATGTTATTTATTTTGTGACAAGATATAAGAATTAGATTGACCTTGCATAGTACTTTACATAGGCAATCAGAGTAAGTTTATTTTCGAAATTTCACGGAAAATAATAAAAACGTAGATGGTTAATGGAGCTTTGGTATCTTACGATGGTGCGAAAAGAAGTTTAAGAAATCAAATGAAGACGGTGTGTAGACTGTAACATTTCTCCGGCTCCTCTTGGAAACATTAAATTTAGTGTATGCTTTTGGGCCCAAAATATTAGGGAGCATACTGCGTATCAATTTTAAATGTCTGAGGTTCCATTTTTATTTGCAGCTTCAAACAGGTGATGATGAAAATCATCCTCAGATCTGATTTTGTTTGCTTCCTTGCATTCCTTCCAATCCAGAGGGACCATTTTTTATTTCACTATACTGCCATACTAAGTATAGATCCCGTATCTGACCAAACCCTACTTTTGTGAAAATCTAAGTTTTGAGTCGAAATTTCCTGATATTAGCTCTATTTTAAGTTGTCTCGAGCTCTAAAAGCACTCATTCCAAAGGAAATTTCTCACTGAATCGCTTGGTGTGGCTGGAAAAACATTATTTTGGTCCGAAAATTACAAAAAAAAAGATGTAGAACATATGTACAAGGCAATTTCCTTTTATCTGGTGCACATACAAGTTTTCGTTTTGCAATAAGACTGATACGTTTTTTCCAATAAAAAATTAATACCACTCTACGTGGCCAAAAAAAAAAAAAAAAAAAAAAAAAAAAAAAAAAAAAAAAAAAAAAAAAAAAAAATTATTGTCTAGCATATGCAGGATACTAGGAGAAATAATCGTGGTTGCCAACCTCTGAAAACCGTATCTGATCTGGCAAGAGAAAATACATTCGTATGATCAAAATACTCGGAAGGAAAATCGTATCTGCCACTGATTCCGAAATCGTATCAGACGCCGTGATTCCTAAAATACTAAGAAATAAATTCTTATCTGGATTTTCAAGAGTGTCGCAATTCGTATATACCTGAATATTTATAAAATAATCGTATCTGACGCCCAGATGCGGGTTTTTGCTCTAGAAAATGCCAGTTACGGGATTTTCATTAGTAAATGGAACCGAAACGTTGTTAATGCGGTAGTTGTAAGCCGTTTTTGAGGCATTTCCCCATAGAGATCCGGCTTCGAGAATAGCAAAATCGAAAGAAATCATCCCCCAAAACGGTTGGGTACCATTAACTCAATTTATGGCCAAAAATGCTGATACGAGATCTATTCATAGTACGGCAGTATAGTGGGTTGAATAAAGATGAAATCAGCCGCAGAAAACTTTCAGATAACATCGGAAACGTTATCACATTGTTTTCATTCTTTGGCAATAATTACGATATCCAGGAAATTCAAAGACAATCAAAAACCCCAGGATCGTATGAATGATGAGGAAAGGAATTTGCCTAAGATCAAATGCCAAGTTATGGTCAACCTTACATTTTTCCCTAGTATAAAAGTTAGAGCAGCAATTCATTCGTACAGGAAATTGACATTTTTTGAATCTCAAAAATCACTATTTCTATGATTATTATTTGCGTTTCACAGCTTACTGAATGATTTTCTTTCTTACTGACTGTCTTTGGACAACCCTTGTACTGTGCAAAACTATACTTACAAAAGTATACTTGACTAAAGTTCTATTTTAATTGCGTTTCAGATAAACAAAATGTAATGCCTAAAAAATAATTTCTTAGAACACCTTTTTCACACTTTCTAGTGAGTTTCATTACGAATGGACAAACACAGGTTAACGCACGGGAGCAAAGGTAAAAAATCGTTTTCAGAATCATAACTTTGTCAAAAGAGTTGACCTAATCTGATTAATTTCCAGGAATAATGGGATTGTTGGATTGTGTAGGAATATGGGGTACACCTGTATGGCTCCTTGCAGGTTTTATGACCGTCGGGTCAATAAAAGCGTACGCGCATGAGCAAACGTTAAATATTCAATGCCCGGGTTAAAGTTGCTACTTATTTTTACTCCTGCTATACGTACCCTTTCTGTACACTTAATTGTATCAAACTGGAAAGTTCGCTCATTTTACACGTTAAAGACGAGAATTAATTCTTCATACTGTTCGAATTTGTAGCACAACTCGCATTTACAGAGTGAAATTCACTGATCAGGGCAGGGAATGACCATTTGCAAAAGACATACATAAATCAGTTCAATTGGGGAAAACAAAGCCATTATACGTGTTGAGCAAAAGTTTGCAGAATAACTGCTACAAAGAGCCGCAACCTTTGTAGGAGTTAGATGACTATTTACCTTTCCCCATCACTCACAGCAAACTCGGGGGCTCTTTGACAAATTGAGTGGGTAAATAATTACAAAAGGTTCACACTCAATTAACGTGAGCGGCGCGACATCAAACGGAGGCATTTAATTGGGTCCGTTTTCGGATCACTTTGACAGAACGCCCTGGCGTTGGGATCGAATATAAAAAATCGATTGACCATTGTGGATTATTACTGAGCATTATAGTCTATTGAGTCTTGAGCCGCCCTTGAATAAGAAGTTTATTCTTCAAAGAAAAAATGTAATCTACGTGTATTCGTGGAGGTAGCGATTCTCTCAAGAGGATATTTGACGTACGGGTAGAAGGTAATTTGGCTTCTTCCTTTATAGTAGGTTTATAAACAATAGTTTAGCCCGAAATTAGGCCACATCATGTGCTGCAAGAATGTAATAAATCAAATAAGCATATCGAAATTGAAAGCCCAATGTAAGTTAGGTAAGCCTTGAGTTGTTACATTTAAGTACTTACAGGAGGAATGAGGTATCTTGAAATAAGTTGTTGGGGTAGACAGTTGATTTATTACTTGGGGGATAGGCAGTATTGATTTATATTGGCTTGAATATATTCTCACCTAGTCTGCATGTTTTTTTTTTTTTTTTTTTTTTTTTTGGGGGGGGGGGGGGTCTATTTTATATTTGGACTCTAGTATGTTTATAGTTTGAGGATTTTCAAGATTCATCCTGCTCAAGGGATGAAATTTCATCCAAGTTTCTTTCAAAAATTTTTAAACTATAACTGTAGTACAGTCCAAATAAAAGTAGGTATAAAATAGATCCTGCAGAAACCTTGGTGAGAAAGTAAAAAACTTCGGGTTAGTAGTTTCCAAAAAACCTCTGGATGGCGGACGGATTTTTAAATTTTTTTTTTTTTCATTCAATTTTTGGATCATACGGAGTAAACAGGAGAAAATTTAGCTCACTGATCCAACGTTAAATCCGGGAGGCTGAGTTCTTTGTTCCTTATCTCGACGCATATTTCAAGTACCTATTTTTGCCTCTTTCCCTCACCTTTTATATTCTGAACAACTACTTCCTATTTTCTGTTCAAAATAAGTTAAGAAGCTGGACTACCTATCCACCGAGGCAGACATTTTAAACAACTAATCCGAGGGTAGCCGTTCGAAATGAACACCAGTTGTGAAACTGGTTAGTCCCTTCACGAACCCAGAGAGATCAACTTGACATATTACAGACTGGAGATGTTGGGTTTTTGGAATAAGCGGCTCCATTCATCTTCTCCGGCCCATTTCTTCATTATTCATCGAGTTTTACTTCGGATGAATTTTTAAGGGAGAGGAGGAGGCGGTGATTATCCCCATTCATGAGGGTCAGGAAACTTTCCGCAACTTCCCCCTCTAGTCAGTCCCTTTTTCATTGAATTATAAAATGCCCCTCCCTCTGACTTTTTTAGGCCTTCAGCTTTTGGACAGTTGGATGGTTTTTTCTCAACTCAACTCCGCTCGACTCGGGCGTCCATAATCCAGGCGAACTCGGGACAAGAATAGCCTCCCAAGTGAGTGAAGAGTTGAACTTTTTCGCAAAGGGTTGATCATCCATTGGAACAAAAAGGTATGCATGAATTTTAGCTTGTGATTTTAGATTGCTATTCAAATTCCACTTGACCTATTTCACCCAGGTCACGACGTTTTTATTGGATGGAAGAAATGAACTGCGGCAAACAGGCACTCCTGCACAATATATGGTGCTGGGCCTCATTTTTACTCTGATAGACACATCGACAATTACCTACTGTCCCACGACTTCCTCTTGGTACTGTCTACACTTTTCCATGGTTAGTGGAGCCGGTGGTTAGAGAGTTCCGGTTCTTGCGGAAGTACCGGTTCTCTCGGATCGGGAATGTGGAACCTGAACGCCCGACAGAACTGCTCCAAAACTGTTCCAAGCCGCTCGAGATAACGATCCCGATACAGTCACTCGCGGTTCTACGTTTCCGAGACGTACAGTCGTACAGTCAATGTGGTTCTACGTTTCCGAGACCCGACTCCTTCTCTCCAAAGCGTTCTCGGTCCTTAGCGTTCCGATCCTTAGCAAATTCCAATCCGGTTTGGGTTTTCTCCCCTCCTATATTTTATCCTTATCATCGGAACCAGCTGTTCTCGATCCGTAGCGATCTTGATCCATTTTGACTCGAGATCAAGTTTGCTCTCCATCTCGATTTTTAGCGCATTTAAAAAAAAAAAAAAAAAAGAAGGAAAATGAGCTATTGTGTTTACTTTCTTCTTTGACGTATGTTTGTTCTCTTAAAATCGATCTAAATGCCATTCCCCGACGTTCGATTTTGATGAAACTTGGTATGGATGTAATCTGTAACATGGCGAGGATAAAGATGTATCAGGGGCCGCTGACGCATTCGAAAAGAACATTCCAAAAATATGCTATATGACTGGCTCAATCCCGCTAACCTATTACGTCAATTAATTTTCTTTCTACTGTTTTTTTTTTTTTTTTTTTTTTTTTTTTTTTTTTTTTTTTCCTTCTTCTTCTACAAGGATGCAGAATCCAATTATTGGATCCAAAATGAGAAAGTCCAAGACACGAAAGTTGCCCATTGCTTGATTCTGGCTTCAAACGACTCAGTTTTTATATTTTCAAGGAATTTGCAGATCCTTCAATAAAATATCTAAAATTTCAAACACTTTCTCTGCATTTACGGGGTAAACCCAATGGGATAAACAAAGAATCTGTTCTTCTGCAGGAACAGAACTTTTATTTACACCAACCTCTTCTACTCTCGAATTTATCATCTCTTGCCATAATTCATTCATTTGTTACCTATCATAACTTATAAAAATAAGTGTTAGGTTTATTTTGATTGTAAATTTAATGAAATTTTGGAACTGCGTCACCTATACATCCGGTTGACTAGAAAGAGATTCACAAGAACAGCAGGCAACATTGCGTCTTGAAGGACCAGGGTAGTGCCGGTGTTTCCTGAAGTCTTCTCGACGACCCCTCTGATCTCGAGTGGCTCTTGAAGTGAGGGCCCCCACTCGTGTTATCTGTCAGACAACAAAAAGAGCTTTCAGCGGCTCAAGTACAACAGGTAGAACGGAGAGTTCAATCTTTCGAGTTTAGCCTAGAGTGCTGTCCAACCCCGGAGTTGGACAGGACCATCGGCGTTTTATGGACCCGAATTCCGTTTTTAGGGTACGTGACGTTTACTCGGATCGGATTCCAAATCGGAGTACATCATTCCAAAATATAGCCATTCTCCAAGTCTCCTGTAATTTCGCTACCTACTATGTTATCGCCAAGCCAAAAATTGTCCCTCAAAAAAGGAATAGCGCAAACGATGGTTCCTGTCAAAATTTGGTAGTGTACAGTGACAAAAGCACGAGTGAGTTAGTGGCAAGCATACATTCTGATGAAAAAAAAAACTGATTTGGATAGAAACAGTGGCACATTATAATACCAAAGATTACTATACATGATAGAGTAAATTGATTAGAGATGCGTGAGTTTCTTATAAACATCTCAGAGGCCCGGAGGGCAGAGTTTTGTGTTGTTTTGTTAGGGTGGTATACAGCTAAAACTGTCCCAACTTTCCCCAATAATACCATTTGTACCATCCATCGCCCTTATTCAAATGACATGATTTTACTACCATTTTCCGAGGAAATTCGTTCGATTTTGCAGATTTCAAGATTGGTATTTGACGTTCTCTCAATTGTAACGGGTGGACCGACTTACACTCTGATTTTCATTTTCATTCGGAATCAATATTTTTCTTCAGTATTGCAAAATAATGCCAACAATATTCTTGATTTGTCTGGTACTAGGATGATGATAAATTCGTGTCTATGGTATTCCCTTAAAGTTACCATCATATAGTCCGCTAACTAGAGCGAAATATGATTGTAAATATCGGCAACTCAGCCGAAGTATAGGGCGATAAATATTCATTCCTTGGCACCCTCAGACCAACTTGGGAAACCGTCAAATCAGCGTAAAAAATCTCTCGCGATCTTGTCCAAAACGAGGCCAATATTTATGATACGACCTGTTGGAAGAAGTGATTGAGAGAGGCGGTATTGACTTCATGTCTCTTCGTTATTTCGGTCTCAGCTCCCAGTTGCTCTTATTCGGAGACGAGAAAACGCTATTTGAAGTTATCGCTGGAGAGGTGGCAGAATTTATGTGAGAGGGAGTTCCGCGGAGGAGGTGGGCGGCCTTTGACTTGGAGGAATCGTGACTTGGTTTGGATCAATCACATATCGCCGCACGATATAAAACATTTTGGCCGACGCCTACACAAGAATGAAAACGTGTTTGTGGCAAATGAAATGTTCGAGGGATTGTGATATCGGTAAGAAAATGAACGTTTTTTTGTGTAGTATACGACATACAAGGCATACCGCCTTCTTAGCGCATTTCTCGGTTCTTAAGGTTTCGCTAATGAGGAGGTTTCAGCACGATGCATCATTCGTAGTTTTTCCCAGTTCCAGAACCCGCCTACTTTGGGTATTTTGGATTAATAAGATTTCCAAGTTATTAATTTCTCAATTGAATTTTAACTTTATTCTCTTGACGTTCGAATTATTCTTCTCGAATTAGTTTAACTATTTATTATTATTCTTGATGTATTTCTCTTAATAATTATTCGGGCCGGGGTTTTATCGCTGGGGAGGGGTGAATAAAAAAAAAAAAAAAAAAAAAAAAAAAAAAAAAGGAAAAATGAGCTATTGTGTTCGCTTTGCCCGTTGATGTATGTATATATGTATGTGTAAATGTATGTATGTCCTCTTAAAATGTTTTAAATGCCACTTCCTGACGTCCGATTTTGATGAAACTTGGTATAGATGTAATCTGTAGCATGGCGAGGATAAAGGTGTATCAGGGGCCACAGACGCATGAGAGGTTATTGATCAGCGGAGTGAACTCCAAAGCTATTATGTCTCCTATTTGACGCAGGAAGCTGAATTGAGAGGGAGGCTGACGGGAGAATGCTAAAGACGACAGAAAGGTCATGGAGCAGCTGAGTGAGCTCCAAAGCCATTTTTTTCTCCTATTCAACGCAGGAAGCGTCTATTTCACGGGAATCCCCTTACAAGAAAATGGCCTATCATGTGACTCACTTCGGTAGCACTAATCTACTTGTTTGGAATAATAGTTACTGAAATATAATTATAAACTCCTACATTTTAGTATATTTTTTTGGCGTTTTTCGATTTTTTTGGTAGTTATTGGTGAATTATTTTCAATTATGAGCATTTGTAATTGGACACAAAAATAAAAATTTTAAACCTCCTTTAAAATTTATTGGTTTACATTTCAAAACGCATAAAAATTCCAAAAAACTGGAAATTTGTGAGAAGTAAATATTGCAATGTAAAGTAGTATCATCAATACACGCTGATACGGTGTGAAAAGGATATTTTTCTGGCACTGAAAATGTCACGAATTCTATGGTGAACAGAATAAAGAATTTAGCTCATTCAGCTGATTGGGACGAAGTCCCTGGATATCCCAGAAAAGCTCCTCATTACATTTCAACTTTCTAGGGTGAAAAGCAGAGAGTTTGGCCGTTTTAGCTGATCAGGATGAAGCCTGTAATCATCTCCCAATGACCCAGGTAGTCGCCCTATTGAATATTAATTTCCCAGGGCACCTTCTTAGTGTATAGTAGCTACTATTTACTAGTACCTACTACTTGATATTACCTACTATCTACAAGTACCCAACTATGTAGTGCCTTCTTTTCGTAGGAAAACTAATTTTGTAGGACGAGAATTAAAGAAGTTATTATTGTTGCTGACATCTTTGCTTACCCACCTTTTGACATAGATATGTCTTTTAGCTTGGGGAATTTGAAAAAATTGTGTACTTTTTTTTAGCTATTGAGTAGTAGGTACTTGTAAGCAGTAGTTACTAGACGATGCATAGACTTCTGATTTCCTCCGCTGGTAACTGGGAAAATAATAAGGAAAAGGGGTAATTAAGGAAAGACATATTCATGACCTTTTGTTTCTCCCATTAAGGAAGAAATTTCTTTTCCATCATGCTCAGCTCAGTTACCGCGCAAGGTACGGGGTTACGGTTAACAAGAAAATGTTCAATAAAATCACACAATTCCAACGAGTGGTGAGCAATTTTCGTACGGTGAAAAATGGCAAAGATGAAGTTCCTTAGCAACGAATCGGTTGTAAGCGAAAAACTTCAAAAACTGAACTTGCTTTTCGGTAACACTTTTCAAGTTTGTATGCCAAAGGAAAGACATGAAAATTTCAAAATCGTGAAATTGGAAGTTCTTGGCGCTGTAAAAGGGGAAACCCCTTTTGCGAAGTGGAATGTGTCTAGTTTAGATAATGCACTAAAGACTGAGCTGAATAATGATAGACCATTGATCTGCTTTGAGGAGACTAATACAGAAATAGGAAAATTAAAAAAAAAAAAAAAAAATTGCAGCTTTTTTTCCGCAGCTCCCATCTTCCTTTGGCCTAATTTCACTTTCAAAACCTCTCGCTCGACTGTATGACGGAAAATTACATATTCGCGAGAGATTGCCAACATTGTCTACATTTCGTTACCAGTTCCCTCTTCGGAAAATGTATTCTTGTTTTCGACATAGCCCTTCCGCGCATAATGACTGAGTTTCCCCTCAACCAGTCGGGCGGTTAGTTTAGCATAATTTTCCAATCAGCCCATTTATGACGCTCGATACCCGAGTTTCCATTCAGTTTGGAGAACAGAGAGATTTCCCCCTCTTTTCAACCCCTAGTTCGATTTCCCAGCGGAAGACAATGGGGTGAGCAGTCTTGGTTCATTGGAAAAGGGAGGAAATGAGATGATTGGTCGCGTTTTACGAGTCTATTGTTCCACGACGCGTTCTGGTGATTGTTGTGTGAGCTATTTCCAACCGCGAACGTATTTGTCGTGTTGGTCTCCTGTTCCCAAGTGAAACTCGTTATAACGATGCGGATACATTCGGCAATTTAGAAGTGAGCAGTTAGCAAGTTTTCCCTCAGGAGTGTTTTGTGGGGTCCCTGAATCGAACTCAGAGTTCCACACTTTTAGTGCAAGGTACCTACTCACCCAAAAACTAGGAGTATTTATTACTTTTGTTTTATTATTTTCAATAATGAACATTAAATATTTCATTTACAAATTTTATAATCGACCAAGAAAATTCTGTGGCCCTCTGACCCCCCCTT
Organism: Adelphocoris suturalis; assembly: GCA_030762985.1. Lineage (NCBI taxonomy): Eukaryota > Metazoa > Arthropoda > Insecta > Hemiptera > Miridae > Adelphocoris > Adelphocoris suturalis. The sequence goes on from CM061044.1 coordinate 47,609,103, forward strand.
TGTTTCCGCCAAGAGCATAACTCTTTTACCTCGTCTGATGTCTGCAGCTCAATCAGCTGAATTTAGCTCAATCAGGTGATCATGATAAAACCCGTTTTCATTCATCGCTTGATATTCTTGATATTAAGAGAGATAAACATCAAACACCTGTCAAATTTTATCATTTCAGGGTAAACAGTTGGGAAAGAAACTCCATCAGAAGATAAGGTTAAAGCCCATAATTCCATTCGACTCTTGATTTCTTTGCGAAGCTCGCTTCAAATTTCACATTCCAAAAATTAAGAGAAGAATTCAGCTAATGCAGATGATCAGAATGGATACCGCCATTTGTCTCTTGATGTCCCATAAAATTTGAAATTCCTAGGGTCAACAGGAAACAATTTAGCTCACCCAGCAGAACAGGATAAGGTGCTCGCCATTTCATTCTTCTCTTGATATTCCAGAGAGGCTCCCTGTCAACAGGATTAGAGACCCTGCTAAACAGGATTAGTGCCCGTCATTTCATTTTGAGCAAAATCATCAGTCACACAATAAGACAATGGTACTTGATAGATGTTATGTTTGAGCATGCTCAGAAACTACCAGTGATTCATAAGCGATGGGATTCATTAAGGACTATCTGCCGTCTGATCCGATCAATATCTGAAAATTTCATCGAAATCGGATGAAAACTCCGTAGATTGTTCGCTTGTTATAAGGATTTGAGGTTCACGTATGTTCTGCAGTTACTAATGATTCGAACGTGTTAAAACTCGTGTGGGATAATGAAATAGTCTTTTTCCAAATCCCCCTCCCACGATTCGAGCGAGATCAGACAATTAGGCCGTGAAAAAATTGGCTCGATGGACCTTACGTTTGCGCATGCGCTGTAAAAACTATCAATTGTTGAGTGATTACATTAATAAGGGACATCCTTTGCCGATGCGGTAAATTTAGGAGGTGAAATTATTTATTTGAGGTATTTGTTATGTTTTAAGAGTTTAAAAAAACTCATTAATCAATTTTAGTCTTTGTTAAAAGGGTTAACACCTCCCCAATGGGTGTGGTCACTCTCCATGATGTTCACCCTGATGATGAGTATAGTTATCGCCCAAATTAATAATGTGAAGTAAATAAATTATTACGAAGGCCTAACAGTGTTTTTTCTTTCCTGGCCGAATTCCAACAGTTAAATAACAAACGTGTAGCAAATTGGGCTAATCAATAACAACCGGGAGGATTGAAGGAACTTTTGTTTTCAGACAACCTAAGTTTATTTGTATCCACTCTAACTCGTGCTTAACCCTTATCCAATCTGATCTCAATGTACATTACTATTTAAGAAATATACATCTACCGTATTGATGTTTATCCATCCATCAATCTGGCAGTAACTGGTGGAGAAGGTTAAAATATGTTGAAACAATCTAAACAAAAGATTTTAGTTTCAAGTAAGGGTTTCTAAACTTCAGAGCGCTTCACTACGGAAAAGCATATAGGGTGGACAACCCCAAGTAACTGATACAAACCTTTCCTTATCTTCAAAATGCTTCCTTAAAAAAAGTTTCAGAGGTTTACAAGGTACTAATGTAAAATAATAATAAACATTTATTGATGAATGATGGAATCGATAGCAAACAATATAGCAAAGAAGGCATTAAAAATAAGTTCGTCCCAAAAATGAAAGACAAAACTAAAACAAATTCGAATACTGCGACTAGTCATTTCTTGTAAGCTAAATACTCTCATTTCACAACTGCATCCCCAACGAAAGAGCATCTCCACCCTGGAACCCCAACATATCATCACCTGAGATTCTTCCGGATTCCACGGATGCACATTGAGGTAGACCGGGTAATGGCAAAGCCAAGACGGACCCTTATCCATCCACGCACCATCCCTTGCGGCTTGCTCCATTTTTCAGCAAATCTCTCAGCCAGCACATTTGTGAAGGACGCCATTTGGGAATAACATTAATTAATTTAGACTGTAACGATTTGGTTACCATACATATTTAACATGTCGTGATTTTTTCTCGCTACCAAGTAGTTGAATAGAGTGGGTTTTCACTCAGACGAGGGACACTCAGAAGTGGTTTTTCGCTCCCGACTTTGATCGACTATTTCATTCCCAGCACTGAGAAACCGGGGTGTCTATCCGGTGGTTCACTCCAGGTGATCCATAGATATCACATACTACGGGGAAACTTTTTTTTTGGAACTTTCAGAACTCGAACTCAAAGACGTAGTTAACGCATGTGCATTTCACAATTTTTCGGATCTCGTGGAGTAAACAACTCTCTTCTTCTTCTTCATCGAAATCATACTTTAGTCTCTGTACGTTGGTATAAGTATCTATTCTATGATCGAAATTTCAACTAGCTCGTCAAGTTCGGAAAGCGATAGTTGACGATGGTGTTTGGTCGGTAAATGATGAGGACGAGATTGAAGTTATAGTTGGATCTCGTCTACATCCACGAAACTCAAAATGTTTCTAGTACCTCCTCAGTCATTGTGGATTTTTTTTTTTTTTTTTTTTAATTGCTGTGGGGTAATAGTTGAGTAATTTGAAGGGCATTTAAGTAAGCATTTAAGTAATTTATTTACGGGCACTAAAAATATTCTGAAAAGGAGTTGAGTTGAGTGAGGATACAATCAACAACACAGGTTATTCCACTTAGTTCTGAAATCGTTCGCAGTGCAGAACGCGGTTCCGCAAGTGCCGGAACGCCCTGGGATTTCCCGTCCCAGTTCTGATGTGTTCGAGAACTGTGAGAACGCGCACTGAGAACGAAGCTATAGTACCTCGTTAACACGAGCACCACGGAACCGCGAAATTGCCCGTTCGTGTTAAAAAATTCGTTTAAGCCGATTCGGTTAACACGAATTCGTTCGTGTTAGAAGAACGCATCTAATGCAAACTAATTCGGGTTAGAGGAATAAGAAAATCCAATACATATGCAATCCAAAATTCAATTAACGACAAACCTTTGTACTTACATCTTACAAAAATGGAACAGAGTCAAATGAAAGGTACCTCGTACTTAATTTTCAAGAAATGTTTGGCATGAAATACAGCGTAACTCTATACTTCCATGTTACAATATTTGAGGAAGCTATACTGCCCACCCAAATTGGCAGACTTTTTATTAATTATCGTCGAGGGAGTAGACTTGGGGTATACAAACATTGTCAGCAAATTTCCTTTTTGACAGTGTTCCTTTTTCAACTTCTCTCAAAATAATCAGTTTCGATTTCAAATTTATTTATTTATTTCCCTTATAATTGTTTACAAAAATGTACATATAAATTTCACCAAAAAAATTCACAGGTAATTTCTCCCTCTGTATGGTCATAGTGCGCGCACAGGGGGAGGAGTCTTTTATGCAGTTAGAGTGGAAAACAAATGGATGAGGATAAAATAATGCACTTTACACTAACTCGATGCCAAACCCTCAAAAAAGAAATCAGCGCTTCATAAAAAAAGGAAAATAATAATAACCAATATGTGTAGGACAAAGTCCGTATTTATTCTGTTGAAATGGTTCTCGCTTCGCTCGCAAGGTAGGTACCTATGTATGCCTGCTCGCCTCGCAAACCCCTTGACTGCGTAGGCTAAGTGCCCCAAACACGTCTTCCCAGAGCCTTCTCGCGAACACGGCAAAATTAATTTCTGATGTTGAACGCTTCTCCTCGCTTCCGCTCGCGATTTGACCAACTTAACGTCACTTTTTTCGATATCCAATTTCGGATTCAGATTCGGCGGACCCAAAGCTGTATTTCGCCCGCGAAAACCGTTCCGAAAAACGTACCTTTATGGGGTATATTTTAATCGGAAAAAACCAAGTTTTTCGGCGGACTTTTCGAGAAAACGGGTCCGTACTCTCGCATTTGTTTGACGCATTTCCCGATACTTTTTTCGCGATCCGATCGCGCCGTCGTCTTCCTCGTAGGAAAACCTACGAAACCCGTATTTTTCCGGAATTGTCAACGGCCGTTTAGAGGGGTAGGGGAAGCGGGGAAGTCCAAAAAGCGCACATTAATTATTACTTCGACCCCCCTCCCGCCCTACGGCCCATGGTTCGGGTGGGATTAGAAAATTTTAAATTCGCTTATACACCCTATCGGAAGATCCCAAAAAGATCCCCCCACTCGTAGATCCGGCCCACTCAGCCGTTTGGCCGTGCATAGACACGACAGACAGACAGACAGACAGACAAACAGACGGAGTTTCATTCTTATAAATAACTAGCCGCTCCGGCTCGCTACGGTCGCCTCCACGTCCAGCCGGGGGGCAAGCCCCCCGGACCCCCCATTAAATTGCACGCTTCGCTCGCAACGTGTGGCGTGTAGGGAATATTGCTCGCTTCGCTCGCAACGTGTGGCGTGTAGGGAATATTGCTCGCTTCGCTCGCCAAGTCTAGCATGTACGATATGTTGCTCGCTTCGCTCGCAAAGTCTGGCATGTAGAAAATGTTGCTCGCTTCGCTCGCAAAGTATGGCATTTAGGGGATGTTGCTCGGTTCGCTCGCAAACGGTAGATCTCTAAGGGTAGGTTTAACTTCTGTAGGGGATGCTGCTCGCTTCGCTCGCGAACGGTAGATCTCTAAGGAAGTTCACTTGAGGAAGTTATACTGCCCCCGGACCCCCCATTAAATTGCTCGCTTCGCTCGCAAAATGTGGCATGTAGGGAATTTTACTCGCTTTGCTCGCAAACGGTAGATCCCTAAGGGGAGGTTTAACTTCTGTAGGGGATGCTGCTCGCTACGCTCGCTTGAGGAAGTTATACTGCCCACCCAACTTGGCAGACGTTTTTTTCTGTTGGAAATTCTTACAGACAAATTAAATCTCATGAAACTACGTGGAACCACAAAAAGTTTATTAGGGGATGTTGCTCGCTTCGCTCGCAAACGATAGATCCCTAAGGGTAGGTTTAACTTCTGTAAGGGATGCTGCTCGCTTCGCTCGCTTGAGGAAGTTATACTGCCCACCCAACTTGGCAGACGTTTTTTTCTGTTGGAAATTCTTACAAACAAATTAAATCTTATAAAACTACGTGGAACCACAAAAAGTTTATTCGGGGATGTTGCTCGCTTCGCTCGCAAAGTCTGGCATGTAGGAAATGTTGCTCGCTTCGCTCGCAAGGTGTGGCTGTGCAGATGCGATGTATTACAAATGAAACATGTAGGGGATGTTGCTCGCTTCGCTCGCAAACGATAAATCCCTAAGGGTAGGTTTAACTTCTGTAAGGGATGCTGCTCGCTTCGCTCGCTTGAGGAAGTTATACTGCCCACCCAACTTGGCAGACGTTTTTTTCTGTTGGAAATTCTTACAAACAAATTAAATCTTATAAAACTACGTGGAACCACCAAAAGTTTATTAGGGGATGTTGCTCGCTTTGCTCGCAAGGTATTGCTGTATGTTTGTAGGAAAAAATCCGAATTTATTCTGTTGACATGGCTCTCGCTTCGCTCGCAAAGTATACCTGTACACCCTTCAAGACGTAAGTGCGTAGGCCAGGCTCGCAACCTATGTGTACCTGCTCGCAACCCGTTCCCGTCAGGTGCAAGCCCCGCCTCATCAAACCCCTTGACGCTTGACGTCTTCGTAGAGCCTTCTCGCGTCCGGGGCAAAATTAATTTCTGCTATTAATCGTTTCGCCTCGCTTCTGCTCGCAATTTGACCGAGTTCTCGTCACTTTTTTCGATATCCGATTTCGGATTCAGATTCGGCGGACCCAAAGCTGTATTTCGCCCGCGAAAACCGTTCCGAAAAACGTACCTTTATGGGGTATATTTTAATCGGAAAAAACGAGGTTTTTGTCGGACTTTTCGAGAAAACACGGTCCGTACTTTCGCATTTTTTTGGCGCATTTCCCGATACTTTTTTCGCGATCCGATCGCGCCGTCGTCTTTCTCGTTTCAAAACCTACGAAACCGGTATTTTTCCGGAATTTTCGACGGCCGTTTAGAGGGGTTGGGGAAGCGGGGAAGTCCAAAAAGCGCACATTAATTATTACTTCGACCCCCCTCCCGCCCTACGGCCCATGGTTCGGGTGGGATTAGAAAATTTTAAATTCGCTTATACACCCTATCGGAAAATCCCAAAAAGATCCCCCCACTCGTAGACTCCCCCCACTCAGCCGTTTGGCCGTGCATAGACACGACAAACAGACAGACAGACGGAGTTTCATTCTTATTAATAGTACTAGCCGCTCCGGCTCGCTACGCTCGCCTCCACGTCCGGAGGCATAATCTGTTATGATTATGTTTCTTTTGAGAATGCGGAGATGCTGCAATTGAGCTGTAAGTGGTAAATTTCATAACGGGCTGTGATGATCCACGTATTCAATGAAATTTTCATCAAAATCGGATAAAAATCGTGTATGTTATTCATATAATGATATTGTATAAATCAACATCGGCGCTAGTGGCTACTGCAACAATGATGAACTGTATCGTCAACTACCGTCAACTCATACAACTTTGTGCCACTTTTTTGGTTTTTTGAGCGTCAGAACTTTATTTGACGTTGTATCTCGTTGAAATGTTTACCCAAGATACTTACACATCTCAGTGATCAAATGTCGCTAAGGAAAAAATTCCATCTGTTCAGCGAATAGAATGGGAACTATTTATTCGTGGCACATTCATTACCCCAGGAAGGTACAACTTTGAGCCACCATCTTTTTTAGCCTATAATGAAATGAAAAACCTAATGTGGCTCATTGTGGCGGTCTGAATCTTGTTAATCAGCATGTTGACTTTGCAACGTAATACAAAAAAAATTTGCCCTCGGAATTTTTATTGTTTTTTCGATTTTTTAAACAAGGTGAATATAAAAATCAATGCAAGGCAACTTTCTGTTCGTTTTTATTATAAAATCTTAACAATTCATACAAAAATATCCCAACAAATCTTCAACTCGTCCAGCCACCTTTCTCCGATTCTGAGCACCCATTTTCTGTAAAAATACAACGAGAAAGCATTAAATTTTATTGCAGAAATAATAAAAAAACGGTGGCACAAAGTTGTACCCCTAAGTTCCCGTTTCTAACATATCTGGTCATATCATAGAAACAAACAAACTTCTGATAACACCAAATACTGTAATTGGTAGCTGACAGTATAGGGATGAAAATATGAACTTACCAGACTATTCAGAAATCCGCAGCATACTCATCCAAAGAAGACTCCCAGCACAAACTGAACAATTCCCTTTTAGTGGACTAGAGAAAGAGCTACCTTGCCGGCACTGAAATCCACAGGGAAGACTTGTGGAAGCGTCGACATCCTCTTCTACCATCCCGCTGCTCGTGGGAATTTTTTCGAACTAATAACTTCAAGTTTGTTACCGTTAGAGAGCATTAGGTTCAAAAAACGAGGTTGGCACAATGTTGAACGGGGTGCACAAAGTTGTATGAGTTGACGGTATTCTCCTATTCTCTATAACTAGAATTTTAAGCAAAATTGGACCAGTAGACCGTGAGAACGGACGTTTGGAAAGTCCAATGTTTGTGCTCCGAATTCGGAAGAAGACAAAAGTTGTAATGCGTCCGGAAAGGATTCCAGGTTTACTATTGTATTAGCAACTATTACCAATCTAATCACGACAAAAATCAAGGCACAATTTAGGGACATCACTTTTGTGTCACTGCTACAGTCATTAGATTCAAATGAAAATTCAGGAAAATATAGGTGGGTCATGGAACTGCAAGAATATCAGACAATTTGGCACCAAAATTAGTCTGAAAGGTAAGTTGTGAGTGAAAATTTCAATTTTCGATCAAAATATTTCTTACTTATAATGTATGAGATTTATGTATTTATGTATGTATTTATTTATGTATGTTAATGAGATTTTGTATGACTTATAATGGAGTAGCTATACAAATAATTAATACCTACTATACCATACATACACTATGTTGAAAACTTTTCAAATGAACTAATATAACTGTGACGACAGAATAATATATTAAAGGGAATAAGGTTTGGGTGTTGGATTTCGAACTTCGTACACTTCCTAACGTATCATTGATCTGAAGACGGTAAAAAGAAGCGCACCTACTTTCGGATCCGTGCGTGCGTGAAGGCAGGCATAGTTGTGGTCAGGTCATCTTCCATAAGGAGTCACATTCATTTCCTCCCATAGGCACTACGCTACTACTTTTGTTGTACTGTTAAAAAGATAAAAAATATCAAGTATGACAGTGGGTACGGACTAAGTGTGCACTGTCGGTAATTACCTTAAGATCTTTCAAAGTAGTGAAAACCTTCGGGAAACCGACTAGAAGCGGGTTTCGGGCTTCTGAAATCAATTGCCGTCTAACAGATATTTGGAAACTAAACCACGTCACAAAGATTTTGGGTGGCTACCATCTTTCGAAATGAAAGGAAATTTATTGAGGACAACCACAAGTCATTTCCCACATAATCCCTGAAAGTTTTATGAAAACTACATACCTACTCCGCACCTCAGCTGGAGTTTCCACCTTTGATTCCACTTAGAGCCTAACGGCTAAACATTAAAGAACATGGAATACGCTTTTACCTCTGGTGTCGGTAGTGGAAGATCTCTTTCAAGTTTCAAATTCCTAGGGTGGAAAGGGGAGAATTGAACACAGCTGACCAGGATTGGGTCAGTAATTTCATTTGACTCTGTTCCCCAAAGAGGCTCCCTGTCAAATTTAAATTTCCTAGGGTCACCAGGAGAGAATTTAACTCACTCAGCTGATTAGGAAAGAGCACACTATTTTATTCGTCTCTTGATGTGCCAGAGAGACTCCCTATCAAATTTCAAATGTAAGATGAACAAGAGAGAATGTTCCTAGCTCACTCGATGATCAGGAAAGTGCCCGTATTTGTATTCATCTCTTTTAATGTTGCAGAGAGGAAATTTAAGAAAATTTTTAGAAATTTAAAATCTAGGTTAAACAGGAGAGATCAGCTCACTCAGCTGATCAGGAAAGAACACTCAATTTTATTCGTATCTTAATATCCCAGAGAGGCTTCTACCAAAATTCAACTTCCTAGAGTGAACAGGAGAGAGTTTAGTTCACTCAGCCGATCAGGATGGAACCCATCATTTCATTCGCCTCTTTATGTTCCAGAGAGGTTCCCTACCAAATGCATTTATTTTGGGAGAGGTTTAGGCAGTGATGGTTTTTCCGCTACCTTCGTGAAACATTTTGTTCTCAAATAGAAGTATCGTTTTTTAAGCAATCCATCCCTATTCACGCTAATTTGCTGTAAAATATTGGAATCAGGTGAACAGAGCAAAATCTCTTACACAACTAGCTTACCAATTATATCTGACGGTTTGTTAAAATTTAGATGGATACTGAAGAAGTTCTGCGAGTTTGAAAAATCTCAAGGTCGTACATGAGCAATAACTAGGGGTACCAACCCACGTCAACCAGATTCATGTTAATCCATCTGACCTAACTCGCTCAATTGTAGGAAAATTTCATCAATAATAAAATTTGAGGGGGCTTACTGCTGTACTGAGGCCACAATTGATCATATTGCGATGCAATTCATTGGGAACCGTGTGTCCCACACAATTCTTGTAAATTCCATAAAAAATAAAAAGGCAATAATAGAGGGAGTTTAGCAGGTATACCTTGCGAGCGAAGCGAGCAACATCCCCGAATAATCTTTTTGTGGTTCCACGTAGTTTTATAAGATTTAATTTGTTTGTAAGAATTTCCAACAGAAAAAAACGTCTGCCAAGTTGGGTGGGCAGTATAACTTCCTCAAGCGAGCGAAGCGAGCAGCATACCCTACAGAAGTTAAACCTACCCTTAGAGATCTACCGTTTGCGAGCGAAGCGAGCAACATCCCCTACACACGTTAAACCTACCCTTAGGGATCTACCGTTTGCGAGCAAAGCGAGCAACATGCCCTACATGCCACACTTTGCGAGCGAAGCGAGCAAAATTCCCTACATGCCACATTTTGCGAGCGAAGCGAGCAATTCAATGGGGGGTCCGGGGGGCTTGCCCCCCGGCTGGACGTGGAGGCGAGCGTAGCGAGCCGGAGCGGCTAGTAACTTATAAATATAACCCGGATCTATTGACAGTTGTTTTATTTTCAAACTCATCGTCAGTACACTCGGCCCAACAACGGAACAACGACTCAAAACAGAACCCGAAGTTGAATTACGATCAGTTGAGAGTTTACCATTGAATACACCTTTCGCCAGCATGGAATGATCGAGTGGGAAGTTCGTGTACGAAAACATGCTTCCTACACCCAAACGCAAACAACTTGAAACTGACCTCGACCTGAGATAAACCTAAGAACTGAGAAAGTGGGATACGTTGTACGTCGTACGTTTTGAACGATGTCATAGGCTCCCCAACATTTTGTTCGAATTTCGTGTTAACCGAAAAAATCAAGATAATCACTGCGTTGAAGTGTAGGGAGACTGTAGGACGTAGGTACTCTAGAGAAACTTCGAAATTCAGAGAAGTTCAAAGTTTAGAACTTCGACTCAGTTTGTGTGTTTATGAACCTTGGAGTGGAAACATACAACTGTGGCTAGGTTACCTACCTACTTACTAGCTAATTAGTTCTCATAAATATAAACGAGATGTTCGCGAACAATCAAGTTGAGACACGAGACTTTTATATCCTGACTTGCTCTTTAGTTCGACAACCCACTGCGTGGCATTCCCATCGCTCCAGTGGCCATGAGATTTTACACAGATCAGTTTTCTGCTTAGATTAGTGATCTGGATGCTCGCTGCGCTCGCATCTCAAAAATACATAACATCAAGTAGTCAATCCCTTAGTAAGAATTTAGATTAGTTGGTCAGGGTCTAGAGTCTCGTGTCTCAAATTGATTGTTTGCGAACGTCTCGTTAAATATAATATTTCTAGAGTTGGAGTTCAATGCCTCGTATTAATAGTCATAGTTAAATCAATTACCTTCCCCAAGTCAACACCTATAGGACCATCGGGACCGGGAAAACTGTGTTAATGAGGAAGTACTGTACTACGAAAGAAGTTTGAACAACTCATGAAGTTAGCGATCAGCTTAATATAATCATTATCAATATCATTACATTTAAGATTAACAGTCACACAATCAAGAAGAGTCGCCAATTAGGTTGTATAGTACCATGTAAAATACATGTATTATTTGTTAAATAGTAAACTTTTAAGTAATTCAATAAATGAGCTTTCCACCCCATCGTGATTTGCGCTGAGTTCTATTGAATGTTGTGTACAACTAGCCTCGCACAGCTGGTTACGACGTGGAGTGGACGAGCATTCCAGAGGACTAAATCAATCAACTGCCTGAAGCGAATCAGTCTCAAATACTGAACCCATCTTGACAACGATCAATAATTAATTAACATATATGATTGTTCTAATTTCGCAGTAATGACGGCTTAACCATCACTAAGTACAATATCTGTAATCAGTAATCACACAATTATGCCAACAAATGGTTGCGAAACCACGCCCATTGGTGCTCTTTTCTGGTGTACCGCTAACAGTTTTTTTGGAGCTGGCAGTGAAAAACCGAACCCCCGCGCTTACCTACGACGCGGAAACAATTTGTTCACGTTCAGAAAGTTAGTTGTTGGCTCCAAAAATCTATGAAGCATTTGGCATTTTATATTTGCTATTACCGAATTCTTCCATCTCTCAATCAGTATTAATGTAAATTTTTGCCAGACTCATTATCTCTACAATTTGTATGCTACTTCGATAAAAAGTTTCGACGATTGAACATCAGGTAGTTTTCTATGAATCGTCGAACCAATAGACCCTATCTACTAACATAATCTTGAAACCCTTGCTACACTCATGAATGTCACGATTTTCTATTGATTTTGTTGCATTTTCTAGAAATCACGGTTCTAGGTTGTTCCATTTCGAATTCATCACTAGTAGATTGAATACGCTTTGCACGCAACAAAGTAAAATCCTCAAAACTGTAAAATAAAATACAATTTAAGATGAATACACTGTAAAATACAATATAATATAAATATTTATTTATTTATTTAATGTATTTGAACATGTATGTTCCTTACATTCGAGCATGCTTAACAAAAAATTCATAATTGTAACAGTTGTAGTGTGAACATCATTAACGCAGTGTTTTCAATACCCAGTTGAACCAGCTATAAGAGTACAAAATTTAGAAAATGATCGTGGTGTCCAGTTACATGATTTACTCTCAGTTAATGATAATCTATTCAGTAACACAGCGTTAGTAGACATTTCAAATATTTTATAAATTACAAATTAATATAACATTCATTATTAATTCAGCTTATTCTCTTTACCTTATAAATATTGGAAACAAAAGTCAAATAAAACACACAATGAACTTCATGAATCATTTCAAAAACATTCAAGCAGTTAACACAGGCAGTACCAGTATATATAAGTAAAAGTACCAGTAAATATAAATGTAAAATACAATATAATATACAATATAAATAAAAAATAAAATAAGATACAATATAAAATAAAACCCAATATAAAATACTAAAGAAATTAAAATGTAAAATACGAAATAAAATTCAATATAAAAGAAAATATAAAATACAATATAAAACACCTACACGATAAAATACAATGTAAAATACAATATAAATAAAATATAAAATCCAATGTAAAATAAAACACAATATAAAATCCTCAAAACACAGTATCAACTTACAAGATAATTACTAATGAATCATCGTATCTCACTTTCTTATATTTATTCTCCTGCATAACAATGTACATTTATGATCCCCACAATGAGGGTACTCAGGAATGACATTGAAATGTAAGTAATTGTTTTAGCGAAGCGTAGGAGCGTTGTCGGGATAATGTAGGAATTGAAAGGTAATTGGTAGGATATCCGAGATCGAAGCGATCCTCTTTATTTGACTCACGCCATTTCCCGGGGCGGAACCGTTCCGGTTTTAGGGGTTGACGCGGCCTAGGGTTTTACTTCGCTTTTCCCCACAAGATTCTGGGGCAAAGGAAGCCGTTACCGAAGCCATCCCATGTTTATATAATTCACGAGCACGAGAAATCGCTTCTATAGGTGTAACCCACCCCACATCTTGGGTAGAGACTGGGGAACATAACCGTGTGCGATGATTGCGTTTGCCTTCGTAACACAGATGCTGAGAACACTCCCAATTGCCACTAACGGTGGGTTACTGGAACACAAAAGCCTTCACCTTCTTCGCAACTACGTACTTTCGCATCACATTTCCACGTGTAATGTGATGAATTCTTCCAAAATATCTAGATGATTTGGAATGTATTGTAAAAATGAGGGTGAGAAAGTAAATATTGACAGAATTTTGGGTTACCTGGTAAGAACTTTGGTCTTAGATATAGACATGATTATTGTGTACATACGTATATGTTTATTGATCGACAAATAATAATAATAACACATGTTATTCATGAGCATTTAACATTCACATTAATGCGAGATAGTGGTCTGGTGTAGAATTGGTAATTGTGGTTCAGTAGCTGTTGGAGAAAGGAGGGGCTTGATGTGAATAACTAGGCACAGTGTGTGGTGTTTATGTAAATATACCAGTAAATGCCTTAACGAAATGGGATACTGCGCCGTCATAAAACCCAATGAGTTCGTCTGCACTTCGCGAGCATTTACGATCTCTATGGACACTCAAATGGAAAAGTCAGGGAAAACCTGGAATTGTCAGGGAATTCTTCGCGTCGGAAAGAGTCAGAGCAATGTCAGGGAATTGAGGAAAAACCATTTTTTTAAATGAAAACTTTGTGTAATAATTTACAGTGTTTTTAGGTAAATTCTAACTGCTAAACAATCAAACTTCAATACCGCACTTAATCATGCTACATATTATTTCATAGGTGAGTTATGCGAATGGCAAAAACAATTATCGAGTGGTGGTTAAACTGTCCAATGAGTAAGAGTAAGAGAGGATATGTCTTTGGCTCCTCTGTTTACTACATCACCTAGTAGTAAACCACATGTAAGAAAAATCAACAGAGTATTGAACTAGGAGCAAACCCAGCAGAGTAGTGGATTCATCCAGTGAGAGTCCCCCCATCAACTAGTTTGTATAGGTACATAAGCTACGACTTGGCCCATGAGCTACAAAATTGGCCCAATGTGGAGTCTTGTAAATAACATACGGCTTAAACATGTATCATGTTTTAGTCTGGGGTCCTAGCAAATTTTGCGAGTCAATTTTTTTTTCCGCGCACGAAACATATAGTGTTACAGTGATTTCCGCCTACAACCGAGTCGTTGCTAGGGAAATGGTACTTCGTCGTTTTTCATCCCACAAAATTCGTTGACCATTCGTTCGAAAGCTCTCGATTTATCCAACAATATTATGTTAACTACTGCGAAGTGCGTATCCAACAAACTGAGTTATGAGCATGGTTATATAAATAATTGTTTACACACAGGTGATCATTCTCAATAATTGATATTGTGAACATGATTGCAACCGCTTGTTAATTTCGAATCAATATCGAGGAGAAAACATGATACATGGTTGAAATTTTTGGTTCTAGAACAGAAATAAGCATTATGGTTTTTTTTTTTTTTTTTTTTTTTTTTTTTTTTTTTTTGTGGGACGGCAAATCAGGAAGTTATATTCTCTCTAGCAACAATTTAGTTGTAGGTGAAAATAAGCGTGACATTTTTTGCTGTTGGACAAACATTTGGAATTACCCTCAGAGCAAATCAGAGCTAAGAAATATCTATCATATATATATATATATATATATATATATATATATATATATATATATATATATATATATATACCTATATTTTTTTTTCTTCATTTTAAATTAATAAAATTTGAGCTTCAACATATCGCTTCAGACAACAAAGTGGGAGCCGTAAAATATTAAATAAAAAGTCATGCACCACTCTAAATAATGGTCTGCTATTCAAAAAATTATTTTGGATTTCTAGCTTTCTCTAAAGTTTTTATTGATTTTTTCGCACATATTAATGAAATTCAAGGACATTTTTCAGTTCGATTTTGTGAATACATTTTTGAATGTTCTAATTTAGGCATAGTTAATGAACTTCATTCGAGTAATATTTCTCTAAAAATGTAAAGTTAACGATTTTGAACCGAATTGGCCATTTGGTACTTTTTACTAAGTTTTTAAGGTTTTTAGTTACCGTAAGTATGAAGGTACTCAAAACCATTCCTTTCTTGGGAGTCATCGTCTAACTGCGATTTTATGAAAATTGGTAATACATTCTTTCACAAATGCAATTACTTAAAAAAAATGTATCTTTTTTCCCATGCTTCACTTTCATTATTTACCACCAGTATGCTGGAGTAGGTTGTTTTTAACACAGAATGTGTTTTAGCCATGGACTAACTAGCCGAAAATGGAACGCGGGATGGTAACGAAATGTGTGACGTACATGATTTTCACGTACAACCGAGCCGTTGGTAGGGAAATGGAACTTCCGCAATTTTAATCGCACAGAAATCGTTCACCATTCTTTGGAAAGCTCCTGATTTATCCAACCATATTATGTTAACTACTGCGAAGTGCGTGGCCATCAACCTGAGTTATGAGCATGGTTATTTGAATCAATTGTTTACACACAGATGATCATTCTCAATAATTGATATTGTCAACATGATTGCAACGGCTTGTAAATTTTCTTATGATTTTCACGTACAACCGAGCCGTTGGTAGGGAAATGGAACTTCCGCAATTTTAATCGCACAGAAATCGTTCACCATTCGTTGGAAAGCTCCTGATTTATCCAACCATATTATGTTAACTACTGTGAAGTGCGTGGCCATCAACCTGAGTTATGAGCATGAATAGTAAATGAATAGTAAACAATGACGCTTGTTTGGTTGTCACTTGGTTGCGCGACAACGCAAACACATTCTGTGTTTCAATAATTTCGTCCGAAGTATGTAAATAGAGGTAACCGGGGGTCCAGGGGGCTTGCCCCCTGGCGAGGCGCGGAGCGCCGAGTTTTTTCTCTCTCTTGAATTATACCATTCTTGTTTTAGAAGCACTAAAGGTGGCGCGTTATACTACTACTTTAAAATGTCGAGAAAAAAATATTTGACTGCTATTTTTTGTCAGGGAAATCTGAATTTCGGTCAGGGAAGAGTCAGGGAAATTTCAGGGAAATTTAAAATTTCCATTAGGGGGCCACCCTGCACATGCTGGATGCGCGCAGGATGGCAAAGGCTATTCTTGCGCAAATCCATCCTCGTACCACACCTTGCGGCCGACCCCACCTATCGCTCAATCGCTCATCCAGCTCCTTCAAAAACTGCCCATTTGTTGTGCAAAGTGAGCATCAACCGAGCTGACTGGACTTCAACTTTTTCAGAACAACTTCATGTGCACATTTTTTTCTCTTCTTCTGATGCAATGAAAACTGCTGCAACAGGGTGGGAAACACAGTCAGTGACAGTGACACGTACATCAAATAACGCCCCTGTGGTTCCCTTTGATCGATAAATATCATCAAACCAGTTCTCATCAGCACTTAGAACCTTGCGGGTGATATTCATTCCCTACTAGTCAACATCATTGGCATAGAAGATCGGCAGTCAGTCATACCAACGCGATATTAAGGCTTTCCTTGATGTATGAAATTTTAATGTGTAATGCGATGAACTGTTTCAAAACTTGTAGATAATCTGGAAAGTATGTTGAAAATGAGAAATGAAATAGTTGTCAATTTTGCACTCAATCTCATTAATAAACTAGACGTGCACGCGCAAGCAAGTATCTACACTGCTTGCAGATACATCGGTACTTGGATATGTCTTAAAACACTGTCACTGACACTTATTAATTTACACCATCTTGTTACGGCTGTCACGGGTTTGAGATCATGAGCGGTGAAGCGGGGCTGAGATGTTCACGGGTTTGGGATCGAGAAAGCCACGGATTTGGTATCAGGGAAAGAGAGCGGGTTTCCGACGGAACTTGAACTTTCCTGTGTTCGATAAGGAGTTGAAAGGTCCGCGGTGATTTCGATAGTTTCAGCCTTATGATCTCAGTTATTATCCATTCACCGCCGTTCGCTGGAGTTTTTTTTTTCCGTCCGGAGCAATATTTTCAATGGATGTTGTAATAAGTGATACTTTAACAAGCCGGCGTGGAAAAAAGTTATTGTTATTGATGGCTTCAAGTATTCACAGTTTTGCACGCTGTTGGACAGGAGTGTCAAATTTCGGTGCTATAATAGGAGGAACTGCGGGAGAAGTATGCCAATGACCAGGACATAATGAAGTATCTGTCGAGCGTGAGCACCTGGTACGGTCCGTCGAACGAAGACGAGGAATGACGACGACGTGAAACATTTTTGACGTCAATGAAAATATTCATTCAAATGTTCTATGTGACATTATCCAGTTATGTACCTACATCTCAATAAACGAACGTCTGTCATGATCCCAAACCCGTTGCTACTTAATTATTTAATGATCCCAAAACCAATGCGGTGTGATCCCAAGCCCGTGACGGATTTGGTCCCACGATCCCAAACCCGGACCTGCCCTTCTTACAACCTGGTTATCAACCCCAATTTTGTTATCGGTTGTTACGTCACAATTTTCGTGACGTTATTTTATTACAATCGGAAATGTTTGATTGATCCCAAGCCATAAGACATATCCTTGTCAAACAAAGAGATATTGGTATTATTTTCTTTCCAAGCATCGATGACCTGAATCGTATGAATTCTTCCCGAGAAGTGGGTTATTAAACTGAGTATTTTCGTGGTCTTCAAACCGCTGTCGACGCTACAATTTCGGACGATCCGACGCCTGGGACCGTTAACATGTAAATGTTTCAGCCGTACAAGGTCGCGTGGAATGATATTGATCGCTCCAATAGGGAAGGACTCGGTTGTCTAGTCTAGTGAAGAACCATCAATTTTAGATCAAGAGACTCTGAATCGCGTTCTATTTCGGTAAATGCTTGTGGGTCAGATTTTACAAGTTCCCTTTAAGCGACCGTTGTCTCGAAATGAACTAACAAACACCACCGATCCAGAGATCGTTTGACTCAATCCTAGTTATTTTCCTTAAGCATGACTTCCAAATAGAAGGCTGGCCTATTTCCCTAACTTAAATGGATTATATTGGGAGTGTTAAACCATGAATGTGAATACGACCTTTTGAAGGTTCCCAGAAGGGTTGTCAGAGCTAGGGGTTGTTATAACTTTTCTCCTCACTTATGAACCACTGAGAATAGCCCCTACATTGGGTAAATATTATAGAAATTATACATAATATTACAAGAACAACAGATTTGTAAATTCCTGAAAATGCTATCGTTTGGAAAGTGTGAAAATGATTACTGTTATATTGATTTTACGTTTTTCAGCAAGCTTAGACGTCACCATTAAACAGATAATGATGGAATTCATTGCGATAAATCTTCCATTTAAAAATTGCATTTAAATCGTCTAAAAGCTAGATTAGATTTGCCAGTTACTAGAATTTCCATACAAAAGACAGACTGACTGATAGAATAATTCTACAACACTCTACAACGTAATATGGAATTTAGAAGATATGTTTGCTTTCCACATTCTAAAAATCATGCAGCTGCTCTTTGGAGAGGAATAGTTTCACCTTCATTTATTTGGAGACGCTGTTGGACGCCTTGCCGAAAAATATGTATATTGGAGGTACACCGCTCTTACTTTCTGAGATTTATGAAGATGCATAAGTCCTTCCGAATGTCTGTAAAAGACATTGTGAGGGGTTTTAATGGTTGCACAGAATTATGCTTTCTTTACTTCAAACAAGGCAGCCCAGACAATTACCACAACAGACATGCATGGGAGGTTTTGAAGTCTGACATACAGACATTTATTCCGGCAGTTGCTGCTTACAAGCAGTTGCTGCTTTCTCCTGCTTCACTCTTACCGGTAGGCCGATCCAGGTGCAAAGTGCGCCAGCCTTATCCATAGTACTGGAATTAATGTGCATACTGCGCTTTGGGCTTCCCAGATTCGAGCTGAGGTTACCTTAACCTGAACGAAAGGCCTTATGGATTTCAGTCACGTGACTCAGTGTTTGCTCCACAATTTGCATTCCAGGGAGGTAGGAGGGATTCCATTTTTAGTGTCATTGTTCCATATTGTCTGAGTTTCTCTGCATTTGGGAGGACCACATTCGCTCTCGGCGTTACAGGCTCTTTCTCATTAGGGCGTTCAATTTTTGATTACCAGCAAGAACATGGCATACAATCTTTTAATTTAATTTTCATATCATCAAGTTTTTTGGTATTTAAGATTTAAATTATCTGAAAAGACCTAGGAATATCCCAAGCCGTATAGAATTACAGTAGCTTTGTTGTACTATAAAGTGCAATTTGTAGAATTATTCAGTAAACTTGTTTTTCTTCTTCTACTTCCAAAATATCTTCGCAATGCATTTGATATCTTGGTAGACTCTGGCGCAGTATAAATCAAACACTCATTATTAGAAGGATTCCAACGAAAAATCAATCCTAAAAAAAAACTGGCGACGGGATCAGCATGAGGTAACAGCTTAAGAGAAGATAAACGTGCAGGAGATCTGGAAGTTCTGAATTGAAACTTCCTGGGATATCGATGACGGGAAGCCTCAGTTGACACGAGGAAGTTCCATCGAGGCGGAAATGGAGGCAGGCCAAGCTGGGATCAAGATCTTGGCAAATACCGAGATGGCTCACGGTTATTCGTCGAGGCACCTCTTAGAAATGACAGCAAATCACGATAAAAAACGTCTGACAAGTTGCGTGGGGAGTATAGCTTCCCCAAGCATTGCAACATGGGCGTATAGAATTAGTTTAATTAAGTTCGAATCGAAATGATTGAATGCTAAATAGAACAGTAAATATGGGACGACATGCTAACATACGAAATAGGGTTATAACTAATGCTTGCGCGTTGTTGTTGGTGCGTATACCGCAAAAAGTAAACCACCGTCTAGAGTATATATATATAGCAATGGAATTGGTTTACAGGATAACCGGCACATCCTTTGAATGTTTCTTCAAAATCGGTCCGTTACCGGTAGTGTCGGAGTTTCAACCAATATTTGCTGTTCATGCTCAGTAGTTCTATTACTTAACCAATATCGATGTAGTCCCTAGAGGGCGTCATTCTAGAGCATATACCCAACAACTCTCTGAGTTTGAACGAAATCGAACTGATAGATCATGAGGAATCGGCGTTGTTAGAAATTCACGTACTTGCGCATGCGGACAGACCACTTTAGAAGGTATATCGCACAATCCCTGATCATTTCATCACAATGAGAGCTTGCTATAGGAGTTCTTTCTATCGTCGGCGTCCACTCTTGACATATTTATTATTCATACTTTTATAGACAATTTCACTGGTGTTTTGAGTTATTCCAAGTAATACATAACTTTCGAAAAACGGGTGAATATTTAAACGGCAAATGCTGGGCTACCGTCAAGTGTACAGAACGAAAAAGGTTAAAGGTATACTTACAGATGTAGTAATGTATTATAATAGTTCGAATAAGTTTTACACGTAGAAATGGATAATTGGTTCGGAAATTTCAATGAATCATTTTCTCTTGTATCGTATCCATGAACTATAGGACAACCGCCATTCAAAGCATGGAGAAATACGAAATATATTCGCAACGCAGAAAGAGATTTAATTCGTTCTGTTGAATATTCATGAAGCAGATTGGCATTCGGAAATAACCAGGAATTAAATTTGTAACAGTGCTTAGTTGGGAAATATCCCCAATATTGAGGTCACGCATCCGAAATGACCGACGTCAATAAATTGTTGAATCCTCCAAACCATTACAATTTTAAATTTATCTCGATTATGCATTAAATAAATTGATGTGTTATTCAAGAATTATTTCGAATTACGTATTTATTAAGATTTAGTTATGCAGTCCACACTCAATCTAATCAATGTAATCGATTGGAGCTTTTTTGGCGTATCATTTATTTGTTTGGTACTCGAAAAAACGGCAAGTTAGATAGGTGTATCATTTAAAAAGCGCATGCTAATGTATCTCGGCGGTGCTATAGTATTTCCAAATGTCCCATGGACTGAGGAGGGTTTGTGGATCTACGGAAGAGATCGAATGATTCTCCGTGTTCGACAAGACGCAATAGGGCCTTTCTTAATTGGTCCATTATGTCCATTGTGGCGTAAGTGATAGAAATTGTGAGAATTCACCTCGACTAAAAACCTATGTTCTATCGCTAAGCACCAACTTGGCTGAGAGTAAGCAGAGTAACTTGGAACATAACTGTTGGAGAAGTGGTAAACACATTGGTTCTAAACATTCCTAAAGTGTTAGGGGTTCTGTGATTTTACGAGCGGAACTGTCCGGCTTTCTTCGGCTTTCGGCTTTCTTCTAGGTTGCTGTTTATCTCTATCGTCTTGTAACCGGAAGGTCTTGGCGATGCTTGCTGCAGACACCTCCAGCCATCAGTGGTTATTGGTGTCTACGCCGAGGACCGTCATTGAGCAACATTGATGTCACCGGTTCTGTCCCTAATTGATTTGAAGTTGGAAAAGCGAGGGAGGAGAGTCCTCGAATCTTTAGACTTGCTGAGGGAGAAAAGGAGAGGAATTTTTGAAGGTATTGCGTTGTTAGTATATGGAACATACTTACCTCTAGGTGGGTGACCCACGCGTTGGTTAAGCATCCTGAGGAGAATCGTGGTAAGGTTTTGAGGTATGCAGAGGAATGTCACACAAGGATAGAGCAATGGGAAGACAATGACCAGGCGTTGGAAAAGTGGGGGAGAGGGTCCTAGAATCTTTAGACAAGCAGAATGAGAAGAAAGTAGGATCTTTTGGAGGTGTTGGGTTGTTGGGATGTGGAACACACCTACTTGAGGGAGAGATCCACACTCTTCTTTAGCAACCTATGGAAAATCATACTAAGCAGGTTGAGGAATGCAGAGGAATGCGACACTATCCACTATGTGGCTAGGAGAAGGGGAAAACAAATAACGGATGTTGGAAAAGTGAAGGAGCGGGTCTTTGAATCTTGTGACTGGCTGAAGGTGAAGGGAGGTGTTATGATGTTGGAATCTGGAACACACCTATCTGAAGGTGGGTAACCCTTGTCCTAGAAATGCATCCTATGTGGTTAGGAGAAGAGGAAGACAAAGATCAGGTGTTCGTACAGTGGCTACTCTCTAGCTTGCTCTTCCAACACCTTCATTTCCTAGCCTCTACCTGTACCCCCCCCCCCTCCCAACCTTCCTGGTGTTGAAACATATTTGGATGAAATATTATTTTTCAACAGTACCCAACCAAGTCCTCCAGAATACTCAATACGTCAATAATGTTGTACGTGCGTCAGACTCTATATTTTTCGCCAGTCTTGAGTTCAAAGTAGAACTCTTGGATCAGCAGAGTTGTGAATATGAGGCTATCTATACATTATAAAATATGTCATTTCCCACACCTATTCTTTATTCAGAATACTTTGTGATTCTAATTGTATGCATATGAAGTCAAAGGTGTTACTGATAGAAGCAAACGTTTTCCCCCCTGTATGGCTCAAGGAAGAAGATGGTGTTATTGGCCTGCAATTTTTTCTGGAACACCCTCGAAAAATGATTCACGACTGTATATGATTCTGTCTGTCACCCCTGTTTCACTCAGTCTATGTGTACTTATACGTACATGTCCATCTATAGGTAACTGATGAACAGCTTAGTGGAACGGTATGCTAAAATGCATATTTGGTGTTGGTTTTTCGTATACGAACAAATATTTTTTCTAGGATACATAACTGCAACTTCAAGAGTTAGAGTAGAAAACTGTATTCTAATAGTACCCTCGAATCTTGAATTTTAATAATATTTTTGATGCCCTAAAAGTCCTCAATCAGTCAGTTTGTATTTTTATGATTTTACAAAGGATACCCTAATAGTGCACATAAAAACTGAATGTATGTTAAGAAAGTTGGGTGAAGCTTCACGCCTGATGACTTTTTTCGCGTAACGTTAATGTTACCCCGCCGTTTGAGGATCAATACGAGCCGCGGAAAAGTACGTAAGGTAGAGCAAAGCCGGGAAGAAAGCCCGAAGGACCCGCCACCTGCCTCCTGGTTTAATAAGGTCGTATAGAATTCTCAGTTTATTACGAAGGCTCAAAGGAGCGGAGAGGGAGCCATTCATTCCTGTGCATACAGTAGGAATGGAGTCGAGGGGCTGGGCACAAAAAACCTGTTCCTTACCTACCGAGACCTTCCACTTGTGCCGAATCAAGTCAAAACCCACAATGGAGGCAAAGGGGGCCAACTCAAGTGGAATGAAATTAAGTATGGTTGTTCACTTCAAAGTGAGAAAGCACCCTGCAATATTAAAGTCATAAACCATGGAATAATTGGTTAGAATAGATAAAATATCTACATTATCCACACTAATACATTTGATTTCCATTGAAAATAATGCAAGGTTCTCCTCACCAACGTACCATGTCCAATTTAATAACACTCCAAAATGATGAAGTTTTGT
Organism: Adelphocoris suturalis; assembly: GCA_030762985.1. NCBI lineage: Eukaryota > Metazoa > Arthropoda > Insecta > Hemiptera > Miridae > Adelphocoris > Adelphocoris suturalis. Next base: position 47,632,588 of record CM061044.1, read on the forward strand.
AAATTATATCGGTTTTGGTACAAAATTCCAATTAGTCAGTTCTGTCAAAACTGCCACCCACAGCTTGATCGAAGATGATAGGGAGACTCTCCGGGACATTACGGGACAATAATTGAAATGAAGCCCTTCTGCCGATCTCCACTTCCTCCTAGACCCTCTTATGCACATCGAGGTTGCTCGTAGGATTGAGAAAGCAATTCGTGCTCTCATCCAACCCATCATCATACTCTGAGGCTTCTACCAACAAACCAAAAGCTTTTTAGCCATAACTTTCAAAAAGTTAGCCATTTGAGGGGCAAACACAGGATCGGTAGAGCTCACCATTGGAGTAAATGTTGAATGTCGTTGAAAACGAGCATCATTGTACTTCCTCTTCTTTTCATCTTCATCTAATTTAAAGACGGCAGATACTGAACGGGAAGTATGAGAGGGCGCATCTGTGTCAATGACACGGATATCAAAGATGGCCTCACTCTGTCGTTCCCCCCTGTTTATTGATTATTATAATACCTACCGTATTATATCAAAAATATTAAACATGTTGTCTTGGTATGGAGCTATAGACAATAGTGGAACTCGAAATGGACACTCATCTCTCGGAGATAGTTCCAGCAGAAGAAGAAGAACTGGAAATAAAGTATAGCTTTTATTTGTTTACATTCGAAAAAAATGAAATTAGTAAAATTGTTGCCTTATAGTTTCTTAGTTGTTTTTTTTTTTTTTTTTTTTTTTTTTTTTTTTTTTTTTTTTTAAATTTATTGTCAACTCTTTGTGTTATAAGTACACTTTGCGTTTTGCTAATATGGTATTTTCTACTTAATTACAGTAATGGAACATGTACGGAGGGTACTGTCCAGCGACAGGCCTCCTTAGTTAAGTGTTATACATCCACGGTTATATCCCTCGTGATATACCACCCAATATCATCCCAACTTTTTTAAGCTGGTTGTTATTTGTAATGTGCGGACATCTAGTTGATTATAATTTCTTCAATCTTGTGCAGTACAAAGACTTTAGGTTTGATGTTCTCTCCCACTGTTACGTTGGCCGTTGCATTTCAGTGTTATCTATGATGATCCCCCACCATCAAAAGTACGAGCCTGAGGGCAATGTATCCATCCCATCCTTTCCCCCTTCACCGCTCGCTCCCAGGTCTGCATAGCTGGTATTGATCCACAAACTGCGAGGTAACGTTAGCGTTACTTCTAAAAGATGGGTGCTTCCCGCGAACCTGATACAGTAAAGGACTTGCTTTGTACAGTCGAGACCACCGCGAGATAAAACGAGGCCCGAGGGAGGGGGGGGGGGGCTTTTCTTATCCTCCTCCAAGCTTCGATATTCTCTCGCTATCCGTTTAAAGCGAAGCTCAGGAATTATTAGGCTTTTAACGTCCTCGGGCTAATGCCCACTTACTAAGCATAATTTAGTGAAAAACGTTTGCATACAATATGACCATCGATCTATAATACCAGACACACCAGAAATCAGCCATATCCAGAGAAACTGGATAAAACAGGAAAGGATGTCGTCCAAACAAAAAAAGAAAGATAATAATAATAAAAACTTCAACACATTATTCATATCATGCTGCTAAATTAAAACAATAAGAAAAGCGTTGTCTATTTATTTATTGATTCTAAACTCAAGTATCGTCTTCATTTGTATTTTTAAGTATAATATAACTATTAAGTTATTTTATAAAATGTTATGAAATTTTGTTGCCCCTATTCAGCTCCATTTTTTGTAAAATTCATTGGAGAGAGACGTCCCCACCACTTTCTTAACACGTAGGTATCCGATATTATGAGTATTTAAGCAGTGGGAAACTATTAAAATTCTTATTGGACGGTATTTTAGCATCCCCTAAAAGAGTAATATCTTTATAAGATGGCAGCTGTTTAGTGAAAATACCTACCTCTTATCCAGAGAATATCTCATTAATTTCAAGATATACAGTTTATAATGTGATGTACTACTAAACTACTTTTTTGTGTGCATATTTTGTTTCTTTCAACATCTGAGTTATGAAAAAATATTAAGAACTGATTTTATGGCAGTTTATGAAAATCGTTCTGAACTTTTTCACTAGCTGATAACGGACAGACACACATATGTATCCATTTTCCTGATTCGGTAAGATAATGTTGTCCTGTTGTTGGTGTGTTGATTTTGAGGGAGTTCCAGACAAATTTTCCCATGATGTTTACATAACTTCAGTAGTACAAGGTAAACGAAAGCCTTTACTTAATATCATTGATGATATTTTATTGTAGGCCGTTATAAGGACTGGTGAAGGTTTTGTAGTTGGGGCGGTACTAATAATTAAATTGAAAGAGCCCGGTGAGTTAGAAGGCACATGCACATATGGGTAGCTGAAAAAGAAAATAAAGGGTGGTCCCTTTTGCAAGCCAAATCCTGGGGGCTTACAAGGGTCAAGCTGGGCTTTAGACTGGTCGGGGTAGCCTGGGCATAGCCCTTGTGAATTATTCCGCGTGGTGTTGGCAGCACCCTTCGGAGTTTGACTGAAGTCTAGAAAGGTGACTGGGTGGTTTCTTTAAGAAATGCCATCTGTTTAGGTGATATTCTGATTCCTGATCCTTGGAGTCTTTAAAATCTGGACAAGCTATATTTGACTGGTGGGAACTGTGGGTAGATTGAACAGGCATGGGATATCGTCATTTTTACTGCTGACTGGCGACTCATTCACCAGTCTATCATGAAGTTTTCGGTGTCCCCACGTCAACGTTCACAATAGAACTATCATCCTAGCGTCGCTATCGGTTTTTGTGTATAGGTACAGAACAGCAAAATAATTCTGTATCTTCTCAAAGCATTCCATCTATTTATTTTTGTTTTCATGCTGATTGTCAGGGTGGACTACAGAAATGAAAGTGATATGGACTATGCAGCTAATAGAGACTACATTTTGACTATACACATAACCCGTTCATACCGTGCTTATGTTAATTACCATTTACCAGGTTAAAAATCCAAAAACGTAGCTTGGTGACTCGATAATCAGTCACCAAGACGAGTTTTTGGGATTTTCGGTACCTGGAAGTGAACGTATATGAACGGTATGAATATGTTACTACAAGGTAGTTGATAGCGTTGTATCCTTCATAGATCTGGAAGAGCCGAGTATTGCCCACTTGAACGAGATTAACCTCACAAAGATTGGAAATTAATGGAAATTAGAGCTCATCAACTTTCACCTGAACGATGCACGAGTTTAAACTCCTGCTGAAGCAGCTCGAGTTAAACTCCCAAAATCCGACCAGTTACACTTGCTAATCTCCGTTAGCCGTGATAACATAGATTTAGAAAACATCCAGTTGGACTCGCAAGTTGGAATGGGTCTACCACGAAATTAATCTATAAATATACCTACATGGTGTGCATGTGTTTTATTGTTTAAAACTATAATAGTTTTAATCGTGGCTTTAATTAAGGCTTTCTGAGCCTTTACAGTGGTTTTAATCGTGAAGATTCACAAAACAGCCGGTGCCAGTTCCAAGTGCCTTCCATGTTAGACAGGCGATTTTATATGGGTATATCACGAAATTTATATACGCACATGCGTACACGCTTTTATTTAGCGACGGCACCGAAACCATAGGGGTTACTTGGGATAAATGCCAAACCACCCTTGATAATTGCAACAAATTGATTCATCATTTAGTATAATTTGTTCTGCCCGGGAGAAGAAATTACCACAAACGGAACGTGACCCATTCATATTTCTAGGAGCAATCCTAACTCAATTCGGTAGTGTTCAACTAATTCGTGAATGACTACTACAAATTATTGACAGTTTTTTTCCTCATTCTTGAAAAGAAACTTTCTAGAACTGCAATCTATCGATCCAGACAAAGGCTCAACTAAATGTTTTCGGAGCGTTTTGTAAGGGCCGGGGGATGGAAAAATATATTTGCGACCTTTACTGCACTTTACCACCCCGCTGGGCGAGAGAATAACTCCTAGCTCTGAAATTCTTCACCTACTGAGGGTACCTATGTAGAATCGATACCACTCAGCTCAAGAACATCTCTTCTCAAGAGATCTCAATTTTTATAATGTTTAGCCCTTTAATACAACCCTTTGGGGTTGATAAAAATTGATGCCAAGCTTCTAGGACCATCTGGAACCCAAATGTGATTCTTAACACAAGTTTCATATATTTTGGTCTACTATGTTTGGAGGAAAGCCGCGGACGGACAGATTTTTTTTAAATTTTATTCGATTTTTGGATTCTACTTATTTTGAAACGTAAACCAAAAACTTTTCAGGGGTTGTCGGGGGGGAGGGGAGGGGTTTGTTAAAAAAAATTTTTTCTTGGTCGATTACAAAGGTTCATTATTGAAAATAATAAACCAAAAGGCGAATAAGAGTCTGAATACACAATTAGAGACATGCCTGCTTACGAACATCCAAGCTACAAGAACTACTGGCTTGATGAGTAATTTGCCTCCTCCATCCCCAAAACCATCTAGAGAGGAGTGGGGGGAGGGGTGAAAATAGGCGGCATGGGGTCACTCAGGACCCCTGATTGTTCGAGGAAGGTTAGACATAATCTGCATTCTTTTACCCGTAGTCAGTCAGTCTGTGACTCTCTCTGAGGAAAATATCCTATAGCGTAACTTCAGGAAATTTGGCTATTAGACTGCTCTGATATCTTCCGTGATTTTTAGTGATAGTACATCGTTGGTGATAGCCACTGGCATCGATCCTTTCCAGCACGCATACAGTGGCACCTAGCAGGCAGCAGTGAGCTGTGCTCTATTCAGGCTTAAATGCCAAGTCGATTGTTTACATAGCAGTAAGCGGGAATGGCCATACTCGCGCATACGCAGGATCAAACTTTGATATGTTTTTTCATGGTTGAAATGTCGAGGCTCCTCCACTACGCATAGTTAACGCACCGACAAGCTGCCAACAGAGCACCCTATAGTACTTATATACAGCTTCCCACTAGGTAACCGGCTGGACAACCAGCCGAGCATGAGCATATGAACAGCCAAGTGTCTTCTTACCTAAAATCATGGCAAGATACGAGGAAAATTTCCAAATTGTTAACGGAGAATCGTTACATTAGTCAGATTCTTTTCATCAGGATCTACTACTTGGAAGGATCTGGGGTGTCACGATGACCCGAGATACAGACTTTCGTCCATCAATGGCTGATCTCGATCATAATCATCTCCTCCGTCCATTCGAACTCTGTCAACTCCCTGAACCATCAGTCACGATCATTAACATCTGAGATCAGCACGCGCTCGCGAGGTTCATATACAAACAGCAAATCCAATCTTAGAATCCAAATATATAACCCACGATGAGACCAATTCCTCAGTACTAATGCTAAAAAAACAAAAAACAAATATACTTGGGACGGATATCTAATATCTATCTGCACCTAGTCATAGTGCGTATTTGGTTGTATAAGTATTTTAGAAGCGAAGCTTTTATTCGGACGCACCCCCTCCACCGCTAGGAACGCTCGCCGCTCGGGGAGTCTCCCCGTGAAAATCGTCATGGCCCGAGCGTCAGTCATAATCCGAACTGTCCCGAACGATCCCGATTCTACCCGAGGCCTCCCCCGTCTTTCTTTCTCTACTCTTCGACGCCAATAATCACTTTCATAGAATATAACAATGAGAATAATGGTGTATAAATTACTGAATGTACTTCTGATCTTGATGAACAGGCAAATAATTAAGCTTTGTAAATGATTTGGAACTTGTATGTTATATATTGTATGTGAGAACATGTATGCAATAAAACTGATTTTGCAAAAATTGAAGGATGCAAATTATTAAAATTATATGAAATTAATTCCAATTAGAAGAGATTGTTTATGAGTTTGAAAATGAAAATACTCATAATGCTATTCTACGCTTTATGATATAAAGCTTCGCTTCCTTCGGGCGTCCCTAGACGGCCCCATTTATTTTATTTTTTTTTTCATTTATTAATATATGTAATCCAATGGTATCATCACCATTTGTTGCGAAGGACAGGCACACACTTCATTAAAGTACTGGTTTTTGAAATATGGACCCATAAATTCTGGCGTTGCATACGTACCTACCTACCTCCCATTTTCACTGAACCAGCTTCTCTCTGATACCACCTCATCAATTTTCAAATCCCCCTTTAGCGCCGCAACAGAACAGGCAACGTAATTCCGCTTGTTCACCATTTGTTGGCACAACTCATAAATAAGGAACTGGAGCGGACGGGATGTCTTCAACATGTGTCGCCTATCTCTACCCCATGCGGGCGGGTGATATAACCTCACCCCTCCTTGTCACTCTCGACTCTGGAGCTCATATCTCATTCATCCACTCTCGAGGATACCAGCTGGAGTTTGAACGCGCGGGGGGTAGAGGAAGTGGCCGTCGGTTAGGTCCTCATCTACCATCTACAAAAACGGCACCACTCGTGCATTTTTCCTCCCTGAAATATACATTTGCGAGCGAAAAATTTAAGAATTCCTTTTAAGGACGTGAAACTACCTGCACGACAAATTGAAAGCCTAATTATTCAAAGATTCACATCACTTGGTGTGGTGGAGGAAAAGTAATCTTGTGCACGCCCTTGTTGTTAGATGTACATAATAACATATTTAAAAAAAATTGTTTTTCATTAATCAAGTTTATTATTTTATTGTATTTTATTTATTCATTTTCAACTTTCATTTATTATTATTATTTTTTTTTAAACATATTCACAGAATTTTTCCCTCTCCTTAATCAAATAATTCCGCCTTTCTTTCCGCTTTCATCCTACATTCTGCAATCCTCACAGCTTCATCTTCAGTCTGCCGACGACGCTTGGTGCGAAACGTTCTCCCTCTGCTACGAGTTCTCCTATTGACACCTAGATGACAAGAGTGACTAGGGTATATTCTAAATTCGAATGCAACACTATTAAATCGAATGCAAGTGTCCAATTAACGTAAATTAAGTTCGTTGTATACAACTCACTTCAGATCTGGTGGATATTTCCAACTTGTTTTTCGAGGCCTCCCACTTGTTTAGGACTGGCGGATCCTCCCGAATGCAGGTGGACGCTCGTTCCCGGACGGGTATCATCCCCGAGCCTTTAGGGGTGCAAATGTTTCCCGTTCAACCGTTACGGCAGAGTCTGACATGTTTGAGGTGTTTGATCCAGATGGAGCTTTCTCCGTTGAATTGGGTCAATACTATTGGGAGGGGAAATGGTAGTCTGAATTCTGAGCGATCCCAGTACTGATGTTTCAGGGAATGATCTTCTAGTCAGTCTGCCCTTAGACGACGTGACGACTGATCGTAGCGGGGGGCTCTTCCGTTCCTACAGTGATTACTGACCCCAGCATGATGACAATTTTGGAACAGGACCCTCCCTCTATCGGATCTCCAGCTGTTTTCAATTTGTCCTCAAGGGTCCACAGCGAGATGGAGACGGGAGTTCTTTCAAGGGCCTCTTTTCCAACTTCATGGGTTGACCATATCTGCCTCCAGGAGGACTTTCAGGCATACGCAACTGCTCTGAGATGGAGGTACTTTTCGAAGACCACTGTCGCACAGGGTGAATTAAGTGGACCTGCAACTCGGATACGTGAGTTTCTAACACAGTTTCGTTCCTCTTCCTCCAACTCAGATTCCTGTCAACAGTCCTCGCACCCACTGGAAGTCTACATTAGATCACTGAAACGTTAACATCTGACGTTAATTTTTTGAACTCACTCAACCCAAAAAGGAATAAGAGTCGTGAGGAGAACCAAGCACTGAGAAACCTTAAGTCCGATGCCACCACTATTGTCACCCAGGCAGATAAGGGTTCCAAAGCTGTGGTGATGATCTTTCCGATTATGACCGTGAGGCAATGAAACAGCTGGGAGATCTCCAGCTTTATCGCATGCTTGAATGGGATCCTCCTATTAAACACTGCAGCAGTTGAGGGAATTTTTTAGTCGATGCTAGGAGACTGAGGGCATGTCGAGTGAGGAGGTAGCAGTGATGGTGCTTAAGGAGCCTTGGTGCCCAGTTTTACAGATAGGAACAAAAGTTGTTCAAAATGATCTAAAACGTAAGATGCAAGTGGAACTTTGAATTTGGAGACAGAAATTTCATCTCCCAGAAGAGAAAAAAACGCGTCCATTGGAATTATGTCAGCTGATAGATACGAGCGTCGTGGTTACAGGGCGATTTTTGCTATATTCCACCAGCTATGATTTGCTCACATGTTGTTGATGTTTTTTTTTCTTTTTTTCTCCCTGCCAAATTTCTAACCTATAGGGAGAGCAAATGGATGAACGGATAGCGACCCGGGTGGTTTCATCCGATTCTTCATGAAGTCCAGAGCCCTACAGATCAGCTGAGTGAGATCCTCTTCTAATTCTTTGCTATTCAGCTATGAAGCTGAAATTTGGCATTGAGCGTGTTCCACATCCTTCCTATGTTTAGCTGAGGCTCAAGCTGAAAGCAAAAAGGGGTCTGGGATCTCCGCAGCGGGGTCAAGCAGCGCCGAGGTTTTTTAATTTTATCGGAAGCGTTATTTTCACCTTGGTTTACAGGAAATTTGATTTTCATTAAAACAGACATTCCTGTAATTCACGATGTTTTATGTTTTATTATACATGTTTCATAATTTAAAATCTAGAAATTACGGATATGTACGAAGGATACATAATTAAAAGGTGATTATTGGTATGAAACATGATTGAGTCTTCAAAGTTTTGGTTCAGTTGGGAGGCGAAGGGATATCCGGTTTCATGGCCAGACCGGAAGGCTCCGCGGGGCTTACGGCGGCGGCGGGACAACACATACTTGATCGATCTCGCCAACCACCACACTTACCTCCCCTGCCACACTGGCCCTCCCTCTCCACACTTGGCCGCCCTCGGCCGACACACTTGGCACCCCCGTGCCGCGGCAATATCACCTCCCCTCTCCGCCCCACTAATCCCCTACTTCCCACCACCCCTTCATCATCCTCAGGTCTTCGCGAAAACATCACCTGGCTATTAGGGGGAGCGCTAACGTTACATTATGCTCCGTGAACGGAGCGTTACACAATGTTCAAGAGGCTCCTTTCACTGGGAAGAGGGTTCTTTGTAAATGTTCCAGTCACGGAACATGACCTGTTTTGCAAAATTTCTTGCAAAATTGATGTTACACACGAAGCTGGCATCCTTCCCAGGATATTCGAAATTATTAAACATTAATTTACATGAATTACTAATGAAAAATGATGTCATGATAAGACAAAACGCACCTTGGGAGTGATACTGGTATAAGTCCAAAAACATGAATTCTGGGAAATCACATTTAAAGATTTTTATGACTTTGTTGGCGTACTACAGACACACCATTCATATTTTCTCGGTTTTTTTTTGGTCTGTGTCATGCATATATCATCTACCTATCCTGCCCTACTTCTAATTAGCTTCTCCACCTTTCTGTTTTTGATTAACATAATTATAATTATAAAAATCTTATGATGTACCACTAACACGATAAAACACAACAAACCTTGATTTTTTTCCTTCGTACAATATTGGTACATCCCGAGTTAATCACCAGGTTGCCTCAGTAGGACTACTAATCTTTTGGGCGAATAGTGGTGCATTGCAAAATATGTACCGGTACAACAGTGAAAAACACAAAGAAACTTGATATTCCTTGGTTCAATACCGGTACTTCTTGAAATAGACCAGCATTGCTGTAAAAATAAAGGATGAATACCTGGTTTGTCACATCGATAGTGATTTATGTCGGGATGAACCCACATAGACCGACCTTTCCCCGACGCTAGATGAAGACTTTGACCAGAATCATACTGGTTTATCCTGCTCTCTACCGGTCACTTTTTGTCCTATGATTAAACCGATACTAGCCGCATGTAGAGCTCGTCAAAATGTACACAGTAGTATATATAACTCAAAACTGCCATTTTTGGACTGAAACCAGTATCACTCCCAGGGTGCGAAATACACATACTAGTGCTGTGGAGGAGTATGAAAGCGCTAATCCGTTTGGGAAAGTTCAAGTGAGAGTTAAAAAAGCGCGAAAAAAAGCTCGAATTAATGGCAGGGAGTCAGATGCATGAATACTTGGAGCTGAGAGATGGGCCGGCCGAGTGATGAGATGTGCAGGAGGAGATGACGGAAGTGGGGCGGGGGAGATGTCAACAACCGATGTCAAGCATATCATACTGACAACTAAAAAATCTCGCGTTCATGAGTTTTTTTTTTTTTTTTTTTTTGAAAATTAGTCAACTTTATTGTAATAATTTCTTACATTGTAGTTGTGTATAAATATGTAACAATATAGGGATTATCCCATTACGTAACGTGTTGTGGGCTACTGTCCACTGACAGCCCCCACTAATAAACAAGAACACGAGAAATGTAATTATAGTAATTCATGTACATGAGTAATAACATAAGTATAGTAAAAATTTTGATTAACAATATAATAAATAGAATCAACGTTTAGGAACAAATATAATCAAGTTACGAGTACGTAAGTATAAATTGCGTCTTTGGTATGTAGATTTCACAGTAAGTCTGGTGGCCTTTTGCGTTTCAGTCGGCGATCCGGTCTTGGGGGTGGGGGGTTGTTCGCGATATTTGAGATGAGATCGATCGGGTGAGTGACCATGGTAGAGTGGAGTTTCTGGTATGTAGCACTCAAGACGTCAGCGAATTCAGGTATTTGCAGGTCTCTGTGCAGAGGAGAGTTTCCAACCAACCACGGTGCATCTGTAATTGTTCGGAGGACTCTGTTCTGGAATGTTTGAATGCGTTTTATTTGAGAGTTGGACACAGAGCCCCACATCTGGCAGTCGTAGAGCCATATAGGTCGCAAGACTGTCAGAGAGATGAGTCGTTTAGTGTTCAACGGTAATGGGGAGTTCTTATGGAGAAGGAAGTATAATTGCCGGTAACGGTGTCTCAATCGCTTAAGTGCATCAGTGATGTGGTCATTCCACGTTAGTTTCGTGTTCAGTTGCAGGCCTAGATATCTTACTACCTGTTTTTGGGGTATTGGTATGTTGTTCAGCTGAAGAGAAGGAGTTATCGTTTTCCTTTTATACGTAAATTGCATTAGGCTAGATTTTTGAGCGTTTAATTTTGTTCTCCAGCGACAGCACCACATTCCAATTTGGTCCACAAAACGCTGCAACTCCATAAGGGACTCTTCATCAGATCCAGAGGAGAGTATTGCCTGATCATCGGCAAACTGTGCAATAGTGAGCGAGGAAGACTCGGGAATATCATGTACATAGTATATGTACAGAATGGGTCCAAGGACGCTACCCTGTGGTACCTCTGCTCTTATATCTCTCACAGGTGACACTGAATTGTTGACCCTAACAATGTCCTGTTCATGAGTAATGCCGATATTTCGCCGTAATAAGAATAGATTCCGTATCTAACCAAACCCTACTTTTGGGAAAATGCGTCTCTAGGTGTTGAGTCGAAATTTCCTAATATTAGCTCTATTTCACGTTGTCTCGAGCTCCAAAAGCAATCATTCCAATGGAAATTTTCCGCTGAATCGCTTGGTGTGTGAAGACATGCGTTTTTTCTAATACAAAATTAGTACCGCTCTACGAGGCGAAACAAATTATTTTCTCGTATATGCAGGATACAAGGAAATCCTGTGTGAACTTTTCTCCAAAAGTGTACATTTTTGACTTTGAAAAGGCAGTACACTCGTCAGTAGAATTGGTCTTCTTAACGATTTTGTCAGCAACACACCCACTTGAAAACGTATTTCAGGTAGTTTTACTTGACGCCAAGCCGGTAGTTGAATTGGCGACTCCATAGAACACACCTGGTAAAAACTTACGTTGGGCCTAAAAGCCGGTTTCCACCGGACAAATTTTTGCGCTTTCGCACCTTATTTTTTGCGCATTTGTACAACCCATGCTTCCCCGAAATTAGCGCTTTTATAATACGAATACGATTGTGATCGCGATAATTATTCGTTGATTCTGAGACATCTGCGATTATATTCCTATTCGTGTAATCGTATTCGTCTGTCGGTGATTTCATGAATACAACCCATAAAAATACGTCACGGTCATCAATTCCAATAGGGCGTACCTCCTTTAATATACGAAGCCTTGCTAATATTACCTAGCTTCAGAGGGACGTTCTCAACCTCATAGGGAGGTTTTTTCAATGAAATCGAGGGTTTTTTTGAAACCCCCCCTAAGAAAATACGAGTTTTGGAAAAAGGTTTTCGAAGAAAATTCGATTTTCACGCTCAATCGAATGATAAAATCGCAAATCTCCCCATAACATTAACATTTTATACTTTAACTCACGAATTTTTAGCTTATTTTGTATGCTCAATTGTATATTTTTTTAAGGATAAAACTAGTTAGTTAAAGTGTAAAACTTGGTTATAACGGAGTTGGTGAGATCTGTGATTGTTATAATTCGTTTCAGCATGCCAAAATACGTAGAAACCAGCCCCAAACTCGTATTTCCTTAATGGGTCACTTTTCACGAAAACCCTCGATTTCATAGAAAAATAATAATAATAATAATAAAATTGACTAAACAGTTCGAAAGCTGATAGTTTCACAAAGTGTTTTCAGTAATGTGCACGAGAACTCCTTGGGATTATTTATGCCGGCTAGTGGGTTTAAAAATACGTAGTTTTTATTTTTTGACAATTTTTTCACTTTGGGGGAACTCTATAAGAAGAACTTTCGATCAGAAAGTAATAGTACGATCGACCACTAGGAGGTTCTGGACCAAATGTGCAAAGATCCTATGTCAAAAAGCGTTGAAATGAAATAGCGTTAAACTCTATGATTCGTTTGGGAAACCTCAAAACGGGTTTCAAAGAAGACAGTTTTCGAAAATTGTTCGGAGCCATTGCAATTGCTTCTGTTCTACAAAAATTAGCGAAAACAACGCTAGTATGTTGGGGACCTACTACAATGGTTTGTTATTAGCAATGATGAGCCAAACGTAGCAAAACGTAGGATAACACCAACTATCTTCAACTACTCAAGGGAGCGCCATGAACACACTCGTAGTACTCACGGACCCTCAGGCAAACATGTTAGAGCAAGACGGGTCAACATCCCAAGAACGTTGTCTTTGTTTGTGGTCACATCACTCAACAATGTTTCTGCTGCCTCGGTCCATAGTTCACATACATAATCCATTACGCTCGGCTCACATCTACATCAACTTTGCAAATGAGGCGCGTAGTATCACAACCAGCTCAATCCGTTTTCAGAAACTTTAGAGGAGAGACGAAAAACGCCTATGCGTTTCAATATTTCAATTCAAGTAAAGTGACAAGACGTATTTTAACACTTCAGAGATCCAAAACTGTTTTACAATAGTCATCATATGCATTAACATCATTCATTTATTTTTAAATTCAAAAAGTATTTTGGATCGAGCTGGGTTTGACTTTAACTTTTTCACCACCGTGAATATGATGGTGAAAAAGTTAAATACAAGCGGGTACCTACTTTCAAGTTGAATGCTCGCTGGGAATCACCTGGGTTCATAAAAGCTTGATGATCTCGATATCCTTAACTCATTCATTATATCAGGCAGTTCCTTCTTATGCAAATTTACAGTGTAATCAATACAAAGAAATCGAGTTATGAATAATAAATTGATTCTTATCAACGATGATGTCATTCTACTTTCTATACCACGGAATGGGCTTGCGATTACCTATCAGACGTGGCTTCGATCCTCTGATATTGGAAATCTCTCGTAATATCCCTTGAGCTATGGATCGCGGATTGCGTCAAGTTCCTCCTCATTTCCCGGTTTAATCGTGCGTTCCAAATGTGATCCCCTCCACCTCTACTGGTCCAGGCCACCCGCATACCACTCCCGTGGCTGGGCAATTTGAATCAGCCGGATACCGACCTACGACAATCACACAACCTGTTCATAACTGAACGGATTGGTGGGTTCATTCATACAATATTGTTTAAGGTCGTGCGGGTTAGCTCCGAGACGGTCCTCTATAATTTTCAATGCCGTCGAATCAACAGTAGCCTGTGCGCATGGGCAAACGTGAATTCCTTATAACGCCGATTTCTCATCATCTGTAGGTTTCGTAAAAAACTCGGTATGTAAGTGTTCTAGAAAAATACTCTATAAGTTATAACGCGATTGGTAGAGAATTAACAATTACGCATGCGCGAAATCCATATCGATTGACTCTGCCAAAACTCCGAGTCTAAAAGAGCGATTTTGATGAAATTTTCAGGAATTCTGCAGCATAGCTTGTAGATCTTCCCCTATAACTTTCATTTCCGTCAAATTAATAGTAGTCTGTTAGCATGTGCAAACGTAAATTTAATATATCGTCGATTTCATATCATCTATTCGTTCGATTTCGATCAAATTCGGGGAGTATATGGGTGTATGTTCCAGGAAAATTCCCTATGAATTATATCGCGATTAGCGGAGTAATAACTATAGCGCATGCGCAAAACTAAAATTGATCGACAGACAAAACTCCGAGAATAATAGACCGATTTTTATAAAATGTTCAAGGATTGTGTGGTTTAGCTCCCAGACGTTCTCCTATACATTTCATTACCGTTGGATTAACAGTAGTCAGTACGCTGGCGCAAACATTATTTTCTTATCATTTTTACGTATAAATCATTTCGACTTGTACTTTGTTTTTCAATTATTCAAAATGTCCATGTTACAATATGTGAGGAAGCTATACTGCCCACCCAACTTGGCAGACGTTTTTTCCTTATTTTAGAGTAATAACGAAGATTAAGAATACTTCTACAAAGAGGAATATATCACAGTTGAGGAATCCAAGTTAGTCTGTTGGAAAATTACAAGGGCTCATCATTGAATACAATAAACTAAAACATCATAATCCGTTGAGCTGATTCGATGTAAAAGTGAAATAACGGGATGAGCATAGGGGATGGGGCATCCGTACATGTGTTATCATTGAGGAATATTGCATGTATATATGATCCTCTATTATTATTGGTAAATATTATTGCAGTATTATAGATAATGGAACAAGGCTATCCAAATATAGAACTAAACACAAGTTTGGGGTCTGCCGCAGTACATAATCCATACCTACTCACCGTTCGCTGGCCCTTCAATGTTCTGTCAAATAACATGTCGATATCGATCTCTAAAACCCGTGTGGTAAACTAAACATTCCAAGGAGTAACGTTAATCGAGCAATAACGTGTACACAATTCGTTAGCACTTCTCATTATTGAGAAGCCCATTCCTTGCGGCGATGAAAATCGTGGCTTTTCCCCCACACTGAGAATTTTTGTACTCACTAATCTAACATGAGGCTTGAAGTCTTAAGAATTCACCAGTGTGAAGGATAGACCCCCTGAGTATTCACACCATACGGAATGGAGGAGTCTCAAATGTCTACTATTTACTTTGATTCACTAATTTCGGAAAATCGGATTTAGTGTCGTTAGAATCGAGGGGTAAATTCATTTTTAACAAATCATTCACGTCACATTTTTCTTCTTCACTTCCAAAGGTAGGGAAGCTTAAGAAGTAGCAGAAACTGTTGCAATGGCTCCAAGGATTTTAAAATTATGATTTGCGAAAATGGTCTTCATTGAAATCCGTTTTGAGGCATTCTGAAACGATTCCTGGAATTTAAAGTTTTTTTGAATAGATGAAAATGTGTATGTGTGTGTTTGTGTGTGTGTGTGTGCTTGTGGGTGTGCGCGCGCGTGTGTGTATGTGTCCTTCCACTAGACGATAAATCTCGTCAGAATTAAGATAAAAATTCCGTTCCTGCGCCGAAAAATAGAGCTTTTCAAATGAAAGGATGATTTTGTTGGCCAACACATTAAGTTAGTCCAATAAAAATAAAAATAGAAAAATCACTAAAAATTGCTAAAAACGGCTAAACATTGTTACATTTAACTTTTTAAGCAGAATTTTAGTCAAACGAAGTTTATCAAAATGAATTAGAACATTAAAAACTTTATGCATTAAAACTTTATGCTGAAAAATGTACTTAAATTTAATTAATATTTGCTGAAAAATCTTTAGAACTGCAAAAATAGCTTTAAAAAAATCCAAATCTATCTCTTTGCACTAAATTTACTCAAGTTTAAAAACAATTCTACATAATATAATACCTACGATATTTCCCAAAAATTCACTCTTATGATCGTGCAGCATGACTATCACTTTTTTTTACCATCCCAACCCCTACCACGAACATCTTTCTCTTTATTCCAGACAACCCTAATTTAGTTTTCCTCTTCACGAACAAGAATGAGAAACCTTGAGGAATCACTGCCTTGTGCTCCCACCAGGGTACCTTTCTGGGGAATCTGTCCTTCCGTACTTGATGTAAAAAGTTCGTTAGAAGTTGTTTCAGTCTCTGGTGTTTTTAAGTCTATTTCATTAGCCAAGTAAATAAGTTTAATCGTCATAATACTTGAACCAGGCCCTGCCTTCCATAGTTCATGAGTTGAAAATGCTCCAAAATACCGATCGCACAACTTAAATTTGACTGGATCAAGGAATGAAATAATATCAATCTGTGTTGGTCAGTTAAAGAGCAATAATAGTAAAGCCAATCTCTCTCCTTCTTATTTTCCCAGCCAGCTGGTGTATGTGCGCATTCCAGCTCAGAGTTTCTCTGATGGAATAATGGTAGCCTATAATAAGTAGACGAGGAAAAATGTAGGTGGTAAGCATCAGAAAACATTCTTGTTTAATGTTATTAAAATAGAACATATAGATATTTATTTTCCTCCAATTTGCAACAATATCTATTATTCATCTTCCTCTCTTCTCTTCCTTGTGATTTCTTCTTATTTTCTTTCTGATTAATGTTATTAAAATATTTATGTTCGTTTCCATTTCAGATGTCATAATATGGGTGTGGCAGCTGGGCTCCATGGAGCAGCTTTCATCTGGGTTCTTCTCAACCTCGCCTGTCCATGCAACTCAGAATATGCAGAATATGCGACGTGAGTCCATTAATTTCACTTCTTTCGAACTCATACTTATTTAAAACGCTGCAAATTATTTCACAAAGGTTTATTATTTTTTCAATTGGGTATGATCGTAGTTTTAGTTAGCTAGCGTACGTCATAAGGCCCGTCCAGAATCCTCGGCGTGTCCTACTTCGAGTTGCCACAACCTATACTTCTATAATTATATAAGCATGTTTCTATTTCTCGATTTGAGCTCCAATCTATTCAAATAGTTATTGCCTTAATAATATCATTATCTAAGTACGTACGAAAAGTCGAGAGGATATGTTATTAAATATGCGTAGGAAAAGCTTTGGTATTAACACACAAATATGACCTTGAAAAATACATATTCATGCCTCGAACGAACGCCGGCGCCGTAACCACCACAAGCCGCGGTGCCGGCGCCTCCTCTCACTCCACCCCCCTCCCCCCCCGCTCACCCCCCAACCACCGTGACCCCCTGCCAAGCGTGCCAGCGCGTCGAAAAGACTCTTTTTTGCCCGTTTTTGGCCCATAGCATCTATGCGAGTAAAGCGATCGGGATGGTTAAACGTTAGGACCAACTAGACCCCAAATGGAGTCTATGTGCGAAAGAACGGGTTTTTTAAGTCAATTCTTAGGCCTTTTATGGCCCGGACGGCGGACGGCGAACGGCGGACGGCGGACGGCGGACGGACATTTCAAATTTGGATTCTACGTACCTTGAAACGTAAAGTGACAAAGTTTGAGGGGGGGTTATAAAAATTTTTTGCTACACGATCACATAGGCTTATTATTGGAAATAATAAACCAATAATAAGAGATAATGGGTAACGAGTCTAATGTATTGAAGAGGGCCTTATAGTTTGACAGTTGGTTACTTTATCTTTGATAATAAATGACAAAGGCCTCTTACTGGCCAAATACATCTTCACTACACCATTTGAGAAACCTGAATGTAACTTCTGAGTTGAAACAATTTTGTTCAGTTCATTTCTTGGTAGCGTCCGGACGGTTGCTGTATCTTCCATTTTAGGCAAGGATATATAGCTTTATTAATAAGGGTTTCCTCTTATTTATTATGAATTTTGTGTTTTTCAATTATTGTCTTGCTAAGTTACTATTAAATGTATCCATCCAGGAAATAGACCGTTAAAGCGGATATTTTTTACAATAATATTGTCCAACTACTGGAACCTCAAAACAGCTTGTGGCCCAGAAGTAGGAGGATGTTTTTGTAAAATAAATATCCGATCTAATTGTCTATTTTTTGGATGGATACGTTGAAAACTAATTCAACTCCGCTGAAAAATCATTAGAATACACAAAAACCTTCATAAATAATCACAAAAACTGTATAATGTACCCTCAAAAAGACACTCCGCGTACAAAAGATGCCAAGCCACACGCATGGTATCATCCAACTAGGGCCAAGCCAATAGCCGGATCGCCGAGTCTCCTTGCACCTACAGTGCACTTACTCTTTCACTTTGTTTACTGCGTGTGGAAGTGAGACGCTTCTTCAAGTCTTCAGTCATTTCGCTCATCACTTAATGTCCTACAGAGGCTCCCTATCAGCATCCACATTCCTTGAGTGAATCGAAGAGAATTAACCCAGCTAATCGGAATAGAGCCCTTAAGGGGAGTCAGTCCGAAAAACAGCGTTTCTTACAAACGCCTCTGCGTTGCCTAAAACGCAGTAGAAAATTAGGAATGGTTGATAGGACGACAGTTTAGATGTTGATAAACAAAACTATGTCAAAAAAATCATGATTGATCATTTAGGTGATTCCCTATAAGTACCTAAAGTTAGGTGCTTTTTTCCGTTTGCGTGCACTTTTCTCCGTAAGTACCGGTCCGAATTCAAAGATTTTTGTTTTGTTTGTCTCACTGAGGACTATCAACAGACGAGAGCTTTTCAAGTTTCAATATTGTTATAATTTTTTGTATTGAAATATGAAAATTCCGGTTTTTGGTAGATTACATTTTCCCAACCACAAACTCTAGAAATCAAGATTATTCCAAACCCCCTCGTCTATCGACGCATTAGTAACGCACAAACAACATGAAAAAAACAGAATCAAAATTGGTTACATAGGTACCGCAGAAAGTGCTCGTAAGCATAAGAAAATGTTGTTTTGAGGAAAACACGTTTTTCTAGGGAAGAACATTTTTCTATCTTACCGGTTTTACTACCGTGCCGCGTTCCAACTTGGCTGTTTATAAACAACGAGAAAAAGAATACGGAAGGCTTATTTAGGGTTATAGTTTGATTATTGTTTCAGATTTGTAAATGATTTCAGTTTTTTGACATTTTCGAAGTTTACCTCAATTTTTTCTCGTTCTGTACGGTTCGCACGCGTGGAAAAATAAGAGTGAAACGCATTTTCAAAATGCGTAAGGATGTCGGGAAAAAGAAGAATGTTATTCCTGCTGGAAATTCTTCATGTTCTTCGGGAAATCCTACGCAGTCTTCATCCCCATCGTCGATGGCTTCACAGGGGCGGTCCCCGAAGTCCATCGACGAAGGATACGACGAATACGCCAACACCTCAGTGTACGATATGTAGTAAATTATTGAGACCATTTCTACCTTTTTTACTACCACAGCTGCTTGTAAATTGGTATGGCAATGGTTGGCATGGTACGAATTGTTCAGTTTTTTTACAACTATTGGGGATTTTGCTTCCAGAACTGAAGCAGGAATGACAGCGTGGTACACTAACCAAGCAGGCGGAAGGCGCCGCTTCTCTTGTCTAGAGCGGAAGCGCAGCCATGGGATGGTCCACTTTGAACGCATTTATCTTAGGTTTCCGTATTCGGAACAGTCAAGTGTTATATATCAAATTGCTTCAAATTGTGTAGCGGATAATATAACAAAATTAAAAAATCGAAAAAAATACTATTTTTTTCGGACTGACTCCCCTTAACTTCATTCGTCCAAGAGAGCCCCCCAATCAAATTTCATCTTCCTTGAGTGAATAGTAGAGAATTTAGCTCACTCAGGTGATCAGGAAAGCCCCTGAGTTTATTCGTTTCTTGATGTCATTGTGAGTCTCGCTACCAAATTTAAATTTTCTAGGGTGAACGGGAGAAGTTTTCATATTCGCCCCCTCCCTTACAACCACTTGGTCCTACGGGCTTTAAAACCCCGAAACGCACTTCTTCTGGTCAAATGTAGCCTACATTTCAAATTTCATTTATATCAGATGTGGAGGACTGATAGAAGTGAGTGAGTAAAGAATCAGGTAAGACGAAAAACAATGAAGAAAATCCGAAAATATGCATTTTGATGCCTCTTAGCTTTAACAATTGCTCTACCTTTACATATTTTTGGCATCATTCAACTGTGGGAGCATGCCCTTCCTAGGATATGCAAAGAACATTAAGTTTGAGCCGACAGGGTGAGGTCGGGAGGGGGCCGATGTTGAGCCGAAGTTCCACTTTGTTCCTTATTTCGGTGCTTCTCGCTGAATATGAATATGTTTCTTGAGCAAAATCCGAAAAAAAGCAAACGTCCATACACCACCACATTGAAAACAAACTGAACAAAACAGTTTCAACTCGGAAGTTTACACTATGTTTTTTCATATGGAGTAGGTACTAACAATGCATTTGGTTGGGAAAAGAACCTCCTCCTTTGATATTAAGGAGATTTAACCAACTACCCAACCGACCCACTCCACCACTAGTATTTTACCTTATTCTCACAGGCGCTGAGGAGATAAGAAAATGAAAAGTTGGAAGGTTTGATCAAAAGCAAATTTTATAGCGACATTTTAGTAAGGAATTCACCTCAAGTGTCCAACAATTGGACCCTTTACCCTAAGTAAATTTTTTCTTTTTTTAAATTGATGCTCAATAGTGCGATTTAACACCCAGCAAATGTTATGCCCCTAACTTAATTCGAGACGATAGACTTCAAAAATGCATTGTACATTCAAAATTTCCAGTTTGATGAATTGATACCTTCCAAACGTAACAAGATTCGAAAGCAAAGGTGCTAATGATAAGAGATGATTGTTACAACAGTTAGATTATTTAGTGATCTCATTGGCAGCATGTGGACGCTACAAATTTCACTAAAACACAATTGTATTATATTAAATAAAATTACGCCCATGTATCCAATTTAGATTACAGTAGATTTAGCACATACAAAATCACATTTGCGATACGTCTTACGAAAGAAATCAATTATAAAGATCTAAATCGATCAATTACGAATTCTCCCTTTTGAAGGTTCTAGTAACGCCTTTTTATTCTATGTTTGGAACTTGAGGGCTCGGCACAATCATTTTAGAATGAATATATGTATTGAGAATTTTGGAAAAAAAGTATTACAGCCAAACGGATAAAATTACAGAACGACAACACAACAACACACTTTAGCGTCTAAATTTACTCAGTTGATGGGATTGATTCCATACTTTCCCTAGTTAAAATTAGGCCACATTTAGAAATTTTGTATCTCAGGTTAAGTGGTAAATATGATAGGATTAAATTACAATTAATCATGATGAACAATACTAAGAATCGAAAAGATGATTTTGTGGAGTAGGAACGTTAGAAGGGAAAGTTTTAGCCACGGGATACTATGTGATAAACCAGGAGCTTTATAAAAGGTGGTGAACGATTTCTGTGGCTTCGAAACTGAAATTGCTGCAAAGCCTTAGTTACGAATTTGTTGTAATGAATACGCCAATTTTGCGAGATGATTTTGCACGGTTTGCTGACGGATCAAGGAGAGACAAAAACTAGGGTTTTAAGTCAAAATAAAGTCAACATGACTGTTAAAAATTCATTAAAATGGCAAATTCAGCATGTCCTTCAATTTTACACCTGTGCAATTTAGCAGTAAGTTTATCAATGACTTATTTATAGATAAGAATAATTTATTAAGGTGCATAAATAATTTAATTTAAAATTTTAACTTTATCGTTTCCTAATGCCAAACATAATTATGCCAAATCTTTGAAATTTACAGGCCTGAAGATGGTAACTCGGACACAAAAATTCTAGACAAGATTCTCGCACAAAATCGGTACGACAAAAGACTCTTGCCACCCGTTACAGGTAAATACAGATAGATACCACCTTATGTTTACTCTACCATCAACCCGAATGCTAAAAGGAAAGTTAGGTATCCAACTGCTCTGAAACAAATGTTTCCGGAGCTTCCCCAACACCAAAACTAAACGCACACACCTTATATATACGTTTGAGAAAATGAGTAAATAAGTAATAGAAATGACCTACGGCAAACTAGGTATGTCTGGGCTAAAAGGAGTTGTAGAAAAAATAATAAAATCGTGCCTGCGACCATACTGTGGTCTGGGGTGTGGTGTGGGAAATGTACCATGGAGATACTAGAGTTGGGCATCTCGGCACGAGTATTTCGTGGCATCACCACCAACGACCACAGGAGAACCATCAACTGGTGGTCATTCTAGGAGAACTGCCTTTCATGCATCACTCCATCCTCCAACTTCCCTGATTTCCACGGCCGGTTTTGGGTGATTCTGGAAGACCTTCCGTACTTTTTAGTTTAGTTTTTTCTTTTGTATTTATTGTCTTGCTCCCTCTGTTATTGGGCGGAGTTGAAAAAAATCACTCTGTTACTGGTGGTGAGTAGAGTCACAAGCTTCTGGGTCGAACTTCAAACATTTCTGCCGAATTATTTTCTCACTGAACGTCGATTAACACACATACCCGTGACGTGCAGGCACCGTTTTCCCGTAATTTGGCATCCGTAATGATATTTTCACTGTAATTTACGTTTGTGCAAGCGCAGAACGAACTGATGAGCTGAAAACAATGAAAAAGGTAACAACCTAAACCTAAACAACCTAAAAAGTTAACAACAACCTAAATCGCGCATTCGCTGACAATTTCATCAAAATCGGATAAAAACTGTGGAAATTAAGGTCATTACAAGTATTTCACACTGGCGCATGCGCAGTAGCTATTAATGATATAAGCGTGTTGAAATTGATATGAGGTAATCAAGTCATCTTCTTCCAACTATCATCCAAATTTAAGCGAAATCGAACGACTAGCGTGTGAAAAGAAATGAAGCATGATATAATTTACGTTCGCACAAAGAAGTATTGATTTGGCAAAAATGAAACTGATAGGGGACCATCTACAATCTAACCCGCGCATTCTCTGACTATTTCATCGAAATCAGATGAAAACAGTGGAAATTAAGGTCGTTACAAGGATTTCACATTGGCGCATGCACAGTAGCTATTAATGATAAAATCATGTCGAAATTGATATGGGATGATCAAATCGTCATTTCCCACCTATCATCCAAATTTGAGCAAGGTCGGACGACTAGGGCGTGAGAAAATGAAGCTTGGTAGAATTTACGTTTGCGCATGCGCAGAGTGAAATATTGATTTGGCAACAATGAAACTGACAGAGGATCGTCCACCTCCTAGCCCGCACATTCCCTGAAAATTTCATCCAGATCGGATGAGAACCGTGGAAAATAAGCTTGTTACAAGGATTTCATATTGGCGGATGCTCAGTAACTATTAATGATACAACCATGTTGAAATTGATATAAGATGATCAAATGGTCATCCCCCAACTATCATCCAAATTTGAGCAAGATCGGACGACTAGGGCGTGAGAAAATTATGCTTGAAAGAATTTACGTTTGCGCATGCGCAGAGTGAGGTATGACTCAAGAACTGATAGGGGACCGTCTACCCCCTAGCCCGCACATCCCCTGAAAATTTTATCCAAATCGGATGAAAATTGTGGAAAATAAGCTTGTTACAAGGATTTGCAGACACCCGACACACAGACAGACACGGAACCATAGTTGTTCAGAATGGTATAAAACAGCGGTTCCCAACCTTTTTAGCTTGGGGGCCCAATAATATTTTTTGAAAAAATTCGAGGCCCATCCCGATTATATATATATATATATATATATATATATATATATATATATATAATGTTTCCATAGGTATTTAAGCAAACATTAAATCAAATTAAAACATACTGAGCAAAAAGGGGGGAAAAAAACTTTTTACTGAAGAACCTTTATTTATTTATAGATATATTAACATGGCTGTTCAAACTTAATGGGATTTCTGACATTGTTTGTCCCCTACTAGTGCATCAATATCGGGATCGAAACTTGACAATTTTAAACTTAAGTCACTCCCCACGTTTAACTTATTTCTATACTTATTTTTCAAATAAACTAAAGTAGAAAACGCTCTTCACACAGATAATTAGCTGAAAATCCCATCAATTGCGTCAGTGCAATTGTGGCAATTGCGAGATAGTCTTTTCGCCAATTTATCCAAAAAGGAATCAATGGGGTCATTTTAAAACTTGATTTCAGATCCTTATCACAAGACAGTTCAATTAAAGAGACCTCTTCACCTGAAGATAAGTTAACTTTTTTAAAGTTATCTTCATGAAATGGATTTTTGATCCATTGGATTTCGCCTTCAATTTGAGGGAACTCGTTCCTAAAAGAAATATGAAAAGACTTAGTTTCTTACTGTGATTTCTCAGTCACGTAGGACAGGAAATAACTCGAAAGAATTTTTTTTTTTTTTTTTTTTTTTTTTTTCAATTTGTTTAGCCCATTGTTGAAGTTTTATTATCATTGCCTCTATTTTTTCTTTTACAAGAAACTTATGAATATCCTTGCCCTGAAGAGTTAGATTAAGAGTGTTGAGGGCACCAAAAATATCTGCCAAATACGCCAACCGCTTTAACCAGTTTTCATCGGTCACACAGTCTAAGAAAGAACTTGCACGTTTGCCATCATATGCCTTCATCAGGAAAACCCAGAGTTCATCACGAAGTTCAAACAATCTTGATAAAAATCTCTGGATAGCCACCGAACTTCACAGTGAAGTAGAAGCTATTTGTGTTGACTGCCCATTTCATCCCACAAAACACTGAAAAGTCTCGAGTTTTTTCGCCTTGCTTTGATAAAGTTGACGATTTTTACTGCATCGTCAAGAGTTTTTTTCAGACACTCGCCCAAAACCTTTAAATGCAAGCACTTCTCTATGTATGCTGCAATGTGTCCATTTGACAAAGGGAGCTACTGACCTAACACTGGCGATTAACTCCCTATGAATACCAGACATAGCTCGTACCCCGTCAGTTGTCAAACCTACTCACTTTGACCAATATAATTAATCTTCTGTTATAAAATTGTCAAGCGACTTGTAAACAAATTAAAAAAATAAAGTAAAATAATTGAATCACTAAACTTACACTATCCAAGAGAATGCCTAAATTAATATTTTATCGCGAGGACCGATTTAAAACACTTATTTTGCAATATTTTAATATTATGTTCCGGCCTGCATCCGCGGCCCAGTAGCGAGCTGCCTGCGGCTCACAAGTGGGCCGCGGCCCAGAGGTTGGGAACCGCTGGTCTAAAACGTACCTACTTAAAATGCGAGTGGAAATTTTGATTTTGGGGACCAAAATTTTTTTCTCCCGAAAGTGAAAACAATGCTTCCGCCACCTCTAGGTAGATTCGGGAGCCAAAAGATACGCGCTTGAGGCTGGATGTACACGCCGGTCTCAGACAACGCAGACGACCAAATACGTCGAATTTTTTATTCATCACAAAAGCACTGGATGGCAATGCGAGAGGTTAGGTCGGACAAGTAAGAACACGCGCCGTCTTTTGCCTTGTTTACCTTGTCTTTTTTCCCCCTTCTTCTTTATTTCACTGATCATCTTTGTTTGGTACGCCCCGTCCCGTCACGTCACGGATATGTGTGAATTGAATTGATACATGGACGTGGGTTTAAAAATATTGAGGCTAAATTGTTAAAATCTGTCTTTTACTGCCATCAAGTCCCAAGAAAGAGTTTTTATATGTTTCTGTTGCTCATTTTTACTGTTGCTGCCGATTGGCTTTCATTCGTCTGGACTGTCATCTCTTGTGTCGGAACTAAAGGACCCTGAAGGATGATCGCATTGAATTTACGAAGGAGTATACCTACTTACCTCGGGGTTCCGTTCTCCTCCTCCGGCGTGCTCCGCGGGGCTGTGAAATGCTTCAAATCCAAAGGCACGAGGGCATAGGGGACGGCTCGTAAAATATTGACAGCGGGTGAATGTGCCGGATGGAAGTCTATTTGCAGATTGCTCGACGCTGTTGTCCTCAGTCGTTCTTAAGACAGCGAGTTATGGGGATTACGATATTTGGATGAAATGGACTTGGTTCAATATAGAATATTTAAAAATCTCTTAGCGTAGCGGATCTCCACGCCGCATTAAATGGTTCGAGATGAAACGAGATGGATTAAATTTAGTGCTATCGTATTTGAAAGAGCGATTAATTGGTGGGAAAGGCTGCTCCGAACGAAACCGAACAGATAAACTCGCGCCTGTTACAATCGACTCCTTTTGACAATAAATAAAGGCGTAGAGAATAATGTTTTGTTTCTCCCACGTTGCTCGCCTAACGGATCTTAATGCGGTTTTCCTCAAAATGATCAGCAAGTGAAGCATAAAACCCTAACGAAGCATAAAAGTTTTCGAAAAAAAAATGTCTTCAGCATATAGGATGGTTGGTAGGTTAACCTCTCAAATCGATTATATTTACTTTAAATAACCCTCTCTGAGTAACACTACGCCCACACTTGAACGCCCCATATGGAACCCCTAAGGACGTTATTCCCCTGAAATCTAATATTCAATTTTTCCCCTTCTTCCGATCACCATGGCTCGGATTGAGATGTTTCTCCCAAAGGTTTTAATGAATAATATTCTCAAGTAATGAATACTAATTTTTAATTTCTAAATCATTTGTAGAACATCTAAACCATTACTGAGAAATGGTTATTGAAAACCAGTGATATAAATTTGTAAGCTTAAAATGATTATGAGTACCGGTTTGTCAAGTCTTGACACTAGGAGCTTTCTTTATAGAATTTAATGCTGAATTAGAATTTTTAACCTGTAATTTCTGCAAACTCCTGCAAAATAAATATAAATTTTCCTAAAATTTCCAGAAGCAATTTGCATCATTTGAAACAATGAGCATTTATTTAAAAATGGCTGTGAAATATAAAAGCCAAGTAAAATACGATAGTTTATACCTTTCTAGTTTCTAAATCAATTGAAATTTCATATTCCGTGGGTTTTAATAAAATTGATGCAAAATTGCCATCCCTTGGACCAAAATCACCTAATTATTATTTTGAGCTAACTTCGTCAATGAAGCGATAAGCCCTTAAAAGAAACAGAAGGCCTTTTTTGTAATGTTTCGTATTCTTTATAATTCCAACTATCCAAATAAAGAAACGTTGCAATATTTAAGTGAAATATACCAAAACCTTTATAATTGAGCATGGATTTTGGAATTCTTCGATTCTTGATTGGAAATTCTAAATCTAGCCAGGTTCAAGTTAATTATAAGCATATTTTTATTTTTGTGAATAAAACACAACGCAACACGTGCTGTTCGAACTTGCAACGTAGAATGAAATTGAATATTGAAACCAGAATAAATTACAAACAGTATTGAAAATGTTACATTCAAATGTTATTGAATGATGATTTTTGATTTTTTAAATTATTCTTCGTTTCCCCTAGTTTTTTAAATAGATTTTCAGCAAGTTTCAATTAAATTTAAGTACATTTTCAGTACAATTTTATGTAAAAATTTCTGAATGTTTTAAACGTCTTCCATGTAATATGCCGCTATAAAATACATAAATTTAACAATACCTAGCCTTTTCTTACCATTTTTAATAATTTTATAAGCTTTAGTTCAAATTTTTTTCACAAATTGTATTTTGAGCCCTCAAATGTGGTATCAACAAACTCGTCTCTCTTTTGGAATGCTTGATTTTTTTGGCGAAAGTACTAATTTTATCTCAAACATAAGAAGAGCTATCGCCTGGAATGATGCATGATCAACACACAAAAAACGACGAAGCCAAGTGCCTGAAACTTTCGTGTTTTAAACTACAAGACCCGAAGGCCTGAACCACACGATAGTGGTGCTCGACAGGCACAGCTGATGGTTTTTGATACCGTGATTTGCGGCGCTATTGGTCTGACCTTCGGTTTCCAAAACCTGCGATTCAGGGCGTGAACTGTCTTCCGCCACTAAAGTGCAGGCTCATACTCACATCCCGTGTTTTTGTTTTCTGTGTTTTTTCAGAGTATTTAACAGGTAATAAATAATTGAGGAGCTGACATGGAAAAGCAGTGAAGTCCAAAAATCGAAAGAAATTTTTTTTTCGTCGAAGTGAAAGTAAACAGTCACGCCAAAGGAGTGGGAAAAGCCTTATGTCATCCCGTCCTTGCTAGATCACACCGTGAATAAATGTGTGACCTTTGCATGGAGAAGATATTATGTCCAACAAATCTGATAAGAGTTCAGAGGGGTTTCCTATGAAATTTGATTTTTGGACTTAACTGCTTTTCCATGTCAGCTCATCAATTCAATAACAATTCAGGAACATTTAACACTACAACAATTTACGCATATAATTCGAATGCTAATAGTCTAAGAAGTTAGTTAATTTGGTAATTATGTACAATACATGGCGCCACCTCCAATCATTTTCATATTAACATAGTACATTTGTTATGGGTTTACAATAGCAAATAACAAGATTTTAAGTACCGGATGATAAGAAAGCATAGAGCATTTACCTTAAATGTCGTTATCGGAGTCTTCACTATCGGCTGGTTCTGCGTTGCTTTGTCCGTTCTCGGGGGGGGGGGGGGGGGGGGGGGGGGGGGGGGGGGGTTAGAGCCGTTGTAAAGGTTAGCGATAGCAGAGAATATGGCGTGAACCCTCTCCTTGTGACCAGGATACAATCTACGGAACATGAAATCCGCAAGGTGCCCACTTAAATGGTGTTTACGGTTACCGTAACGAGGAATGTTTCCACGAACTTCACGCCACGTTCTTTCTATACTCTGCGTATGGGCCCCAGTGTCTGGATCAATGAAATTAACCGAATGATTAACTGTAAGGTGTACAAACCCTTCAAACTGTAAGCAATTGTAGGCTTTCCAACAATCAGACCGGCTCTAACCCCCCACAAAGCAACACACGGACAAAGCAACGCAGAACCAGCCGATAGTGACGACTCCGAAAACGACATTTAAGGTAAATGCACTATGCTTTCTTATCATCCGGTACTTAAAATATTGTTATTTGCTATTGTAAACCCATAACAAATGTACTATGTTAATATTAAAATGATTGAAGGTGGCGCCATGTATTGTACATAATTACCGTTAATTTTAACATGCCAAGTTCAACCTACAATTATACATTTATTTCTGCGAGGATTTTTTCCCCTCCTTTTCAATACCTACCATAATTTACAATTGTATAACATTATTTAATTTAACAGCAACAAAATATATATCTGCATAATCTTCTACATGTCCAAATATTCTCATTTTCATCCAAACAATTGAATTCTTCCACCTACAATTTTCCATAGCTTACTGATATTTTAATAAATTTAACCAGAGCTTGCAACTTCTCATTTCCGTTCAGTGTGGAGATCATATCCTGCATCGTTAGCTTAGACTTTCCTAAGTACCTTACTCTAAACTCGCCCAATATTAGACAAATCGCCAGAATAATACGAAGTCTCATTCTCACCCAAATTACAAAGTGAACATCTGTTCGCAATCCCCCCCTCTACCATCTGTAGTTCACATTGAGCATTTCTGCCCTCGCCCTTAACACCTTACGCGTAAAATACTAAGACGTACTCGAAAGGTACCGTCGCCCCCCGTCTCTTGCTCTGTTCAACTGATCGTAAATAGTTTGGTGTTTCGACCCCTGGACTGCGTGAGAACTTACAAGTCTCCAGTTTTCCACAAACTTTTCTCCAATAGACCGAAAGTCCTGCTCCCAATTTCGACTCCGACTGTTTTCCCCTTTAAAAATCATCCCCTGCTTTTGTGCTTCTTCCCGTGCCTGAAATCATGAAAATTTCTGCCTTTCGACCTCGTCTGTAAGGATTCGAGGGAACATGTGTGCCGGAAGCTTCAATGCCGAGCGACATAGTCCATTTGAAATTTTCGGGAGTAGAACTCTAGTGGTTCGATTCCACTCTCTGCTTATAATATATAATTTGGCGTGTCCTGGGGCAGGGCAAATACTTTTTTCAAGTAGTATCTATTGAATTTTTCCAACTGTTCAGAGAACGTGTGGTGGCTAGAAAAACTTCATGCTTAGTCTCAAAAGTCACATTTCTCGCCCTAATCAATTCCCTTCAAACACTGTTGAGACCCATTTTTGCCTGGTGACCTTTTGCTTATGATCCTTTCCCAACTCTAAGCTCGGCCTCACAATTATGCCTATATATTTATACTCATTAGTCAAAGTCAAGGGTTCATTTTTATAGAAGAACTTCTCATTATTTGCTCGCTTACCCTCTTGTTGCCCACATACCATTATCATAGATTTTTCTAGACTGAGGATCAAGTTGCACTTGTCTAGGTATTCCTCCACTCAACGAAAGGATGGATTTCTGCGGCTATTTCTCAGAGGTCTAAAAATCGACGGAAGAACAATCTGTATCCTGTGTAACTCAGGGGTGGGGGAATCAATAACTCGTGTATTGGCTAGATGCCCACAGTTCGAAAATGAGCGAAGAAACTCTTTTGGATGGTTACAATTTTGTGACGAATACGTAAACAATTGCTTATTTTGTTGTCCAGATAAAGAAATCGTGTTTTGAGTATTTAAAGGCAACTATCTGAAGAGACGAAAGTTCCTGTTGGAATTGTTAGAAGATCTGGAACTAGGTTATAAGAATAGATTAATTTTGTCTAACATTTTATTGTCATTGTTTTTGAACGTTTATTACCTATATAAGCGACCTTTTTTGTTGTAGAGGTTAGGGTTACCTATATCAGCAAATAAAACCAATGACTGATTGATTGGTTGTTGAAATCGTCTTGCTGATCGGCATAGTGAGGACGCATCTTAACAACGGAAGTCGTAATAGCGTGAATTTATACCGAACTCGGGTTACATAGAGTGGTATGAAACAGCAACAGATGTGTTTGCCCAGTATTTCTCTGTGCGCCTTTGAGCGCTGGTATTAAGATAAGGAATGGAAAGAAGTGACGGTACTACGTAGCCCCTAGAAAATTTAGATGAGTGCTGGAGGGCTGTAGTGCTGTTAGCTTGACATCTTAATGTAGCAACTCTTTCCCTCGATGGCCCCATCAACTTCGGGACAACCAACCCTCCCACGACCTGGCTGTCATTAGCAAGGAAACGTCGCCTTCCATATCTGGGTCACCGGGCTTAATTTGGTTCGCCCTTTAAGGCTTTAAGAAATCCCTCAACTCCTCAAACTTGCAAAGAAACCACTTCTCCCCCTCCCCCCTGGAGCTATTTTTCTCCGCATCGGTTCTTTCTGCGTTTCACGCCGCGGTCCTCTTTAGGAGGATTTGAAATTTAAAATAGATCATTTACATCTAGTATAAGAGGGAATTTCCGAGATTTACACGGTTGACCTTCTGAAAAACTAACCAGCCGTGCCGTAGAGCATTGCATGAATCCTAAAGTGGGGTAGAACCCGATCTCTTTAACAATTGAGAATTCTGCATACCTGAGCTTTAACCTCATCTATACTATATGTACAAGAAACGTATAGCGTACGTCAACAATGATGTACATACTACATCTTTTCACGGAACAACGTCACTTTATCCTGGAAAAAGAATCTCCAGTTTCCACCCAAGAGCAACATTTCATATGAAATTGGTCCATAGAAATGCTCCATAGAAACTGTTCCGGTTTGAGAAAACGTGGTATTTATTCCTTACTAGCCTAGTTTTCTCGCTTACTTCGATCGCTCGGTATGGCTGTGTAGATGCAATGGCATTTTACTGTTATGTGGGACATGTAGTATGATTGGAAACAGTAGATCACTAAGGGTGAGTTGAAATGTGTAGGGGATGTTGCTCGCTCCACTAGCTCAAGGTGGGTTTTTCTTCCTCGCCCAATGGTTTGAGCGGGAGTGGAAACTTTGAAAATTGCCTACAATCCATTTCCATTGACAATACCAAGGGTATGGAAAAAATAATAATAATAACTAAATAAATGTTATAAAAGGGCCAAAGCGAAAATAATCAATTTGCTGCGTTTTCTATGTGGGACCACAAAAATATTATTAAATTTAATATGTAAAGATTGGTAATTTATCTTCGTAAAAGGGCTATCCCATAAAGATCATGTGGAACCTCCAAAAGTTTAGTTTTAGGAACATTTCAGTACTGACAGAACTGTCGGATGTTAAAATTTTTTTCGTGAGGAAGCTATACTGCCCACCCAACTTGGCAGACGTTTTTTTCTGTTGAAATTGACTGTCAAACGCGGCACCTTATGGGGAACCACGAAAAGTTTAGTTTTAAGAAACATAAAAATTTGACGGAATAGGAAGATCGCTAGCTCCAAAACCAACGTTTTCGTCTACATTTTCGTTCACCACAACCGGAAAACACAATTTCATGCCTCAAAACTCAAATGGGACCAAATTGGAACTCCAACGAACATTTTAAGATCAATCCGAGCAAAATCTGTCGAAATTTACTGGTCGGATATTTCCGAGGCAGAAAAAACATACCGGGGAATGCATTTTTTCGTAATTTCCCGAATATTTTCGCTGATTTCTTCGGGAAGACAGCCTCTTTCCGCAATTTTGGGTTCTACGGATCCAGGAACGTAATTTTGTCGCTGGCATGCGATCTCGATCATATTTTAATGTGGCAGCGGATAGAAGATCGAGCGCTTAGGGAAAAAACGAGCATTAAAAGGGGCTTCCCCTCCAGCCCGTGGTTCAGGTGGGAGTAGAAAATTAAAAAAACACTTATGTTCCGTTTCGGAAAAATCCAAGAAGATCCCCCCACTCGAGACTCCCACCACTCAGCCGTTTGGCCGTACATACAGACGACAGACAGACACATAGACGAATGAAGTTTCATTTTTATAAAATAGCATAGATACTACCGTTGTGCCTAAGGGTAAACACAAGTTTCGAAAACTCCAGAGCCCGATTTTAAAGCTCTTTTCCGACAAGAAATTTTGGTTCGCGATCGGGATATGAATTTTTTTTCTCAAAATTAAAATTTCCTCTCGCATTTTACTTTTTTTTTTTTTTTTTTTTTTTTTTTTTTTTTTTTTTTTTAACAA
Organism: Adelphocoris suturalis; assembly: GCA_030762985.1. Classification (NCBI taxonomy): domain Eukaryota; kingdom Metazoa; phylum Arthropoda; class Insecta; order Hemiptera; family Miridae; genus Adelphocoris; species Adelphocoris suturalis. Next base: position 47,665,754 of record CM061044.1, read on the forward strand.
CTTTTGTTTTATTTCTGTCTGTGAATATTCTGCCTAAATCCTTTACTTCGAACTCGACGAAAGTGTCAAAGGTGTTTTCGACTTCCACCACTATATTTTCGACTCATTGCAGCAAACCTATATGTTCCCACTCACACTCGTGTTGACGTTCCCTTCCCTTTATCCCTCTCTAACTTGCCAAATGATTCATATCGGTTCTTTGATCAGACTGAAATTTTATTTTTGCTAATGATTCTTTCCTTGATTCACAAAAATCCATTGCCATTATTACTGCCTCCACTGGTACATGTGAAGTCGAAACATACGCAAAATGTGATGTGTTTTCAGGTACGCTGACTGTCAACATGAGTGTACTTCTGCTTTCTCTCGCTTCTCCAGATGAATCTAGTTTGGTGAGTCTTAGTTGTTATATTCTCCAACCAGCTTATCATTAATACACTTCTCGCACTATGAGTTATGACAATATATGATTATCTATACGTTGTAAATTCAAACGTACCAAACAGAATGTTCAACCGTTATATTGTTGGTCTTCAACTTGATACGGTTCCTTTTTAACTATTTAACTATTGCACCTTCCCTGTTAAACTTGAGACGAGTGTTTCAGATGTGTATTTTTAGGACGTCCCTCTGAAGCTATGTCTTATAGGCAAGGCGCCGTTATAAGAGGGACACCTATTTGAATTGATACACGTGGGTAGGGGATAACCGAAGCATGAAAAAAAAAAAAAAAAAAAAAAAAAAAAAAAAAAAAACCGCATACAAATTTGTTTCAGACCATTCTAAGACCGAATTCTCGAAAAAACCCAAAGGTGTATGGCATGACTGTATTTGTGTGTGTGTGTGACACAAATTTTGTCGATGCTGCCCAGACCACAATTCTCAACCGATTTCCGAAATTCTTTCTTTGTTCGATCCCAATTTTAACTATTTTTGCAACAAATTCCAGAAATTTAGAATTTCAGGATGGAAAAGGGGGAATGGAGGGATTAATGTTGAAAAAACGTGGTTTTTTTCGACAAATTTTGTAGACGCTACCTAGGTTACAATTCTCAACCGATCTTCGTGGTTCCCCTTTTTTTGGATTCCAATTTCAGTCTAGTCGTGCAGCGAACCTAGAAAATTTCGGATTTGCTGTCGAGGTGGGGTGAGGTTTTCAAGCGCTGCCCAAGCTACAAATCTCGACCAAATTTCGTGATTCTCATTTTGTTCCATTATGAATTCGATGTAGATTTTGAAAGTTTATCAAGATTTTCAAATTTCATCAAGAGAGGGGGTAATAATAATAAACCATGATGTTTTCACTATTCTTGTCAGATTTTCGTGATTCTTTTTTTGTTCAACTTTGAATTTGGTCTGGTTATGGGAAATGAAACAGGAGTTTCAAATTTCATGATGGAAGATGGTGAATGGAGGGGGTGATACTGATAAATCATAATGTTTCAACTATTCTCCTCCGATTTTCATTATTCTTTTATAGTTCAACTTTGAATTTCGTCTCGTTTTGGAATTTGTAACAGTAGTTTTAAATTTCTTGATGGAAGGGGGTGAATGAAGAAGGTAAAACGATAAATCGTGATATTTTTATTATATTCATCAGACTTTTCGTGACTGTTTTTATTGTTTGTTCGATCCAAATTTTAGTCCAGTTATGCAACCTCAGAAATTTAAAATTTACCGTCGGTGAAGGGGTGAAATGGTGTGGGGGGGGGGGAGAGTCCGAGAAACCATGATACTTTAGTTTTTTTCTCTCATTTTGATTCTCACCAAAATTATATACAATTCATTCATAGGGACTTCCCTGTAATGCATGCTTTACTTACCAATATGTTAATAGCAAGACTTGGAGCAAAGTGATGTTACAAATTTCCAATAATGAAATCTCAAATTACATAAAAAGCTAGGCCTGAATAGCGGTAAGTGCCTACGCGGTATGCATGATTTGTGGAATATTAGAATTTCTACCTTCTGATCACCCGAATGAATAGTGGATTCCTGAATACTTCTCGCTTTGTGTCCGGTCGCCCGCTGGAAAAACGCTAATTCTGATTTTGTCAGCATCCTTATTGGAAAGCCATTCCTAATGTCAGCAATGTAGTTCAATTATCATAGGGTTCAGCCACAACAATTCAGCTTAACTGACCGATGCGGCTCTGTACCATGTCCTTGCAGTTACCCTGTGGGCGCATTTTGTTCATCATTGTTAAATCATTAAGCTGAAAAAATACATATAATCTCGTTGTAACCAAAAAACAATATATGTAACGCAGCGCACAAATAAAAGAGTTCCTTACGGTAGTGCATATGAATTATTTCCCTTCTTCTCTTGCATATGCGATTCGTAAGTGGTCCTTTTTTCTCAAGTAGAGTTTGCCTCCTTCCGACTTAAATCGAAAACACAATGACTGAGGGACGTCCAAAAAAACTGAGCTTTTCTCAGTACTGACCCCTTTTGTCATTGTTCATTATTAACATTTTCTCCGCCAGAGGAAATTACAGCTATTTCAATTTCACTCTTTCCCTGGAAATATCTCCGCTCTTTCTTTTCCCCTCTGCTGTTCATTCTTAATTTCGCAGAGGTCCTCCCCAAAAAGACGCGTAGGAGCTTGGTGGAACGAGACGCGCATACAGAATTTTTATGCAAATAAGGGCTCTGTGGGTCGGTAAGGGGTCCTTAAGGGTCGGGATAATGTTTTCGTCCGTGAAACGCGTTTTAAAGCACTGGATAAAGTTCGAACAAAAACGCAGGGACGGATTATTTTCTTTTTCAGCGTATGAGGCGTCCGTCAGGGTCTTTCTTGACTTTGTCGGTTAGGCCGTCACTGTTTCTTAAATATGAAATTCGTGATGGTTTCATTCGTGAAAAATGCTGCAAATTATTTCGCCAAGGTTTATTATTTCTGTTTTCTATGTTAAGTAGCTCTTATTCGCTGATTACTAGTCTATCGATGATTGTTAAACGAGGTCTGCTAGGTACTTTATCTAAATATATAGGTACTAAATTTTCGAAGGCACCTACCTTTAAAAAAATTAATAAAACAACTTTCTGAACAAAAAAGTACTCACTCGTGCAGCATGACTAATAAAGCGAATTTTCAACGAAAAGTTGTGGATAACATTAAGTTAGGCACTGAAATTCTGATCATTGAGGCCAACCGTGTCCTGAGTAAACTGACGGGACAGCCGTGTGACGAGATTACAAAGAAAATTTTAGAACACGCAGCCGAACTCGACAATTTGGTCAATTATGTGCATTTTTCGCCGAAAACCTCACTTATCATGAATCCAAGAGATCTGGGAGTGGTCGCCATCTATCAGCACTGAAAAATTCGTCGACTGTGATACCCCACATGCCCTTTTGTTGAAAAAAAAAAAACATTTTTGGGCCATTAAATTGTAAATTTGAGCCTGAAATTCTGGAGCGATCGGGCTGGCCAACAGACTTAACGTGTCTTTTGACAAGACGGATTTTTCTGCGTTGGAACGAATTTTTTACGCTATTTTTAAAAGGAGTTATCGTCTGGAAATACACCCTATTATATATACGTGTAATATGTGATACGAAGTTGAAATCTAGGATTGTGTTTGTGATGTATGGAACGGATTTGTCCCCGACCCTTCAAACCCACTTTTAAAATTCCGAAGCCACCTAAATAGCTCATTATTTTTTCTTTGGATATTCGCTAAAAAAAAACTTAGTAAATTATTATTGCTAGCGGTGAGGTAAGCAAATCTTTTCTTAACTCGCGGGATTCGAACCTGAGGCCTTTAAACATGTCTCTCCACATAAGAGGTCAGTAATTATTCACATATATGGTTGGCGTACGAATGAACCTATTACGACCCGGGTAGTTTCTTCAAATCATAGAAATACCTAATGGCTATTCAAATCAGCCAAAAAATTATCCATCTAACGATAAATTTTTTTTTTCTTCGATTTTGTAGACGACACACTGTGATAAGCGAGGTCTAAAGTATGAAAAGTGACATGAAAAATTAGGTTACGAAAATCCGTCTCAACTTGAGCTTTACGAAAATCTGTCACAAATAGGTATTTCTCATCAGACCAAAGTCCTGCAGACTACCTGAGCCCTGAAATTCGGTACACAATTCTTGGGGACCTGTGGAAGTAATCACGAAGAAATGAAATCAGATGTGTGAGTCGGTCAAAAGACTGATTTTGAGTTTTTGGTAGTGAAAAATCAAGAGATTCTGCTGAAAATTTTGGTACATATATTTCTATACTTTGAATAATTAGTGATGTCGAAAATATTTATCAAACTGAGACTAGTGTGATCCGCAAGCGTGAGCTGTCTCACCGACCCAATCTAACTACTCTTCTGTGCATCCTAGGACCTTGACATTCGGAACACAGCCTCCTGGAGACCTGAAGAGGAAGTCAGAGGAGGAGTCAGGTCAGTCGTGTCAGTAATGGGCCTAACTTCTCTTCTGTGCATCCTAGAGTCCTGACATTCGGACTGACTTATGGAAACCTGAAGAAGAGATCGTAAGGCAGTCAGATCAGTCGTGTTAGTAATAGACCTAACTTATCTGCTATGCATCCTAGAGTCTTGACATTTGGTACACAGTTTCTTGGAGATCTGAAGAACAGATCGTGAGGAAGTCAGATCAGACGTGTTAGTAATGGACCTAACTTCTCTCCTGTGCATCCTAGAGTGCTGACATTCGAACTGCCTCATGGAGACCTGAAGAAGAGATCGTGAGGAAGTCTTATCAGACGTGTTAGTTACTCCTATGCATTCTAGAACCCAGAGATTCAGTTGGCGACCTGTGGAAATGACCGTGACGATGTCAGATCAGCTGGGTCTTCTTTCCGTTATATTCTTGCTCTTCAGAATGAAAGTACTGAATATTCGCTGATGTTTTTTCTTTCTTTTACATAGTTAAACAGTTTGTCGTCTTAGATTGAACCTGTCAACGAATCTGCCAACTTACTATGAGGTTTGCGCGGAGCACAAGTCCTTGTATTTTACCTTTTTTTTAATTGTCAAAGGGGTTCCAAACATGAGAAGCTCGAGATAATGCGCAGCACGTAAACAAAGACCCTGCAGGTTTGTTATTCTTTGATACCTATTAGCGAAATCGTGACGGACACAAGTTGATTTGTCGGTTTTTTGTTTGTGTGTTTCTTTATTATAATTATTTATTTATTAATATTATAATCATCATTTTTGACCAGTATTGATGAAATAGATGGAGTGAGGAACGAATTGTAGAGTGAAAAGGGGTGACGCAAGGTATCAACAAGGGGAAAGTCATGTCAACCACCACATGCTTTAGGTCCTTCACCCCCTACCGCTCCTAGCGGCGGACCTTGTTATTTCGGAGCCCCATTACCAAGGTATTGCACTGCACATACGATTCCACTATAATTCTGTAAAGTATTTTAATTTTGTCAACTTGTTACAGAAATACGAAGTTGAGTTCCTTCTGCAACAGCAGTGGTTCGACCCCCGCCTCCAATATTCAAACTACAGCCACTTCTACGAGTACCTGAATGCCATCCATCATCATGACCAGATGTGGATACCCGACACTTATTTCATCATGCATGGCGACTTTAAAGACCCCCTCATTCCCGTCCATTTCGCCCTCAGGATATACAAAAATGGCACTGTCAATTACCTTATGAGGTAAGTCCGGATCAGTTTGTTACTATTCTATTATTATTTATTGAATTCATTACTTGAGCTGAAGTCCACTGATCTACTGCGTCAATAAATAAAAGTTCCAGTCATTCCATATGATTGTATGAGCTGATTTTCGTCAGTTATAACATATTATATTTATGTTGAAATGGTTTGAAATGCAATCTCCACTATCAATTCCATACTTCTCAAATAAATACTCCGATTTGCGCATGTGCACACGTAAATTCCTTCAAGCATAATTTTTTTTACGCCCTAGTCGTCCAATCCCGCTCAAATTTGGAGCATAGTTGGGGGACAATAGTTTAATTATTCCACGTTAATTTCAACCTGATTGCATCATTATTAGCTCCTGCGCATGCGCGAAAGTGTACTCCAAAAACAAGGTCTAGTTTTCATCAGATTTTGATAACATTTTCTTGGAATTCGTGGGTTAGGCTGTAGATTGCGCTAACGTAAATTATTTCAAGCATCATTTTCCCGTTTTTTTATACATATTTACTGTGAAGCGTAAAATTGCGGGATCTTGTTACTGTAAAAGTGTGAACCTTTCTCGGAGGCACGATGCGCCATGTTCTGATTATATATTACATACGGGGTTTAATAATTATAGACCAATGATCTGCGTAGAAGGGCTATCTATCACAGAAATAATAAACCATTGTGTAATAATTTTCAGCGTTTTTAGTAATGAACAAGATGGAGAACCCAGAGTTGCGATATCTTAGTCCGTTTTAGGTTTAAAGGTGATGAACCAAGAAGAAGTGCACTTTTGGAGAAGGGGGTTACTTTTGGGACACCCTGTAAATTCGTTCACTCTCCAATTATGCTGTCATTCCTTACAATAAATATAAGTATATAATATATAATTCAGGCATTTGCTGGAATGACACACACATAATATACACAAGTGTGTATTTACCTACTGGAAAGTGTTAATAATGTACAGAAATAATCAGGGTTCGAATCGATGCTTTCTATGTTCGGATTTCTATGAAAACATTTTTCTGAACAGCGTTAATTAAAATTCCATTGCAATGACCTAAGCTTTCTACGGATATTCTCAAAACTAAATCTTGCAAACTGAAGCTTCTTGATGTGAACAACATAAAACCGCTGCCAACTATTACACAACTTTTTTTTTTTAAGGTTTAAGCCGCACCTCAACCAAAAGGGTCATTAGTGGCTCACAAAGGTTCTTTATTATCTAAGTGTAATTTGGATATACTAAGGAAATGAAAACCTTTATATAATAATTTGCAGTTTTTCGTTTGAAACTTGTGAACCAATAAAATTATTGAAGAGTTGAGGGGGGGGGTTCTTTTTTTCAGTTGATTGTTTCAAAATAAAGAACCGCAATTGATCTGATGTTACGGAAATATTGTTCGTTTAGGTTTTTTTGCCAAATTCACTTCATTATTATGTTTGCCAATTTGTAACGGATTGTTAAGTTTGCCTAATTCGAAATGTATCCAAAATAGCAGTTGGTGAATTGGGTTTATCAGATCTCACGTTAGCGCTTGTAACAGTTTTCCGGAGAATCGTGTTTGCGACAGAACATGAAACGAGGCGATTGGTTTCGTTGTTGTACGATCTCGTACGTAGCTTGTTGGTAGCTGTTTCAATTACCGGGCCACCGAAAAGCTCCTGTTACCGTAACTTCCACAACAACTTTCCCTCAACTAAAGCCCAGCTCACCGCAGCGAATCCAACAAACGGGCTGAAACGAAAAACTTTCTTCAACTGCTCCCTGCGCGGAGGTCAATTCATTTGGACGAAATCCCTTCAGGCTCCGAGAGCACAGACACACGCCTACAGAGGAACGTGGTGAGAGGTCTTTTAATAACAGCAAATTAATGTTTCCGCCATCAATCATAGTATTCTTGATGAGAGTGTTGTTTTCCGTCCGGCATCATGCAGTCATTGCCCTGCTGATAAGTTGATTGTTGTTTTGTTGCAGGAGACATCTCATTCTGTCTTGTCAAGGGGCACTTCACATTTTCCCGTTTGACGATCCTCAGTGCTCATTTTCTATGGAAAGCAGTAAGTAGTGAATCATTCAAGCTTATTTGCAAAATAATACCGTTCCAGCGTGATGCAGGATAAAACAAATACCTTCTTTTCGATATTAGTTCAGAATAATTCAATATAGTGAATAAATTTCTCACTATATTGAATTAATATGAACTATTATCGAAAGAAATGTATTTGTTGAAATACATATACTACTACAATACATACATACCTAACAAAAATAATACATTAATACAGACATACATTTGAATACATTGATATATTTACATACATTTAATTCTTTTATTTAGTAATGCATTTATATTACTGATATAAATCAGCCCTATGCCATCTTCCACTACTTTTCAAACAAAAAAATAACAGTTGCATTACAGTGCGAAAGTTTCATTCATGGTGTACGTACTAACTAAATCACTCGCGACGAAGTCGTGGAAACCCATTTCAAAACGGGAAATGGGTTGTTTATTTCCACGAAAAATAAAGAATTACAATGTTGAATCAATCTCGACGGTTAGGCTATTATCATTCCCCGAAAACCGAAAACACCGAAACCGAAACACCGATTCACCGTCGAAATCGATTCAAGATAAGTAAGATAAGTAACTTTATCTTTCGTGGAAATAGACGTTTTTCACTTACCTCCGTTTTTTCATACTGGATGTATCATATGAGCGAATTTTCGCAAATTGATGTACTGTATTTATGTTAGATTATTTGGAATTTTAGCACTTTATGCGCAGGGCCGATCCGAGGGGGGGTGCGGGCACCCCCCCCCCCCCCTAACTTTTTGGTGAGTAGGGAAATTCACAAACAGAAGAAAAAGTTAAGGAAGAAATGTTAACTCCCAAGTCGAAGTTTTGAATTTCCCAAACCGTGAAATTGAGGGGGCACAAGCTAAAATTTCCCAACTCAACTACCTTTTCTGCAAATGGGTTCAAAAAACCCTTGTCACTTGGAACAGTATTAGATTATGAGAGAATCTATTTAATCCGTGTTTTCATCCACAATTCCCAACTTCTCTTGTGAAATTCCCAACCCAATTTGAGAAATTTCCATCCTGTAAATTTTCCTGCTCCACCAAATCGTCATAACATGACCAGCCTACTAAGTAACTTACTTCTTTTAAATGTACACAAGATTGAATTGAGAAATCGGGATTTTTAAATTCTGCTCTATCTGGGAAATTCGTTATGAATCGGTTATGATATATAGTGTTATTATACATACTATATATAATATATGGGTAATGATTCATAACAAATTTACCAGGTAGAGCAGAAAAAAATGCCGATTTCTCAATTCAATCTTGTATTCATTTAAAAGAAGTATGTAGGTTACTTAGTAGGTATGTAGTGAAAGTGGGGTGCTGAGCAACTTGAGACCTGAATGTTAGAACTAAGTAAGTTTTTGTTAGCAACTGAAGGTAGAACAGAAGGTAATTATTCTATTTTTCAAACTAGATAAGTACATACTGAGTATGTAGGTTAGTATCTCTATACGCATTCTACGAGAAGGTTACTCATACCGATAATGAGCTTTGTGCGCCTGTGCGCACAACCACAATCTTAGTTGAATTTTAATCGAATAAAAAATGTTTCTGTATTTAATTTATATGATTGGATAAACGAATCCAGAAATAAATCAATGATAAAGCTATGATTGGAAAATTTTCTAAATTTTAATTTTTTTAAAATGATATAATTATGATTAAGAAATTTTCTTCATCAAAATTTGAATCATTTCATTACTTCAGAATGCATAAATATCCATTACGAAAAAATCACAGCCAGTTGGGAATTTTGCTACGAACAGTTGGGGAAGTTATGAGGTTCACCCCCCCCCCCCCCCCCAATATTAGCACTGTTGGTGTGCACATAAATTGATTTTATGCGTCGTTTATTTTAATTGATCAGTTTGAATATTGTGAAAGACTTTGACAAAAATAGGTTTTTCTGCCGTTGTTAGATTTTATTTTTCCCCAACGTTTCTCCCTAGCAACAGGGGCTTTATCGGAAAGTTTAATTATAACTCAAATTTAAAAAAATCTAATTTAAAAATCAATTAAGTTCCTAATTTTATTACCATCAAATTCTTAATTTGATTGGTATCGATATATTGCTTACGAGTATACCTCTAAACAGGGGAAACTTGGTTTTCAATTTCGGGAGATGAAATTTATTCTTCTCCAAAATCAAAATTTCTATTTGCATTTTACGTTTTAGACAATTTTGAAGATTTTAGTTTCAGTTAGTTTAAAATTGTAACATAAATTTGGTATTTTTACAATAAAGTTATCTACAAATGATATATAAAAAAAGTTTTCAAATAAGAACAAATTGTGTTGTTTACATATGACCAGCAACATTTTTATAACAAAGTATAAAATTTAAGTGGTCTTTCCTCGTATAAATATTTAATTTATGTAGAAAATAAAACTTTCACACTTCAGAAAATTAAATAAATAATAGGTAAACACTTCAATATTCTACTCAAATTAACATCTCACGAGATTGTTAATTCAGATGTAGTAAACTAATCAAGTCAAATAAACAAATTAATTGATCTGGCCGACACAAATTATTAAACTACTATAAACAATCAAATACTGTGTAGGGTAGACGATATTTTGGTTTATTATTTTCAATAATGAACCTTTGTAATCGAGCAAGAAAAAAAAAACGTTAACCCCCCCCCCTGAAAATTTGTTGGTTGACAGTTCAAGATGAGTAGAATTCAAAAATCCAATTAAAAAAATCCTTTCGTCCGCCGTCCACGGCTTTTCTCCAAAATCACTAGACCAAACTTTATAAAACTTTAGTTAGAAATTATGGGCACTCTAAATCTCCAAGGCGAATTTCCAAAGAATGATGAGCGATTTCATACAGGCCATTTAGACATTGTAGGACCTCTGCTATTGTCGGACGGATTTTCGTACTGCCTAACATGTATAGATAGATTTACATCATGGGCGGAGGTTATGCAATTGAAAAATATAGCAGCCGAAAAAGTTGCCGAAAATTTTTATGCCAATTGGATTTGCCGTTTCGAAACATCAGCATGTTTTATCGCAGATCGTGGAAGACTATTTCAGTCGGAATAGTTTCAGGAGTTAGCGAATTTCAACAACAAGCTACTGTTTATCATCCCCAAGCCAATGGAAGTGGAAAGATTTCATAGTACTCTCAAAGCAGCTATCAGAGCTCATGGAAAGAAAAAGTGGACATCAGTCATTCTAACAATACGTTTTACCTTGAGATGTTCTTTAAAAGAAGGTAGGTACCAAGTGCACGATCGCGGAGATGGTGTACGGAACGACGCTCAAGATACCCAGAGATTTCCTTGAAGAGAGAAATTCTAAATTGATGTAGCCTGCTGCTTTTGTCCATCAGTTACAAGAACAAATGAAAAAGCTGGAACCAGTTCCCGTGAAAACCAGAATCAGCACTTCTACATTCATGCACGAGAATTTGAAACGATGTAGTTATGTTTTCTTAAGGGTCGATACACTGAAACCATCGTTGGAAAACCCTATGTAGGCCCTTATGAAGAAGTTGATAGTGCAGAAATATTTCACTCTCAACATCAAAGAAAAACGTGTAAATGTGACAGAAGACCGACTCAAACCAGCATACATTCTATCAGAAGACGAAAACTTAAGTACTCACTACAGAGTAGAACTCAAAATAACAGAAAAGAAGACCAAAGAATGCAAGAAACAGATTCATAAGAAAGAAGAACAGAACACACAAGAACTTATCGCAAACAAAACACGATCAGTAGGAACAGCCCGATTTCTCTTTCAGTATTTGAAGTCAAAGGAGAAGTGAATATGGGCGCAGGAACTTTCATTAATTTATTTTTTGTTTTCAAGATTGAATTTATTTTCAACTTGCCGCTCCGGCTCGCTTCGCTCGCCCCCACGACCAGCTGGGGTGGGCAAGCCCCCCGGACACCCCATTAAGTAGCTCGCTTCGCTAGCAGGGTGAGGCTGTATACATGCGATGGTCTTTTTCCCCCTCAGGTGTATTACAATTGAAACATGTAGGGAATATTGCTCGCTTCGCTCGCTAAAACCCTGAAAGTAGGTTTAACGTGTGTAGGGGATGTCGCTCGCTTCTCTCGCTCGGTATGGCTGTATATGTGTAGGAAAAATCCCGTCTATTATTCTGTTGAAATGTCTTTCAAACGGAAAGGTCCTTCCTTCACGAGGTTCCCCTTCAGGTTAAAAGGGCCTGCTCGCAGATTACTGAGTCTGTTGGACAGTACAATTAACTTCTCATTTTAATCACTTCGGCTAACTTCCCCTCGCATTTTGTCCAACTTCCCTTCACTTTTTTTCGATATCCGATTTCAGATTCAGATTCGGCGGAATTGAAACAGTATTTCGCCCGCAAACACCGTCCCGAGAAACGTATCTTTATTTAGTATATTTTAATGAGGAAAAAAAACGAAGGTTTTCGTCGGAATTTTCGAGAAAACGGGTATTTTTTTCCCGATACTTTTTTCGCAATCCGATCGCACCGTCGTCTTTCTCGTACAAAAACCTACAAAACCGGTATTTTTCCGGAATTTTTGACGGCCGTTTAGAGGGGTAGGGGAAGCGGGAAAGTAAAAAAGAACGGGAAAAAGCGCCCGACAAATATCAACATTTAGGTAAAAAACGGAATTTTAAGGTCGAAAGAGTGGGGGAAAACGAATGAAACATAGCCTACAGTCTGACCGGGAGATTTGCGGTCACGATAAAAATTTGGCCGTGAAAGCGACACACTCACTCACAGACAGACAGAGTTTCATTCTTATAATATAATAGAATAGAGATAGAGATGTTAACTTTTCGTTTCTAGTATCGAAGTTGTTAACTTCATGTTTGATTATTTTTATGCCCACATGTTCAATTTCATTAATTAGTTACTCTTCATCTGAATAAACCCAGTCTGTACTGAAATTCCAAACCGACCGTTTCTAATTAACTATTAACAAATATTAATACTTAAGTACAGTACCTATATAAATAACACAGTTTGGGCAATTTGACGCGTCCCACTGAATGATCAGGAACACGCGCAATACCACTATAGGAAACAACAGATGCAAGTCACACGGAACGGTCTATCTTGCCAGACACTTTTGTATTTTTTACTGCTAATTAAAAAGGGAGAAAGATGAAAAGCGTCGGAGAAAACGTCTGTTTATTTTCTAAATAATCAGGGTTAGATTTTTTATCTATTCATTTTTATTATTATTCCTTTTTTGGAATCTACGAAGTTTTGAAACGTAAACCAACAGATCACTGGGGGGTGTAAAATTTGTTTATACTTCTTTTGTTTTTAAACTTGAAAGTCTATAAGACATGAAAAAGCATATAAAGGGGACAAAAACCAACAGGAAAAATTCTGGATAAAATTTCGTATCCCATCACTTCGTCGATATTGTTGAGCAGCATAGGGTATAAGTTTTCGTGATATAGAGACTTGCAAAGAAAGTAAGAAGGAATCGCTTCAATCTAGCTATGACTCCCAAAGCAAAACACCTCCACGTGATGATAACAAAGAGAACCATCCGACAGATCAGTCGCTGCACACCCTTCTAGCCGAACTTATAAAGTCATTCATACTCAGTACCTCAGATCTTTACATAAGCCGTATGTATAACACCTCACGTTCTTCGCATAAAAGAAGACATTTACACAGAAAGCGTATACTAACGTAACTCCATTTACATACGAAGTGGCAAAGGGTGTCAGGCTCCGTTTGGCATAAGGGACAAGCTCTGCTAGCCAAAAGCTTTTCCGCAACTTCCCCTCACGAACATGTTGAACCATTTTCTCCAATCTGAGATCTATAATACCGTTGGAACCATTAAGTATTTATAACGCAAGCCGTTCAATTGAAATGTAGTATATCCGCTTTTGGAAGAATTGTAATAATAATAAATTAACGACTACACAATTAATTAAGTTCAACTGCATGAATGCAAATAATCCAAAGCCCTGTATTTAAAAACGACTTCTCGACTAATAGGTGAGGTTTTTTTTCTTTAAAACAACTTAAATAATAAAATCAAGCTTTAGACGGCATAAAAATTACTAACACGACGGGACTGAGAACTGAAAAAAAAATCTTCAGATTCTGGCAGTCCAGTTAGATTCACAATAAAAATAATAATTAGGCGCTTGTGCTTTGGCAGGAAGTACCTCCTACCAAGCAACCAAATAATTGTCCTAAACAATTAAACAACCTTTGGTAAGAAACAAGGATCCATTATTAGAAATAACGAAATAATGCATTCGACCCTGTATGTCAGTCATAGAATATATGTGTTACCTATGTGGTAAATATATCCCATCTAAATATTATAAACCATGTCTGACTTTAGGGTTTCCCTGGCATAACGCGGTACATTGTAAGAGTCGCAAGAAATCTTTGGATTTATTTAAAACCTAATCATAAAAGAACATCATTTCAAATAAAAGGTAGGAGTACAGAGTCACAAGTTCCATTTAACAACGGCGCAGAAGCTCTACCTCACCTTCAAGACCGTCCGGTCGTGCAGGTTTGCCTATCCTCTTTCAAATGGTTGCTTCTGTCGTAGCATGACCATAATAATTATGGTACCTACCAGTTTAGTGACGGCCAAGTATATGTACCTATCAATATTTTTATTGTTCTATTGAATTTTGTAATGGTTAATGATATTCACATGTCCTCAATGGTAAAATTTTAAACGGAAACTGAAATGGTCTGAAACGTCTGGACCAATCTAATGACTACGTACGTACGTATGTCTTTCTCGCGTTATACAAAATTTAATCTAATTAATCATCACAATAATATTAATTACATTGGCGGGTAACACAATAGCAAAGTGAAAAGCTTGACATCATTGGGAAATGAAAGTTGAGTATGCAATTAAACTTCGAAATATTTTTAATGCGAATAAATTCGTTTAAAATTATAATACTCCAAGAACCTAACTCAACAGTATGTGACCCAGTTTATCCCACCCAGCCTAGCCCAGTACAGTCATACGAGCCGATAATTACAAACTTTCGTTATCAATTTATTACACAGCTACGTTTGCTTGATGATACTTTTGATAATAATTAACGCATGCGTGCTTTACTTAGTAGTAGTACTGTTGAGCTGATTGAGTACCCAATCCCGTTCTAAATGTATAGTCCTTGTATATATGTTCTTCCTTTGCGACAATTCGTGATCTACTCGTGATCTTTTATACCATTAAGTATAGCGAGAATTATGGTAAATTTGAACATGACAGTGCGAAGGAGATTAAGACTTCTATCGGGAAACCAGAGCCTATTCCACCAGATCAGTCAGTAACTTTTCACTCTTCACTCAGCATTTTGGTTTATTATTTCCAATAATAAGCCTATGTGATCGTGTAGCAAAAAATTTTTATAACCCCCCCTCAAACTTTGTCACTTTACGTTTCAAGGTACGTAGAATCCAAATTTGAAATGTCCGTCCGCCGTCCGCCGTCCGGGCCATAAAAGGCCTAAGAATTGACTTAAAAAACCCGTTCTTTCGCACATAGACTCCATTTGGGGTCTAGTTGGTCCTAACGTTTAACCATCCCGATCGCTTTACTCGCATAGATTCTATGGGCCAAAAACGGGCGAAAAAGTGTCTTTGAGTGCTAGACGTTTTAGACGCACGCCTGGCACGCTTGGCAGGGGGTCACGGTGGGTGGTAAGGGGGGGGTGAGCGGGGGGGTGGAGTGAGAGGAGGTGCCGGCGCCGCGGCACCTTGTGGTGGGTACGGCGCCGGCGTTCCTTCGAGGCATGAATATATTTTTTTCAAGGTCATATTTGTGTGTTAATACCTAAGCTTTTCCTACGCATATTTAATAACATATCCTCTCGACTTTTCGTACGTACTTAGATAATGATATTATTAAGGCAATAACTATTTGAATAGATAGGAGCTCAAATCGAGAAATATAAACATGCGTATATAATTATAGAAGTATAGGTTGTGGCAACTCGAAGTAGGACACGCCGAGGAGTCTGGACGGGCCTTATGGCGTACGCTAGCCAACTAAAACTACGATCATACTCAATTGAAAAAATAATAAACCTTTGTGAAATAATTTGCAGCATTTTTAACATAGAACATGTTTTAGCCCTGACCTCTCAACAAAAAAAGACATGAAATAATGTCACGCTATTATGTCACACAAGTTTTAGCAAAGTTCAAGAGCACGCTCCGACCCCCCCACCACCGTAGTAGTAGATGGGCAACCACTGCAAAGGTCCACCGAGGCCGAGTGGCTAGTACTCTGGTCAACCTACGAAGTAGGGGGTTCCGGGTTCGACTAAACATGGTGCAATTTTTTCTCTACGTATTTGAAGTTCCGAAACATATTTTTAAACGTAATTCTGATATATTTGTCCAATTTTACTAAAAGGATTGATTTAGAATATTTTGTTATTTGTGAGATGAGCTTGTGCCCACGAGCGCGTGTGGGTGAATGCCATAATCGTGGATGACAATGTTTTCAGACGCAGGCTGGACGTGGAGCAAATCTGGCGGGCTAAGATAAGTAAGTATGATACAAGTGACCTTTGGAAAATAACATCAAGGTCATGGTTGCCACCGTGTCTTGGCGCGAGGTGTGGTGTGCTGAAAATGCCACGGTGTTACTTGAGTTGTGTATCTCGGCAGGAGTGGTTTGTGGTATTACAAGACTGTCTTTGGAGCTCTACCTCAAGTGGCGGTCATTTTACAGGAGCACTTTTTTCACACATCTGTACCACCTCCTCCTTCAACTTTCTTGATTCCAAGGGCTGGCGTCGGGTAAACCTGTGCGTCCTTCCCACTACTTTAATTTAGGTATTTATTTTTATTTAATGGTTAGTCCCCTCCACCTTTGAGTTTTGTTTAAAAAAAAAAATTAAAGTGTTTGTGTGGATAACGCGTATACGCTCAAACTATTGAAACGATTTTAATATGGGTTTTAGCTAAATGATCAGCAAGTTCTTGCGGTGGTTTTTAGCCGTATTAAAATTCTGTAAAACTTCCCGTAACATTCTAATTAGAAAAAAGCCAAACAACGTCCTCCATGTAAACAACATCATTATTAGGAAAGTAGTTTACGTTCTTTACGTTGTTGTACTGTTCCTCAACCGTAATTAACGAAATCGCTTCACACGTCTAGTGTGAAGCAAATGTTATAAATGAAGCAAACCATGATTAGGTAAAGTAATTATATATGCACTTGGGCCATATTATGTACTGTTAATTTGGTAGGCATACCCAGTTACACATCATATACCTCAATCCGGGCTACGCCAGGGTAATGTGCAAGTTTTCTAGTAATTACAGTGATTCACTTATTCTCTTCTCTGAAGCCACAGGAGTAGTTTTCCGTAGATAATAGAAACCAATATTGATTGTTAGCAACGACCAATTGAAAATGTCTTCACGTTAGGTCCCCATTACAGAAGACGGGCCTTGCTAAGCCCTTTGTGTCACTTGTCAGACCCGACTATTGTGCGAGGCGTTTGATTACAAAACGGATATGACGAGCCGTTGAAAGTTCATCGACAGAACAAAGCGCCTCTGATTCAGCAAGACAGTTTGAAGTTTACAAACCATATTTAACGTAACATCTGTCTACCAAAATACATACGAGTGATTTAATATGTATGCGTCAGAAATACACGGGATCAAACCTATCAATAACGTACAATCGAGTGACGGAGTTGGAAGTTTTGATGTGGGGTAATAGACCATACATAAATAATCGTGACAATTTCAAATGTTACACACGACTCATTACTATAATTTCCTGATGCTGCAATATAGCATGTATTCATATATAATACACCTAATTAACGAGAAAATATCGGAATCGCGATCTTGAAAACGACAAGTACCTACAGTGCAAGTAAGATTTTAGCATTTTGCTGACTTTTTTTGTTATTCCTGCGTCTCCCAAATTTTCTAGTGATCTTAAGACTTTACTAAAAAGGCGTGTCTATCCTTAAATTGTGAAGAACTTCTTAGTAAACTTTTGAAATAATTTGAACAGTCCAAATAAAAAAATGTTTTCTATCCGCAGCCCAAAGACATGCCCATGGGAGACTGGGTGCCCCCCCCCCCCCCTCCCTCCATACTGAAAAGCTTTAAATCATCGATATAATGTCTATTCAAACCAGAAAAAATATTTTTTAATGTACCTACCTAGTTACTCCTAGTTACTTTATCATCACCACCGCACCTGTACCTTGGTGGAAACTCATAAACGGTTGCGTCCAATAATTACGTGCAACATCCAAGAACCACAATATCCCTAATTACTACAGTCGCCTTCATTTGTCGCATGGATAGTAAAACAAGTTATAGGAAAGCCTGGTTTCTACCTAATCGCGCTATTACCTATAGGTACTCCGAGGATTGTTTATAGTTCAATTACATTGCGTGTTGCTCAATTGCTTCTACTATCGGCGCAGTTTAGACAGCTTACGAATTTTCTGGTGAACCATTCCCCTCAGAAGAAAACTGACATACACAGAAGATACATTTCCCAAAAAACGGCTCCGTTGTAAGCGGAAATCGTTATACAAAAACGTGGCATGGCAAAACCGGACATATATTTGCGACTCGTGAATTTTTCACTGACCCTCAGTTTGTGGGAAATGTTAGGCATTGGCTCTAGGCATGTCTGAAATTATATAGAAAAATGTTTTCTATGTCACATTTCCTATATCAATACCAAACCAAATAAATCGTTACTTTTTAGCGCATTTTCTTTTAAAAAAGGAAAAATTAAGGTATTGTGTTCACTTTGTTCGTTAATGTTTGTAAAGTATGTATGTATGTCCTCTTAGAATCGTTTTTTATGCCACTTCCCGACGTCCGATTCCGATGAAACTGTGTAGATTTAATCTGTAACATAGCGAGGATAAACATGTACCAAGGGCCGCTGGCACTCATTGATCAGCGGAGCAGTAGGCCTAGTAGTTTAGGCCTAAAATAAGTCTAGTTTACACCAAAATCATCAGGATACCCAACCGCGCTAGAGTGACATTACCAGAATCACATAGCAAAGTTGGTTGAGAAAATTCTAAACTTATTAATGGGATAAATTAGCTTTCTTTCCACGGGTGTTTCGCAATGTTCACTCATCCGATACCCTTCATATTACATGTTTTTAGAAAGGACTGTTCGAGATCTTTCAGCTGATAGAATAAAACGAAATAGATTGAATCACCAAACTATCTTTGAGATGTTTAAATTTACACACTAGTACGAGCTCGTAATCGAAGGGATCTTCTGCGAGTTCCAGTGCTCATATTTCGGTAGTTCGAAAAAAGCCTGACTTATGTGGTGTTAGCAATCTCTAGTCGTTCGAGTGCCCTGTTGATATAATCGTACTACTCCTAGCACTCAATTTAAGAAGAAATTATTGTTCTATCTACTTGACAAAGATTTCTGTTATGGATTTTTTCATGTTGTGATGTATACACGTACCAATGTACCTACATCTACTTGTTATAATACTAGTGCTATTGGCAAATAAATTTACCCTATTTTAAATGAAACTTTGGGTGGAGAGTGGCCATGGGCTAATTACCAAGTATAGCTGCATTAAGCACATATTGATATTGTATACGTTCGTCTCATTCTAGAGTACTTAATATGTGCTGTATGTTTCATTTGTTTGCAGTTTCATATGAACAATCAGCTATAATGTACGTATGGAAAAATGACGAAGACACACTCCGAAAGTCGCCATCGCTAACCACCCTCAACGCGTACCTGATCCGAAACCAAACGATAATATGCCCTCAAAAAGGGAGTTGGAGAGGTGAGTTGTAGGATACATAATTTCCTCAGGATCCTAATCATAGAAAAGCAACGAAACTTATTGTTGAACACCAGCAAATCAACCTCCACACTACACCAACAGGCTGCAAATCTTCTAAAAGAAGGTTTATTATTTTCATCAAAGGCTTGAAAGAAAAAATAAGTTTTAATTAAGTTAATCAATTACTAATTGTTGAAAATGCTAGTCAACAATCGAACTTGAATCATCGATAAATAATTTAAATGCCTAAATTTGGAGTGTAGTTGTGGGAAGACGATGTGTGCATTTCATATCAATTCCAACATGATCATAATCATGTTGTACGATCATGTCGTAGCTCCTGCGCATTCGAAAATCCGATATCCTTGTAACAAGCTTAATTTTCACAGTCTTCATCCGATTTTGAAGAAATTTTCAGGGAAAGTGCGGGTTAGGCGGTAAAGGCGCATGTGCAAATGTAAATCCACTCAAGCATTATTTTCTCACGCCCTGGTCGTCCGATCTTGCTCAAATTTAGAGGATAGTCGGGAGAAGACGATTTTATTATCCGATATCAATTTCAACATGATTGCATCATTAGTAGCTGTTGCGCATACGCGAATATAAAATCCTCGGGAGAAAATAATGTACACAGTTTCCATATGATTTTGATGAAATTTCAAGGGAATGTGCGGATAAGGCAGCAGATGGTCCCTCATCGATTTCATTATTATCAAATCATTATACTACCAACAATCTGCGCATGCACATGCGTATTGCAAGCATCATTTTCTCGTTTCCTGATTCACCGATTTTGACGTTTTACGCTACATCTTGGTTTAATATTTTCCGCTGTGGGATTTTTTAAGACCATATAAAACATTTAACTGATTCACACTTTCATATTACGGAAACTAGGAAGCTATGTGCCACACCCAACTTGGCAGACTTTTGTCATATACGCATTTTGTTGGCGTTGCTGAAACATATATGATTTTTTGCTTTTCATAATGGAAAAATAATTTTATAAAAAATATTTCTTTCGACTCCTTTTTTCGAGATTTCTTCAAGCACTATGAACTGGTAGCATATGGTACTATGAACTTGTATATTTACTAGTAGTTTCCTAATTCCTATACTTATACGAGTATAAACCATATTTGAGCCTGTCATTGACCATGTACTATTGATCATGTTTCTCCTTTATTTCATTATTATTATTTTATATTTTTCAGGAAACTACAGCTGTCTAAAAGTGGATCTTATATTTACTCGAGACAGAGCTTTCTATTTCACGACAGTTTTTATACCAGGGATAATTTTAGTCACTTCATCGTTCATTACGTTTTGGCTTGAGTGGAACGCAGTACCCGCCAGAGTCATGATTGGTAAGTTTAGGAGAATCCATGGAACCAAAAAACAAAAAACTTCAAAAGTGATTCATACACTCAGAAAATGCAAAATTGAGAAATCCCTACCCAAATAATGATTAAAAACGCAATTCAATAAAATTATGAGAATTATAACACCAACTTCACATTTCTAAACGTGCCTGCTGTACTAGTATAATATGTATATCTGTCTAAATGTTCAGCATGATAACTAGGTCGTCAGAAATACTTGAACAAAAAACAATAACAGGTGAAACATGAAGAGAATCTTAATTTTACTCAGTTCAACTTTGGTTTGACCATTGGATTCAGCATATAGTAGGTACGTTAATAGCTTCACCAAAATAAAGCAGTGATTAATAGCTTCGTTCTCAGTGCGCGTTCTGAGAGTTCTCGAACTCATCAGAACTGGGACGGGAAATCCCAGGGCGTTCCGGAACTTGTGGAACCGTGTTCTGCACTGCGAATGATTTCAGAACTTGGAAGTGGAATAACCTGTGTTGTTGTTTGTAACCTCACTCAACTCGTGTTACCTTTTGGTGCTCCTTTTCAGAATATTTTTAGTGCCCTTGAAGATAATACTTATTATGCCCGTGAATATTACTTAACTCTTACCTCACGGCAATATCAAAAAAATAAAAAAAATTCCACGATGACTGATGGTATGATATGATGGGTATACTCGAAAAAATTCGAGTTTTGTAGATGTAGACGAGATCCAACTATAACTTCAATCTCGTCCTCATCGTCTATAAACCATGAAACACCAACGTAGAAACTATCGCTTTCCGAACTTGACGAGCTAGTTGAAATTTCGATCATAGAATAGGTACATATTCTACTAACATATAGAGACTAAAGTATGATTTCAATGAAGAAGAAGAGAGCTGTTTACTCCACGGATATGCGCATGCGTTAACTATGTCCTTGCGTTCGAGTTCTGACAGTTCCGAAGAAAAAAAACGGGGACTGTCAGAACCGTTCGGAAATGGGTTCGCAAATGACTGCAAACGCCGAACTCCGCGTTCTTGGTATTCCGGAACTGGGCGTTCTGGCACTGCGAACGACAAAATTCGACTGCGCTTGCCCAGAACCGTTCCGAACTGGCAGGACGCACACTGAGAACGAAGCTCATAACCTTCTCAACTTCCCGATTGTTTAAGAATGATCTCATATGATTGTAACTCCACCTGTTTTGACCACCTGTGGGTGTGGGTGCAGTTAATAGTAAGTAGGTACCTAACCAAGGCTTTTCTCATCGCAGCTGTTTTCTTATTTTTCGATTTGTTCCACCTGACATCGAACTATTCGGAAGGAGAACGATATGATAACTGTAGAACCAAATAAGCTCAATACTGGATCCTTGGATTGACTCAAACCTAGATGTTGTTATAGTTCAATAAAGAAAACGGAATTAATGAAAAAGTTGGCTATCTTCACGAAATGTAGAGTTGTGATGTTAGATTGATTTCCACGGTTAGATCATCATCAGTGACAAACAATAACTCAACATACAATATAAAGGACATATACATAGTAGCACCACCCCCACATGCCGCTCAGAACACCTACCTATGAGAAAAATACGAGCATCGAGACCAACCAATTGAAGTGCTACAAATGCTCTCCAAAAAGTGTCAATTGCTTGCAGACAAAACAATAAAATGTTTTCAAAGTGACAGCAATGGTTCATTGTTCAGAAGAAAATGCATTAACTTGATATCGTTACGATTTGATGCTATTAATAAACTGAATTTCAGGTGTGACAACAATGCTCAATTTTTTCACAACCTCCAACGGGTTCCGATCGACACTTCCGGTGGTGTCGAACTTGACGGCAATGAACGTCTGGGACGGGGTCTGCATGTGCTTCATCTACGCGAGTCTCCTAGAGTTCGTCTGCGTCAACTACGTGGGCCGGAAGCGCCCCCTCCACAACGTCGTTTACAGACCTGGAGAAAACCCCGTGACCCAGGTAACTACCTACTTTACCTAACGATTACCTCAAATCTAACGAGTATATTATTAGTAGAGCACTGGTCTACAAAAAATTGATACCTATTTCTAGAACCTACCTATGACCAGGGAAACGTACTAGTTGAGTGTAGGTTATGAGTGACCTATACGATCCATGCGGCTCTGTAAAAAGCTAAATGATGTCGCTCAACGATGGCGAAATAGTAAATTGACCATTGGATTGTTGGAAAACTGCCATTAGTTGTTTTCTTGGAATCAATAGTGAATCATGAAAATCCCCAGAAGAAATTAGGAAAGATTGTTGCCACTAAGCGGCTTTCAGGCCAAAGAGGATCGTCTGTTTGATACCTATAAGAGGCCTGGAGACATATTGAATTTTTTATTAACACACTGAAAGTTTTCCAAAAAAGTACAATCTAAAGTGTAGGTACCTACCTTACTTCTTGGAAAATTTGCAACGCTCTGATACCTACCCTGACTTCACGTGTAATCTTTTCCTCATTGACTGTAAAGCAACAGGACAAGATTATGGTGAGGTGAAAATTGGAAATATCCAAGGACCCTGAAGCAGAATGAAGTCAAGTGTCAAGTTCCAACCCAACAGAATGTCCCATTGTCTAAGATATTTTGTGGATTCATATTTCACTGGGCAGAGCCATTTTATGTTTTGTAGACCAGTGCCAGTATTATTAGTTTGAGGGTAAGGCCAAATATCATTTTTCAACACTATCTCTTGTGACATGCTGTGTGTAACCAGTTTGTTCTTGTATGGCACTTTTCATTATTCTTTTTTCCATTTAAGATTTCATCTCAATGAAAGTCCAAGAATTATTAGGTATTGAAAGAACTAACAAGGAAAAACTCCCACCCACCCTTCTTATATACTAACTTTTCTGTTTTTCATTGCCTTTTTTGAAGGCAACTACAATTTCTAAAGATTGAATATACAGTAGACCTACAATTAGAATCCAGCTATTGAGTTCACCGTCAACTTGTTAGGTAGGGGCCCACCATTTGCAATCCATTATGTTCGTTTCATCAAAATGGTTGAATTTCATGTTATCTATACAGAATTCCTAGGTGCGCATGATTATCATTCACATAAATTTCCAGTAAAATTGTCTTTAAATGAACAATTTGCATAAGTACCCGTGTAAAAATCATAAAACTACTATTATTGAATGAATGATTTGATCCCCCAACTCTTTCAACAAAGGTACTTTAATGATTCAATAAAAAACAGGTAGGCGTATCTAATTACGATTACTCGTAAATTGGTAGTAGGAATTGTCTCAGTTTCTACCTCCTTCTGCATCTCACAATGGCAAACTTCATCTAAATGTTCTGCTAAACATCATCCTAAATGTTGAACGCTATCTATCGCTCATTGTTGCTTCAGCTTTATACGTATAATTTCTCAATTCGTGTTTTCTTTCGATTTCTTCTTACTCAGTTTCTTTAACATTTCAGCTAATTGATTTCTGTGTGGATTTCGACTGTTTATCTCCCTTGCTTGTGCCTGTTTGTGACATTGTTTTTCAGAAACACGGCAGAATTCAAATTTAAATCCCGTTTCAAAAACAACTAAAAATGAGATAACTCAGATAATTTTTTGTTTTGTACGTGTTAACTATTATGTGATGCTATAAGTTGGTAAAAATTAATAAAACGTAGGTAGTTCACAAATCGTCTCTTATCCGGAGTTCAAAATGTGCCAATAAAAACACCATAATTTTTTCCATCTATTATGTAATAAGTGTATTTCAATTCAACCACATTGCTAATTTTATCAAGAATCAAATTCTAAATTTTCGTTCAACATTATTTGACATGGAAAAGTTTTAATGACGATGAACAGATTGACTGAATCTGGAGATGCTGGACTTTTTTTTTTTTTAATGGTACCTGCGTGAGTCCTCAGATATATTGAGCAGAAGCATTTGAAATACCTGCTGTTAGAAAGGTACTTACTGACATTATTTAATCACAAATAATATTATCTATTTCTCACTTTCACATTAGCTCAGACCAAAATTTGTAACAATTTACTGAAAATACCTCTGTATTATTTTTTTAATACTATCTTGGTAGGTACCTAATACCATTAATATCGACAGTACAAGTCTATGAAATTGGTAAATTACGAAGGCTCTTATTCAGATTTTGTCTAAATTTTATATTGGTAAATTCCGTGTGCAGCCTACACAGCTATTCATTAATACTTAGCCAATCAGTTTATCCTAACTGGTTTGTACTCGTATTATAGTGATACCTGTACATGAATAATGATAGATGATTATCAGTGCCCAGAAATGATTCCACTATTGGTAAATGAAAAAGTGGAATTTCAGCAATTGTCATCACCCACAAAAATTTACGCCCAATATTTAATATCTTGTTTTCCGTCAAAAAGCGAACTTGTGGAGGGTTTTTTTCAATTACCTTTTAAAAGAAGGGGGGATATTCTTACCAGAAGTATTTGGAAGAATGTTATGGACCATAGCAATTTGAGAGAGAAGTCAGTTATTTCATATCAGTTGTTGTATGCCTCAGAGGAGATGAAAATAATTTGGTAAAACCTAAATTTAAGAATGATCAAAAGGCCAGTAGATGGATGAAGTAAGCATTCCCCCGTGTTGTTAGTCCGGTGAACCTCAAAAGAAACAGAAATCTTGATCAGAATATTAAGTAGGTAGATACCTCTGATGTTTCCAAGGGAAGTCTAAGAAACTCTAGATCCTAATCGAATGTAGATTGGAAAATTGAATCTAACCCACCAAACATTAGATTAGCTGGTCGGGCTCATGGTATATTATAGTAATTCGAAGAGGCTTGATTTATATCAGCTATAATTCGGCAATTTAAAACATTCCCTAATAGCTGTTTGAATTCTTTCGAAAGCTAGAGAAAAACCATTGGCCTAGAAAGGAACAGGTTTTCATAAAATAAAGTTTGACAAAAATGAATAAATGTGATACTTACCATGAATTTAAGGATTATGACCAATAAACATTCGAAGAATGGGTTGAATCTGCAAAATGTAATTGATACGTATATTCTCTACCTATCTTCAACTTCTCTACTTGATTTTGAAGAAAAAAATTCTCCAATCTAATTTTTTTTTAATTTTCTTTAATATGAAAGGTACCCTATCTCTTTTTGAAGACAAAAATTCTCTACTTGATTTTTTCGCTTATTTTTAATCCAAACATCAGTTTAGAGTGAATGAACCTAAACTCAAGTGAATCTGATGACTATAAGTAGCCTAAAAGGAAATTTTAATCTGAATGCGAAAATTAAATTTCCATTGGTCTCCAGAGTTTTCGAGTGCTTACCAATAGAAACTCGAGAACCGGAACGGAGTTTGTTCGATAGCTGGTCATCGGCTGGCTCTGTTTCTAACGAATCCGGTGAAAATTTCACTATGGTATAGCATTCGTAAGTCCCGTTTTTCACAGGGACTATTCAACTAATTTCATTCGGATAAGAGAGTGTATCTAAAAGAAAGCTATATTCATTGATCGAGAGCGACAGTATTTCTATTTTTAAATAGAATTTGAGAAACAAAAAATGCAAGTTCAATTTTTCATTATTTTTAGAAACATCAATGCTTTCTTTTCTCGAATTTCTTTTCTGAAACATTACACTCAAATCAATGTAGGTACCTACTGTATGTAGATGTAATACCCTGAAAATTTGGAATCCCTATCATGAGTTCATTACCGAGAAATGGGTCATTTTTGTTTAAAAAAATGTGTCCAAAAAAGTAGATAGGTATAAATAATTCACCAAAAAATACATGAAATTTATTGAAACTTGAGATCAGAAATCACGCTGAGGCGAAAAAAGCGATAGCGGGCTCTCAGCTGATGAACTAAATAATATGGGTTGATTTTTCAAGTTTTAATTCAGTTCTCTGCCAAATTAACGCCTACCTAATTCATTTGTAGCAAATTTGCTAGGGAATTTGACGCAAACTTCCTTTATAATAACTTATTCGTAAGTCTAAAGAATTGCCAAGAAGTGTTACCTATAAAGAATAAATTAAATCTGAATAGGTACACTTTTCATTGGAACTTGTACATAATCTAATTGCAAATAAATATGTAGGTTCCCGCATTAATTTTAGAGTGATGGGAGTTTTTCATTTGGTGTTTCAAAAATTAAAAAACATCTTCATTTTGACAGCAAGTTCCTCGTTTCAATTCGCTCTTAATGTGATGCGATCTTTAATCAACCCTTGAAAGAACCACCAGTAATCTTCATACTATAACGAAGTTAGTGAGTCTCTTCCTCCAGTGTTCTTCACAAAACCTTTCTAACAGCCCTTTGAATTGTGATTTGTCATTTCAACGATTGGTTCAAAAAACCCCTAAGAAACTTTTTTGTCTGGAAAAACAAAATTTTGGGCTGTAGGTGTGCATTTTTGAGAATTAGGTGTGGTTCTGTGGTTACAGCGACTTCCGGCCGTCCTCAGCCGAATCGGCATAATATTGGCCACTCCGTTGGTAAGAAAAACCCCACGTATCGCAACAAGAAACGACCGTATACCTACTTATATTTTTGTATAATTTTCCTCACTACTTTTCTTTTCGTTCTGCCTCTTTTCAAACTCACTTCCATGATATTGGTGTTCGTTTAAAAAATCCTACAAATTGAAACGTCGTTTTTGACAACTATTGCTCCCCTATAATACAGCTAAGTCTGCTTTCTTGTCATGAAATTTGTTTAGTATGTGTCCAGAAACTGCATTTTTATCATGGAGCTGCTACTATGCTTCGGCCTAATGACCGACCTCATAGCGTAATTTATCAGCACGACTCTTCACCACGTAATATCCGAACGGTGGCTAGATTGATTGTGATCTTCCACGGAAGCTCACGTCAATTGCCCTTGTAGGTCTAGTTATGTTGTAAGGTAACAACGTAAAAACGAGTAGTATGTTGATGACGTACCTATAACTAGCCGCTTTACGCTCATTTCACGATGTGAAATTCAAACTGCTTTTGGCCACGGAGAATGTAATTTGATTTAGAACATCCAAAGCTTCCTCAATCTCTCCTTCTGCTCATCCAATGGACTTCTTTCTGAAATTTCACTTAAGTCGGATCCTTCAAATGCACCAACAGTTCAACTACTACACAACACAACATTTTTTCTTGAGGGGTATAGAAGTAGGCACCTGTAGGTCTCCCATTAGAATGTTGCCCATAAGGTGCGTATTTTCTCAAGGTAGGTAGGTAACAACTCTTTATCACTCGTTATCAGCCAAACTCTTCCAGTACCTAATAGGTATAGGTGCGTGTTTTTCGTGGATTAACTGGTACCTACAATCTCTATCCACCCATTCCACAACACATATTAGGAGCAGGCAACTTTCTGATGGGAGAGCTGTAGATAACTCTCAGTTACTACACCAGCCACTAACAACTGTTGTTGTTTGCTGTTAAAAAAATATAACAATATACCAGTAAATACAAAGTGTTTACAAGCAAAATTTATCCTGTACTAAAATGAACTCAAATAATCATTTTTAATTGCGAGAAAAAACTCCAATCTTCAATTACCTACCTACTGCTAATCTCATTACGTAAAATATTAAATATTTCACAAATATCAAACGGTTTAGGAGTAGATTTGTTTAGGATTCAACTAACACCACAGTATTGAAAGTTTAGTCTGTCACACTTCTCTAACCTGTCGTGAAATTATCAGGATTGGGGCCAAACAAATGATTCCTCCTCTTTCGCCAAGCTTTCTATAAATTTATTATCTTCTTCAGGACTTAACTTCTTCACCTCTGAGCCCTGAAGAAGATAATAAATTTATCGAAAGCTTGGCGAAAGAGGAGGAATCATTTGTTTGGCCCCAATCCTGATAATTTCACGACAGATTGCTGCGTTCGGGTTAATAATCATTTATTCTACACTTCTCTAATACCAAAGTAATGGTACCGTGTTTTTGACCAAATGGCCTGGCATGGCGGACGCACTGAGGTAAGTAACATTTTAGTGAAATAGGTACCTTTATGAGTTCAAAAACATGTTGGTACCTACTTATTTTTTCCTAAAATATAGTTTATTTTTATCATCACACATGTAGTTATAGAAGTAGGCAAGTAGTTATGCCATGGATAGGAGCTACGTTTAGATGTAAATCAAACAACATTCCGTTTTAGCACGCCATTTCCCGTTTCATCATTACTTTCTGGCGTTCTGCTTAGGACTCCATCACTTTATGTCAACCTTCTCAAGATTCCAAGACTTTGTCGCAATAATTTTAAGATCCCAAGAATTGAAATATCCACATTATAAGACGTATGAATCATTACATCATTAGTACCCACAGTATAACACTAATTACTAAGAACCACGCCACTGAACACTTTTTTTTAAATTTGCACAGTCAGAGCATCAGAAAGTTGTAGGAGCATTCAGCATGTTGTTTGTTATTCAAACATATTATAGACTAGGTATCTTTACTTGGGTTTTAAAGGCTTGTTCTGAAGACGAAAACAGTATGCCAAGTGGCATAAAGTATTTATTCTTTAACCTCACCACTTAGGCATGTGTTCAATAAACAAACCACTGCAAAAGCCCAATCATTGAGAATAGTTCTTCTCTCAACCCAATACTTCGAAACCTTAAATGGGTGTACTGTCAAACCAATATAAATCTGTCATTATCCTATTAAAAAAACGGATTTGATGAGTGTTTCGGAAACCTCACAATTTTTTCTTTCTCGTGGTTTCATGATGAATGTTTTTCTTCCACGATGAACTTGAGAATTCCGGTTATTAAAAACGCACTTGCCTGATCAAAAAGTTCCGTACGTGCCCCCATGCTATATTCAAGAAACAGCCAGTGTTTCGTTGAAGAAAGAAAAGGTCTCGTAGTGTTTAATGGAATAGGTTGGAATGAAGAAGAAAACAATCTAAATCAGATCTTTAAGTGAAATATATAATCAAACACATATTTGCGTCAAATACAATTGTTGATCAAATACAGATTTGCGTCAGAATGATGTGTATGGTTTCCTGGTCTGGATGTTCGCCAATACACATCTCAAAACTAAAAACATCCTAAATCAGTCCTTTTAGTAAAATATGGAGTAGTTGGACAAGTAGATGAGTAGATAGTGATCAGATTGGGACAGCAATGATGTGTATAGTTAGGGAGAAACTGCGTGAGGACACATCGCACGAATCTTCTTGGCTATGGTAATAGTTCCAGTACGTGTTCCCACTTTTTCCGATTTCAGTACGCGTTGGAGAAAGTTAATGTCTCATGAAACCAGAAGATTCTGAGGTTTTCGAAACACTCATTAAATTCTTTTTTTGATAGGATCATGACGGATTTACATTGGTTTGAAGGTGAGGACACATGCGGAACTACACTCTTTTAAAATTAGCACAGAAATCCCAAGAACGACTCTCAAGCTACACCTCTCCATTGAACAACTCATTTAAATGTAGGCTGTGAGATAGAAGATTATTAAGGATCCTCCCGTCCTTCAACCGTGTTTAAGGTAAGAATGTCAATGAGGTGAAAGGTTAGCAGGAAAGAGGGGAATTCGCATGCGTTCATTTTGCAGAATTTTATAGATACCCATAAATACAGATAATTTTATGGCAATTAATGAAATGCGTAGAATTTACTTATACTGCCACCGCTAATCTTAAGGCTAAAACCGAACAGGTACACTGCTGTCTCAAAAGTTCCAATACCCCTCACAATTACAGACTAGACCATACCTGCTGTCCCAGAACGGAAGTGTCTACCTAAAGAGGAATCAATCAAACAACTCCCAATTCACGAACTTGGAAACTCCTTGCAAAATGCAGTATAAAAACACAGATTGTGAATTTTTCGCTCCTCAAGTTTCCCCCGAGTCTGAAGCCAGAAGGAGTACCGTTGCATCCTATGCTTAGCAATGATTTTTCCCCATCCTGTTTTCCAATGTTTTTCTT
Organism: Adelphocoris suturalis; assembly: GCA_030762985.1. Lineage (NCBI taxonomy): Eukaryota > Metazoa > Arthropoda > Insecta > Hemiptera > Miridae > Adelphocoris > Adelphocoris suturalis. Next base: position 47,696,605 of record CM061044.1, read on the forward strand.
CTTTTTTGCGGCATTTATGCTGATTTATTATTTCCTTTGGGGTAGGTACGCAATCTTTTTACTAGATAAACATTTTCAAATGGAGGTGAATCGAAGATCAAGAATATCTACCACGAAAATGGACCAAAACTTGGGTGAGAAGGACGGGAACACATTTTTCACACCGAGCTGTAGATAACCCTTAAGATCAAAAGTAGGCATACAGAATGTGGTAGGTAGGTATCACACATTTCTCCTAAATAAACTGCACAACACACAGTTCTGTATTTTATTTAAAACATCATGCTGCACTGAATTCCTAAGAACGAAACACCCTTGCATTTACAGTAAATTGTCTAGGAAGCACAATACAACCTTTAGGATAGCAATTTATTGTTGGTGCTAGTGACATTCCTATCTACATTCTCCCATCAAAAAAGGGCCTTTATCATCATAGAACAGACATGATTTTACAAAAATTTCCAAAAAGTTGTTTTATGATCATTCTGGAGTGGAAATCAAATGAGCAGGTAGTACTAACTACATTAAAGTAATTAATTAGGTATCACGTTTCAAAAGGGCATAGCTCCTTCACAATTTTGTTCAAATACCTACTTACAGATTTTGTTAGTTCAATATAAAAACAAACTAATTTTCAAACACTTTTGTTTTGCAGATTGGTACAATCCATCTTCAATCAATTAGTCAATCAACGGAGTAAAATTATCTCTAATGCTTGTCATAATTCAATTTCTATGGAATTTAGTGGTTAGTTTAATAGCTTCACAGGACGTCGACAATATCTAATTATTTTACTAATCTTTATTAAGACATACAAGATAACTCTCTCAGAATGAAGAAAACATTTAGGTATTCCTTAAAAATGGAAGAACTTGAAATAGGTACTACATTATACCTACCTTGCTAAACAGAGGGTCATGAGAAACGAGTAGGTATCTAATTAATATACTAATAAAACACCATACAAAAAATTGAAAATTGTATTATTCACCTACGTATTTACAAACAGCCTAGATTTTCGTACATGCCGTTGAGAAGATTAGGCATCGAGTGGTACATCCTGCAATTGAAACCTGAACTGAATGGCGTTGTTTGTTCTTCAAACGTGAGCGCACCTAATAATTTTTCATTTCCAAAAATATGAATCTCAATAATCACATTGGTAATGAATTCATTACAGGAACGTTCCTATTATATGTGAAAATGGCGAGAAAATCATACCCCTTACAATAGTGAAATTAAAAAAAAAAAAAAAAAAATTCACGGAAATAGTTGAAAAAAATCACTATACAGTACCTATCGGTATCCAAAAATCAAAGCATAATCTATGAATTTTGTAGGTATGTCCTGATGACTGTAGAAGATCCTGAAAATTGATAACCATGGCGCTGTCATACCCTCCCCCTCAGAAACTTGAAGTCCAGGACGTGAAACAACGCTAAATTCCTTCGCTAAAGCCAAAATTTTCAAAATGAAAATAATATTCTGCAGTTTAAGGAAGCACTGCCAATCCTGTTTTGAGATTTTTTTTCGTCGTTGAAATGTTTTGAACCAAATATCTCAAGTCATTAACAAACAGCTTCTTGACCTTTTAAGCTAATGAGCATAACAAGATCACCTTCCGCGAGTAAATAGATAGTGGAAGTGAATACTTTGGTGAATAATTGAACTTTAAAATTCGAATACAAATTTGTGTGTGGGTATCACGAATTTCAAATTAGACGCTAGTTCCGGAACACATCCTTTGGAAGAAAGTCGAAACTTGACAACACCTTACATCATGGCAAACACGACTTAAGAGTTTACATTTGAAAGTACAATCTAGAGCAGGACAAGAGTAGGGGAAATGAACATGCCATGTCGCTTCACTCTTCACTGGAGATACCTACGCTCCAAGCACAGCTCTACCCACTAGGTAGGTAGTTGCACCAAGTACATTAGCCTGCAAAAGTTGTCTCGTTGCTGTCGCTCTTCAAAAGCTGCTTTTGCCCTGTGTTTGCTGCTGTACTGTTGTCTCCCTCTCCAGCAATTAAGTTTTGACAAGCCCTAATAAATGGAAGTCGTAGGTAGTGGTTTTCTTCCTTAGAAAAAGTAGTGCATAATTTCACGTTGTACTCAAGTTTGATTTCACGGTGGTACCTTGGTGAAACCCCCAAAGAGGTTCAAAAACGTCACATAATGTTCTTTAATCGTGATAGAAATCAACGCTTCAAGATTTGTTCTTCTTTACAAGATAAAAAAGCTACTTTGGATCAATTACTACCTTAGATTTTATAGCGGTAAACAGTACATACCTACAATGAGAATACAAGGTTCCGTGTCTGTTTACTTTATCATAGTGCCAAAAATTAATTGGTAATCACAAATTTAAAAAAGAAGTAACTATCTGGAATTACAAGCATGAGATTTACATAGGCATCAATAATCAGGATGGGATAAACTAAGAATGACTCTGGAGGTGTCTACATGTAATTGGGCCCACCAGATATAGGTATACTTAAGCATGCAGTTATAAACCTTGAAGTTAATCTATTTACGACTGCTGTTACAGTATTGTAACAACAACAAAAAAGCTCTATGAAGCACTAACCAACTTGGACATTTACAATTTCAATTCATATATAAGTTTAATTCCAATATAATATATCTAGGCCCAGTAGATTGAAAAACAAACAAAATCAATGTGATGATTCACTGGGAATTCAGGAATAGTAGGTACTAACTTCGCAGGAGTTATACATCGAACGACGATAGGAATTTCAAACGCAAATATGCTATTAAACTGCTAAATGGAGGCTAGAGATGTAGAACTATCGACTGGTTTATCTTACTAATAAGTTGTATGGAAATTGTTTGCAAGGTCATCTCCGCTGAGTGAGGACTAGGAAATTCATCAACAGAAAACTATCCTAACCACATATACGAAAAACAAATAAAAAAATGAGTTTGAGATATATTGGAATAATTAATAACGAAAGGTCATACGAACTATTGTGACGGCTAATAGTAACGTTTGGAAACCAACCTACAGGGGAAGTCATCAAACTCATGTTAACCTGGTGAGAGAATATAGATCAGCGACATCAGGCTAAGCACAAGGCATTACAGATAAGGCAAGACAATGCGTTTTGCATGTATGTAGACAGGTACGGATATTGGAAAATTAAGTCATTTAGAATTGAGCTTTAGGACGAGGTTGCTCGTTCTCAACTCAATCGTGATTTTTATGCATTTTCTTCCAGTTTGGTTGCCTGGTATCAGATTATCTAAATAATGTTAGACGGGGGAGTATGGGGACTAGAGGATGAACTGAAGCTTTGGTGTATTATGAGTATTTTGGAAATCAACATGGATGATAAATACTAAAGAATTTGATGTCCTAGACATTAAAACGTCTTGGTTGGCTCCCGCTCGAGTACCTACCTAACTGCCAATGCCAATCGTAATTTGGCACTTGGCCGGTGCCTGCATAGAAAACTGGTCTGCATCAACTACCTACTCCCAACAACCGCTTTCACACGTGGAGGGTAAAAACCGCGGCTCTAGCGATGCAAAATGTTTGAGAAGTTGATTTATTCAATTTTCACTGCATTATTTTCTTATAATTTAGTTCAGTTTAGTAATTTAGTTCAAAGTACAAGTTGTATTTATCAGTCATAGAGTCATCACCCCCGTGAGTCACCGGACGTTTTTTTGTAAGAGTTTACCTGCACCGTCACCCTCCCCTTCTCAACACTCCGTCGCTAAGGCTCTCCAAGGATTTGGCCAGCTGTATCTTACGATTCAAGTACTAGTGGACCCTCCAGATAAGTATGGGCTAAGGATGTGGCCATACTGCGACTGTGCTTGACATGACCTGACTGAAGCTCTGTGCTGGGGGGGGGGGGGACTCCCACCAGAATTGCCTTGAATGGAGCCACCTGACTCCAACTTTGATGTCCTGATTCAGACCAATTTGTTCCTAGAGCATTTTGTCGCAATACAGGCCAAAGGCTTCGCTTTCAAATTGATGATACTATATTCTTTTTGAGATGAACCGACTCGCTCCTCTCACACTATCTCAATGAGCATTTTTTTCAATCTATAATAGCCACGTCACAAAGCAAAACAAACAATCCTAGCAAACATCTGGGTTCATTGTGCAACCAGACTAAAAAGTTGGAAGTGTGAGGCGGCATTAGGGGTGGGAGGGGGGGGAGAGACTCATGGGTATGGGAGGCGCAGGCCGTAGTCAAGCCCTCACCTGACCAGACAGGATTTGGGATGGAGACTGGTCAGGGGCTCAAGTGAAGTCAAGTCAGGTCTGGTCTGAATCTAGTGACACGCACGATAATTTTGCCCACACTCCTTCCAGCCCAATATAATTTAGCATTTTCTAATTAAAATGTGAATTCCTCAGGAAATTTCATAAGAAATTAGCAATGTTTCCCTCTGCAGAAGAATTAACTAACATTAAATTGGTCAAATTTAATTCCACTATCACTCCACGGGTTTTCTGTTGATGAATTACTACTGACCTTGTAGATATAGGTGCCGTCCACTTTTCAGTATAATGGCTAACGTTTTTGGGCATTATTGTAGCACATCCCTTAGGCTACAAGACTCTTATTTGGTGGGCTTATTTTATAGCAGTAGGTACCTCTCGTCTAGTTCGGAATATCCTGTTTTTGAGCTTACACTATAGGAGGGTATAGTAAAAATCATTCAACCACATTTCAAAAGTCACTTACAGTCAGTTGACGGGAACCACTTTGGGAGAGTAGCCGGCAATTAATGTAAGGGAATTAATCAACACCGTATTTATTTTTCAAAGGGAGACAAGAAGAGTGACTGTTCGACAACTTATGAAATGGTGACGTGCACTAATTGCAAGCCAAACCCTTGTACACATACCGCGAACAACGGTTGTACTGCGGAGGTGAGTTTCTTCTGACTAGTTGAATAAAATTCTTGAAACAGGGGTTTCAAGTGACTTCACAGTAGAGGAAGGCTCAAGTTTTACTTTGTTAGTTCCATGGTCGTAAATAGCACCGAAAATCTGAAAATTCTAGTTGAAGCGTCCAATTGGTCACAGAAAAAGTGAGCAATTTTTCACTCTGCAGAAGACTGATCACAAATATGAACTAATAAAATCGTGATTAGGCCTAATAGTAGTCAAACATACAGGGAGGTAAAAACTAAACAAGGAAACTCTGAGGTGTTATGGGAAGCTTTATACTGATCACGAATATCCCTTTACAGTCTCTGATTAGACCTTATCCACTTTTTTCAGGCGGAAAAATTCCTCATTTTTTAGCAAAACTTGGAAAATAACAATAAAATCGAAAAAACTCTGATGTTAGAGATTGTGTAAAACGAAACTTGTGAAGAATAAAACTGTGTTTTAATAAAAATTTTCATCATTATCTCAAATATTCCATCACTTCCATCACCAAGTGGATCCTTGGATGCGGTAATTACCTTTATGCACTGCAGATTTGATTAAGCTTGACATTCAATTCACTAAATTGGCACAGATTATACGATGAAAATTTGAAAGCGCAGCGAAGGGTTCGATTCGTGATGATATTGAAATAATAAAATTAAAACCATTTTATTTCGTTAAAATGTCTAATAATACTATTGCTTTGATTCGATTACCAACTTAAAAGTTCCAGTCATGCAGCATTTTCGTAAATGATCGTATTGTATAATGTTAAATTGTTTTGAAATTTGAGCGTGTTGAGTGCAAGGAAATTGTCAACAATTCATTTTATTGCAAAAAAGTATTCTTAATAATAATCTCATATTTAAATAGAAGTTTTAAATTTATAGCTTTTTTGAAGTTTTTATCGATTTTTTAGCAAATTTTAATGAATTTTAATTACGTTTTTCAGCATAATTTTGTACATAAGTTTTTCAATATTCTATTTTATAGTTAATTAACTTTATTTGAGCAATATTCAGCTTCAAAAAATAAAAATTTAACGATTTTTAGCCATTTTACTGATTTTTTTAGTAGGTACATTTTTTGAAATTTGACCAATTTAATATACTCAAAAAGTTCTGGCCAACGAACTTATCCTTTCGTTAAGAAAGCTTGATTTTTTGGCGCAAGAATTTTTATCTCTCAATCTTTAGGAGAGTTATCGTTTGGGATGATATATATATATATATATATATATATATATATATATATATATATATATATATATATATATATAAATGAAAAAACTCTGGGATTCGTTTCAGAATGACTTAAAACGGACGGATTTCAATAAAGAAATTTTCAAAAATTTGATTTTAAAATTTTCCTAGCCATTGCAATAGTTCATTTTCTACGAAACAAACTAACCGTTTTAAAACAAAACGTACTTGCATACCATCTGCTCCTCAACGTTCTTAAAAAGGTAATAAACCAACTAAGTATACAGATAAACGAATCTTAAACATGCGGTGGAGTTGGTTCCGTGATTTTATCATTTAGATTATTCATTTGAGAGTCTTGACCATGATTCAAGGAGATTATAGGATCCAATTATTAGGAAAAAATGCATATATGATAGTAGGTAACTGTAGATAAAAGCAACCATAATTAATAAAAACAATAATTATCTTGAAAAAAAGAAAGTTGCTTTATATATTTCGCTTGCTAATCACTGACCATGTTTGACTAATGAGGTAACTACTGCGCCAATTCGTACTATACTGTGAAGTCCCACTGACATCCTTTGCACAGTTTGATCTGAAAAATGGATGTTGAAGAATAATCAGCTCTGAAAAACTAACTCAGCTACATCTTGTGAATCGCTGTGATATTGCAATTGCCTAACAATATCTAACCGAATATTCGAGCTGTTTTTGAATGATTTGCTGACCCATGAATAATACTCAACAATCGTGGGCATGGAAAGCGTGATTTTATATGATTAAATGAAAGTATTCCGTCTTACACTGAGAATGTTGACATCAACGGTGCTCTCCTTAGATGAGGAGTGTTCAATCTATGATTTTTCAAAGTTTGGTGTACTGAAGAAGTCAATGCACCATTCACGCCTGCGCAAACTCAGAGCACCAAACTTCGGAAAATCGTTACCAATGAAAAACGGCTTCTCTCAGGAAAATATGGTTGGTGACAAATTTCTCAGATTGGAATCTAAATTCATTTAAAACCATAAATTCAAAACGCATGTATTTTTTTTTCTCAAATTTTCTCCACTCTGAAAATGAAGCATTAACTAACATTTCGAATGTTGACGCCCCACACGCATATTAGGATTTCCTATCTTCATCAATCATTGGCACAACACCATTCCATAACGGATTCTTGAGTGTTTCTAATCTCCAGAATGATCATATTTTCTAAAGTACCTACCACCTTGCCACACACAAAGCTAATGATTTATTTGTTCATGTATTTTTATGTGTTCGCATAACGAGTTTTGAAGTAGGTTTCCTAATATAGTTTATTGGGTGTGTTGATTGTTTAATACGCTATACTAACACAGCAATATGGCACAGTATACTTAAAGTTTGAGCTTTTTAATAACCTCCTTATCAAAGTTTTAGGTTTTGAACTACCTATGCAACATTGTAGGTCAATTATAATGTATTCGATTGGCATCTTTGAATTCACACTTTTCATGTTTGAAATAGGTTTGCTAAGTTGATTGCTTTGGTAGGTATTTTTGGCTATGGTTTTAGAGTGGTAGTAAAAACTATATATACATCAACCTAATCATGTATCTACTTATGTTCAAAGACGAGACCAATCGTTTCTATTGACGATACGTTTCCTACAGGTAGGTTTACCATACATAGATGATATCATTAGAAATGTAACAAAACTCTGAGAAAGTTAGTTATTAGGTAGGTATGTACAAATATTCTGATCTAAATAGGTAGATAACAAGAATTAAGCTGAATGGAAGTTCTGAAGTCAACAAAGACATTTGTGGTAGGTAATTGACTTAATATTTCAAGTAGGAACCTTGTGACCCATTTAGTTTCCTCATGGACATCTAGGTAATATGTTTGTTTTTCAATGTGGTTATCCTTGCGGGGTATTGAATAGCTAGACAATAGTTAGGTCTTCATCTAGGCATCATTTCATGTTTAGTTTAAGAAAACACTTACGCCGTTTCCGTAAGCAGAACCAAATTATCGAATAGAGAGAGGTTAAGTATAAGTTGGTGAAAAGTATTTAGAACACTTTTATTTTTTATGAATCAGAAGAGAGGAAACATTATGAAATATTATGAATCACTTGCCAGCGAATAGGTATAAGGGAATGTTCACAATTGAAGGGCGCAGGGGAATAACGACCTCAGTTCACTCTAGTTGATTTTGAGAAAAATCAAATTCAAAGTTTCCCTACTCATACCATGGTTCAGGTACTTGAAAAAAAAAAAAAAAAAAAAAATCATTATTATAATCATAAACATGTTTATTAACAGACTGTAAGGTTGAAATTACTTTTTCAATACAAAATACACTAAATTTTAACATTTTGCGCAAAAAATCAAGGATTCATGCCATTTTTCCCTTGAATCAGCTGTCCATTAGTGGATCGTCCATGTAATCATCGTCACTTTCTTCCGGTTGGTTGATGTAGGTCAATTTTTGGTAGAAGTCTTAGGACTCAGGTCTTTCAAGGAATGTTGCTGCAAATCGTCCCATTCGGCCTTCTTGACCCGGCTGTTCTTCACTAGACTCCGATAAGTCACTGTCCATGTTCACTGATCAGCTTCGCAAATACACAGTAAGAAAGAAAAACGCAGAAAAAGTTCGGCACTAGAAGCGAAATTGAAATTTTGAAATAGAGATACCTAATAGGTAAACCTACTGATATGAAACAATGGAAGCAATGATATTCGTTATCACTCAACACGTTGCAGTGATTCACGGAGTCGTTAAGCGAGACGGACACTGAAGCCGGGACTGAAGCCGTTCTCCCCAAGGCGCGCTCGGACTCATGTCGTTTTTCCACAGTACGGTGAATCCTTTTAGTGTATTTTCAAGGACTCAAGTCATCATTTCCATTTGTTGGTTAGTGTATGTTATAGTACTCTTAATGTGCTACTAGATAGCACCACAAGCTCATTTTTAGGGAAAAGTGGACTGAAGTCGTTTTTCCCCAGCATCCTTCAATTGGCATACGCGGAAGTCAAGTTTCACTGAACAAATTTCGGTGATTATTTGTCGCTAGGTGAACCGTAGGTTAATAGTAATTTTATCTTAATCACTGGAAAATTTGTTTTCAAAATGCTTACCTACTTACGTGCCGCTGCCGAATAATGAAGTTATCCCAATCCAACTTTAACGGAATGCAATGAGCCTCCTCACCTCGCAGGCAATGAGCCTCCTCACTGACCTTTCTATTTAATTAGTCCCAGGCTACTCACTCTCGGCAGTCCCTAAGGTTCCTGAAAAACTTGATGAAACAGCTTTACATGAATATAGGACCAAACAACTGAATCACTCGAGACTAATTTGTGAAGACCCTTTTCAATAAAAAACGGAAGTTGAAAAAGAACTATGTATAATTCCACGAAAATGAAAGAGTTATGTACACTGTTAGATTGATTTCGGCGTTTAATCACCATACATGTTATTGACGACTACCGAACCGTTGAAATCGATCTGTTAAACTCTTTATTTTTGTGGTATTAGACAACGTTCTTCTTTCACTTCAAATTTTCAGTGACCAACCAGCCTCAATTTCAGAAGTAGGTGTGCAATGAAGGGATTCCTTGAGGGCACTCCGATTTCTTGAAGTATTTTTAAAACGTTTTCCAAGCAATATTTGGTTCTAACTAGAGTTTATGGACCTCTTTTAAACTTAATACCATCACATCTTAGCAGGATGAGGATTAGGATAAAGGGAGCCATATCTCCCTCATTGTTTGTCTCTTTGGAAGTTCTTCGTGGGGCTTTTGCGATGGCTATTAATGGTGTGATCGCTCATGTTAGTATGAGGATTCGCCGCTTGCTGTTTGCAGATGACCTAAAGATTATCAACAACGTTAGGTCCACTGCAGATTGCAGCACTGTACAGATGGCTATAAACAGTTAGGAGATTTAGTGTAGGGCAACTATCTTTCCCTTAGCCGCTCGAAGAGCTCAGTCGTTTCCTTATATCATCCTGCAAAACCTAACTTCTTTCCAACACTCTCTAGGATGAACCGCTGACTAGAGAGAAGCTTTTTGATCGGAGTGTTGTGTGAAAATCGTCTTACTTTCAAGGAGGTTACAAGTGGAGCAATGTTCATGTTTGGACTTGAACACTCACTCACTCACTTGTGCAGAAGAACTCAAGAGTTCAACAGTCCAGGAATATGCTTTGACGGTCTGGTCAACTGGGAAAATGACTGTCCATCTCTACTTTCTTCATTGAGCTCTTAGGCCTCTTTCACAATAGAGGGATGAGCTGAAAGTAACCGAGTTGACGTGGCGGGTACAAGGATCGAAAAGTAAGGGAAACACATCTGCCCATTCACACTAGGATGGCAGGTGTCCATGATTCACACGCCTTCTAGCATCACATCCTACGTCTAGACCCGTAACAGCGTCTCTCAGCACGAGATTAGTTTCATGCTGTGGACTCGGATTCGAGCATATTTTGCAAGCCAATAAGACACGGTCAAATTACAAAATTTGAATTACTTAATAATTGCCACCGTAATTTTCACTCTATGACACATTAATTTTGAATTATGAAAAATCGATTTATTTAGCTGGTCAATTAATTATTTTTCATTTAAGCACCTCTGACCACTTTTCGCCGTGTTCCGTGAATAATGAATGTAAAATATGGGGGGGGGGGGGGGGGGATATTCGAAAAAAGATATTAAACGCATATAGTTACCAAAAAATGGGTCTCGTTTGTTTGGTACTTCTTCTTTCACATCAGAAACGTTCCGGTTGCCTGTGACAGATCTCTCGCCAGCTTCCAACTCAGCCCCCAAGTGTGAGGGCCTTATATTTCTTAACATATTTAAGTTTAAAGATCTCCAAAAAATCAGCTACAGTTCAAGAAAATTGCTAATAAATCATATCTTCCACGATTTCTTCAAATTAATTATGATCCTGCATACCGATTCATAAATCAATATACTCGAAATTGTTAATATGAAAACATTTCAAGCTATTTTATCAATCAAATAATGGAAACGAGGAAGCTCTATGAAACACCCAATTCGGCAGACTTTCTTCTTCACCTCATTTTCTTCCACTTCTTATTTTATTTCAGTTTCTCCAGTTCACCTTTCAAACGATTCTAGAATTTGGAACGGTGCATATTCTCAATTCCACATTTCCTTAGTTCATAAATTTTTAAAAAATAATTAAGGAGAAATAAATCCACCAACCATGATAAATGCCCATTGCCGAACAAGGCTAGTTGAGCGACCAATACTAATTCAGAGTAAGAAAATAAAGAATCAACACCAAATTAATTACAACACGTTCATTCAAGATTTTCACCAGAAGTCCGATAGGTGTCAGTTCAAAAACTGGAGTAGACAATTTGCATGATGTCTATGAGAGAGCCATTTAGCGTATTTTATCAAACTATACAGCTGTTCAAACCAATATCAGACTTTTCAGGTTAACACCACAAACCCATAGTGAGACACGAATCTGAACAAATTTACTTCAGTGGCTTTCTTAAACAGTTTCAAAAGAGAGGATTCTCAGAGATTCATCCTTTGACTATAAATACGTGTAATAAATTATTTATATTCAAAGGGTTCATCCTACTGTAATTTCCAGGGTTGCCGTGTTGTGGAATTTGTGGATTGAATGTAAAATTCGTTTCGGAATTCCGCTACAGTAAGACCCAGAATATGGATTTTTCAGCTTATAACGAGTGATAATTAGTTAAAATTCCATTAAAACATTTTGAATAATTCAGACAACATTCTGACTGGTTACCTAATAGAATTTAACCGTTAGACCAACACTAAGCGCTAAGCACAGTGATTCCTTTTTTACCCTTAGAGGACTCAGTTATTTAAATCCATTCTTTTTGCAGTACCCTGTTGGTGCTAAGACCAAAACAGTCAAGTTTGAAAACTTTTAGCTAAACAGTTTGTTTGAAATCATGCAGTCATATCCGTATAATCATAGATACCTCTAACAGGTAAAGCTTGACTTACTGTACAAAAAACCACAGCACACAGTGTCGCGTAGGTGTCAACATCAAGTTTCATCCTTCTGTATAGTCGGATAGGGATAAATTAGAGACGGTGTGGGGTTGAATGAGAAGTTTTGAGAGATGAATGGAAATTATAAAGCAGGTTATATCAAAACACACTGACAAGGTGCAATCGAAATGATAAGGTGCAGTGCAATCGGAATGAAAGTCAAACGGATGTGTCTGATGTCCAATGGCTGAACATTACTGAGATATAATTTATTACAATAGATGGTAGCGTTAGGTAGGTACATGATCAAATTCATAACTCAGGTTATCCTCACATTTTTAGAACGGTCTTCAAGGTTTATGGTTTATAGAAAGTTAATGAGGCTTATTGATGTCATAACTAAAATCCGCCTCAGTTCGTCATATATTTAGTAGGGGTTTTAGGATCACAAAATGTTGAAGGCTAAAAATTCACATGACAGCCTTCATCTTAAAACCTTAAACTGGGTTTGTATTACACCTACTCTCTAGAACGAATAGCAAAAACAAGCCATAGTGAAGAATTTCTATCTCAGCGAGTTACAGTAAATAGGTAGGTCCATAAAAAACAGGAGTAACACAAGTAGTACCTACCCATATTTGTTAGGCAGGTATTCGTTAATCGATATATTCACACCTTGAATATAGGTAGAAATACCTCTGTCTCAGTAGGTATATTTCAAACATTTTTAAACTGAATTAGGTAGCAAGTATGTTGGTGGGATACATTCAGTAACTCTCTCTCTCTCCCCAAATGGCAAAAAACTGATCAAATTGTCTTACCTGCAAAGTTTGGGACCATAATATTCAATCTCTGATTTTTGCTTTAGAAAATAATAAATAGAGCACATACAACGGAAGAAATCAAAGCTATGACGGTCAATCAAAAGTCAATTCAGAGCTGATTAATTCAATTTTAATAGTTCACGCATGATAAGAAGCAAGTTTTAATATTGGACCCGAAGTGGGTTAAGGAAGTTACCTTTTTAATTTGAATTAATCGAATTGGTTAAACTTGTTTTTAGACCACAGTGGCATTGGGTTCGAACGATAAGGTAAGTAGCAACTCAGAAAATGTGTCAACGACCAAATAAATGTTATAATGTTCCACCAATTTGACGTGCTCAATCACTTCCTAGATTAATTTTCTTTTACTCACAAATTGTAAACCAATAACATCCCAACCAGAGATGAGCACATTCGTAATCGTGAATACGAATAGGTACGTGTGTATTCATATTCATATTTACGTGTGTGAATATACCTGTATTCACAGAATACACCTGTATTTACATGATACACCAGTGAATACACCTGTATTCACAGAATACACCATTGAATACACCTGTATTCACAGATCTGAATACACCATTGAATACCTACACCTGTATTCCCAGATCTGAATACGGATACGCCTGTATTCACAGACCTGAATACGAATACGCCTGCATTCACAGATCTGAATAAGAATACACCTGTATTCACAGATCTGAATACGAATACAGTTGTATTCGTATTTGTGAGTATGAATACATCTGTATTCACACAACTGAATATGAATACAAGCTTATTCGTTTTCACACAGGTATTTGCCAACCTACGAATATAATTGTATTCATTTTCACGTTAGTGAATACATCTGTATTCACAGATCTGAATACGAATACACCTGTATTCACAGATCTGAATTCGAATACACCTGTATCCACAGATCTGAATACAAATACACCTGTATTCACAGATCTGAATACGAATATACATGTATTCACAGATCTGAACACGAATACACCTGTATTCACAGATCTGAATACGAATACACCTGTATTCACAGATCTGAATAAGAATACAGTTGTATTCGTATTTGTGAGTATGAATACATCAGTATTCACACAACTTAATACGAATACAAGCGTATCACACAGGCATATGACTAACTGGATATGAATACATTCGTATTCGTACATGTGAATACATTGTACATTCGTGAATGCGGGTGGATTCGTATTCAACAGCATTGGTTTTCTGCGAATATATTCCTATTCGTATTAACGATTACGAATATGCCCATCTCTGGTCCAAACTGTGTTTGTCCTAATTAAGCAAGAGGTTATTTTTTTAAAGACATATTACATCCGCAGTATCTGTATAATCTTTGGAATTGATCTACGAAGTAATGCCTGCTAATAGGAAATTGTACCTACTACTATACTGGAGGAAGGTGAAGAGTGTACGTACTAGATGCCCACATATGTAGTGACGTCACTCTTGTCTCTACTCTTCTGAGAGGGGGGGGGGGGGGGGATTGTCTACAGAATGTCAGGAGAAGTCCACACACATGATTTTTTAATGTTAGTGAGTATAGAGACTACCTATATACATCCATAATTCCTCATGGTCGAAAAAAACAATATCAGAGAGAGAGGTTTTAAATTACCACGTGATTTCAGTTAGGAAGTATAAAACAGGGGTAGAAAACTATACACAACCCATTGTCCATTATGGTTTCCCTTGACACACAATCCATCGTTCCATTGTTTTCCCAATTGTTCCCAATCAAGGCACCTAATGTAGCCATGCATAGAAGAAGAGTTTCTCTTTCCATAGTTCCCAAGTAGTAATTTTTACTCATGAGTTAATAGGTACTGAAACCTCTTCAGTGGGGACTACCAATTATCATTACTAGTAATTAGTAGACTAGTAATTATTATTACCAACTATAAAGCAGTTATTGGAGAGTTTTTGCTTTCTATGGTTGCCAACTGTACATGGTTGTCACGTGATATGATGATGACCGCAACTTGATGATGATGGCGAAGCTGCCCTCATTCCGGGAAGACGGAACGAGAACTTGGAGCTTTGAGCATCAGAACTGATAAGAGGTTCCACGCCACGGTTCTTGCCCTCTTTAAGAAAATAATCAATTATAAGTCTCCATTATTATTGTGTTATTGTTATTACTGTTCTCCTCGTAATGAAAGAAGAATTAAATTGATTCTTCAACTTGAATAATTCTATGGAAAAGTTGATGAGGATAAACTTGAAGATATGCTCCTGGCCAATCTTGAAGCAATTGGGACCTTTTCCGTTAATTCACTACCACCCCTTTTACTGGTTTCCTTTGATTCACTACCGCTTGATATATGTAATATTGTTCTAAAAACTGTCCTCCAATCATTTTTACGTCCACTGTGGTAAAATAGATCGAATGATGTGTATAGTTTGGTCGTCTGGATGCTCGCAGCTAAAAAATACATTGCACCAAGTAGTCATTCCCTTAGTAAAAATACAGATTAGCTGAACGTACAGGTCAGAATGAATGAATGGTAGTGAATTAACGGAAAAGGTCCAGCAACCGTTGTCAGGAATAATACCTACTAGATCATTCAGGTAAGTAGTAAAACATTTCTCTGCATTTTTAATATATGTAGCTAGGCTAGAGTTTTTGATCGAATGAGTGAACTAACACAAAAAAGAGTGTAATACAGAGAAATTTCGAGCTACTCACCTGAACGAGTAGGTATTCTCGACAGCATTTGGTTTAGGATAAGCTAGGTATGCAACCTCGAGTTCGTGTTCATCAACGTTTGTTTCCACTCCATACAGATATATAAATTGATGAACTCATTTAATTATACTTCCACAAGTGTAACAATATTACAAATAACACAAAATATGAAGGGGAAAGGATGACAGATGCTGAAGGTTATGATAAGAAAACGCATAGATGTGGCATACCTAAGGGGGGGACTATGGATTGAGCTACGGTTACCATCCGTCACATTCACGAGTGTTGAAACCATGGAGCGCAAAAACTCCCCTATTACCAGTTACGTTCTGGAGCCGTACAAGTCTATGCGTATCCTGGCTAACTTACGAAAACAGAAAATGGCAGTAGGAAAGACTATGGGTTGGGCAGCTCTTTTTCCCAGTGACTCCGATGAATTTATCAACCAGAAAACATTCCTTCGGTAGGTAGTAATAAAAATGATCGAATTTGCACGTTTTCCAATTTTTGTAGATGCTCATTCCCCTGGATTTTGATTTTTCATTCTACTTAACACATACGATATGAGTGACTAGTGAAATAAACGTTTCCCGCTTTGTTCAACCAAAATAGTTAAAACTTGTTCGTCAATTCTTTCCAGTAAATAGTGGGCAATAGGTACTGCTAGATTGAAGAGATCTCCATTATGTTACTGGGCTACAACGGATATATCCATATGACATCATTATATTAATCAAAAGTGTGAAAAACCATACAACCATCATAAATAAATGAAACTTCGCCAAGTTCCTTTAATTTTAAAGACCTACTTACTTTTATTTTTCCCTTATTTTTAAAGAGAGTGGAAAAACTTTACGCTTGCCAGAAAAGTTAAATTGTACACCGAATAAATACCCCATCAAAATTGATGAATAAGTGAACTTCTTAGTGAAGTTCACACATAATTATGTCAGGGACACTAGACATAATTATGTGTGTCTCTTGTTTCCTAGCTATGTCCGACGCGTGGCTGGTGCCACTACATTGTTAAAACACCCTCTAGTGCCCCTAGATATAATAGCAAATTTTTGTGGGTGAAAAAAGGTAGGTATATCGCTTCTTTGCAGAGCAGTATGTTCAATATGCCTAAATCTGGATTTCATTCTCTACCTATCAAATGAGTACTAATCAATACTTTTTTCAACTTGAAAAAATAGAGTTTTGAATTACAGAATTGCGTGACACTGACATCTGGAACATATTCGACGCTCGAGGTGAGTCTGATGAAAAGACAAAGAAACAGTAGTTAGCTATAACAGTATATATCTATGCATTTACTTAGAAATGCGCATGGAGACTCATTGCTTGGTAGATGGCTTAGAGTCTGTTATTTCATTGAAAATAATATATCGGTGCTGGAGGGTACCTACCTATTATAGGATCAGCAATTTTTCCCTATCTTTTGTGTCAGTGTCAAATCTGAGAAGAAACTACCTATTCACTACTTTGAATGCAAGATGGTGTCCATCCAGTCTTTATAGAGAATCGTGGCAGAAAGCTCTTGTAGAAACCCTGTGTGCAACTCAAGCGCAAACTCTTGCTTTTCTGTTCCGTGGAAGGCCTACATTTCTGGCTTCCCGTTGAAATGATAATAATATATTTTGACAGAGTAACATCCATTCAGAACGATTTGGACGCTGAACGTTACACCTGACCAAAAGTTGCTGATTCTATTTGAAGAAAGAACAGACCAGGAAAAAATTTAATGAATATTGGTGAAGCTAGCAAAGGTCTCTATGAAAACATTGGCACTTACTGGGTGTATAATTTTAGGAGGTAGTTCTGCACAACAGATGTATGATGCACTATGGCGCCTATTAACAGAGGCAAATAAAATGAATCAGTGCTACCTACCTACTTCTTTTGTCTTCTTTAAAGACAACACATTAGCACTTTTGGAATCGACAGCTTTCGAATCAAATCAGTGAATAGCTGTCAACAGATTTCGTACATATTGTCTAATTTTGTAAATAATTCGAGGACAGTTGGGCAAACTTCTATCCTCATATTCTCCTAAGTACAGAACGATTCCATGTTTGCGTAGACTTGTATTGATTATATCAAGTTTTGATTGAATAAACAGGAAGTAGCTCGAAATAGTTTGTCTAGTACTGAATAAGTAATGCAAAAAATATCCAAGCACCGCGTAATACTTAGCGCTCGATTACATTACTATTAAATATCACGTTCACTTCCTACTAGTAGGGAGATACCTACCATTCATCTTAGAAGTAGAAATGTTAAATACCTACCTAACTTAGTATACCTATGGTTAATCAGCAGCTACGAGCTATACTATCGTCAAGATTCCATAAACCCTTTGGAAGTCACAATGCCGGTTGAAACATATATTTGAAGGTCGTACAGATAGCCATCAGTATTATTTATAGATCGTATTTAGAAAGATTATTGTTCACTAACTAAAACCAACAAGCCTGAGGGGAGAGAGCATAGCTAGTAGTAAATTATCGACATAAAATGTTATTCTTAATCATTGGTAGGTTTCAACAATAATATGAGGAGTTCATGGTTTTCTCAGTTACGTCATCATAAATTCCCAGGTAAAACCTGCTGTCTTTGTAGCTATTATCAGCTGAAATTGAGACAACAGGAGTAAATGTAAGAAAGATTACATAATTATTAAGACTAAATAATTGTTACAACTAACATTAAAATGATAAATTAGAAGAGCACGTCAATACAAATAAAAGATTTGACGGATCAGACTTGCAATGGTCTCGTGACATCACCTGATGACTGTCCAACAATTTGTATTGATAAGAGACTTAACTTGGTTTTGATTCGATGTTCAACATTACTATCCATTAAGGGAAGAGAGTAATTTTGAATCTAAGACCATGTAATTTTAAGTAGGTAGGTACTTCATGAAAAGCCTAGGTAACCATACCCTAAGCCGATGTACAAATAGCCTGAATCGGCTCCGATTCTGAGGTTAGGATTACTTTCCTCAAAATTTCGTTTAAAAAAATCATCAGTTGAACGAAGATGTTTGGGCGAGAGACAATCGGGGGGGGGGGGGGGGGGGGGGGTCTGTAACTTTGAGATTAAGTCAACCTTGGACATATTAACCAGTTGTTAAACAGGCCGGCAAAACAACACCACCTTGTTCAAATAGCCAAGAGTAAGGACTTAGTTTCAGGCATTAGCAAGGAGCTCTTTTTTTCTTCATTAATAAAGAGCACTGAACTCAAATATTGAATTTATACATAATGCTTAAATAATAAAAAATATAAGTCAATGAATTACAGAGTGATATAGAACGAGGTAACACCGAAATCTCGATGTAACTACACCTAACCTCATCTTGAAAATCTTATGACCATCTGAAGCTTTTTTATAATAGTTACCTAACTAGAGTGCAATTAGTTTAACGTGAAGCCTCTCAGAACAGCTCGATAAATAAACCGAGCAAAACATGGCGGCCTTTATCGAGTTTAAAGCTAACAAAACACCTCGACACATAAATCACGACAAAGATCGGGCGGCGCTTAATCACAAAGTTAATTCTAACCACATTGAGTAAAGTTACAGATCACCCCCCCCCCCCTGACCTCTTTGTTTGGGCCTCGAGTATAAAAAAAAATGAACACCCATACGCCGAATAAGTAATTTCATACGTCCATGTTACAAAAGTTCAACACTTCATTTTCAAAAATCGAATTTATCAAAAAACGATGGATTCATGAGGCTCTCTTCTCGTTGGAACGTCAAAAATTAAAATGTATGTAGCGCGAGCGATTGGTGAAAGCCAAATAAGTATACGTTTCCTCCTAACCAGGTTATAAATATGAAACAATGAAACTATTAATTTGAAAACAAACGTAAAACCTAACAACTACCCTATGAACTCAAAACTTGAGAACTTTAACAAATTTTTTGACACATCAGTGGATCTGAATTACAAGCACTAAAACCGTGTCTTATCAATAAAGATGTTCCACAAATCAGCTGATAAAATCGTTGCAACTTTTCAAGGGCGCGCATGCGCATTGAAACCCGCCGAAACTAGAATTTTCACGATTTGATGTTGAAAGTACTGGACCATGAATACCTAGATAACTACCTACTCCTAATATGTGAGAGAGCTCATAAGTTACCAAACAAATTACAACGCCGTAAACTTATCGACCCGTGTAATTTAACCAAACCCGAATCATTCATTAGGCGTTTTGGTTTAGGTACTCTCATATTACACAACGTAGTAATATAATAAGTCATTCACGTAGAAGTTCAATTAAATGACTGAATACAATATTTAAGAAGACTGGATTGCAAAAAACATTAACTGAACATGTTTTCAAATCACTCAAAGTGACATTGAATTTTCGGAGTACCTGCCAATCCATGGTAAAGAACTCTGTGAAAATAATTTGATCGAGACAAGATGAAAGTTGACAGCCAACAGCTGAAGTTATGAACCTCTGCCTAGTTGATTATAATTAACTACCAACCTATTTAAATAAAGATTAACATTAAGAGGGAAGGGGGATCAAGATACCCACCGTTTTCAATTTAAAAAAAGTTGTATATAGCCGAAAAAATCTGCAATACACCTCTCATATAAAGCATTGATCTACAGCACAATTTAATTCTAATCAGCTCATAGCCAAGCTTGATACTTTCACTTTTCAACAACAAATAGTTAGCAGTCTCTATCACAAGCATGGTAGTTTCTTGTGAATTTAGATATTTGAGATGATCTTTGATATAGATTTGCCATGATTCATGTTTACTAGTCACAATAAATTAATATGTTCTTTCCCATGTGGGTAGTAAAGATTATTAGCTATTCCGCATTTTGAATTTTTGGGAGTTTATTATGTTCTGCAATCACATATTTGAAATAATTTGCACTCATTACGTGTTCACCCTTCAAATTATAAGATGTTCTCCAATCTATTCACGTCAAATGAGCATGTCTACACTTTTTCTTATTTCATTTTGCCGGTCAGAATTATGGTTATGATAAATATATTTCATTTCTCTTTCTTGTTAACTAGCTTGATTTTTGATTTTCCTTTAATAAATATACTTTCAACATTCACAACTGAACTGGAAAACTAGTCAACATTATAGGATCAAAGAGATAGGATCGTCAAAAAGCACTTCTTATTGTTTATGAAAGCACCATTTTATACTCATGTTACATTGATATTGTCTTTAACAGCAAGTATTGTATGATATAGGTACCTTCTGGATTTTACGCCTGGAAAGTATCACCCAATTTTCAGAATGTTCAGCTCAGAAAAAATGCAAGTTCAAGAATTCTACTGAAATTTATACCCATGTAAAGAGTTACTAATCGGGAGATGAATGTAATTAGATACCACTTCGCTCCTAAAGCCGCTCTGGGAGGATCAATATGCGTTCAACAATGTTTACTGTTGGAAACACGAATCCACCCAACAATAGATGTTGGGATAATAGTGTGAAGACTCGCACCAGATATATTATCACCTAAATCTAGAAATGAGGATGGAATCCACACGAGTTAGGTGCCTACACTTAAGGTGAACATAGGTCCTATATCTTCCATCGTACGTCCATGATCAGACTTTTGTTGTCTGGGGGAAAGACGTAAATTTAGTATTTTTGTTTTCATGGTTTAAGCAGCACCTCAACCAGAAGGGTCATTAGCGGCTTAATCGTGTTGTTAAAATGTTTAATATTTAATTTAGTCCAAGTCAAAAAGTAAAAAAATAGATGCAAAAGGTGTGGAAGACGTTTTTTTTCCCCTAAATCATTTTTTTATAGGCACCCAATACTAAGGTTCTCACATCTCATTGAGAAGATACTTTTTTCCGAACTTCTAAGAACGTTGTCTATTAGATGTCTCCTGTCCTGACAGGAAAAAATTATACACGCATCATAATACACAGTAAGCGTAAAGGGTAAACTTTCACGCGTATGGTGGAAAAGGCGTTGATAGGATGAGTAGGTGCGAATGGGGGGGGGGGGGGGGGGGTCGCAATGCGTGGTTTGAGGGTCAAAGGCTTTTTTTCAGTATGTCAGAAAAAAATTGTCCGCTCTCGCCAAGACAAAACATTGTACCTATATAATTATGACCATCAATTTTATATTGATACGATATTGATGATAACGGGAGACTGACTGACTGCATAGGGCTTCCTTAGAAAGAAATCCCAGGCCGAATGGCTTATATTTCCCCAAAAGGGCCCCTTTATGATAACGGGAGGAGAAGAGCCCAGCTTGATGGAGAGATAACGTAACAGTCAGACGGGGCCTTTCATCTTCTTGGAAAGATAACGATGGTCGCCCAAATACATTCCTTGCTGCTGCTGACAACTTGGGATGAATGGCCCCAGAATGCAGTAGAACGGATTCAACATAAACCTGACGTGTTAGCAGATGCATTATTTCTTCAAATCTTCAGTCTTCAAGAAGCTCACACTCACACTCGCACTCAAAATGAGTGAAAGAATAAATGCTCTGTAACAGAAGAAGCCGGTGATCCGATATTGGCGTCGCCCTAATTGGATGATATGCATTTTGTTGGCATTTTTTGAGGTCCAAGAGGAAAAGGTTAAAACGTACAGGCTGAACGAAATTGCTAACACCCCCCCCCCCCCCCCCCCCCCTCAAACTGGTTCGTGGCAGCTCAAACCTCCAAAAGGCACCTCGGCAGCACAAATGTAGCCTACGTTTCGAATTTCATCCAAATTCAGCTAAGGATAACTGGTAAAAATGGGTGGGTAAAGAATTAGATAAAGTGAGAAAAGAAAAAAGGAAGAACGGGGAACTTTCATGTGTCGGAATTTCACAATTTTGACCTCCGATTCGGATTTAGCGCACTTGAACCCCCCCCCCCTAGTAGCAATTTTCAGCTCAAAATACCATTTAGTTTGGCCAATAAACGGGTAGGAAGATCGCGCGTGACTTAGTAGTGCAAGGGAGCTGAGGGTCCCCCCCCCCCCACCCACCAGGCAGGAGGTGGCCGTGACGTCATCATGCAAATGAATAGCAAGAGCCTTTTTACTGGTCAGATACCCATCATATAGCACCTTTTCCGAAAGTTCTCACTAAGACCTCGCTATTGAGCAAATAAAAAATAACCACAAAAATTCCCCACTTATAAGTCCGAAAACATGCTTTTTTACGCCTTGTTTTAGCTTTCGATCTACCACTATATTTGGCATTAGGCGACTCAGAGGGCATGCCCCTCCCACGATATACAAAGAACGATAAATTAAAATTAAATTAGCCGACAGGGCGAGGTCGGGAGGGCGCCATTGTTAGGCCAAAGTTCAACCTTGTTAATTATCTAGGCACGTCATAACATTGCAGTCGTTTTTGAAGGCTTGGAAATGCGAGACTAGCGTCTTGCTGGACCAGTTTTTTATTTGGAAAAAAAAGTGCCAAGTTGGGTGGGCAGTATAGCTTCCTCACGTATTGTAACATAGACGTATAGAATTAGTTGAAGAGCAAAGTACGAGCCGAAATTATTGATAAGTAGACGTTATAAGAAATTAATGTTTGCGCATGCGCACAGACTACTATTAATCCAACGGCAATGAAATTTACAGGAGAACGTCTAGGAGCTAAATCGCAAAATCCTTGCAATTTTCATGAAAATCGGTCTATAAGTCTCGAAGTTTTGTCTGTGTCGATCAATTTTAGTTTTGCGCATGAGCTACAGTTACTACTCCACCAATCGCGATATAACTTACTGGGAATTTTTGTGGAACATATACCCATCTACTTCCCGAGTTCAAACGAAATCGGACCAATAGATGATAAGAAATCGACGTTATAAGAAATTAATGTTTGCGCATGCGCACAGACAAATTTAGACGGCGATGAAAGTTATTTGGGACCGTCTAGAAGCTATACCTCACAATCCCTGAAAATTTCATCAAAATTTTCCATTAGGCTCGAAGTTTTGTCTGTGTCAGTAGATATTATTTTCGCGCATGCGCAATGGTTATTACTCTACCAATTGCGATATAATTTGTAGGACATTTTTCTAGAACGTATACCCAGTTACCTACCGAGTTTGAACGAAATCGGACCAACAAATGATGAGAAATCAATGGTATGAGAAATTCAGGTTTGCGCATGCGCACAAGCCACTGTTAATTCGAAAGTATTGAATATTATAGGAGACGGTCTAGAAGTTAACCCGCACAATCCATGATAGTTTCATCGAAATCGGACTGAAACTTGGTGTAGTTTTGGGCGTTCCTAGGATTTACCACAGACAGACATACAGGCCAGTAGAAATTTTGATTTTGGAGGATACAATTTTTTTTTTTACTTCTATCACGAACACAAAGCTTCCCTACCTTCGGTAGTGAGGAAGCGAAAATTGTATCAGCCTGCATGCAGTGCAACATCAGTGCAGGGTCAGTATTAGGGCTATATTAAGTCTTATTGAGCACAGGTTGACAAATGCCAGTACTCTTTAGATGAGTTGTGGGACAAATACCCCAATCAGTGCGGCGCACAGCGTTTCGAACCTGGGGATTTTGGTAGAAAAAATTCCGAAACCACGAAAATCGATAGAAATGCATATTGCGGTTCGGGTGTTTCCTAACTGACTCCCGAGGGGCATCAAAAGACGCAACTTACTCCAGACCAGAGCGAAAAATTAAAGTCCCAACTGACTCCGTGGAGGTGGTTAGTTCTAACTGACTCCCGGCGAGAAACAAAACTGTAAAAAGGGCCTAGCTGACTCCTTGAGCGTATAAAGAAGTGTTTTACCCAAACTTTCCTTCCCACTTCACAGACTTAGGACTGTCTCCACGAGAGCGTGCAGGTGTGGCTAAAAATGTGTGGTGTTAGTCGATGTTAGCAAACATCTCGTCATGCCTACCCTAATCTATGTGGAACAGCATGTCGTCAAGTGAGTAGAAATATGTACAAAACCACTCTAAATACAAAATTCATTGTTCGCCATCCTGAACTTTTTCTTGTTCGTCACAAAGGCCTGGGTCGCATCTGGCCAGATGTCAGTATGCTTCAAAAAATTGGATCAAGATATTCCAAATGTTATAGCCTTACTTATTGAGTCCAAAAAAAGCTTATTCCCAAATTCCGAATTGCCCCGTCATTCTTAAATTCCCCCTTTAATAATACTCCTTTGGATAAGGATGACACGGCCTTCTTCCCGAACAAACGCCGATTTTTGCGGGAGTCAGTTGGTATCTGCGGGGTATGCATTTTCGTCGGGGATGAGGGCCTAAGCGAGTCAGAAAAAATAATATTGAGGCCTACTCGTTTCATTGATGAAGTTAGCTGAAAATAATAATAATAAAGTGGTTTTGGTCTAATAGATGGTAATTTTGCCTTAATTTTATGAAAGCCCACACAATATTCAGTCCTGTTACATTTAGAAACTAGAGGTATAAATTACCATATTTCACTTGTCTTTCAAGTTTCACGGCCATTTTTAAATAAAAACTCACTGTTTAAAATTATGTAAATTGCTACCGAAAATTGAAGAAAATCAGTATTTGCAGAGGGTTGCGGAATAGACGGGTTAAAAATTCTAATTCTGCATTAAATTCTGTATAGAATTCTTCTAGTTTCGAGACTTAACAAACCGGTTTACACTTATCACTGGTTTTCAATATCCATTTTCTGGTAAGAAGAGAAAGAAATGAAAAATTAATAATCAAAAGTTGGGAATATTATTCGTTAAAACCTTCGGAAGAATAATTTCAGTCCCAACCAAGATGATCAGAAGAAGAGTAAAGATGAAATATTAGATTTCAGAGGAATGATGTCCTTAGGGGTTACGCACAGTAGTTTTGTGTTTGGTGCGTTCAAGTGTGGGCACAGAGTTACCCAGAGAAGGTTATTCCAAGTAAATATCATAGATTTGAGACCTTTACCTACCACCCTGGATGCTGAAGACTTTTTTCCAAAACTTTTATTTTGACTTTTTTCTACCTGAAACACATTAGTCGAAACACTGTGAGGCGTTCTGATTCTCGCACAGTCGAGGCTCGTCTTAAGGTGCGTCCACACATGCGGGGTTTGGCAAATACCGAATGTTTGGCGAACCCCAAGCAACTCGCGGTCGACCGATTCGGTATTCGCCATGAAGCGAGGCAGGGGTGTCCACACCTGCGGGGTTTGGCGAGCACCGTGCTCGTCTCGGAAAAATGACAAACAGTAGTTTTTCTTAATTTCTGTCACTGACCACTTTCCACCCAGTTTTCCCTCAAGGCGTTTCCACGCATCGTGGACTTCATTCCTCAGCTTGTTCCACAGAACTTCCTCCAGCTCGTAGGCTTCTAGGAAAGTAATGACGGATTCGTTAGTCCACTCCATCTGGTTGATATCTCGACCGCACAAAACAAAAACTGAACGCACGCACAAAGAAGGGCGAAAACGAAACAATGGCGACGGAGAACGGAAGAGCTGGGAAAACCCCAGGACAAGTGTGAATCACTATTCGGGAAGCGATTCGAATGTGTGGATGGGGCTTTTTGGCGGGTGATGCTCTATATTTGGCAAACATTTGACTCCTTTGAAGCGGACAATTTACCGACACTGGACGGAGCATCCCGAACATTTGCGATTTGGCAAATAGCGAACATGCGTCCACACTAGTGGATATTTGGCAAACTCCACATGTCTGGATGCGGCTTTATGAGGAAATTAGGGGTCGTATGCTGATTTCTGAAAACCGGAAAGATATCCATTTCCGAAACATTGTACACAAAACACTCACGAATCACTGGTATTCTAACATAAATGAGTACTGAGTGTTTTGTTTATGTCAAGGAGGTGAGTGAATCGAGTGCTGTTGTTTCAAAAGTGAATGTTAATCGGATAATTTTTCTTTAAAAAGCAAGCAGTGAGAGGGGTGACGGCAAATTCAATTAACTAGCCAATTTTACTCCACTGCTTGTCCACACTGTATGCACTAAAATCACAGGAGGACTAACACAATTGTGGCTTTGAAGAAACAAAGAAACGAGACGCATCAACGTCAGACAGTCTCAAACACCAGTGGTGTGGTCTGCAGTAGGTATCCAAGTTCGATTTCAAGACTAAATTGATTCTTGTTAGTTCTATGTGACACTGATGATCAGGAAGGAAGATGGAAGGTGTTTTCAGTCCGCACTTTTGATATACAAAAAGTATGTATGGAGGCAGCCGTCTAGTCGGCTTGTGTTAATGATCTCGTTGGTGCAGAAGAAGTTTATCAAAACGACTGTCGTTTGAAATTCATCAACCCCTTACATGCTTTTCAGAAATCAGGAAATTCCTCTTTTTTCTACAGTAAAGAATAATTTTATTAACAAAGGCTTAACAATGGTGTAACGATTTAGTTACGAACGTCTCTTTTTCTTCGATTCAGTTTTTGGCAATCCTTTTTCTTTCTTGTTGGTAGTTTGGTCGGCCGTAAGTACTTATTGTTTTTTGGAATTAGTCGGGATGCGGCCCAAGGAAGACCCTTCACCGTCCTTCTAGAGCCTCGCACCCTCACGGATACGGCTCTTATGAGGGCAAACTGCACCTTTGTCCTCACCCGACTCACTCACCTCCTTGCTATAAACAAAACACTCAGTACTCGACGTACCTAACTTTAAAACACCCATGACATTGTTAAATGAAACAACGAAACAACTCCATCAATCATTCCACACAATTTACCGACACTGGACGGAGCATCCCGAACATTTGCGATTTGGCAAATAGCGAACATGCGTCCACACTAGTGGATATTTGGCAAACTCCACATGTCTGGATGCGGCTTTATGAGGAAATTAGGGGTCGTATGCTGATTTCTGAAAACCGGAAAGATATCCATTTCCGAAACATTGTACACAAAACACTCACGAATCACTGGTATTCTAACATAAATGAAGAGCTGATTCAATATTACTAATTTTGAACTAGTTCCTTTAATTGGCATCTCCATAAACAGTTGAATAACATTAAACCTTCTACTGTACCTTTTGCACCTATTGGCACTCATTCGTCCAACTATTTGACTGGACTAATATACCTAGTCGACGAATATCTAAGGAAAGAAGTAGCTACTATTCTTCAGGCCAGGAAACCTATCAGCAATTACATAACATCACTATCATCGTCAAACCTCATATTCCATTTTTATTGTGATTTTTCCAGGTGCGCAAGAAGGAGCCACCTCACCCGATTCGTGTGGCAAAAACCATAGATGTAATTGCTCGGATTATATTCCCGACAGCCTACTCCATATTTCTCATATTCTTCTTTATTCATTACAAAGGGTTTTCATCCGAATCTTAAGACGTGATTTAATGAAACCAAGAAATGACCACTTACTAAAGAAGCACACTTTATCAGTCACTATTTGCTAATGCTGCCCTTACAATGGCAATAAAATACCTGACACAGAGTGGTAAGTGCCGTGAATGATCCCAATTTTGCTACGGATTGACGATAATGGCCCATCAGTTTCCCAATTTCAATCTTTGATCACAAGGGTTATCTTAATTTCACTTTTGTGACTCCTTGTTGCAAAAAAAAACTGATTAAGCCCCTGACTACGCAATTTGAAATTCAAGATTTCAGATTTTAAAAAAAAGGTAGGTATCTACTATAAAGAACCAAACCTTACAGTACCTACCTCACAGATTTCTAGGGATGTGTATTAAAACAATTGCATCACAAGGCCGCGTTCTACAAATCGCGATTTTTTAATGTTTTAAAACTCACTCGCCCCAAATATTAGCACAGTTGGCCACGCGGTTTCTGAATCAATGTTTCAAGAACCCATGAAATTCCTTGGGGTTAAAAAAATCATTTTGATTTTCTTTTTTAAACTAATTCCTATCTAAAGGGTCACAGCACATTCACAGTTTTACTCTGCCCTACAGTATAATCCAGGGAATTTACAACCCTCAAGAGGAAAATGTGAGCATATTTTCCCCAAAAACTCAGATGTGAATAGCCTTGTGATTAAATGCTAATAAAATCTTTTAAAATTTAATAGGGGCTAACCTCAAAATTCTTTTAAAATAAGACATCAAGCGTTTTGCTGTAACTAATTCTTATTTCAAGATTCTTGTGACTGATTCAAGATCTCTTGTGCCTCAATGAAAAATGCCGGTTTTACCATTCAATTACCCAATTTTGTAGTCTTTAATGATTATTAAGATTTTAATGAGTATCTGAATAAGTATACTGTTGTTTTATATTTTTTATTTCATTGAACCCGAACACTGCGTTGCGATTATTGAGCCTTAGCCTTGTTGACTGTGCAAAAATTTTGAAAATTGTTGTAAATTGAAATTGAGTGAATGAACCCACGTGAAATTGTAAAAAATATTGCTTGAGGTGTTTTAGTTACCTTCACTGAAATCTAGTTCAGTGCTTTAAAGACGATCAAGAACATAAGTGTGATTTTATTTGTTGAATTTCCATTTATTTCGACGTTTAAATGCTAGAAGCCTGGAATTGATAATTATAAGGCACCGTGTGGTATCCACAGAAAACAAATGTTTTGTATAAAGGTTTACTGTAATTTAGAGAAACTAACACTTTTGAGGTTATTATTTCAGGCGTTGTTTTAAACATCGCTTTATCGTGCGCTTTGTGAAGAAAATTCTCAAGTAGTTTTTGACGAAGAAAAAAAAAAAAAAAAAAAAATGTTAAGTTGTGAAATATCTTTTCTTCAGGTTTATTCTTATACAAGGTAAAATAATGTTCACAGTATTGTTTCTTTGGTATGTGCTTGTTATTTGTACAGTTTAAAACGAGGGTTAGAGTGAAGTTCCGGGAAGAGCAGTTACAGAACTTTTGGAATGTCGTTAGATTTATTCTCATGATTGAACAAGGCTAGTTGACGTCTGAACAAGGCGATGGACGAACAATGAATGGGGTTGGTGCAAGTATGCACCTGTATCTGTTGCCTCAGCCCATTCGCTGAACAGATTGTGCCCAAACAAACACGAACTGGTTGGAGTCAGCAAGTGCCTACAACTTTATCAGAGAGCATTTGAC
Organism: Adelphocoris suturalis; assembly: GCA_030762985.1. NCBI lineage: Eukaryota > Metazoa > Arthropoda > Insecta > Hemiptera > Miridae > Adelphocoris > Adelphocoris suturalis. The sequence goes on from CM061044.1 coordinate 47,726,298, forward strand.
CCAAAAGCGAATGTGGAAGAATGTGATTTGAAGATGATTTCTTCTGGTGGGTGTATGGTCAGATGGTACCTTGTCGAATTCCACGGAAGCAAAGGGAGTGTTAAGAATCAGGCTACAGATGTGTAGGAACACTAAATAGTTTGGAGAAATGCTTTTTTATTTAGGTTTTGTTCTGGTTGGATTGAACCTTTTTCTCAACACATAGCTAAAAAGTATATAAGGAGATTAAGGAAAGTACTTACGTATATTACGAGCTACTTGAAAACATTATTAAGTAAGTATATGATGGTACCATTCACATGAGGTTACATTTGTAGGGCAGTGCATAAGCGCCCAAGTATGCAGGAGCATGCCTCTACAGCCCGGAAATGGGTCAATTCCATGAGGACATAGAATAACAAGTTTTAACTGATCGTTGAAAAAAGATCCACTGGGGCAAAAACCATCACGAATAGAAATTAAAGAGGGTATTCTGTAAGCTTGTAAGGCTGTTCAACTGTAAGCGTTCTAAATTAGTTAAATTATTTGTGTGTTCTGGCGCACTCCACCAAGACAGTTCCTACATGTTCTCTCTGAGGAAGACTTCATTCTTCACAAAATGACTTTTCTCATACTACCTGACCACCTAGGAAGACACCAACCAAATATTGCCACATGAGGTTCAAGTTGTTCTGTTACGCTGGGGGCTGGCTGCTATTAACTTATTAGTAAATGATTCATTTGCAAAAAATGGATATTATTTAGGGATAGAGTGAGGTAAAAAAAATTTGATAGCTTAAAATGAGTGTGTGTGGTGAGTGTCTGGTAGTCTGCCGCATCGCAAACACGAAAATGAACTTATAATAGGCACCTAATAAGTAACAATAATATGAAGCATCATTTCCCTCTAGCAGTATTTCCTAAAAACTTCACGTACTATCATATTAATGAAACTCTTCCCCCGGAGAGACAACGGTTTAGACAATTCAGTCTAAATAGAAAACAGTCTTAGGAAATTAATTGCAGTTCCTGTAACTCGAACATTAAACTGTACACATAATCAAGATATATTGTTACAATGACAGCATACTAACAAAAGTTTATGAATAGAATGTACCTATTGCCCGAAGTATGAAAGATCCATGTCCAACGATAGTCATAATATATGAATTAATTCCTAGAATATTCGTGAGACCAAATATTGTCATCACTTCCAAACTCTCCAACCAATATAAAGTACCTAATTGTGTTATATAAAGGCATTGCGGGCATTTACACAGCCTGAAAAACACTTACGGAGATGTTCCGTTAAAAAACAATCTTAAACGTTGGAGTTATTTTACGTAAAATGATGTAGTGGACTATTAAGAAGAGCTATGTCTCTCCTTGAACTACTCGCTAACGGTTGTTTTATAAACATATATTTATATATGAATAATGAGAACATGAAAACTCATCAGTTTATGTAAGAGGGTTACGTTCTCAAAACCTACACGACCATATTGTGTACCAACAGGTCTATCATTGTATGTAGTAACTCAATCCATCACAACATACCGCGCATATTATTGGAATATCATGAGATTTTATCGAGATCACAGATTTCGATTGTACAAAAGAATTTTTCTCTCTAACGATTCAGTGCCTGCCCTGTCAGCAATGACATTTTCTTCATCTTCAATGTCAACAACGAATGGTATTCTGGATCTAGTTTGTAGATGTGAAACAAAATATTATTGACGAGTAGATATTTAAAAAATAAATACATTTTTTATTGCATCTATGAATAATTTTAAAAGTCAAAAATTGGAAAATGTTACCTGCTCAGAGCAACGTTCTTACCATACTTACATTTCAATTTATTAAAACCATGTAAGTCTTCTTCTATTGTGGCTAGGAGCTCATTTTGTTCTTTCAAAAAAAAAGCACCATGTATAAAATATACCATATAAACATAGGGGATTGCAACCAAAGCTATTAATATACCTATTAGAAATATCTGTTTCAAAAACAGATTTTTATACTTCAGTCGATAATGAGGTTTTAAAGTTACCACCCTATCGTATATATTTGATATTTACGTTACTTTATAAATAATATAAAATTTATGTTCAAATATTTATTGTTAGTTGTCATTGTTATATTAGTTATGTTTGCTTTATTGCTCGCAATGTAGATAATATTGTCGGATACTACCTTTTGTCTTTGTATCTACTTATTCACATCTTTAATGAGAAAAAAGATCTTATCATTATCTGGAAACGCAGGAGTATTCCTTTATTTTTTTAAAACTTAGATATCGTTAATTTGCTACCGACTAGTCAAAAATCACAGTGAGCTCGGCGAATGATGTGATATTTAAAAACGTAGCAGCAATATTGTACACAGAACTATTGCTAAAGCGGCTATATATTGAAAAAAAAAATTGTTTTTGTATATATGTAATCTTTTCTCATTTTTAAATATCTATAAAGCATAAGGAACATAATAGAGCTCACAATATGTTGATATTATTTAAAAAACAAATTTTATAATAATAATTATATTCATCACATTTTTATTTACCAAGCGTTAGGTTTTCGACCACAGTTCAGGTCGTTTTGTAGTTTTCGATTTTTTCAATCATTCAACAACTAGCGTTATTTTGATCCAATTTATAAAAACTATGATACGGAAGGGGAAAAAAGTACAAAATTGCCAAGTATGAACGAAAAAAAAACCACTAAACTGTATCAGAAAATATCAGGATTTTGGTTGTCATCAGGTGACGTGTTCTATTTATCCCAAAGGTATTACGAATGTCGAGGACCAGACATCTTGGAATTATTGTTGATAGGTACCATTCAATTTCACCAATGCTTCCCACCTTTAACCTATAAATATCCACTTTCCTTATTTATCTCCATTGCTGCTTCATCTTTCCTGAATATAATGACTATCTAACTCCAGAGGTGTAGGGAAAGAGATGATTGGTGGAAAAAGTTAATTCTTTTATTAACTGATCTAAATAGGTGATACTGTGATATATTAAATCTTTGCTGTTTGTTCTGATTATTATTATTAGAGGTGAATATTTTGGTGAGCTTGAAATATGTTGACCCTATTTACCATATTTGTCATGCAAGTAAATGTTCTCAAGATTTTCCTGGTGACGTCAGACATAGTGACGTCCAGTCTATCAGGAACCCCTTTAATATTTGAAAGTAGGTATAAATGTTTATCAATGAGGACGAACCAGGAACATGTCAAGAACAGTAATCACACGAATGAAGAAAACGGAAGTTAATGAAAAACGTTGCTATTTCCACGAAATATAAAGTTACGATGTTTTAACTACGGGTCAAAGAGGCAACACCCAGCCTTCAGTGACGTCACGGTGTTACGTTCAACGAACGTCTTGGTGGCGTAGATCGCTAAAGCGCTTGTCTTTAAAACTAAACTCCTATCTCAAAGATGGTAAAAGCTTGAGTTCGAACTGTCGAAGCATAAAATTTATTTGAGTTGTTACTTTTTTTCCAGTAGGCAGGTGAGGAAATCTCTAAGATCCTAAGGTGGTAATCGGATCTCGTAAGATACGCGCAAGGGACCGCACTCCGGGTTATGTGGGACCTCACTAAAACATCACCTTCCTTTTCCCACGTTGGAACTCAGCCTGGAACTGTTTAACACATTACTTCAGGCCGAGTCGTTGAGAAATTTCTTCACTCCTCTTTGTCCATGTTCCCTTCTCCTCTGTCTCCTCCCGTTCCAAGATGATCTTTTTCTGGAGAATGTCTTCAACGTAGGCAGCTACAAAAGTCCAATTTTGCTCTCGTTCAATCATTTTGGCTACTACCACCTCCGGTGTCACATCTTGAGGTGGTAATTCCAGAGCATCCTGCAGCCTCCTTCTTTCTGTAGCCCATCGCTTGCATACGAAGAAAGTGTGGAGCACATCATCGTCCATTTCCTGGCAATATGGACATATTGGAGGGTCTACTGTTCCCATTTTATAGAGGTATGCGTAAAACGAGATGTTACATTAGACACAGTCAGTGGAACCCAGGCTTTAATACGAAATAATCCCTCTTGAGCCAGAATAAACACCACTTCTACCAGCGAGCATCTGCTGAGCTAGTGACCAGCAGTTTCACTTCATCATTCGTTCGACCCGAAATCAGCCCAGTCGGCTGGTATCTGACTCTGAGGAAATTTTACTTTCAAGGCAAACTCCAGCAGTCGAAGAGGTTTAATTGGTCTCATTGGTGTTGGTTGCTAAAGCACTTGTCTTTAAAACTAACTTCTATCTCAACGAAATAAAAAGCAAGAGTTCGAACTCTGCCGAGGCATCAAATATTTTTGGGTTGTTACGATAGCTACTCAGTTGCCAAGAGGCTGACTCTAATCTAACACAGAATTCCTAATCTCATATCATTGTACTCCGAGTAGCCGAAACAAGTTTATGATGGCCGGTACTCATAACAAAGAATATATACCTTAAGATGAACTTAATATATAAATTAAGATGATTTAATCGAATAAATGCGCGTGTCCGCGTGAAGCAAATAATGATTAAAGTTTCTATAGTAGGTAGGGATGAAGTAGGTGATTGCGATCGCTGGAAAATTTGAGGGTTCCGACCATTATAACCTTCATAAAATAAATTTAATTCAAAAATAAATAAATAAAATAATAATACCTAATGATTATTTTCAAGAGTATTTGCAACAACTCGGATCATCAGCAGGCTGTTCTTCTAGTTTATGGGCTTCATAGAAAAGTTCACTGTTCTGATTCCCATCCCAATATTCTGCTTTTTTAGAGGTTTCCCCAGAGACGTTTACGTCCTGCAAGTGATGGGACTGGAGCATGCAAGCTCATTTTTATGGTTTCCCTTTTATGAGCACGAACTTTGCGGCTTACATCTTCAATTTAAACGACTTTCGGTGGATTAAAGTGAGGCACGGCATTTGGCTTAAGTTTCGTTCTGAATGAATTTTCAGCAACTCGACTTTGAAATCACGCTCGAAGTCATTCCATCAAAATGAGAGCTACAAACACCCATTAAAATAACCATTTTATGTACCTGCTAATTTAAAAGCATTAATGCAAGCTTTGCTTGTCATTACATTCTTTGGGAGTATGTAGTATGAAAGAACTACATGTGTACGTCATAATTTTTGCAGCCGAAAATTGCAGAGTTAATAAATTTTCACAGAGAAGAAGGACGCATGGGAATCACTTTTACACAGGCCAGGTCTCGAGTAGGAATAATGACGTCAGGGGTTCTGGGTAATCCCAAGTCAGACATGACAATGACCCCAACCTTTCCTTCTAGCTACCTTGATTGTAACTATACATTTCATGGAAATATACGTTATTCGATTTCTTCCGTTTTTATCATTAAAATGGGTTTCTACAAGTTTGTCGCGAGTGATTTAGTTTGTATCCAATCACACATTACCGTTGGCCTCAACAGCGGTAACTTCCCGCTCTTTAGGCCTTCCCCAGCAGCCGATAGTTACACCTAGTTGCAAACCATAAGTCTTAAATAAGCCTGGTGACATTCAGCCCGAATTATTTCATACCACAAACACTCAAATGGAACACGGTCCCTGAATCTTATAGTTCTCAACCTTCTTAGAATATTGTATTCCTCCTTTCTGAGCTCTGATTCATCCATTTAATGACAAGAAAGTCGCAGCGGGAAGTATCAAGCATTACGTTTATTTACACACTTACAATCAACTTTAATAAAATAGACAGCATAGTAGTAGTAGTAGTACCAACCAAGAACATAACATCATACAGTGGCACAGTCTAAAAACCCTATAATTTCCAAAATTTCAAATTTTTCAAAAAATACGAAGTTATAGTAGTTTTGAACAGAATTCATAAGGAGGCCAAAACACTTTTGCTCATAATCGCTTTTGATTGTGATTTTCTTATATAGAAGAAACGTTACGAGACGGAAGAAAGCTATCAACGGTGCCCAGCGACGAGTGCCTGCTGACGAAGGCCTCTGACATACCTACCAGAATGGTGGAATGAGCTTGCCAGTAAATTCCGCTCTAAAACTCATCGCAATGTGGCAACTAGAAATGGTTATCAATAAGCGATTTTCGAAAAATACCAATCAATTTCTGAGATGATCAATTTCCGGGTACCTAAAAAAGTTAGAAAACAAAATTTTCAAGCTGATTTTTAAGAATATTGATCAGAGGTGGTAAGGTTTTGTTATGTAAACACTTGAAAATTAATTACATAATACCTAATGAAATTAATTTGCCACAAAAATTATTGTTGAAGTTTTACAGGATCACACCGATCCACAATACCCAACTAGAATTGAAAAAGGAAACTTACTTTACCTTATGCCTGCCACGGTGAGAATCTCGGCAAATGTTTCAATTGTCTTGGTTTTATATTTCTCCATTTCATTTTTACTCTACAATAAGTTTTTCGCTTAGTTACTTAGTTTTGTAAATACAACATAAAGTGTGAAAACTACGTGTATGTTTGTTTGTTTAAATTTTGATTCTATTATTCTTTTTTTTACCAATAACAAGTCAAAGTACAAACTCGTATTCAGCATTATTATCAATTCAATTGTAAACGTTGTTATTTAAATTATTTGATGAAATAACGAGGGTTCAGCAGGCTTGGAAAGTCAAGAATACAGCGTAAAAGTAATTTTAAATTTCAATTTTAAACCCAATTTTTTTCAATTGTCCAATGTTTAAAGTGTCGATTTATTAGATTCGATTAAAAAAAAATCGATTTCTTTGTATACCAATACCTAACTCTTCTGGCGATGAGCAGTGGTCTGACGTTTCAGGGGTTCACACCTAGTGGTTACTATTTTCTCACACCCTCAGCAACGAAACGAACGCAATGACAAATTCCTTTTAACTTAAATTTAAAGGTGAACCTATGATGATATAGAGAACAGAACATACTCGTATAATCATTACGCATACATATCTCAGCAATCAGATAGGAGGAACACAAAATTCGATAAGAATTTGAAACATGATCTTGCTTATTTCAAATTCGGTCACAGTTATCCAAATCGGGACGCTATATTACAAGTATTAACCGTACTTTTATGATAGGGTACCTAACTGGAAACACACACGGATCAAAATGATTATGTCCTCTGATTTTGCTTGATTGCTGCCAATATTCAAAGAAACAAGTAATATTTTAATTTGTAGATGTAACAGTAATATTATATGTTTTGCTAACAATATTTTTCAGCATTTCCCATGAAATTTATAATAAAACAAAAATGACATGTGTGATGCACACGTTATTTTGTTTTAAGTACTTGATGTATCAAGTTATTTTATCAACCTTTTAAATGTAGGTACTCATTATTATTATTGTTCTTTTACGAAATGACACGATAGAGGTTAAGTGATTTGTTTTTAATACCAAGAACAAGATGGTATACCTACCAAGATGAGATTTTTAGATTTTATTATGAACCTTGAGAATCGGCTGCAAAATGTGAACAGAAATACTTTTTACGGTGAAAATTCTTCTACCTTGTTGAAAAAGCAATAAAGCATGCATTTATTTGGCACAGCCTCCACAAAGAATTGCATAAAATTTTAAATAAAGTACAATAAAACAAAGGAAAATTGTCTACAATTATTTTATCCTGTGTTCATCAGCTGGACAGATATATAATATATAATAAAAAAATAATAATTTTACAATGAGAAGAATAATAAGAATGAGAATAATGAGTGACACATTGCAAAGTGCTATTAATACCATCTATCAAACAGCGCAAATGAGAGGTTTTAGTTTTTCACCTGCAAAAACTACCTCCATCGGTTTTTGCAGAAAGCACATAGCATATGATGAGTATCCACTCACAACAGGTGGGGTCACAATACCTTACTCCACACACACACACACACACACACACACACACACACACACACACACACACACACGTTTCCTTGGACTCTTAGTTGACTGCCAGCTGCGCTGGACCTAGCATATTGAGACTTACGCCAGGCTGCTATGTAGGGTGTACAGTTGCTCAAGGCCCTATCTAATTATAAGGTTCGTTCGGCTAATGATTCTGGACCGCTTCTGGATGGAACCGCGTTCTGAAAAAGGAGGGGATAGAACTAGTTCGGAACTGTGCTTAGCCGAACGGTCTTCAGGGTCGTTCGGAACTGATAACCTCAACAGAAACTTACCTTCATGAATAACCTTCGTTTCGTTCGTTGAAGTCGTGACGACGTTCTATCGACTACCGCGATATTTTCATAGTTTTTATGTGATATTGATGAACACAGTTACTCCTACTTAGGTAGTTGGTTTTTCTGTCAGGTTTTTGTTAATCGTTTTTTTTTTTTTTTTTTTTTTTTTTTTTTTTTTTTTTTTTTTTTTTTAAGTAGATATGTGATGTAGCCCTTAACTATCACACAAAAATACCTGCATTTGAACAGTACCTGTGATTAACCTAAAAACTCGCTGTCAATTCAATTTTGTTGTGAGAAATATATTATAAAATACGTCTTATTTCAATCGTTTTTAATAAAACATCTATCCTTGAACGCCACACAATCATCAGACGAATTTGACCAAACAGCAGCCCATCTGTGCAAGTACAGAAGCTTTCCTTCATATCTTATGTATTTATGTATTATATATATATATATATATATATATATATATATATATATATATATATATATATATATATATATATATATATATATATATATATATTGTTGGGGACTAATACAGGATATTAATGCCCCTCCATCAGGAAACACCTAAATGGATTTTACCGAGGACCACTGCCGCCTAGGGCTGATTTAGCGCAACAGCGAGCGGAAGAATATGGGCATTCAACCCAAAACCCCCCAAATTGGCATGCATGTAAAAGGAATGGTAGGAAGTTAGGTACCTGATAGGAAGTCGCTCCGAAAATCCGGGATCCGTTACTGCTTCCAGTGGAGACCGCACACGTAAAGCTGTAGACGGACGGCACTCAGAGAATTTGGTAGCGAGGGTTAGGGGGACTGCAGAAATATGTACTTGGGTCAAATAGATTAGAATGTGGGGTAATTGGCATATAGCGACTGGAAGAAGGATGACGACAAAGTAAGAAGTAGGGTTTTAAGGCATGGCGATTAGAAAGGATTAAGGGAAGGGGTGGACCAATCAGAGTGCTCGGGATGAGACCCCCCCCGCCTATGTGCTTTAGATTAAGGGTCATAGATAAAAACCTTGTGTTTATACTAAACATACCCCCCACCCAAAATGAACATTTTGACACCTGAGAACAAATAAAAGTTCAAAACGAAATGAAGCGAAACTTGGTATATTAATGAAGAATTGATTCAATAACTGTGTCCCAACAATCTTGGAAAATAACTGTGTCCCAACTGCGGAATCTTTGAAATAATTGAGAGTGTTACTCGTCCCTCAGAGGGAGAGCAACGATGCGGTTCAGGTGCCGCATTACAACTCCTTATGCTGTGCGAATATGTGCCACTCTGGACACACCATCGGAGCCGGAAATCAAACGCTCAACTCTTCCAAGAGGCCACAGTCTTGGGGAAATCGATGGACCCTTCATCAATACCAGTGTACCTTCGGTGACGGCTGGAGATGGGGTACACCATTTTGGTCGCTGCTGGAGTTGATAAATGTAATCCCGGCTCCAAGCTTCCAGAATTGTTGAATCATTCTACGAGTAAGCTGCCAACGAGTCTGACGATTGATGGGCACATCCAACAGATCTACCTCTGGACGAATGATTAAGGGAGCCCCAATCAAAAATGGCCAGGTGTCACATAATCATTGCTGTCAGATAGAGAATGGGAGAGAGTGCATACAGCGAGAGAATGGATTCAATTCTTGCCAAGACGGTACTAAACTCTTCAAAGGTGAGATGGTGTGCTCCACCGGTCTTGGAGAAACATCTGCTTGGAGTTACATGTGTGACACTTGAAGATCCGCTGTCTTATAAGGCTGCGAGCGGATCGTATCCAATAATGGCGATGTATTAAGGATTGGACAAGTTGAGGACCGCCATGCCCAGAAAATAAGTGGAAATGATCGCAAATAAGGGATGCTAAGGGACTATTGCGAGGAATCAGTAGAAGGTGTTTTGTCGGTAGAGATAAGTTGGCATTTCGTAATCTTCCCCCCACCATTAGAAGACCTTGGGGTGAAAGAAATGGCGACAATGATTGAATTCGTTTGGAACAAGGCCTGTCTTGTTTCAATAGGGCAATATCTTCTTTGAAATAATATTGTGACGCTTGGATCAAAAAATCCAACGAGGTTCGATATTCGGAAGCTGTAACTGGACCAAATTTCCATTCGGATTGAGGTTTATTTCGATACTTCTGCATGAAGTTGAATGCAAATTGGAAAACATAAGTTGTCACTCGCTGAAGTTTTTGAAGCGACGAACAACGTTTTGATAAAGCAATGAAGGGTTCAATACTGTTGGTAGTGAACGAAAGGCACAACTGAGGAGGATCCTTAGTTTCGGGTAATGGGTCGAGAGTTGAGTGGTGATCCTGCGGCCATTCGGAAGACGTAAGTTTAAGAAAATGTGGGCCATTCCACCATAAGTTTGACTCAAGTAAATCAGAAGGGAGACACCCACGGCTTCCGATGTCAGCAGGGTTTTGTACTCCTTTTACGTACCTCCAAACCGCAGATGGACAAAGCTCGTGAATCTGCACAACCCTGTTGGCAACGAACGTTCTCAATCGGAATGGTGGAGTTGCAATCCAGCCTAAAGTGGTAGTGGAATCCGAAAAACATATGATGTCGTTTATATTTAAAAATGATATTATTGGCTGAGAGGATGCTCTCCACTCGTATGTAGAGGGTGGCACACACATCCAAGGCTACTAGCATTTGAAAATCCTATCAACTGAATTTCGTTATGTAGTTTTGGGAGTATGCACCGTGGGATTCGGACCCTTTCAATCAAAGGAAGTTCTGCTTCCAACTTCAACCAAGTGGATTCGATTTCCGGAGGCAGAGGGTCATCCCAATCCAATTTTGCTAGTCATAATCGGTGGAGTAACACTTTCATGAAATATACCCATTTACATTGAACATTCGAGCGACTCTCGACAGGATTCCTCTTTTTGTAGGTGCTGAAGCGGAGGGGTCTATTTTATACAAAAAATTGTCTGAACAAGGTTCCCAAGCCATGATCAGTACCACTTTTATAACACCACCAGATGTGTGGCCGTGAAGTTCCAGTACTTCGGAAAGAGCGCCATCGAGAAGAGAGGGAGACGTGGAAGCCCATTTTCCAAAGTCAAAACCACCACGTTTCATTAATTCAATTAATTGACGTCGGAGCTCGAAGGCCTCATCTTCCGAATCGGCGCCTCCTAGAAGATTATCAACGAACGAAGCATGTAGGATTACATCTGCTGCTAGAGAAGGATCGCTACCCTCATCTTTAACTAGTTGGGCTACTAACTAAGCCAAACGTCACGGTAGTCAACCCCCACTCTTCGATTGGCACTTCTGCCGAAGAGCGCCAGAAAAGGTGTAAGTAATCTCTATCATCAGGATGTAGAGCGATGGCTCGAAACATGTGTTTTATATCACAAGTCAAAGGAATTTGGTGGGTTCGAAATCGATTAAGAACTTCCCCAAGGTCTTGTTGGAGCTTAGGTCCCACCAAGAGGGAGTCATTTAAAGACTGAATATTTGAATCTCGTTCAGTAGGATTAAACACAACGCGCGTTTTCAATCCAGCCAAAGTTTTTTTGGAAACCCCATGGTGAGTCAAAATATAGTCAACAGGACGAGATGTACGAGCCATGTGACGTAAATTGAAATATTCAAGTAAATTTTCAACATATGACTTATGGAACGCAAGATTCTTGGAAAATCGATTCTCTAACTTCAAGAATCGAGAAAGTGCTACCTGGCGTGTAGAACCCAGGGTAGGACGAATATTATCTTTAAACGGTAAGCGCCCTGATGGTGAACGAATAGTTGTTTTCTGGAAATAAGATTCACAGAATCTGTCATCTGGGGATAAGTTGCGTGGACGAGAAATCTCCTCTGCCTCCCAAAACTTGGTCAAATTTTGATCGATTTGTGAAATTGATGAGCTGCCAGTAATAACAGACAAGGACGGTCGAGTGGAGGGTACTGCATCTGCAGGAACAGCTCCTAATATAACCCATCCTAACTGAGTCAAAACTGCACAGGACGTACCTTTGATTTGTACGGATTCCTCTGGGTATAGGTCCATGACTACCTGAACTCCTAATAGCAAATCGATCGGTGAAGGTTTAAAAAAGTCTGGGTCTGCCAGTTGTCGAGAAGAAAATAGTTGATCCAACTTCGGAGACAGTGGAGCAGAGGGTAGATCATTTGTGATTTTAGGGAGAACAGCCGCATCGATCGAAAATATTGAACTAAAGTTGGAAAGAGGAGCAAGACGAATTGACACTATCCCCTGAGTTCGATTATTTGGTGAAGTACCAACTCCGGATACTTCGTAAGGGCATTTTCTTCTAGGTAATCCCAAACGTTCAACAAGGGAAGTTTTTATCAAATTTGCTTGACTACCCATGTCGAGGACCAAGCGGACACAATGCCAAGTTCCATCCGATCCTTGAATGCGACCTTGAGCTGTGCCTAACGATGCTACTGTAGGAGTACTAGTAGCGAGCGAATTGATTTGGGGTACAGGGTTGTTGGTAGAAATACCAGAACGTGAAGGGGAAGACGTAACATAATTTAGTTTCGTTGCGAATGCATCATGCAGTGAACTGTGATGTATTCGATCGCCGCAAATTTTGCATTTGAATTTGGAAGCACATTTCGGTACATGTGCGTTGGTGACAAACACGCAAAACAACGACGAGCATGAATAACATAATCTTTACGTTGAATGGGACTCGCGGACTCAAATTCTTGGCGTTGATTAAATTTAGAACAATTTTGGTCACACAAGCACCTTTTTTTCGAACTCGGGGTTGACGGAGATTTTTGATCGGTAGAACTAGTAGTTGTCATGACTTTACGTTTTTCTTTCAACGAGGGTGTAGTCGATGTTATTTTAGGTGAAGAATCACCGATCAGTGAGGATATAGTGCATCTACTTCTAAGAAAAGTCAATAGGTCTTTAACTGTCGGAATATCTTCCCCTAGAACCTTTTCCTCTAACACTGCTAACTGCTAAATTCGAACGTTTTAATGTATGCGAGCGCCGGACCTCTCAACGAGGAAATTAGATGACTGTATTTCTCGATCGAAGAATATTCGTTGTTTTTGTGAACAAGTACATCGAACAGATCGATAAATGCGGTGAATTTTTCGTATTGTCCATCAAAGGGTTCAATTGATATTCTTGACAATTTGATTTTATTCGGCAAATTTGGATTCTGAATGACTAGTCTTTCCGCGGCCTTTTCTTCCCGTTCAATTCGTTTGTGAATTGCCATAATTTCGTACAACAATAAGACATATTGAGTTACGAGAGAAGAAACATCGACCTTGAATTTATCATCGCTTTTACCGAGGACAGCCAACTCATCGAAGACTGCTTTAAACTTTTCGTTGGCTTCTATCAATGCGCTTGCTCGGATTTTGAAAATTTCAAGTTTCGAAGGAGTATGAATGTCTTCGTGTATATCATAGCACGACTGAAGCTGAATTCATAAACGTTCCTTTTGAGCGATGAGGCGATTGAATTGATCCTGAAGTGAGGGTGCCATATTCCATTTGATTTGACAAGAACCCAAGACAGATAACGGGACAAAAGATAAACAGTAAGAAAATAAACTTCCAATAACAGGTTCCTTATCTTGTTTTGTTCATCAAACTATGATCATATGAGAAGTTGGGGTTTAGTTTCAGTTTAGCTTGAAATATATGAATCCAATATTATCATGTTCAAACTGCAAATCCAAAGTAAAGCGATACGGAGAAACTGTTTCCTGTACAAAAGAGTGAAGGTATTAATACCTTGCTTTGTCTTCTACCTAAAATTAGGAGGTATATACCACGTGCTTTGTAACTTGGATCGATCGAACCCAGAAAGAAGTTTTGCTCTCAAGGTGTCAAAATGCACAAATATGGGTGTTAGGATTGGTCGTAAGATTGATAAGGGATTGATAAGGGAGAAAATGTTAAACAAAGTATTACCTACTTATCGTATTTAATAAATACAAAGAGAAACAAAATCATCAATGCATGAAATGAATAATGAAATCGATATGTACAAATATGTTAAAAAGTGTACGATTTATTGGCAAGAAAACGTAATATTATTACGAAAGAGATATTTCGCAAAATACCACGAAAGAGGTAAATTTTGTTACAACTTTTTTGATATGATAAGGTACAATAATGAAATTATTCGCACAATAAACTAGTGAAAAGTATTGGTTCTTAATATCCGGCAACGAAGGCCATGTGTTGGGGACTAATACAGGATATTAATGCCCCTCCATCAGGAAACGTCCTAAATGGATTTTACGAAGGACCACTGCCGCCTAGGGCTGATTTAGCGCAACAGCGAGCGGAAGAATATGGGCATTCAACCCAAAACCCCCCAAAATGGCATGCATGTAAAAGGAATGGTAGGAAGTTAGGTACCTGATAGGAAGTCGCTCCAAAAATCCGGGATCCGGTACTGCTTCCAGAGGAGACCGCACACGTAAAGTTGTAGACGGACGCACTCAGAGAATTTGGTTGCACGAGGGTTTGGGGGACTGCAGAAATACTTGGGTCAAATAGATTAGAATGTGGGGTAATTGGCATATAGCGACTGGAAGAAGGATGACGACAAAGTAAGAAGTAGGGTTTTAAGGCATGGCAATTAGAAAGGATTAAGGGAAGGGGTGGACCAATCAGAGTGCTCGGGATGAGACCCACCTCCCCCCCGCCAATGTGCTTTAGATTAAGGGTCATAGATAAAAACCTTGTGTTTATACCAAACAGTATATATATATATATATATATATATATATATATATATATATATATATATATATATATATATATAATTTGTTTTGAATTATTAATAGATAAACGAAGAAAGGAAAAAGATGTTTTTGATATTTCGAATAAATCTTGTTCACAAGTTAGAAGTTGAAAATGAAAATGAAAAAATAATTTATAGACTGTTCGGGTGATGGGATGGCTTGTTGACAGGAAGATGTATGTAGATAATTTCAATCACTAGGTGGAGATAATTTCAATCGTTAATGTTGAGGCCGGGAGGTACATTTGCTTTCAAAACCCACTTGTGTGCTTTTTCTGATTGGTGGAGAAGTCGGTCGTTCGAACCTGGTGGCATCTTCTTCAAAACCTTCACTCCAAAACATTGATCAAATGATGCATCATGGGATCTTGCATGTTCATTGATTGGGAGTGGCTGGTTATGGGTAACTGAAGCACGATGGTTATTCATCCGCAGATTCATTTGCGATGCTTTGCCAACGTAGAAAGCTTGTTGATTGTTCGTGCATTTCTGGCATATTAATTGGTAAACACACATTTTGGATTGGCACTCTGCTGAGTTTACACATTTGTAGGAATGTGTGGTGTTTGCCGAAGTAAAATGTGTGCTTTCAATCACAAGGTTGCAAAGTTTGCATCAGAGTCGGCCGCAAGGATGTGTGGTGAAAACCACCCCCTCTTTTCAACAGCCCTTTTTAGGGCTACCAAAAAGAGGTAGACATGGCACACAAACGTTTATAAGACGTCGAGTTATAACTCCGCCAAACAAAATATTTCACCAGAGAGAAAATGCGTTATTTTCTCTCAATAATGAAATATTATCAAATAACATACAAGGCGACCTCCCTAAACACTTACTGGGCGAGAGAGACGCGACAAGTATTTCGAACCAAGTCGCCTTGAATGAGAAAACTCAAAAAGACAATCAAATGTCCTCTAGAACTAGCAAGGGCGGTTCTAGCAAGCCTGCACGCCAATCAGAAACTCTGATTACGCGAGAGACAATAGACGAACCAACCAGGAGGCGGCAAGCAAATTACAAACGCCTCTGGTTCAGAAGCAAAGAGGGCCGAGAGACCCAGTCTCAACAACGGACGCAGAGAAGCCACCCCGGGGACCCTGTCTCAGCGACGGACGCAGAGAAGCCACCCCCGGGGACCCCGTCTAAACAACGGACGCAGAGAAGCCACCCCGGGAACCCTGTCTCAGCGACGGACGCAGAGAAGCCACCCCCGGGGACCCCGTCTCAGAGACGGACGCGGGGAAGCCACCCCAAAAACCAATCAGAAAATAGCTCAATAAACCAACAGGCTAATTTGCATACTAGCCATTAAGTGGCCACCCCTTTCAACGCCACCCCCGGGTATAAATAAGGGAGGCGTTGGCCGGATTGATGATTCCACTCACCGCTCTCGACGAGTACACTCTACCAGTACGAAGTTTCTACACGCTCTACGCTGACGACCCTTCTGCTCACGAGTTCTTCTCAGAACAGCAATTTATTGCTCACAAGGCATATCTTCTCTCCTCACAGATCTCACTTTGGCATCTACGAGTCCAGTGATCCTTTATCCTGCTCATTGCCCAACGTAGTTCTTCTGTCAGAACGCCACCCGGTACATCTATTGATATCCTCATTAGATCGTACGCCCGCAGGGACGTTCGAGACGTGTCGCCCGGGTTTCGTAGCACTAAGCTCTTAACCGACCGCCGGGGCACGCCGATAAATTACTCAGCTCATCCGCTCTAATTTATCGTCCAAGGAAGCCTTTTTCAAGGCTACAAGGTAGGACCCTGACATCCGAGCAAAGGAAAGAAGCTCTGTCAAGCGAGTCCACCTTCCAAATCCTGCATCCTATACGGAGAGGTATTAAAGACGAGTTAATCAACTCGGGTACATCGATGGAGCGCCGCCCGTCCTACTTCCTCATGCAAGAGGAAGCAGAGCCCGGCGCGGTCGGGAGTTCTAGCCCACGAAGCGCTCCCTACCCGATACTCGACTCGTCCGCTGGTCCTAGCAACAGACAAAGGCTCGATTCTCGCGAAGAGATCGCCTTACTACCTAACATATCCGTAAAGGAAACGTTAGGTCAAGCCTCACACACACAAAAGTTCGAGGATCCCTTCCAGACTCGCTCTGAAGTCAATCATCGTGATTCGACAAAGATATCGGAATATCCACGATATTCTACGCAAGGCTACCCGGCCGATCCGAGTGTCAAATTCACTCCTAACTTGCTCAAAACACAAGATACTTTTCAGTACCTCAACCAAGCCCGTTATATCCCCCCTACAGATATAAATCTTAGGCCGGAATATTACACAACGGCTCAGCACCAAACAGATCGGACCCAGCACGCACTAAGCGAGCCCAGTGCTCCACGCGGCCTATACACGAACTATCCTCAGGTTCCGCCCGCCAAGCAAGATGACCTTGGCGGTTTCGCTCACATTCCTTTCGGAAATGTCACGGGGACTAACCCGCATAATCAGAACATAAACGTCCCACTTGGTCTACCTACACCAAGTCAGACATATATAAATCCACTACAAATGGTGACCCCGCCTTTGAACAGGCTTAACACGGAGCATTTCGTTCCCTCTTATGAAGCTAGTGGATTTCAGGGAACCACTGCGGGCGTGCGACCCCCGCCGGGCTTATACGCCCCACATCTCACACAACAACCCTCTGCACAAAGTGGCTTTCGAGCACTTTTAGAGGAAATGGGAGATTACCAAAAACCTATCTTCCAAAAGAAGAATATTGATCGTGCACTCGCCGAGTTCGATCAATACTGCGTGCGAAAAAACCTGAGAACGCAGAACGAATGTTTCTCAGCTATCTACAAGTGGGTACCTGAAGAAATGCGGGAAGCTATTGACTCACGAGACCCCACGCACCTTACGAAGAGGCCAAACAGCGCCTACAACGGGAATACGGGCTGTCCTTGCAGGACAGGCTCCTCGCGCTCGAGGACCCCGCATCTCTCGCCAAAAAACCCAGCACCAAGTACCATGAAATGTACTCTAAGGCTGTTGGGTACTTCTCAGAGGCTTTGATCACTCAAAAGTGGATCGAAACTCTGCCCATCGAAGCCCGGGGCATGGTCGCAGCACAGCTTACCACGAATGCCCGGCTCGACCTAGCTGATACGCTACACGCGTACAAAACAGCGAATCCTCCTCTCAACATAAGAGGAGTAGAATCTACTTCAAAACCTACCAATACTGGTTTCAAAAAGGCCCTCTCACAAAAAGCTGAGCCCAAACCTCAGCAAGCAGAGCGTAAGCCTCACAAACCAACGGCCTACGTCTGCCGGAACCACGCCCGTTTCGGTAGCGAAACTCGCAAGTGTGCAGACCCAGAGTACTGCACTTGGAAGGCAAATACCGCCTCCAAACCTATCAAAAAGGCAGCGCCTATCAGCCAGCCTAAAAACTTGGTTTCAAGCGAAAATACTCACAGACCGATACAAGAAAGTACCGTTCCAACCTCAGACGCAGAGAGTTCGGAAAACGAATAACTGCCAGTGTATCTGAGCCTATACACCGGCAGACTAAAGAGTATAAAAGGCTCTTTTTCAAGTGCAAACTAAATGGCACTGAATTTCTCATTGACACGGGAGCAGAAGTGAACATTCTGCCCCACAATGTCACCAAAAAATTGGGCTTAAAAATTCTTAAGTCCAATGTCAAGCTCACAGCAGCTAACGGCGCCCCTATAGACACACTAGGGCGTGCTGACACGACAATTAACATCGGCCTCGGAGACATGACCACCGATTTCATGATCACTAAAGTTGATCTAGCGATCCTCGGTATACCATTCCTCGAGTCTTGGGATATCGGAATACGGGTCAAACACAAATATATCTACAAAGATAAAATAAAGAGCTATGCCGATCAAAAAATCGCTGCAGTCATGAGCAGAAAATTTACTGACGAACAAATAGCAGCTGCTATTCCTCATCGTGACAACAGTCCTAAACCAGAGGACACTCAGCTCACAGAGGACGAAAACATACGCTCTATCATTGAAAAATACAATGATAAAATGAACAAACTTCAAGGAAAGTGGAAAAACAACGGTGTTTACCACCGTATAACCACGGAAGGAACACCAGTACACTTCCATGCAAGGCCCATGGCAGGCGAAAAACGGGCTCAGGTTAAAAAAACTTTCGACAAAATGCTCACAGAGGGCATCATCGCTCCCTCCGACTCCGAATGGGCTTCTCCGCTACATTGCGTGCCCAAAAAAGATGGAACATGGAGGATCACGGGCGATTACCGATTCCTCAATGCAAAAACTAAGAAAGACGCCTACCCGCCGCCTCACATTCGCTCTTTCCAAGCGAATTTACACAATACACAAATCTATTCGACAATAGATTTGAAATCGGCATATTATCATATCCCGATGCACCCAGATGACGCTCATAAAACGGCCATTATTACCCCTTTCGGTCTCTATGAGTTTAAAAAAATGAGCATGGGTTTGGCCGGAGCGGCTCAAACATGGCAAAGGTACATGGACAGCGTCATGCGGAAATTCGATTTCGCATTTGTCTACCTAGACGACATATTGGTGGCTTCTAAAAATTACAAAGAACACATGAACCACCTCAAACAAATTTTCGACAAACTAGGAGAACACGGACTCAGAGTAGGTTTTGACAAATGCATTTTTTCAAAACCTACCGTCGATTTCCTAGGTTTCACTATCTCAAAAGAAGGGATAATTCCTAAACGAGATAAAATAGAGGCCATAGAGCAATTCCCTCGGCCAATAGACGTACGAAGCCTACGCAGATTCCTAGGTATGTGTGGTTTCTACCGAGCTTGCTCAAGTAAATTCGCTCACACAGCGCAACCTCTGTATGACTCCATTCAGTCAAACAAAAAGAATGACAAAACCCCTATCGAATGGACATCAGAGAGAGAAAAAGCTTTCAACAGCTTAAAACACGCAATGATAAAAGCTACATTGCACAATATTGCTCATCCCCATCCTACAGCAGAGTGGAGAATAGTTTGCGATGCATCCGATACACACATCGGAGCGGCACTGGAGCAGGAAATTACAGACAAACACGGCTCGAAATCTTACCAACCATTGGGATTTTTCAGTAAAGAAATTCCGGAACAATGGAAGAATAAAGCCTCGTTCGACAAAGAGATGTTCGCCGCTTACCAAGCTTGCATTCATTGGCACAATGACTTGGACGGCCGCTCTTTTCATATTTGCTCAGATCACAAGCCTCTGCTAGGCACAATGCTAAAAAAAAACGCACATTTTTCTAAAATGCGATTGAGATGGCTAACATACATCTCCCAAATGACAAGTGACATACGACACATACCCGGAGAAGACAACGTCGTAGCCGACGCACTCTCCAGACCTTTCGACCCAGTTGAAATTCAAACAAAGTCAATTTCAACCCAAACTGACGAGGGTCCGTCCGTAGCCGAAATTTCACAAATTACGGCTGCAATAGAGTGCAACCTTTTACTGCACATCTCAAATGCACAGATTCATTCTCCTCCTAACGCAGAGGACAAACTAAAACTCACACAAGTTGAATTCCCTCAAGGAGAGATTTGGTGTAACCTGGACTTAGGACACCCAAGACCTTATATTCCGAACAAAATAAGGCACGAAATAATCAGCCAAATTCACAGTTTGGGACACCCGGGCATACACTCTACAGTGTATAAGGTAAAACAGAGATATTTTTGGCACGGCCTTCGTGCGGATGTCTCCAACTGGGTCCGGGCATGCGAGACTTGCCAACGAGCAAAAATCACTCGCTCCGTGAAGCTCCCTTACTCCGAATTTGAAACGGCTACCAAATTCTCCCATGTACACGTTGACATTACCGGACCCTTACCTTTAGCTAAAGGAGGGAAGCGTTACATCCTAATGATGGTCGATAGAGCGACGGGTTGGCTAGAGGCAGTCCCTCTTAACAACATCGAAACGTCCACTATCACAAACGCCTTTATAAATATTTGGGTAGCCTCAAAAGGTGTACCTAAATACATTACAAGTGACCAGGGCACACAATTCGAATCAGACCTATTTCATTCCATTATGGAACGTCTCGGAGTAAAGCATACTCACACGTTGCCATACAAACCGTCAACAAACGGAATGGTGGAACGCAGAAATAGGTCCTTGAAAGAGGCTCTCAAAGCACAGGACGAACATTGGCTCGACGCCCTTCCGAAAGTACTACTCGCCATGCGTACGGCAGTAGACCCAGCAACGGAAACTACGCCCTTCCAAAAAGTTTATGGAATTGACGTGCCGCTCCCAGGCGACATATTCGTAACTTCTACGAACATTTCCGAGCCTCTCTTTTTCCGATCTACGCATATCAGGCATAATAATACGAAATATGCCGTCAACATGCCCAAAAATTTAGATACATGTACACATGTCTACATAAGAGTGCCCACACAGCTCTCCTCTTTGCAATGTCCTTACACAGGACCATTCAAAGTTGTTAAAAGAGATAAGTTTTCGGTTACAGTGCAAATTGGCGAACACACAAAAAAGGTTCCCAAACAGCAAATCAAACCAGCTTACACTCTAAACACAGACGAAGCTGTTTCACTAAGCACAAATCAGGCAGAAAATAAGGAGGAGACTCCCCGAAAATCCGCCAGAGGGCGCGTCCCCTCTACCAAATTCGACGAGAGGTGGGTGACTGCGCTCGAAGCAGGCCACGCCCACTTTTCTCGGATAGGAGCAGTGGGAGATATAAATACGGAGCGCCCCGAGCCCGGAGCTCATACCAATCTTGACTATGGCAGCATCCACTACCACGCAAGAAGACATGATGATGACGGAAGAGGTAGAGAATTTCCTCCTTGCGGAGGAAATTCCTGCGCCCATCGGCCCGCTCCCGCCTTCACCCGAGAAGAAGAGACCGGCAGACGCCAGCGCTCCCAGAGAGGTAGTTTGGAGAACGCCAGCCGCGTTCACGCAGCCAGCTCCACCCACTCAGCAACTACCCAAAGCTCCACCCGCTCACCAGCTGCCCACTACGCCACGCAAGTGGATCAGCTCGGGCGACGTCCCCGTGCCTCGTTGGGACGAAATGAGCGCAGCGGGGTGGACGTCACCGGAACCAGCTCCCCCGCAACGACCCAGCCGCGGCCGCGGGCCAAACCCTCGCAGGTTTGGTACCCGTCGGCAGAGCTCGGGCCGGCCACGGACGCCCCGCGGCGCTCGCCGAAACCGGCGAGGCCGGGGCTCACAGCAGGCGCGGGACGAGAGGCCTGCACCTCCGCCTCCGCCCCAAATGGTGAGGGTATCATACGGAGAATTCCGTATGGACCTCCCAGTTCTCCCCAACCGGCGTCGTCGTTGATAACACGACGTCTTGGGGGGGCGCCTGTGGTGAAAACCACCCCCTCTTTTCAACAGCCCTTTTTAGGGCTACCAAAAAGAGGTAGACATGGCACACAAACGTTTATAAGACGTCGAGTTATAACTCCGCCAAACAAAATATTTCACCAGAGAGAAAATGCGTTATTTTCTCTCAATAATGAAATATTATCAAATAACATACAAGGCGACCTCCCTAAACACTTACTGGGCGAGAGAGACGCGACAAGTATTTCGAACCAAGTCGCCTTGAATGAGAAAACTCAAAAAGACAATCAAATGTCCTCTAGAACTAGCAAGGACGGTTCTAGCAAGCCTGCACGCCAATCAGAAACTCTGATTACGCGAGAGACAATAGACGAACCAACCAGGAGGCGGCAAGCAAATTACAAACGCCTCTGGTTCAGAAGCAAAGAGGGCCGAGAGACCCAGTCTCAACAACGGACGCAGAGAAGCCACCCCGGGGACCCTGTCTCAGCGACGGACGCAGAGAAGCCACCCCCGGGGACCCCGTCTAAACAACGGACGCAGAGAAGCCACCCCGGGAACCCTGTCTCAGCGACGGACGCAGAGAAGCCACCCCCGGGGACCCCGTCTCAGAGACGGACGCGGGGAAGCCACCCCAAAAACCAATCAGAAAATAGCTCAATAAACCAACAGGCTAATTTGCATACTAGCCATTAAGTGGCCACCCCTTTCAACGCCACCCCCGGGTATAAATAAGAGAGGCGTTGGCCGGATTGATGATTCCACTCACCGCTCTCGACGAGTACACTCTACCAGTACGAAGTTTCTACACGCTCTACGCTGACGACCCTTCTACTCACGAGTTCTTCTCAGAACGGCAATTTATTGCTCACAAGGCATATCTTCTCTCCTCACAGATCTCACTTTGGCATCTACGAGTCCAGTGATCCTTTATCCTGCTCATTGCCCAACGTAGTTCTTCTGTCAGAACGCCACCCGGTACATCTATTGATATCCTCATTAGATCGTACGCCCGCAGGGACGTTCGAGACGTGTCGCCCGGGTTTCGTAGCACTAAGCTCTTAACCGACCGCCGGGGCACGCCGATAAATTACTCAGCTCATCCGCTCTAATTTATCGTCCAAGGAAGCCTTTTTCAAGGCTACAAGGTAGGACCCTGACATCCGAGCAAAGGAAAGAAGCTCTGTCAAGCGAGTCCACCTTCCAAATCCTGCATCCTATACGGAGAGGTATTAAAGACGAGTTAATCAACTCGGGTACATCGATGGAGCGCCGCCCGTCCTACTTCCTCATGCAAGAGGAAGCAGAGCCCGGCGCGGTCGGGAGTTCTAGCCCACGAAGCGCTCCCTACCCGATACTCGACTCGTCCGCTGGTCCTAGCGACAGACAAAGGCTCGATTCTCGCGAAGAGATCGCCTTACTACCTAACATATCCGTAAAGGAAACGTTAGGTCAAGCCTCACACACACAAAAGTTCGAGGATCCCTTCCAGACTCGCTCTGAAGTCAATCATCGTGATTCGACAAAGATATCGGAATATCCACGATATTCTACGCAAGGCTACCCGGCCGATCCGAGTGTCAAATTCACTCCTAACTTGCTCAAAACACAAGATACTTTTCAGTACCTCAACCAAGCCCGTTATATCCCCCCTACAGATATAAATCTTAGGCCGGAATATTACACAACGGCTCAGCACCAAACAGATCGGACCCAGCACGCACTAAGCGAGCCCAGTGCTCCACGCGGCCTATACACGAACTATCCTCAGGTTCCGCCCGCCAAGCAAGATGACCTTGGCGGTTTCACTCACATTCCTTTCGGAAATGTCACGGGTTCGCATAATCAGAACATAAACGTCCCACTTGGTCTACCTACACCAAGTCAGACATATATAAATCCACTACAGGATGTAACCCAGGTTGCTCTGTAGACTGCGTCGGTTGAGGGTGACGGTGCGACAAGATTTCACCAATATTTTTTCCTTGACGATACGTCACTCAAAGTGTTTCTTGGAAAATTTCTCTCGTCAGTGAGTTGGCTGTCAAAATGGGTTGTAGCTCACGAAGTAAACTATTTAATTTTTGGGCTCCAAAGAAGAACGTAGTGACTAGTGGCACTCGGTCCGTAGTAGCCTGTGGAGTTGCTGTGTACTGTACGTGGGCTGGGACTAAACGATCTTTAACAAATTTCTTTGGGTAGCCCTATCAACCAGCTTGCTTTGTATGCTTGACAGATATGATTCGAGATTTTCTTTTTTGATATTGATTCGATGACCTCGGATTGATAACGATCTCGGGATTGATCGTTTTGTATGTGGAGGGTGGCAGCTGTCGTAATGCAAATATAATTGTTGATTTGTGGGTTCGACGTGTACGGTGGTGATGAAATTCCCTTCTTGTAGAGTGATGTTGACGTCGAGAAATGTAATGGCTGTTGATGAATGTGACCAAGTGAAAGTGACGGAGTATCGCGAATTGATGTCTGCCAAGAAAAGTTGTAGTTCTTCCTCACCATGCGGCCACACTAGAAATACATCGTCTATAAATCTCTTCCACAGCAGGGGTTTCATTTCTCTTGATGCCAGGAAATCGTTCTCCAATTTGGCCATGAAGAGATTCGCATACGATGGTAGTGGTTACCCATAACCAGCCACTCCCAAATCATTTGATCAATGTTTTGGAGTGAAGGTTTTGATGCCACCAGGTTCTAACGACCGACTTCTCCACCAATCAGAAAAAGCACACAAGTGGGTTTTGAAAGCAAACGTACCTCCCGGCCTCAACATTAACGATTGAAATTATCTCCACCTAGTGATTGAAATTATCTACATACATCTTCCTGTCAACAAGCCATCCCATCACCCGAACAATCTATAAATTATTTTTTCATTTTCAACTTCTAACTTGTGAACAAGATTTATTCGAAATATCAAAAACATCTTTTTCCTTTCTTCGTTTATCTATTAATAATTCAAAACAAATTATATAGTTCAGTAGAACAGTTTATTGAGTTTATCAAGAAGTATATGTATATGTATATACATATATATATATATATATATATATATATATATATATATATATATATATATATATATATATATATATATATATATATATATATATATATATATGGAAATAAAAAATGGACGGTCACGAAGAAAAACAAACATTAATTCTTCATCCGATTCCGAAACTTCATCGGACTCGTAAAAATCTGTGTCAACAATTTTAACTCAAAATTATTCAACAAAAATGACAAGACGACACACTCAAACAGTAAACAAAAATATTTAGATGATAAGCGAAACGATGATATGAGAAAAAATATCTAGTGCGCATGTCTTGGACTGTCGGTCCCAACGAAAATCTCAGGACTGGTTGAACTGGTCCTGGACGGTAATGGATGCCTAAACGAACAGCGGACTGTCGGTACTGGACGAGTTCAACGCCTAAACGAACGCCACAAAGGGGGCGGGGACCATCCCAAACCGTTCAGAATCCTTAGCCGAACAAACTCATAGTTGGGGCTATGGGAAGTCCTTTTAAGGCTTTTCCATACAGTGGTGCAATCAAGAATTGATTATTTATGGGTTTGCAATTTATGGATCAGCAAGAAAGATGGCCTTGGAGCGTAAGCTGGAACCTATATTAAACAAGGGTCTCCGTTTGGCCACTGGGGTCTATCGAATTACCCCGACAGCCTCCCTTCAGGTGCTCAGGCGTAGCCAGCCTCTAAAGATTAGGCGAAATCTACTGACACTCCGCAATGCAGAACGCCTTCGTTATTTCCCAGGGCACCCACTGCATGCTATGGTAACTCTACCATCCCTAGATCTGGATTAAACATATTCCAGGCTCCAGACTCGAACTCACCCACTGGGCATTCGTGTTCAGAAGGTCACCAGGTGGGGCTGCAGAGATAGATACCCTCTGGTCCCTTTTGAAGTCTTTCTTGCTGACCCATAAACTGCATACTCATAATCTATGCGTGATCGCACCACTGCATGGAACATCCTTAGAAGAACATCCAGCGGGGTGCCCAAACTATGGTTCGAAAGAACAATGCAACTATGGTTCGAAAGAACATCGCCGCTGAATCCTGCTGCAGCGAAATTTTGTTTCTTCAGAAGCTTGCAAGAGACTTTGGCCACAACAATAACAATTCAAATTTTCTGGTACACAATCAAAGCGTGATGTGTATGAATAATTCTTATGTAAATACAAAACTGTCAAAACATATTGACATTAAGGCCCATTTTATTAAAGATGTTGCTGCCAAGGGTCTAATAAAAACTATGTACGTTCCTTCTGAGAAAAATCATGCTGATATATTCACAAAGCCATTATGTGCAGACACATTTAAATGCTTCAAAAGATGTATTTAATATCATAAATGGAAGATTTAAAAAAAAAACAATTGTGAGGAATTTTTATAAAACGAATTGTGTATCCTTAAAAACATTTGATCATTGATCATATGATTTGAATCATCATTTGAGTTTTGCTATAACGTATTGTGAACTGTAATATTAAATGTTTATAATATAAAAATGTAATCATGAGTTTTGATTACTTTTATCTTTTACCTCTCTCAAATTACTATAAATACCATTAAGTCAATCAATCACCTTGAGTCTCTTTTTATACGTCCATAACGATGTTTGGAGAGAAGCCAAGTGTATTATAAGTTGGTTCTTCTTCTCCAGCAATTCTTCTTTACTGGAAAATAAATTTATGCACACAAATTATGGTCAGCTCAAAACGTGGTTCAGATTTTGGGTAACAAAGGTTTCTGTAACATCATACGGATCAGGATTAAAAACTAAAAATCATTATTTCGAAGTATTAGAGAAAGACTGTAACTTTTTCAGTGACTATAGAAAAGATTCAGACCTCCAAATAGAATAGGTTGTTGACAACGTGAATTTCAGCAGGTAGTTTTAACCCACTTCGGAAAAAGAGTTCTCTCTACTACAGTTTTCCCTATTTTTTTTATTTTTTAGCATGAATATGCTTTAGCCGTGACCTAACTACCGAAAAATGTCCCACGAGAGTGCAACGAAAGTAGCGCCAATAATTGTGATGATTTCCGCTTACAACCGAGTCGTTGCTAGGGATATGATACTTCGTCGTTTTTCATCCCACAAAATTCGTTGACCATTCGTTCGAAAGCTCTC
Organism: Adelphocoris suturalis; assembly: GCA_030762985.1. NCBI lineage: Eukaryota > Metazoa > Arthropoda > Insecta > Hemiptera > Miridae > Adelphocoris > Adelphocoris suturalis. Next base: position 47,753,816 of record CM061044.1, read on the forward strand.
GATTTATCCAACCATACTATATTAACTACTGCGAAGTGCGTGGCCAACAAGCTGAGTTATGAGCATGGTTATATGAATAATTGTTTACACACAGGTGATCTTTCTCAATTATTGATATTGTGAACATGATTGCAACCGCTTGTTAATTTCTGATGATTTCATTGAGCTGGTGTTTCGATTATGTGATTCATAGCAGGTGATCCGAATATTGCGAGAACGGTTAGATTTGTGAAGCGGTGGTTAAATTATTTTAATAGGTAATTTCTATACTTTACACTATAGGAAGCTGTAATTTCGTATGTAGCCTCTTTAGCCTCTTTCTATAATAAAGTGAATGTTTACTCGCGAGTTTCTATTAGGAGATCATCATCTCACAAGAGCTCAATCGTCGTGATCATTTCTATAATAAAGTGAGAGCGAGGAGCTAAAACATTTTTTTGTTTTGAATGATAAACAGAGTTCAGAGGCCGATGGGGGGTCGGGTTCAGAGAATCGACGAGGAGTGAGTCATGTACGGCTAAAGCATATTCATGTTTTTTAATTTTAGCCGTCAGGCTCAAAGGAACTGTGGCTTTTTTTTATTTTATTATTATTTTTTTATTTATTTTTATTTTTTATTTTTTTTTTTTTTTTTAATGAAAGGAACATAATTATCCCTTCACGTGGTTACATGTACCTAATTTATAACCCCCACCCACCCTCTCGCAACTAAAAAAAACCCATTAACGGCAATTTTTATTGCTAACCCCAACATCGAATCGCAAACCGAATGCATAGTGTGAAGCTTTCAACTTAAATCAGAAAAGCAAAAGAAAAGAATTTTTTTTCACTCATTTTTCGTCTTTTCCATTACCTATAGATTTACTAATCTCATGTGTAACTACCTACTTACACTTTTTGCTTCCGATTGTTCCCGTGAGAAACAGTTGTATAATCTCTTTTGGATAGGAAAAGATTTCCTCTCAAGTCAAAATTTTCACTTGCATTTTTAGGGAATTTTCGTGAACATTCAACTATTGCAATGGCACCGAAATGTTTTTAATTAAAAATTTCAAAAAATGTATGAATTGATTGTATATCGTCTAGAGGTTTCCCACACTATCCTTGAAAATTTAATCAAAATCGCTCCATTAGCCTCGGAGCGTTAAACATTTCCATGCTCATAGTTATTACGCAATCAATCACGATAAAATACATAGGGCATCTTTCTGGAAAATATATTTGATATCATGTAAATTTGAAGTTATAAGAAATTCATGTTTGTGCATGCGCACAGGCAACTGTTAATCCAACGGCAATGAAAGTTATAAGGGATTGCCCAAGAGCTAATCCGCACGATCCCTGAAGATTTCATAAAATCCGGTCCTTTAGACTCAGAGTTTTGCCTGTGTCAAACAACTTTAGTTTTGCGCATGTGCAATAGTTACTTATCACTCAACCAATCCCGATTTAATTCATAGGGCATCTTTCTGGAGACATTTTACCCATTTTTTCGCTCCCATCTTATTCTTTTAGGTAGCCTACCCCTATATTTGTATAAAGAAAATTTTATTTTTGTCGATTTCGTTTTTAGTGTGTGATACTGGGAGTTATTAGTCCACCGTTGCTTTTTTGAAATTCGCAAAGAAGCTGGTAGACTTACCATTTCCTTAACTGGCGGAAACAACTATGCAATTAGGCAGTTTTTCTTTTTTTTCTGACTGAAAAATTTACTGATTATTCAATGCAGGTAGTAAAACACAATTAGGTAACCATTTCTTACCGAGCAAATTCTACCTCCAACTTATCCAGTACAGTGACAAGTTCTGCTATCATTTGAGCGTTTTTCCTGAGTTCTTCGAGGTCTACCATCTTTTCCAACAGTGCAGCTATGAGCCTCGAAGCTTCCTCAACTTCACCTGTTAATAATTCCCAAAAAAGTTGTTTTGTTGAACAGTATTCTACGATATTTAAGTAATTTTCAACATGAAAATTTACAAAGACATCTATGAACAAATATGCTGATAACATTCTAAGCAAAAGATTAATTAGATTAATATATAGTTGATGGACTTTAGTTCTCACCAGATTACTGACATTACAGAAAAAAAGAGGCAAGGATAAGCATTAATTTGGGTAGCATGACATGAGAGCCAATGTATGTATTAAACCACGACTTTTCAGTGAGCAGCGAGCTGAGTAACAAGGTAGAGCTTACCAACAGGGCAAGAAACGTTCCGAGCAATCAGAGCGCCATTCATATTCTCTAAGGAGGTTTTTAGCTCTTCAATAATCTTCTGGATTTTCGCCAATTCTTCCTCACTGCAGGGCTGTTCACCTAAAATATATCTTATATAAAAAACTCATTATTTATATATATATATATATATATATATATATATATATATATATATATATATATATATATATATATATATGTACATATATATAATAAACACAAATTTTAGAAAAAACAAAAAGTTACACCACAAACTATTTTTTATATTTCGGCTTTAGTTGCCTTTTTCAAAATATGAAGAACTAGAATAATTTTTTGTGGGAATTTCGACGTTGATATTATGCTGAGATGTTTGCCATGGAGAAGAAGGTTACCTGGCTAACGCCTGATGTTTAATCCTGGAGGATCGTACGGGCCCAAAACATTAGAATGTGCCTTTTCAGATTGGTGAAGCATTCTTTTATTTTCTCCTGGCTTCATCTTCTTTACAACTTTTATGCCAAAACAATCGTCGAATGTTGCATCATGCGTGGCGGCATGGCGGCTCACAGGCAGATCTTGCGTTCTTGTAACCACCGACGCTCTGTGGTTGTTGACACGCAGGTTAAGCTGTGTCTCGGCTTTTCCGACATAGAATGCAGGGCATTCCTTGCACAACAACTCATATACACACATTGGTGTTTGGCAAATGCCCTGCATTTTATGTCGGAAAAGCCGAGACACAGCTTAACCTGCGTGTCAACAACCACAGAGCGTCGGTGGTTACAAGAACGCAAGATCTGCCTGTGAGCCGCCATGCCGCCACGCATGATGCAACATTCGACGATTGTTTTGGCATAAAAGTTGTAAAAAAGATGAAGCCAGGAGAAAATAAAAGAATGCTTCACCAATCTGAAAAGGCACATTTCAATGTTTTGGGCGCGTACGATCCTCCAGGATTAAACATCAGGCGTTAGCCGGGTAACCAACTTCTCCATGGCAAACATCTCAGCATAATATCAACGTCGAAATTCCCACAAAAAATTATTCTAGTTCTTCATATTTTGAAAAAGGCAACTAAAGCCGAAATATAAAAAATAGTTTGTGGTGTAACTTTTTGTTTTTTCTAAAATTTGTGTTAATTTTACATGCTCTTGTAGAGCCATTTCATTGAATTGAATTATATATATATATCAAATCATATATATTTGTCAAAACAGTGTGTCGGACAATAGTAAAAAAATACAACTCAAATAATCAAATAATAATTATATATATATATATATATATATATATATATATATATATATATATATATATATATATATATATATATATATATATGTACCCCCCCCCCCCCCCGCTCCCCAAAAATAGTGGATCGGATTACTAGGCGTCAGCCGTGCATAATCCTAACCACACTCTGCTACCATGCAATAGACTTAGGCGCTCCGTGGTGCAATGGGGGCCTAAATCCACACTCATAGAGAGAGAGAGAGAGAGAGAGAGAGAGAGAGAGAGAGAGAGAGAGAGAGAGAGAGAGAGAGAGAGAGAGAGAGAGAGAGAGGAGAGTGACAGTACCATAAGAGATACAACTCGTTCTAATAGCATATAGCTACGTTCGGAGAAGGTTATTTTTCCAGTTCTAGGATCACCCATCCATCGCCAAATGCAGGCTTTCGAAAACACAGGAAGAAAGCGCCCGACGCCCATTGGGAAACAATGGAGCGACGGCAGCGCATTCCCTTGGATCTCGCAGGAACTGTCACAATATATATATATATATATATATATATATATATATATATATATATATATATATATATATTACAACAATGATGCCAACTAAATATAATACGAGATTGTACAGAGTGACTTGTCCCTATCAATACACAATTGGGAATGGAGAAGAAACATGAGAACACCGACTTCATCTTAGATTTGCAGATCTATGTCTCAGGGATGGAAAATTTGAAAAGATGAAAGTTTCAATGTCAATTTATACTTTAACTCATGTCAAATGTATCATCAAAATTGGAACACAATCAGACGAGTAGAACTTGCTCTTGACATCACAGCAATCCGAGCATCGATAAGCTCGGGAGGGTCATCAGGAGAATCGAGCGTTCCTACATCAGTCTTCCGTATTGCAGCAACAAGTGGAAGATCGGAGGAACGGAAAAGAGCACCTTAGATCCGGCCACACTACTAGACCATAAAAAACCAGGAGCCAAGTTCTCTCAATCTCCTATCACCAGCGTATTCTCATCATGAGTTGTCCAATCAAGTCTTCTTGGATTTGTTCAGCCATTGGGAAAAGATTATTAGGGACATCCAGAACCGCCCACACCCACCCCTATATAGTCTTGTGCGAGAGCTCGTTGGAATAACATCGGAGCGACCTCCCGCGATAAAGGTTTATTACACTGATGTTTCGCTTCGCGTTTGGGAATGTTTATTTAGTGGGATGACTGACAAGGTGGACGCCGCTGGCGAGCAGACGACGCTCCAGGACATTGTTGATCAAACTAAGCAAGAGTTATTGCAACATCGCATAACAACAAGAGCCTTCGCTGACCCCAACGTAAGTGATGCTTTTAATCATCTGTACTCTATTATAACTGACTTATGCGATTACCTCAGTCAAGCTAACGATCATATTGTTAAATTAAATGAAAATCAAAAGGAAAAACAAAGGACATCGGAATTAACTCAACCCAACGTCCCTACATCCTACAGTACGGACAAAGACGAATTGTCTAGAGAAACTGACTGGATCTTAAAAAGGGCCCGCAAGAAGCGTAAGGCTAGGCGTTCTCCGGAGGTTGAATGGCCTACCAACACGACTAAGACTGACAAGGACGTAACCAAGGTAACCAAGGTAGAAACGATTAAGCCTAAAAAGGACCCTCCTCCACCACCCATAAATGTTGTAGGGCTAAAGAGCTACGCAGCCCTCAAAGATATGTTACTGAATATCCCTAGAGAGCAATACAAGGTCACTGCTCTCAATAATAACGTTTGGAAAATAAACGTAGATACAAGAACCAATTGGAAACTGATTACAGACAAACTACGTTCAGATAAAAAACAGTGGTACACATATCAAGACAAAGCAGACAGACCTATTAAGGTCATGGTTAGAGGATTACATGAAACATGTGAGAAAACTGACATTATTGGAGACCTTAAGGAGCAAGGTCTTGCCATCCTGGATGTTACCAACATTCTCAAGAAAGAGAAAAGGAAAAATGACAGTGGTGAAATTGTAACCATTCATAAACCTCTTCCTCTCTTTATGTTAACCTTCGACAAAAATGAGGATGTAAATAAAATCTATAGTATTAAGGCCATTCTCAACATAATTGTGAAGATTGAGCCGGTGAAAAAAACTTCTAAACTCATTCCCCAATGTAAGAATTGCCAGTCATACATGCATACCCAATCCTACTGCGGGAAGGAATCTGCTTGTGTGAAATGTGCTGGAAAGCATAAAACTTCTGAATGTACCCTGAACAAAGCGGACTCCCCCAAATGTGTCAACTGCAAAGGGAATCATCCAGCAAATTATCGAGGATGCGAGGTAGCTAAGGAGCTACAAAGAATGAGAAACAAAATTACTAAACCCCAACTGAAAGAACAGACCAAGCGTGATGCTTCAGTTGAGAGGAATTTTAATAGGCGGAAATCGCTTACTTCAACCATTACAGGAGCAACTACTTCAAAGGTTTCATATGCTACCGTTGCTAAAAAAGAGGTTAATGTGTCGAACACAGAAAAAATGCTGGCACAGATACTGGAAAGACTGGATGAACAAAAACATACCAATAAACAGTTATTTGAAAGAATAACTAAGCTAGAAAAAGGACTTACTAGCCATGGACTGATTTAATGGGACCGACTTTAAGAATAGCAACATGGAATGCGAACGGATTGCTAAATCACATTAAGGAAGTCGAATTATTTCTCCACTCCAACAAGATAGACATCTTACTTATTTCTGAAACCCATTTCACTCGGACGTCATACATCAAAATAAGAGGATACACGTGTTATCATACGTTACACCCAAGTAATAAAGCTAGAGGAGGTTCGGCAATTCTCATTAAACCTAACATCACTCACCATGAAGAACCAAAAATCGAAGAGGAAAAAATGCAGGTAACTTCGGTCAAGGTACAACTCAATAATAAAAGCTTTAGTATAGCCGCAATATACTGTCCCCCCAGGTTTAACTTAAAGAAAGATGATTATACGGTCCTTCTTAAATCGCTTGGTAACAACTTTATAATAGGAGGTGACTACAATGCCAAAAATACCTTCTGGGGTTCGCGATTAACCACGGCTAAAGGTAAAGAGTTGTATGAAGCAGCAGCTTCTTTCAAGTGCGACTTCCTCTCAACTGGAAGGCCTACATACTGGCCCACGGATGCTAACAAAACCCCAGACCTAATAGACTTCTTTATAAGCAAAGGTATCTCAAGTGGTTACATAAATCTAGAGGACAGCGATGACCTACCCTCTGACCACTCGCCTGTCATAATAACAATCAGTGAAAAAGTAATCATTAGTGAAAATTCTCCGAGTTTATTCAATAGAAATACTTGCTGGTCCTGTTTCCGGCAGCAATTGGAAACATCGATCGACCTTAAAGTTCCTCTGAAAACCCCTAAACAACTGGAAGACGAACTCGACTTATTCATCAATAACATACAACAAGCAGCCTGGTTATGTACCCCAATAAACCAAAACTGTAACTATGACACTAATTCGAAATCATATCCGTTAGAAGTAAGGGATCTCCTGTGTGCCAAACGTAAAGCCAGAAGGAAATGGAAGAATAACAGAACCCCTGAAAACAAAACTATTCTTAATAGACTCGGTAACAAACTTAAATATCTTATTAGATCAATAGATAACCAATCAGTTGAACATTTTTTGAGTAACCTAACTGCAGAGAAAGACACCGAATACTCCCTCTACAAGGTAACCAAAAATATAAATAGACCTAAAGTTCATTCTCCTCCAATCAAAAAGGATGACGGGACATGGGCCAGAAGTAACCGAGAGAAAGCTCAACTTTTTGCAGATCATCTCTATGAAACTTTTCAACCTCTTCCAGTGCAGACACCTGAAGAAAACGCAACACTGATAGAAAAAACGGATGAGCTTGATATTCGGCCCGTTACGTTAAAAGAACTCAAAGATGAAATTAAGGGCAACATTAATCCTAAAAAGACCCCAGGCTATGACCTGATAACCGGTCGAATTGTGAAAGAGCTCCCTGAAAAGGCTATAACAAAACTACTTCATATCATCAACGCCACGTTCAGGTTACGACATGTACCTTCCCAGTGGAAAGTAGCGGAAGTCATAATGATCTCCAAACCAGGAAAATCACCAAATGAGAAGACGGGGTACCGACCCATATCCCTCCTCCCTGTCTTATCAAAACTGTTCGAAAAATTGTTGCTCAAACGGCTTAAACCAATTATTGAAGACAGAAAATTGATACCAGTACACCAATTCGGTTTCAGGCAACGCCACTCTACGCTAGATCAAGTTCATAGAATCACTAACATAATAGAAAAGGCTCTAGAAGGTAAAAAAATATGTGCCAGTATCTTCCTGGACGTGGCCCAGGCATTTGACAAGGTCTGGCACAAGGGACTTGAGTATAAACTGCACAGGGATCTCCCAAAACAGTTTTACTTACTCCTAAAATCCTACCTAGCGAACAGACACTTCAGGGTAAAGCAGGGTGACCAGTACTCTGTCTTGAAGCCTATAAAAGCAGGGGTACCGCAAGGCAGTGTCCTGGGCCCAGTACTTTACCTGCTGTACACACGAGATCTTCCACAACAGGAAAACACAACTGTAGCTACTTTTGCAGATGATACTGCCATCCTCTCTGTTGGAGATGACGCTGAAACTGCAACTCGCAATCTACAGACGTCCACTAACAAGGTTGTCAATTGGACCAAGATGTGGAGAATGAAACTAAATGAAACAAAGTCAGTGCATATCAACTTTACTAATAGAAAAATCATAGCCCCAGAACTTGAGATCAACTCAAATAAAATTCCATACTCTGACACTGTAAAATACTTAGGGATGCACCTTGTTACGCTCCAGGAAAATAATTCTCACAGTCGAAGAGGTTTGGTCACCCTGGCCTCTTAGCTCTGGTCGTTAGAGCGTTGCAACTGCGGGAAATTATTAATAATTTCTCGTAGTTGTGACGACGCGAGTTCGAACTCCTGTTGAGGTAGCAAAATATTTTTAGCCCGTTACAGTGGCACAGCCGAAATAGGACCCGAAATCATACGAAACAATAATTAATTAAATCCCTCTCGAGCCAAAAGACTGTAAACATCACATTTCCTGTTGTTATGCCTTTCATTTCCTCACTCACTTGAGTCAAAACACACCGTGACAATGACCTCGCTCGACTGCTGACTTGTTCCAGCGAGCATCTGCTGAGCCAGCGGCCTGCAGTTTCACTCGTCATTCGTCCGACCCCAAACCAGCCGAGACGGCTGGTATTTGACTCCGGGGAAATGTTACGCTCCAGGAAAATAATTCTCACAGTCGAAGAGGTTTGGTCACCCTGGCCTCTTAGCTCTGGTCGTTAGAGCGTTGCAACTGCGGGAAATTATTAATAATTTCTCGTAGTTGTGACGACGCGAGTTCGAACTCCTGTCGAGGTAGCAAAATATTTTTAGCCCGTTACAACCTTGATTCCAAACTTAACTGGAAATATCACATTGAAAAAAAGAATCAGGAACTAAAAATCAAGTTCAGAAAGATGTACTGGTTGATGGGAAGGAACTCCCATCTCTCACTACACAATAAATTACTCATATACAAACAGATACTGCGCCCTATCTGGACCTATGGGATTCAGCTTTGGGGTTGTGCGAAAAAATCAAATATTAAAACAATCCAAACCCGACAAAATATAATACTGAGAAGTATAGTTCAGGCCCCCTGGTTCATGCGGAATGATGATATTCATCGAGACTTGAGGGTAGAAACGGTCACCGAAATTATCGCCAAATATGCAAGGAAGCACGAACATCGCCTCCACAAACACGAGAACCTGGAGATGCTCAACGTTTTAAACAACGAAGGAGAACTTCGGCGACTCAAGAGAAATAAACCTCTGGACCTAACTGTGCTGTGCAAATAGTGCAAGTGTAATCCAGTGTTCTTTTAACTGTACTTGATACAAGTATGGGCCAGGTTTTGCTGTAAACCTCCCCCCTTAGTGAGCCTAACATGAAATGTAATATTGCTAGATGAGATGTACATGTTTCAGTTGCAATAAATAAATCACGAAAAAAAAAAAAAAAAAAAAAAAAAAAAAAAAAAAAAAAAAAAACCCCACCCCTATCCTTTCTAGAAGTCTCTATTCTCATTTCCAAAAGGCTAACAAATAAAAATTAAAAAATTGCCGCCCCCAAAACTAAGGCCTAACCAACCCCGGTACAGGCACAAGTGAATAAATTTGCATTACCCCCCCAAATCAACAATTTCTCGGATTTAAACCCAAAACCTCACGCTGTTCAGAACATTTCTTTGATGTGATGGTGAAAAACTGCCAACGGAGCGATCGGCTCATAACTCCCTAACTATGCATCCATGAGTTAGAAAGTTGAAATGTGATCCTACTCCCAGTTATAGAGTCATAGTGGCACAAAACTGACGACGCAACCACAAACGCATCCTTATTCCGTGGCCACAAACATATCGCCACATAACGTAATGTAATTTAATGAAGCAGCGCATCTCATCCCTGTGATGCATGAGCAGATACAGCTCTGACAGCACATGGAATGGTCGCTATCTCGAAACCTCATGTGACAAGAGAAAACTAAGAAGGCTGTTGGGTATTGGTTATCTTTTTGTTTTCATTAGGCCATGTTCCAAATGCTATGGTATTAGGCTATGGCAAATGGGTGTGAACTATCGAACCTACGCTATGCAGCCGAATTGCTTGTGGGGACTCAGCCGCAAGCACCGCCCAACACACTCTCCTACTTGCTCACCTCGTCGTATTTGTTTTTGATGTGGCAAGGTTACGTATTTGAATTTTTTACTTTTTTTGTATTCATTACTACTCATACTTTGTTATACTAGTTTTAATTGGAGAAGTGTGAAAGGTCTGTTGGCATAAATCATCGAAAGGTTACAACAGACAGTACATAGTAGATCCATAAAACACAATACGTAGTGCAGTACAACAATCTGGCGCCAAAGCTCTGAGGCATTGAGTTTTGGTGACACATCCTTCCGTACAGATATGTAAGCAGATCGCAATCCACAAAAAAACGAAATCATCTCAAATTCTGTGCCTATAACCTCCATTGTGTTTTCCTGCTCCTTCTCCTGTCAGTTGGCAGTTGACACTTGCTTTCCCACTCCTGCTCGGTTTTTATGATTGCATTTTACAGTTCTTTACAAACTTTATTGAAATGGTGATGTAGAAAGCATAGAAAAAAGGGATAATTTCCTCCTTCCATGGATTTAGTGTTACAACTAGATCCGTAAAGGACTTGACGAGATATGATGCAGTAAAATGTTATCAGCTATGGTTACATCCAGTCCGCTTGCCCTAAGGCCTCTCGTCCACTGGGAGCAGAAAGCTGCGAACTGCGAAGCAAAACGAATTCTGGCGAATGCCGTTCGCCCGAAATCGTGCGAATGCCTCTCGTCCATTGCCTCAGTATTCGTCCGGATTCGTATAGACGAGATGGCTCTTTGGAACAGCTTTCCTGATGATTCTTCTTTCTTTTCTGGTGAAGAATTTTTCGCTTTGGAACTATCACCTTTGATTCATCGACGTATCAAGCACAGGCGAAATCAGCAAAGACGGGAAATGTGAGTGAATCACTTAAACACCAAAAGGAACGAGTTCGGTGAATTTTCTCATTTGTGGCATGATCTTCGAATCGACGATGACCACCACTTTTCCTATTTTCGAATGAGAAAGGATACATTTCTAGGTATACATTCTTGACAACATACATTCTAAAATCGAAAAGTTCTGTAATTTCGAGAGACGATTTCTCCACATGAACGACTGGTTGTTACATTAAGGTGAGTGTATAGTAGAAAAGTCAAATATATTACGTAATGTTTTATTTATTTTTATTGTTTTATTAATTTTATTTATTTTTATTTACGTCATTTTCACTTCAGTTCGCACTCGTTCGCAACTTGACGTTCGAAAAATCCCAGCAGAATGGGATCCGTTCGCACTTCGCACGTGGTCGGACGAAAACTGACGAACTGTACGGGCCCAGTGGACGCGCTCCCCTACCGAGCCACGTGTTTGGATCGTTCGACCGTTTTAGTGCGGATTCGGCCGAATTCGTTTTCGCCACTTTTCGCAGCTTTCCGCTCCCAGTGGACGACAGGCCTAACCATCCTCATTACCGCAGGACGTATTGAGACCAACGGAATAACTAGGAACTAAGGATGAGTCGATTCCCGATACCGATTCTCGATACCACCGATTCTTAGGCATTGGTATTGGTATCGAGAATCGATCGCCAAAAGCCGATACTGATACTGCCCGGTGATGGGAGTTTTATACATTACACTACGGTACAATTGCAACCATCTAACAACGAAGATGGTTGTACCGTGCAACCGTTGTGTGAAGTTAGCAGTTGCGAAACATGAATTGTCCAAAACAGAACTTACAATTTTATTATAACTTTGTTTACAAGTAGGCTTATGTTATTTTGTTTGTGACAACAGAAGCATTAGACAAAGCTATGTTTTCCAAGTATAAAAGCCTAGAGCCAGTCATATTTGGAAATACCTTACAGTTACCAACGAAAACTAAAAAACCAAGTCAGCCTGCTTAACTTGTATTATTCAGAAAGAAATCAATCCTAGGCAATAAAAGTTGCCTATTAATTGATACTTGATAGATAACAAAAAAATATAAAATTTTGTATGTGCACAAATCAAATTAACTCATCAATTTTTCGTAAGTATAAGTTATATGTTGTACAAAAAAATTTGAATATATTACTAGTTCAAGAGGAATTTTTGTTTGTCACCTACATGTAAGTTAGGTATTATGCGCTGATGGTATCGGTATCGAGAATCGGGAATCGATTTTTTAGGTATCGGTATCGGGAATCGATAAATTTTGATATCGACTAACTAGGAACTCTATATTGTAAATGATTTTCAGACTCAGCATGGGATGAAGTGGCCCAAGAATTGGGGGGGGGCGGGGGGGGGGGGGGGGGGGGTTCATGATCGATGCTTCGATGATGGAGGGAAGAGCAATTAAGTAAGTAACTAATGACAATTATTTCGTTATAGTTAATTATTTAGTCGTTGTCCTGTTATCGTTAACGTGAATGTTGATGGTAATTTTAGGACAACGAGAGATATGAAGGACGTAATGCTGATGCGGTGGCATTATAGCGAAAGTACATCCCTTCGAATGAGGGGATACGTTCTATATGATACATTTTTTCGTATTTGCCACTATAACTTTCTCTTAATACTAATACTGATTCCCAATTCAAACATCAAACACGTATGAACCTAGACTTTTTCAGAGACAAGAATGTATTATTAGCTATGTACTAGTTACATTTGCTTACTCTGGTTCCTGTCTTGGCCTAGAAGTGTTGCTACTATATCATCCCTTTTAGCTTTTTCTATCTCAAGTGCTGCCTGCTTTCCTTTCAACTGACACATTTTTTCAATGCAGGTGCTGTAATGATTCTTAGCAGCCGTCTCCTTAGCAATCTCTAATTTCAACTGCTCAAGCTTACCCTTAAAAAAATAAAATAAAATAATAATCATTGACTAATCTCTATTTTTCTAATGTTCTAATTATCCTAATAATCAATTAATTATCACAACTTGATAAGAGTTGGAGTTTCAAAAATCTTCCATTACAACAGAGAAAAAAACGCAACTAATCAAATGAAAGTAAACCAAATATACAAGACCTTGAATCTTCAACAAAATGAACATTTTCACAGAACATCTCTGGAGCATTTAATTAAATATGTTATGGTTATCACAGTTTCCAGGATGTAAGCAAAGAACAAACTCATACGGTGGATACAGCTTTCGTACAAGTACGCAACCACGAGAGACATTTTATGTCTTTGCGCCCCCTTTCCCCTTCCTATAAAACCCGTATTGTATTCTAGAGCCACTCAGCTGATCTGGGATCGGTCAGTTGTGTTCAGAAGTCCCTCAAGGGCCCACATACCAAATCTCAGAATCGTGGGATCATTAGGGAAAAAACTGGATTCTAGATCCACTCAGCTGATCTGGGATCGGTCAGTTGTGTTCAGAAGTCCCTCAAGGGCCCACATACCAAATCTCAGAATCGTGGGATCATTAAAGAAAAAACTGGATTCTAGAGCCACTCAGCTGATCTGGGATCGGTCAGTTGTGTTCAGAAGTCCCTCAAGGGCCCACATACCAAATCTCAGAATCGTGGGATCATTAGGGAAAAAACTGGATTCTAGAGCCACTCAGCTGATCTGGGATCGGTCAGTTGTGTTCAGAAGTCCCTCAAGGGCCCACATACCAAATCTCAGAATCGTGGGATCATTAGGGAAAAAACTGGATTCTAGAGCCACTCAGCTGATCTGGGTTCGGTCAGTTGTGTTCAGAAGTCCCTCAAGGGCCCACATACCAAATCTCAGAATCGTGGGATCATTAGGGAAAAAAATGGATTCTAGAGCCACTCAGCTGATCTGGGATCGGTCAGTTGTGTTCAGAAGTCCCTCAAGGGCCCACATACCAAATCTAAGAATCGTGGGATCATTAGGGAAAAAACTGGATTCTAGAGCCACTCAGCTGATCTGGGATTGGTCAGTTGTGTTCAGAAGTCCCTCAAGGGGCTACATACCAAATCTCAGAATCGTGGGATCATTAGGGAATCTCCGCGTAACGCTCTCCGCGTGACGCTCGCCCGCGTGACGCTCTCCCGCGTGACGCTTTTTCATTTATGTGCCATAGTAAAGACATAAAATGTCAAAAAGGAAAATTGTGCTAATTATACTAATTCTAAATTAGCTTTAGTGTTTTGTAAACAACAAATGAATAAATTATTGGAAATATTTAACTTTTTGGATTTATCGTTGTAACCATCGGTGATTGGCTGGGATGTACTGGTTAAGATAAGCCTTGCCTTGTATAGATATTCAGCTCTACTTACTATACGTAGAAGTTACTGGGCACAACCGTGTACGACGTCACAACAGAATTGTTTATATCTTATTTTCTGGTCCTGTTTGTATATTTTCTACTGCTTTTGAAATAAAAAAGTACCAACGCATAGGGCAGTTATCTAGAATGGGTGTCAGGGGTTACCATTGTATTGTTGAGAATAAGGCACAAAGAGAACAAGGGTTAGGCCTCAAACGCAGGGTAGTTATTCTTGCCCCAGCTCTGAATGGAGGGTTAGCCCATCAATTGCTGGGACAAGCTCTGTGATTGGCTAGAGCCGTTTTACGAAAGGAAGCTAGTGCCTAATGTGAGCTCTGTTCTCTTCATCAATTAGCAATATTACTGCAATGGAATTCTAACTTCACAGAATCTAGTTGGCATATTATAACTTCTGTCACCTAAAGATGGACATTTGAAGTATAAGCAGAGCTAAGCATAAAAAATAGTGCTACAGTTTAATATTAAAATCAGGTCAAATGCAAGGCAAAAGACGACTTAGGTTTGCTAGCACTTGACCAGACATCTTAATTACGGGTCGGAGAATTGCAAGAATTCTGTAATAATCATGCATTATTTCAACATCCTTACCTCCATCTTTTCTGCTTTTGCCTTTTCTTCATGCAGCTGAGTGAATGCATCCAAAGCTTCCATGTAAGCAAGCAGAGCTTTAGTTTTCTCATCCTTCTTGAGCTGCTTGCGCTGATAACAATGACACATTGAAAACAGTTAGTTGAACAATGGGGAATATGATTCCCTAAAAATTTCCCTAGTGCACAATGAAACATTGTTGCATGTGACAGGTGAGCTCAATACAAATCCGAGGGTCTACAAAACAAAACTTTCTTCTCACTTTTTCTAAACAAATTTTTTTGCACATTGTCATGCTTCTCGTAGTTTGATTCGAGTGAGAGATGCTGTAAGTAACATTTGTCCAAGTTCAATTTGCCTCCATTCGAAGATTTTTATTTGGTTAATTCCACAACCACATAGTTCTAGAAAGCGGAAGTAGATGAAAACTTGGTCAATTTCCACGAAATAAAGAGTCGTACCTATTCTTAATCAATTTCGTCAGTTAGGTGCCCAACAGCAACAAACAATCCAGAAGTTTCTACCACGAATCATCGAATTCGGTTCCAATGCGCGTGTACGTTACAATTTACGAAGATTCGATTTACGATTTACTGAAACCATCGAAAGTCATGTTTAGACGTCGAATCATCATAAAGTAGGAACGATCCTTCCAGCCACTCCTTTGGAACATCTAGAATTACAGTTACGAGGTATGGAGAGGCTCTGATCAGATGAGGAACCAATGAGGTTAATTTCTTTCCTAGTAGACATAAAGTGCTGAAATTTAAGATGGAGCTTCTTTGGGACACCGAGAAAGCAATTTCGAAGTGCTTTAAATACACAATAGATCCTCTGGATCGCAGTGGAGGGTTTACTGAAATACAGTATCCCTCTACCTATTGGTGGTATACCCCCCAGTACCCCCCGATGTTGGGCAAAATAGAAAAGATTAATCTTGTTGAATCAATGTAATAAGAAATTCACTTTTGAACATGCAAACACGCCATTATTGATTCAACAACAATATTTATAGGGGCCCATCCTGGAGCGAACCCGCATAATTGATGAATAAACTAACTTCCTAGTGAAGTTCATTCATAATTATGTCAGGAGCACTAGAGGGTGTTTTAACAATGCAGTGGCCCTCAGACACGCGACGGACAGAGCTGGTTTCAAAGGAATTCGAAAAATAGTCGGTCGGGCGCCTGCAGGGAGAGGTTGTACCAACCAGCATTTTGCCCAGCCATGTTGGCAGCAATGTCCGGGCCATCTGCTTCCACACTAGCTTAGAGAGTCCCCAAGCACATCCATGATAGAGGGCAGGGTTGGGTGGGCGTAAAACACCCTCTAGTGCTCCTGACATAATTATGAATGAACTTCACTAGGAAGTTGTGAGCCCAAATATGGGTCCCAATCAAGCAGAAACACATCTGATCCGTCTGTCTTCAAAGCCTGGGAAACCTCAAGTTTCAACAATCCCACGGCCACGGAAAACGGTCAGATTTCCTAAATCATCGACGGCGAAAAGTGCTGATAGCGGACCACACGCGCCGGCCGAGAAAAGCGACGCAGCAATTTCAGCCCCCTCTCGATCGCCGCTGAGACATCTGTCATTGGTTCCCCTAAAACGGGAAATACTTCCCACAGGGCGGTACCTTGAATATAGGTAGATCGCCATTCGCCAATGCCATGGTAACCAAAAATTTAATGGCATCCCTTGGACCCCATCTAACGCCCCTGACGCCGGAGCATGCGCAGGAAAATGAGGAGACGATTTTGGAAATTGAAAGAGGAATTCATTCTACCCAGTGAGATCCAACGAACATCACCTGTCCAGGGAAAACAGCCTGTTTTGCTAGGGATCGTGGTCGAGAAAACTTCCAAGTTTACGTGTAAGACTTTCAAAAGAAGTGGTAAACGCGAGAAGCAACTTCAGACCCGGGTCAGAATCCTTGCAGTTGCGTTAAGTCCCCACACTGCAAGTACATTGCCGAAGTTTTGAAAGGAGACATAGCCAACCTCCGAGATCAACAAAATCCGTGGCGGGGACTCCTGATCCATCCGGAACACAACAGCACTCGGAATAATTAAAGTTAGTTCTATAATAATATCTATGTAAGGTCCTGGTACTAGGATAGGATTTTATTTACGATCTATTTGAATAAATACATTTTTCAGAAAGGTCAACATCTGCCTTATAATTATTCCGAAATTCCTTGAAATACCTTCACTAAGGTCAGGGGTTGAGTTAAGGGGAATCAGGGATTTAACCCCTAAATTTTGAAAGATTTCTTTAGTTAGGGGTTTATCTGGAAGGGAGTTTTTAAGGTATTGGAGTAAATAACCAAACGCAGTGAAACACCTTCTCAGTGTTTACGTAGGCTTATTAAGTGGTGCTTACAAACAGTGTAAACATCATAAAATACAGTCTTACAGAAGTCCGTTTATTCATCAATTATATCTAGGAGCACTAGACGGTGTTTTAACAATGTAGATGTTTAAAGGAAAACAAAACTACAACAAAATCTTATACTGCCGGGTACCTGGACAGTTTGACCCCCTGACAGAGAGCAAAGAAAAAGGCCCATTACACCTCCTCTGCCACCTCCCATAGAGCGGAGAGGGGGAAGTGCTGGTCCAGGCCCATGTTTACTGGACCCCATAACCTGCCCCACTTCGACATGCTGCACCCATGCATACCACCCCCCACCGCCGTCCCCTCTCATGGTGTGAGCCTGAGCGTGACCGGGGTGGATCTAACAAGTATCCCAGCCATACTCAACCTAGTGGGGTACCCGGTTGTTCAATCCTCTTTTGTGGAGTTGGAGATTAACCATATTACCAATGTTACAGCCATAACAGAAACATGTATAGTGTAGAACATAAGATTGTACAATTGATTGCAAGTAAAAATTGTGGAATTGTAAGCAAAAGGATTGTATAACTAAATTGTACAATAAAACGTAAAGTACTGAACGTAAAGTAGTAAATGCCACGATGGCGAAAAATGGATATAAAACCCAGAGGAAGATCGTACAAAGCGTAAACCATATTCACTAGTAGGGGATTCTTATTCTTAAGCCTAGTACGCACTGGGATTCTTTGTTCGGACTCTTTGTCGCGGAGCTGCGTCTCGGACTCATTTTCTTGCATCCGGGACGCTCCGCGACATTGAGTCTTGCATCTCGTGTGTTGCGTTTTAGTATTTTTTGAGTCCCATTCGGAATGGGATTCTTTACACAATGTCGCGCAACATTGAGTCAGTGCGTACGTGAATATCGAACAAAGTGGGCCTCTCACCGGTGTATCTTCGTTGTTATCACTTTGTAGTTATCGTTGTTATGCTTGTAGCTAAAAACGGGTAAAAATTGTTAATTTTTTTTTTTAAGCAGAATTTTAGTCAAAAGAACTTTAGTAACAATAAAATAAAAAAACAAGAAATTTGTGCTGAAAAAAGTAGGTACCTACTTAAATTTCATTAATATTTGTCAAAAATTGATAAAAACAGCTAAAAAATAGCTTCATTTTTTTCTTAAAATTCGCTAAAACATTTTTTGAATTACCGAAAATTATTTAGGACAAGTTCATTTGCCACAAAATCGGTAGTGAACATTTCTTCCTAGTTAAAATCCTAAATTTTCAAAACAATTTAACAAAATATACTAAGATAATTTACGAAAATCCGCTCATACGATCATGCTGCATGACTGGAACTTTTTACTAACTTATTAAGTCGTCATATAAAATCGATTTGACATCAAATAGCTGGATTATCCAATTAACGCAGTTTCCAACGGTGGTCATATTTTTGATTTTACAGTGATCTCAAGTGGAGTTATGGTCATTTGAAGGTATAAAACATATCTTAAAAATGACATTACTCAGAAAAACAAAGCATTAAAATGAATCTCTAACAAGTACTTTCGATCAGAAATGAGCTCTGGAATTGACCCATGAAGCACCATTATACCCTTCTTAGTGTTTGGCGCAGATGGGCTATCTAATGCAGATATAATGAAACATCATGTAATAATTTTTTGCCTTCTTCTTCTAGTCTTCTAAACAGTTTGCTTCAGTTCAGGTCACACTCTCATCTCTACTCTAGACACTCTCGGAACCTCTTCTCCCCTTGTCTATGATGTCCTGCAGGCTGCAGCAGCTTTGTGGCCCCTCTACAAAAGATGATATTGGCCTCACGATATGGAAAAAACCGTGAAAAAAACCGAGTGTTAATGAAGGGTCCACGCATCCACCAACGCGTTGGCTTTTTTTGACATTTCATGTCTTTGCTATGGCACACAACCAAATTTTCGTTATGTTACGTTACGTAACGAAATATGCTCAATGATTATTATGATTCGTAGAAGTGAGGTAGGTAGGTACCTATATGATTATAGCTGAAATTTGGTTTTTAATGTTTTTGACATTTTATGTCTTTACTATGGCACATAAATGAAAAAGCGTCACGCGGGGAGCGTCACGCAGGGAGCGTCACGCGGAGAGCGTTACGCGGAGATTCCCTAATGATCCCACGATTCTGAGATTTGATATGTAGCCCCTTGAGGGACTTCTGAACACAACTGACCGATCCCAGATCAGCTGAGTGGCTCTAGAATCCAGTTTTTTCCCTAATGATCCCACGATTCTGAGATTTGGTATGGGGCCCTTGAGGGACTTCTGAACACAACTGACCGATCCCAGATCAGCTGAGTGGCTCTAGAATCCAGTTTTTTATTTAATAATCCCACGATTCTGAGATTTGGTATGTGGGCCCTTGAGGGACTTCTGAACACAACTGACCGATCCCAGATCAGCTGAGTGGCTCTAGAATCCAGTTTTTTCCCTAATGATCCCACGATTCTGAGATTTGGTATGTGGGCCCTTGAGGGACTTCTGAACACAACTGACCGATCCCAGATCAGCTGAGTGGCTCTAGAATCCAGTTTTTTCTTTAATGATCCCACGATTCTGAGATTTGGTATGTGGGCCCTTGAGGGACTTCTGAACACAACTGACCGATCCCAGATCAGCTGAGTGGCTCTGGAATCCAGTTTTTTCCCTAATGATCCCACGATTCTGAGATTTGGTATGTGGGCCCTTGAGGGACTTCTGAACACAACTGACCGATCCCAGATCAGCTGAGTGGCTCTAGAATCCAGTTTTTTCTTTAATGATCCCACGATTCTGAGATTTGGTATGTGGGCCCTTGAGGGACTTCTGAACACAACTGACCGATCCCAGATCAGCTGAGTGGCTCTAGAATCCAGTTTTTTCTTTAATGATCCCACGATTCTGAGATTTGGTATGTGGGCCCTTGAGGGACTTCTGAACACAACTGACCGATCCCAGATCAGCTGAGTGGCTCTAGAATACAATACGGGGTTTTATAGGAAAGGGAAAGGGGGCGCAAAGACATAAAATGTCTCTCGTGGTTGCGTACTTGTAGGAAAGCTGTATCCACCGTATGAGTTTCAAGAGGTTCTAATACCAAGTTCTTTAGATTAACCTGGCTACATTCTTTGATTTTCAATGTATACAGCTCTGCATGCATTATAGGTAGAAAATGCCTTGAATAGTTTAGTAGCATTTTTTTTTTTACTCCGTAGAGCTATGTAAAGTGCTACTGCAATCCCCGAAAACGCGAACTCGTTCGACATGGCTCAGGTTCAAACTAGATGCGTACACGATTTGCAGAGCGACAATGTCGCGGGGCAAAGAGTCTGAGACATAAATCCTAGCGTCTGCAACAAAGAGTCCGAACAATGAATCCCAGTGCGTACTAGGCTTTAGCTCACTACTACAGACCCCTGGAGTTCACATCTGAAAGCAAGACAGATTGTTAGACTTTGCTATGTGAACCGTTAGTACTAATGCTAAAGCATAAGTGTGAGCTAATAGACAGCTGGAAGCACATATGAGAAGAACTTACTATCTAACTATCTGAAACCTCCATGCAAACCGAAAAGATGGCTGCGAGCACATGGGGTCAAACCAGGGGCCTTTCGTAAAATTTTGCAAAAACTATAGAGGAGGGAGTCCAGCCCCCTGCCCGGAAAATTGTATCCAGGGGGGCTCCCCCTCTCAGCCACCAAGAGCTAACGTGTCTGGTGGAGTGAGGCCTAAAGGCTTCATCAACTTCTGCGCTGGTCAACACCTCACTAACCCATTTCGATAGAGTTTGACGGGAAGCAGGTCCAAATGGTCGCCTGATCGTAGTGAGGAATAGTGAGTGATCCTCGTCGCTGCGTTGGGGAGTTGTTTTGGCCATGTATTCCAGGATAAGAGACGCTAGACAGAGAAGGGGTCACTCTGGTAAAAAAAAAAAAAAAAAAAAAAAAGGAGGAGAAGACAAAGCTGGGGCTGGGAAGGCCCTGATGTCTTCAGTTTATTGGAAATGAAAATTTTAACTCCGTAATCTGGGGTATGAACAATCTCCTGTAGCTAAATGGAAACTATTGTCTGGAGTTGCTGCCCCATAGCTAATAGGAGGAGGGTCACTAACTTCTTTGCTAGATCCCCTATACTTTTCATAGGTTTCTCCAGAGCTCCCAACACCAACTGTGGGTCCCACATATGTCCGTCTCACTAGTGGGTCAGGTGGGTTTTGCGGTGTAGAGTGCTACAAGGGGTCCCTAAACACACAAAGTGGTAGGTACCACTAGTGGGAATTTTTCGTCTGAGTTTTTCTTCTGGGGTCCTCCCTGCACTCTCGTCACAATAGAGCATACGCAGTAGCCACTATTAATCTGTCAGCGTTGAATTTAATCTGCATTAGAAACAAACCCACAAATACCTGAACATTTCATTGGAATTTGAAGAAAATAAGAGATATTCTAATTGTTTCAAGGATTTAAAGTTTGCTCATGCGCTGGGGCTACTATATGTCCAGCAGCAATGCAACTCATAGAGGACTATCTGCAGCACAATTCACACAATTCCTGAAAATTTCATTGAATTCAGATGGTAAGTCGTTACGAGGATTAGCCAAACAAGGCAGAGACGGACAGACAAAACCAAAATATTGTTCTAAATATCTACAATAAATACAACTTTCGGAATAAGGGAAGTTTTAAACCTTTCTGGCAAATTTGAATTTCAAATATCAAAAATCGTGTTAGAACGCTCCAAATCTTAACTCCAGATAATTTATATAACATTTCTTTTCATAATGAAATTTTCAAACATTTTAGCCTAACCAGTAGGTTTCTCTTTTTAAATGTTATACTCAAGTGTTGAAAATAATATTACAAACCTTCTCCAACAACTGCCTTCTTGAATCTGGCTTTCTAGTACCTGGAAACCAAATTACAGAAAACAATAAGTTTTACTACAGCTAATTATATACAATAATAATAAATGCATTCTTCGAGGGTCACTTATG
Source organism: Adelphocoris suturalis (assembly GCA_030762985.1). NCBI lineage: Eukaryota > Metazoa > Arthropoda > Insecta > Hemiptera > Miridae > Adelphocoris > Adelphocoris suturalis. Next base: position 47,776,189 of record CM061044.1, read on the forward strand.
CCTGACCTTCTGATTCACACTATCTATTCGATTTAATATATATTTTTGAAAGGGCTGTAAAAAATATGGGATATACGCATATATGATTCCTCCCAGGGAACACAACGAAACCGAGGGATGCCAACATGGCCGGACGAAATGTCGGTGGTACGACATCCCTAAAGCGACCATCCCTAGATTTTTTGAATAACTTTGAAACCAGCTCTGTCCGGCGCGTGGCGAAGGCCACTACAATGGTTAATAAAACACCCTCTTGTGCCCCAGACATAATTATGAATGAACTTCACTAGGAAGTTCGTTTATTCATCAATTAAGTTACCTATGAGTTAAGCATTCAAATAGAAAAATGTAAAAGATGGTTTTATGGAGTGAGGGGTGGTAATTGGGAAACGTTTTGCTGCATATTTAAGCGATAAATCAAAATTTATTCAACTACCAAGTAGTTAAAAATCAAATCAAACGATCGAATGATTCGATGCATTACCTACACAATTTTGTCACAATTCTCTTTTTTGCTGCTTTTAACTGCTTCTGTACATTGTGGATCACATCAAGTTTGTTCTTTAAGGATTTTCCTACCATATAGTGGACTAACAGCGATTTACCGAGAATATGGCAAGTTTCTGAACTGTGGGGCGTAAAGCAAGAATAAAAACATAGTTTGAAATTCGGTCAACAAAGCACAGTATAGGATTGACGGGTCCGACAGACAGTTAAGCATCCAAAACTCACATTTTCAATCTTCTATCTTTAGAAATATTTCAACGTTTCACTCTTCATATATATTTACTAACATATGATGCACTGTAGAAAACACTGCACAAATTTATAATATGTTAATTACATGGATTAATTCTGTTAACGTGATGAAGAAACAAACAGATTTAAGAGACAACTGTCTACAAATTAAGGCTTGCAAAAATTACTTGTATGAGCTGGTATAGAAGATACAGCTGAGCTATCAAGGAAATTTGCCAATTCGCTGCTGTTTCCTCGTTCTGGCGTTGACGTTCGCCCTGCAAGAGATCCACTATTACCAGATGTCCCTGGAAGGGGTGATGAGGTATGATGTTCAACATCATGTGTAACCGCTTGTTCAATACGACCAGGAGGTGTTAAGGATCTTGGAGCGCTGTAACAGTAAATGTTATGAAAACCACAGAATTTAGTTATGTAGGTAGGTGATATATCTATCAATGAACGAACAAACCCAACGTTATTTGCTAGTTCGTTCATTGAGTCATCTGGGCCAAGTATTGCTGGGAGCAATCATTGAGAGGGAGAGGAGGAGAGGATTCGTTCTGTATGGTTTTTCTTCAGGATACAAAAGGGACGACCTTTCCAAAACTTTTCTATTATGTCGTTAACATTTAGGTCTCTTTTCACCATAAAGTAACACATGCGTGACTCTACCTACCTTTATCTTAGGTATAGAAAGAATATTACATATATCGATGATCTTCGCAGAAGTGCTGTCCAATAGAAAAATAATAAACCTTTGTGTAACAATGTCCAAGGTTTTTCCTCAGCTTCAGTAGAGATTGATGACAACCAACAAGCCATATTACGATTACCTGCATCAGGGATCTTACCAACTAAGCCTATTTTGTCATTGTGTTAACCGAATGGTAGTTACAACTTACTTCTAACTCGAACTTTCCTTAATTTCATTGTTTTTTCTACATACCCAAACTCTTGTATAAACAATAAATTAGTATTATTTGATTGATTGTGTGGATACTTGTGTGGTATTGATTTTTGGCTTACAAAAGGAGGCTACAGTGTTTGGGTCACCGATCTTGACCAATGTTTTTCAGGCGATTCTACTTCAGAAAAAAAACCGGCCAAATGAGGTGGCTTCCTACAATAATTTAACTTGGACGTGAACAATTAGGCTCGTTTCACACTACCTGCTAGCCGGGTAAACGGTTTTGTACCTGGCAATGGCACTGCCGAACAGTGGGATGAAGTAGGTAATTTACTGGAAATGGGCCTTCCACCAAGGGCTGGTTTATCAATTATCTACATTAACTGCAGGATATCTAGATAGCTATAATGAGTATAGCGCTATACTCCAGATAAAGAGTGTGAGTCGTTTATCAGTGCCGAAATACCTAGCGGATAAAATTATCCCTCAGATAATTCTGTCTGGCAGATAGCGCCATTAGTTGTCCGTAGGCGACAAAATAAGGGCGATTTACACATGGAGCTACTAGAGTAGTGTAGGAGCTACACTTTTCTTCATGGATCGACTATTAAAAAAGCCAGGTCTGACATCCACAACCAGGGGCGGCCGGTGAGGGGGGGGCATCGGGACATTGCCCCAGTACATTTGGGAAAAAAGTAACAAACTGGAACGAAGACTTTACAAACAAAACTCATCGTTTCAAATTAGAACGAAAAGTGGTCTGTAGCTCCATGCTGTGGCTCCAAGGTGGATGCTAGAAGGATCAGGTTTACGCTCCATCCAAGAGGTTTAAGATCCATCTACCAGTGAAAAAGTACGTAGATTGCCATAAAATCACTCTATCAAGAGAGAAATTTCGTCAATTCAGGTTAGACTGTGATGGGAAATAAAGGACAAGAAACGGGAATTAAGGGGCAAGGAACAAGAAAGGGGAAGGGAAAAAGAGGCATAACAGTAAATTTCTCATCATTTTGGGGGCCATGCCCCAGGCAGGGTTTCCACTTTTCTAAAGACCGTAGAATGAAATTTACGTTATGAGTGGCTTCCACTAGAGGAGTTTCGGTTTATTCCATTAGCCAAACTGAATGTTCATAGTTGGTAGGTTTTTTTTTCTAGTAATGTTTTGTTGTCTCTGGCTGCTGGTAATTTATGGTGTTTTTCAAGTTCCTTCGGGCATGTGGTTGTTTCCAAGAATTTACTCTAAAGTAAAGTCCGTATTATAGCGTTTTGTGTTATAAGTAAATATTTTTATTCAGTCCTAAGTTGTTGAATACGTCTTTTGTAATAAAGTCCTTTGTATTGTCGGTCGAGTTGGAGTGCGTTGTTTTATGTGTAGAGCTACAAAATCCTTTTCAGTCGGTAGTTACGAACGTTAGGTAGTTACAAAAAGAAATTTTGGCATTTTGGCAATGAAGAAGAAGCAACGATCACTTTGAATAGAATTCGCATCGAAGTACGACGTTCATCGACGGATTTACGTAAGAAGTTTAGTCAGGTAGGTATTGATTTTGACATTTTTGACATTTGCATGCCTTTGCTTTGGCACATAAACTGAAAAATCGTCACGAAAACTTGCTCACGCTACTTACCAATAAATAAAATAGACTCACTGTGTTGCATGGAGAACAATCAACTGTTTTCTTTATGTCTTTGCTATGGCACATGAACTAAAAAAACTCACGGAAAATTGCTCACGAAAATATTTTGATGATTTCCGCTTACAACCGAGTCGTTGCTAGGGAAATGGTACTTCGTCGTTTTTCATCCCACGAAATTCGTTGACCATTCGTTCGAAAGCTCTCGATTTATCCAACCATAATTATGTTAACTACTGCGAAGTGCGTGGCCAACAAGCTGAGTTATGAGCAAGGTTATTCGAATAATTGTGTACACTCAGGTGATCATTCTCAATAATTGATATTGTGAACATGATTGCCACCGCTTGTTAATTTCTGATGATTTCATTGAGCTGGTGTTTCGATGATTTGTGGGCGGTTTCTCTTATGGCCCATTTAATTGATCTGTACGCCCCGCCGTGCAATGCATGGGTGAGATCTGCCTAGTAATAAATATAATAAGAAAACACACATGAAAATGACCCAATGTGTTGCAGACTCGTATGCAAGCATTTGTAATATGTAATGGCCTCTACGAAGACCATGTTGGAAAGTTTCTTTTGATTATTTAGTTGATATTTCTTCTTCATATCCAATAACATTAAAAAAACGGCTAGTGTGTAGGACAGTATTCACCCGGTTCTACAATACTTTGTAACCCTTGTTTGATGTTCAACCTATTGACGCTACCGCCATTACAGCGAAGTTCCAGGTCTTAGAAAATAAGTATGAAGAGCTTACTTCCTTGAATGAGTTAATAAGTGAGGAACTTTGTAGAATATTGATCATTCTGGATATGTTGCATTAAAGAAAAAGGTTATACATAAGTGAGTGGTGGTTTTGGGGTTAGAAAACATTTCTATAACCTTTTGAAATATCCGATTTTTAATTGACGTCTGACGTCACATTCTATCATTTCATCATAATTTAATTCGAGTTCCTTAATATTCCTTCAGAATTATTTCTCCTAAGTAGTTCACTAGTGCAATACAATCGAAGCCTTGATAATTTTTAGTACTTTTAATAATAATATAGTCCATTCTAAAATTTTTAGATACTTAGTAAGTAGGTACCTATAAGATAGTATTTTTGATTTAATTTATTTATCTAATTAATTTATATTTAATCTATCAATAATATTTAATGATAATGATTGATTATTATTTAGTAGTCATATTCTTTCATAACAGTTGCCCAAGGCATGACATGACCTAAGTGGGATTTATGTATCATGTGTTTAGGTCAAAGTTAATTCACACTGAAAACAAAACAAATGGAAGAAAAACCTCAATGCTCTTCTTGACTGTCAAATAGGTAAATATTTTTGTGCCCCACTCCTTTTGCAGACCACCGGCCGCCACTGTCCACAACACAACAGTGTCATCATGCTATCAAGCTCGGCAAATAAGAAACCACCAGATTTTTGCGATTTGCTATTTGCTTCATTTCTAGAGAGAGAAATACATTATACGAATTGCGATATTGCTGAATTATTATGAATGAATTATTGTGATCAGTAAGTTGTGGACTCAATTTCATCTTCATCTGTGTGATAAAGTAAAGAACGGTATCTTCGCCCAACCAAAACCTCAATAAAAATACGCACTCGTTCCATTTTAGTAGGTGATCTAGTGAACTACGCGGTCTATATACGGTCTTCTTTTCCATTCAACAAATTATGCTATGATAGAATCTTCGCCGTTGCTGCTGTTTGAAGTCAAATCCCCAAGCATATCCATTGGAAGGTACAAAAATAAAGACAATCAAACTTGATTCAAATAAGATTTTTGTAAATAAACTTGTTTGAGGTTAGAAAGCTCTAGATATCTCATTAACCTCCAGTTATAATAGTTATCCAGCAGTCCAAGGACCAGATAAATTAAAACGCCAGATAAGGTTTAACTAGGGATGGATAAACACCCCATATTGTGTTATCTGGAGGATAACGCTATCTCTCAGATAAAACCCCCTTATCCATTGGATAAATGTGATTGATAAACTTAGTTTATTAGTTAGATTAGTTAAAATACTTAAACGAGGTGAGCTATGAGACCAATTTCATCAAACCTCTCCTTCTGTGGGAGTTTTCCTTCAACGTAACATAAATAATATCTATTTTGAATGGAAAAAATCAAGTATAAGTAAACACAAGGAATCTTGTTCCATTATAACCTCATCATCACGTCTTTAGTGTTGAAATCCTCGGATCATAACTGACAAGTAGGATATATATATATATATATATATATATATATATATATATATATATATATATATATATATATACACATGTAGGTTTTTTTCATGGAAGCCGAATCTAAAAAATAATTGTAGTCAATGTCCACTTACGTAGGAGGCGGTGCTGAACTGTTTGAGCTTTGTGGAGTTTGTGGGCGAGTAATTCTAATAACAGGAACCTGACCTCTGGCTCGCCTGTAATGAAAAATACTTATGCAAATCATTTATACGATTGCTGCAGATTTGGCAGACAAGATAAATAGAAGAAGTAATGTGCCAGTGATTTTCGCAATGGGGTTTTTTGCGATAATGACCCCATAATGACTACGAAGGTCAGGCAATGGGGGGGTGGTAATGTTCATTAACCATATTACGTTCTCGTCATCATTCGTCTAGTCAAACTTGTTTAATATAACGCAAAAGTAAGTCAGTATTACCTATAAAGGAACTCCCACAGTCTGGGGATGGCTAACCTGTATGCTCCAAAATATTACGTTTTCCCACAGCCCTAGATATGATTGCTATGATTATTGGGATTCTGATCCTTTGTGACAGCACAGTTGGGTGCATACGGACTTCAACACCCAATCTAAACAACAGGTTATTTAATTAACAGTTTGACTTCCCCAGATGATGAGACAAAATACACTAATCGCTTCAGGTGAAGCTTTTGCTAGTAGACAGCTGCTGATCCAGCAATTAAACCCCTTCATCATCTGAGCTACGATTCAGCTCAGGAAAGTTATTAGGAGTGTTAAGCGGTACGAGTATGGGAACTTCCACGTACTGAGAGGTTTAACTAAATGCCTAGATAAGCATGTGTTATTCATTTCTCGTCAATAGAATAGATTTCGTCAAAAATGACCAGAACAGAATGGAAAATAATAAATCAAAATCTTTGTAAACGGCATTGACAGTATTTTCATTCGTTAATACTAAAATTATTAAATAAAAATATCATTGTTATTTACTTACAGGTTAGTAAGTTTACCTCATTTTGCAGCGAAATTGATACAGATTTTTTGAGACGTATCAACGTTTCATCTATTACATACGAATCGCTCCTCTCCAACGAGCTTTACTTCACAAAGAAAACAAATGATGGGGTTGGGAACAAAAAAAACAAATTACGTAGAAACTACAAAGTCAGAAGTATTTTGAAACTAAATCTCGTACGAATTTTATTTATTGCTACGTCTGGCAACACTAGTTCAACCCGTTAACATACTGAAAAGTAGGAAGTAAGGGGTGGCGGTGGTTGGCTCATGGGTGTGGGAAGAGTGGCCGGTTGAAAATTGTGGTAGAGGGGAACCGGAGTGAGGTCCTAAACCAATTGGACAGAATCGAAACGGAGCCCAGAGGGTGGCCCAATTCAAAATTGGTCAGTTCTGTTGCAGTGTCGCCACTCCCTTGAAAACGACAGGATGGGTTCAGGCCGTTCTCGATGGGCACAAGGCGAGTCAAGTCGCAGGTCAGTGGTCGCAGGTCGCAGTGTCACCACGCCTCTAATGTATGAGTTCGGACAATGCCAAGGAATGTACATGTTGGGCCTTACTTGAGTTGGTAGTACTGAGAGGTAAAGTAGAAGGTAGGTAGGACGGTACTCGAGGAAAAAAGAAAACAGTTCAATATGAGCATTGGTGAAACTTTCGTCAGAAGTGTGTGAATTTACCCATTTTCTACACCTACATTGACACCAGAAGTGGGATTTAATCACAAAATGGTAAATGGTTAATTTCTGTAGTATTTATTGCCCATTTTGCCAATGTGCAATGTGTGGGGAGGGAGGACAGTCAACAATGGGGGGGGGGGGGGGTCGCAATCAAGCTCTGCTAACATAATATGACATGATGTAGTTACTCCTTCAAAGGGCTGTGGCTATAGCCAACTACAGCCAAAGGTTATCCTGAAAACTGAAAAGCCAAATTAATCCTGACCTACTTGTATTATTAGTACAGCAGCCTAAATAGTCCAGAGTGGGCCGGATTTAAAACTTCCTTAAACGTATGCCCCTAATAAACAAAAATGCACTCACCCGACAGCCATAGATCTAGAGCGATTCACAGTGCCTCTTCGGCTCATGTTTAAATTTGGGATCTAGAACATAATTGCAAAGGGAATCATAATTCAAATAATGATGGTGAGGAACCTTAACTTCAAACGATTCTCTGAGCATATTCTATACATCATATCAAAATTCAAACTTCTAAAAACCAAGAACATTTAGTTTTTCATCACATATTGCTGCTCTTGTGCTCAATCGACGCAGATTTAATAAACTGCAACTTTCCAATATACAAAATTAGATTATGTAATAGCTTAAGATAAGAAAACTTACTTCCTAAAATTGAAAAAAACACACACACACACACGTACATATATATATATATATATATATATATATATATATATATATATATATATATATATATATATATATAATAGTGAACAAAAAAGCGTGTTTTTGACGATTTTTTGTTGAAAACTCCGTGAAAAATTCATTTTATGTATAGGATCAAAGGGTATATTAAGAAACAATGCACAATTTCCTGTAAAATTTTATCATTAATAGTTTCCGCCAGATGTCAATTCTGGACCACTGCGCGATGTAAGCACCTACCACTCCATCCAGCACCATAATCATAAGCAACCTTGCAGCTCTATGTAGTGAAGGAAGAACATGAAAAGTCGAGGTAGAGCCCAGCAGGTAAACAAGGACCTTACCGATTTGCTCTTCTTTTGTTGCCCTTAAGGTGTAACAGTCCTGGTCAAAGGAACTGTAGCGGTTTCTGCAGTTAATTTTATTATTTTTTGTTGATCCTATTGACACCTGTTACAACTTGTTTACTTTGAAAGTTTCGTTTCCAATAAAATGTCAGTTCGGAGTTAGATATCAACGAGTCAACTTTATTTATAAAATATTGTTATAAATAAGTACATTAAAAATACTACAAAATTGGTTACATCCGACGTGATCTTTTCATATACTCGAATTATGGAGAACGTAAATCCCGAACAAAGATTTGAGAATGAGAACAATGAGTACAGAAGAATCCATTTTGTCGCACCTCCATTCTGGAAGGCCAATGTGTCAATCTGGTTTGGCCAATGCGAAGCCCAATTCCGAATGAAGCATATCACTGCTGACCAAGATCAGTACGACTGTATCGTAAGTGCGATCGACTCAACAATACTCGCACAGGTGAGTGATTTGATAACGAATCCGCCCACATCCAATAAGTACAGCACCTTGAAAACTCGACTCATCGATACGTTTTCGGATTCTGAAGACAAACAGCTGCAACGCCTGTTGAAAGGTTCTACCCTGGGAGATCGACGCCCTAGTCAGCTTATTCGTGAAATGAAGGAACTGGCGAACAATAAAGTCAACGAAGCAGTTCTCAAGTCACTCTGGCTCCAACAGTTACCAGCGAACGTCAGGGCTATATTGTCAGTAAGCTCTGATCAGAATTTAAGCTCTTTGGTACCAGTAGCCGACAAAATTTTAGAAGTTTCGGAAAATAAAGTTGAATGCTCTACATTAACTGTAAGTAGTACAGAACCTAGCTCTTCTACTCAGTATGATGACCTAGTACTTAAGATTGATTCGCTTGCACGTAAATTTGATTCGTTAAGTACTAGACAACAAGGTTACAATAGACGTTCACGTTCACGGTCTCGTTCTAAACGTAGGGATCAGCTAGGAAAACAAGAAAAGGTAAACAGAGGCTCTTGGTTATGCCGATACCATTTCCGTTGGGGTGAGAAAGCATACAATTGCGAACCTCCTTGTGGGTTTTCCAACAATCAAGCCCCGGAAAACAAGTAGGCCAATCGCTAGATGCGGCAGGTGATTCTGGCCTAACGACTAGCCGCCTTTTTGTTTATGACAGATCCACGAAGTTCAGTTTCCTTGTCGACTCAGGAGCGGACGTTAGTGTCATTCCCCCATCTAGTTCAGACAAAAAGAAGACATCATCATACCAGTTGTTTGCAGCAAATGGAACAATTATCAAAACTCACGGCGTTCTTCTTCTGTCATTAGATTTAGGCCTCCGTCGAACATTTCATTGGCTTTTTATAATTGCTGATGTTTCAAAACCGATCATTGGCGCTGATTTTCTTGCTCATTACGGCCTACTAGTAGATCTCAAGGGTAGATGTTTACGGGATTCCCTCACTTCATTGACTGCAACTTGCCGTTTGCAAAAGTGCAATGTTTCTGCGGTAACCAGTGTAGATCCTTCATCTGCCTATCATTCGCTTCTCACAGATTACAAAGACATCACGAGACCCTCTTTCACAACTGTTAAACCAAAACACGATGTAGTGCACCACATTCTGACATCAGGTCCTCCTATAGCTGCTAGGTATCGCCGTTTAGATCCAACTAAATATGCCATAGCTAAGAGGGAGTTTGATTATATGATAGCTCAGGGAATCTGCCGGCCATCAAAAAGCCCGTGGGCAAGCCCTTTACACATGGTGCCCAAAAAGACTGGTGATTGGCGTCCATGTGGTGATTTTCGCGCCTTGAATCGAATCACCGTCCCTGATCGATACCCCTTGCCAAATATCCATGATATGACACATGACTTGCACGGAAAAACTATATTCTCAAAAATAGACCTCCTAAAAGCTTATCACCAAATTCCTATGGCTCCCGAGGACATTCAAAAAACAGCAATAATCACTCCTTTTGGACTTTTCGAATTTCCCCAGATGACATTTGGTTTATGTAATGCGGCCCAAACTTTTCAAAGATTTGTTAACGAGGTGACTAGAGGGTTGAATAACGTTAAAGCATACATAGACGACTGCCTGATCGCAAGTTCCTCTGAGGAAGAGCACCTGAGTGATCTTCGTGCACTATTCAATCGTTTCAGGGAATTTGGCGTTGTTATCAACCCAGCAAAATGCGAATTCGGTAAGCAGGAGATAGAGTTTTTGGGACACCTCGTTAGTGCTGAGGGTATCAAACCTCTACCCAAGCGAGTTGACACCATCCTGCAGTTCCAGCCTCCTAAGGACATTCAAAGTTTGCGAAGATTTCTGGGCATGTACAATTTTTACCGACGTTTCGTAGAAAAGGCAGCAGAGCATTTGGGATTGTTGAACGAGTTTCTCAAAGGTCATTCAGGCAAAGAGAACTCTGAGATATTATGGTCAAATGCAACACTTGAAGCTTTTTCCAAATGCAAGCAGGAGTTAGCTAATGCCACCATGCTTGCACATCCCCGTTCTGACGTTCCTTGGTCGTTGATGGTCGATGCTTCAGACGTAGCAATAGGGGGTACTGTGAATCAGAAGGTTGGAAATAGTTGGCAACCTCTCAGTTTCTTTTCCCGCAAATTAAATAACACACAGAAGACATACAGTGCTTATGACAAGGAACTCCTCTCTGCTTACGAGTGCATTAAGTTTTTCAGACACCTACTAGAAGGTAGAGTTTTTACATTATACACGGACCACAAGCCACTTATATACGCATTTCAACAGAAACCTGACAAAGCTACACCACGACAGATCAGATACCTTGACTTCATTAGTCAATTTACAACCGACATCCAGCACATAGCTGGAAAGGATAATGTAGTTGCTGATTTTCTGTCCCGTGTTGAATCAGTGTGCTCCTCGCCTATTGATTTTTCTAAACTTGCCAGTGCACAGCGTCAAGAAGAGCTACCAACAAGCCCATCACTTGTGTGGAAGCAAATCCATTTAAGAGATGCCAGCTCTCCTGTGTACTGCGATGTTTCAACTGGTTTCATTCGACCCTATATACCCCCAGAATTTCGACGCCAAGCGTTTTGTACTATCCATGACTTGTCTCATTCAGGCAACCGATCAACATACCGAGCACTTAGTCAGCGGTTCATTTGGCCCTCAATGGCCAAAGATTGTAAGAACTGGGTTAAGGCCTGCATTTCTTGTCAAAAGAATAAGGTTCAGAGGCACACTCATAGTCCGCTAGGCGAGTTCCAACCTCCAAGCGACCGTTTCGCACACGTTCACATTGACCTGGTTGGCCCTTTGGTCCCATCCCAGGGATACACATATCTATTAACATGTATCGACCGATTCACAAAATGGCCAGAGGTAGTACCATTAACCGATTGCAAGGCGGAAACTATTGCACATGCATTTTGCACACAGTGGATCAGTAGGTTTGGTGTTCCAAATAAAATCGTGTCCGACAGAGGTCGACAGTTTGACAGTTCACTCTTTCACCAGTTAACAGCAATGTTAGGTGTCTCACACAATTTCACCTCGTCATACAACCCAAAAGCGAATGGATTGGTAGAACGCATGCATCGACAACTCAAGGCTGCGATTCGTTGTCACGAGACAGAAAGATGGACAGAAGTTTTGCCATTTGTGCTGTTAGGTCTTCGTACATCTCTCAAGGAAGACCTGAACTGTACTCCTGCAGAATTGGTATATGGTACCACCTTGAGACTCCCTAACGAATTCTTGGAAACCAAGATTGACTCTTCCCCCTCTCATGAGTTTGTGGCTAACCTGAGGAGGGCAATGGACAAGCTGAGAGCCCAGCCGATTCGATGGCACTCAAAAGCAGCAGTTTTCGTCCATAAGGATTTACAGACGTGTTCCCACGTATTTCTCCGACACGATGCCCTAAGGACTGCTCTCAAGCCACCATATGATGGCCCATACGAGGTTAAGAATCGCAAAGAAAAGACATTCACGATCCTGGTTAAAGGTAAAGAAATATCAGTCTCTATAGACCGACTTAAGCCTGCTTTCGTCGTAAATGACGCTCCTTCAAAAGATGTCAGCCCGGAACCACCAGAAGAGTATCACACCCCTAATACATCAAGACCACACCCTCCAGCATCTCCTACAGAATCGAATTCACACCCTTCCGACTCTCAAGGACAACAGACACAACACCGAACAATCAATCTTCAGAATTCTTCTCAGTATCCTCCAGGACAGCTTCAGCAACACCCATACAAGACAAGATCAGGCAGGACAGTTAAGTGTCCAGCAAAGTTTGACAGTTATCATTGTTATTAGGGAGGGGGGTGATTTGTAGCGGTTTCTGCAGTTAATTTTATTATTTTTTGTTGATCCTATTGACACCTGTTACAACTTGTTTACTTTGAAAGTTTCGTTTCCAATAAAATGTCAGTTCGGAGTTAGATATCAACGAGTCAACTTTATTTATAAAATATTGTTATAAATAAGTACATTAAAAATACTACAGAACTGTTACTCAGAACGTTCTTAAAAGAACGCAGCGTCGACGACTCCCCCACTCATTTCAGATCATGCCTACTTTAAGGTGTAAGAACTCTCTATCATGTGTGTATAGCAATTAAATAATGGAGAGTTCCTAAAGATAGGGAGATAGAGATGAGGCGCCTTATCGTGAACAGAACACACTACTGCGCATGTGCGGGGAGATGAGGCGCCTCATCTCCAATATGACAAATTTATTTCACCTAAGCATAAGACGCTTTATCCCGAACCAACCTATCTCATCTCTTCTTCCTTATCGCAAAGCAGCCTTACACACCGATAACAGTGATTTTCGTTTCTTGTTGGTATTCATGATTCATGAAAGTTATATTCATTTTCTTGTTGGTATTCATGATTCATGAAAGTCATATTCATTTTCTTGTTCATACATTTTCAAAATTTACCATTACAAAACCTTTTCCTGAATAAGAAAAGAACTAGGACACTTGGAAATGCGGGAAACTGAACACACGGATAGGCGGGAAAATCCCCTTGGTGGTTCAGCGTTAGCTGAAGATAAGTAGCGTCACTTTAAGATAAAACTCGACTTCATCAGGTTTATCCTTATCTCAATTGACTTATCGTTTAAGAACTCTCTATTAATCACACAAATGATTTATATCTATAACCCAACTGCTATCCTCACCTACCCCCATCTATTATAATAACATATTAATGCAGTCACAAGCATACTCTATGCAAGCACGTAGGTATCCGTGCCATCTACTAGGAACTCTCTAATGATTGAGTACACTTGAATATTTTGGCCGTAATCACCTGGTATCGAAAAAGGCAATTATCCTACCTTAAATTAGAGATTAAATGTATTAATTAAATCAGACCATAATAGTGTACCTTTCTGTGATGGTGGGTGAGGAGCTATAGCTCTGTGAATGTGAATTATTGGATCGGTTTTAAGACAAAATGCAGGAACTCCTCAACAGTTGAAACCATGATTGATCATTTCAATAAAATTCGGATACCCACATGCTAAGGTAACTAGAGTCTTTTCAAAAAACTAAAATTACCATCAGTTAACTTTAACCCACGCGTCCATCCAGGACAATGACCAACTAAAATCCCTATACCTATCGATAAAACGGTATTGCACAAAGCAGGCCGATGGGCAAACTTCCAAGATTCATTCGCGATCCTGAAGAAACAGGAGGCTTCCTTCCCAATGGGAAAGTCCCAATACCACTCCCCAGTTATCAGTAAAAAAGTGTGAAAATCGACATCATCGAGTTAAAATAATCCGGACATGGTCGAACCGTATAAGTTCTTAGTATGCTAGAAATTGAATTTCCTCATCCGAAAAATCGGAATCAATCAAGTTAACATCGTTGTACTTACATTATGACTATATATTATATTATTATTAATATTACACGTTATAACCTCTCTACAAAAACTGAGTGAGATGAGTCTCAGGTAAGAAGGATGTCAAAAAGATTGCTGTATCTTGCAGGTAAATGTGAGTTAATAAACAGCCAACGAGAAGTTTTCCTAGACCTCCAGTTACCTAAAGTTTGCCTGGGCTTTATCTGTTATTGATAAACGGCCCCAAAGAAAAAGAATTCAATAATTTGGTATTACTTACCTACTTTAACCCAGGCAACTGGCACGGTGGCACGCCTTGGAAGGGGCAGTAGCGTGTTGGTGTTGTAGCGCATTTTTACGTGTTTTTCACATTTTGATTGAGCTTACTCATGTTTCAATGTTTTTCATGTGTTACAGGCATGCCACGAAAGTACCGAAAGAAAGTCGGGAGCCGTCCCTATAGACATTATACCCAAGAAACTTTCGAGGCAGCTCTGAATGGCAGCTCTAAAGGCAGCTCATTTCTGGTTTTGTTTTGTATGGAATAAATGTTTAAAAATGAAATATGATGTTTGTCGTAATATGTGAGAGAACCCATCTGGTAGCAAAATACGGGGGAAATATCGAGCCAGGGCTTCATTTCTTGATTATTTGAGTGAAAAAACGTGAGTGGTCCGAAGTTGCCCCCACGCGGGGTAATGACTATACTCTCTTTTACCTTTGTTTTTCATGGGTTCCTAATGCTCGAATGTTAAATTTTGAAATGGGCATATGACGGTAAATAGATAAGGTGAGACATATTGAAGGGCCAACTCAATTAAGAGATACAGACAGAGAAATCTAAAAAAAAAAACCTGAAAACGTGGTCTGAAGTAACCCCATCCTACGGTATATATCCAATATTTTACCTACAGGACAGAATAAATTATGTAAGGAGACTCTTCTCTCCCATTGAAATCTCGGTAATTGTTTACTATTACTTTGTCACCTCTAACTTTTTCAGTATTTAGATATATTATCAGCAATGGACTACCAACGACAGATAAACATGTTTGAAGGGCCGGAACAACCAGATATTGCTAGTTACATGTCCGACTAATCTGTATTTTTACTAAGGGATTGACTACTTGATGTTATGTAATTTTGAGATGCGAGCTTGCGAGCATCCAGACCACCAACCTATACACAGCATTCTGCATTCTTGGTGGTCTGGATGCTCGCAAGCTCGCATCTCAAAATTACATAACATCAAGTAGTCAATCCCTTAGTAAAAATACAGATTAGTCGGACACGGACACGGACATGTAGGTCAGAATGAAGTGTATGATATCTCTGCTTATCTTTCACGGGCTCAAACATGTTTCCGGCATTCAAATACTATCTCTTTATATTTCTATACCTTTCCACTACAATATATGTTAGTATCAAAACGATTGGAGGTGACAAAGTAATAGTAAACAATTACCGAAATCTCAAATTCAATAGGTATATACCCCTCTTCAACAAGTATGTAGCATGAATAATTATATATATATATATATATATATATATAATCTTACTTACTTTTATAGCTGTATGGAAAGGTTGAGGCGCAGTAACAGAATGAAGAAATCAGAATTATTCTTGAACGGGTGAAAGTCTTGCTATACATGTGCACAATGTATTCGTGATCAGACAATCCTATATTATAATATTAGGACTTTGATAAAGTTCAAAGTTTTTAGCCACAGGGAAAAAAAGGGAAATTTTTCAGATCACCAACAACATCCACATAACAAAATGATTTGAATTTGGAGCTCTTATCACTTCGTGTCAACTGGACGTCTGTTTAGGAGGCAAAACCGCGGGCAACATGGAAAAGGTTTCATAACGGTTGCAGACATGGAGCTCAAACGTACCTGCTGGACAAGATTTTTTTTTGCTCTGTGAATTGATGAGCAACCATGGACCAGTAAATTCAAAGTACTTAATATAGTTTAATAAAATAAAATAGCAAAATTGTATTATATTTAAGTAAAAAAATAAGCTTTCTGATGAATGAGACCCCATTGTTCATGATAGCAGAAAACCAGATGGAAGAGGCACTCTAGGATGGAAGAGACGCTTTTCGCCACAGCGGGCCCTTTGCGATTTCAAATCAGGAAGTGACTCTAGCGGCAGATAAATGAACTGAGTTGTACCTAACTCCTTATTTTGTGTCAATGGAAATCGTACCTATCTGTATGCAGGCAGGGGCGTCGCGATACAAATAAAAGTGCAACATGAGACACCTTGTATATGAACATGCCAATTTTTACCGCTAACACGGAAAAAAATCGTGGCATTGATATGTCTATTTGATTTTCAATACATATTTCATATGACAGATGCGAAATGACAATGACAGGTGAAAAAATACAGGCTGAAGATGCAAAATGACCCATGACAGGTGATAAATATCCATGTCAAAATGTCTCAATTAAATTAGCTAAGTCAGCTGATCAGAAAATACCAATCAATTCAATCTTCTAGTGTCCAGAGATCCCTATCAAATCTCAACTTCCTAGGATGAACAGGAGACAATTTAGCTCACTCAGCTGAGAAAGAATGAGCCAATCATTTCAATCGTCTCATAATTTCAGCTTCAGAGATTAAATACGATGGAAATCATCAGCTTTTGGAGACCATCAGCTGATCAGAGGTCTATGCATTGTCTAGTACCTACTACTCAATAGTACACCTATCATGTACCTTGTGTCTTCTTTTCATATAATTAGTTCATAATGGCTACTTAGCAATATATATATTTTTTAAAATAAGTTTATTCAAATGAAAAATTGCAAACAGCATTTAGGTAGGTACTTATAAATACAACGACTTTATTATGCTATCTCCAATAAGAGCTATGCCCGTGTTAGGAGATGGTGTATGCTCTGGTTCATCCAGCTAAATACTGTAATTTATATTTTCACAAACTTATCATATAAAAAGGCTTTAGATAAATTAAAAGCACCTTCCCTCAAACTATGCGTAGCTTCATTCTTAATACCTATGTACTTATTTGAAAAAAAGTGCTTATTCTTAAATTTATTAAATTGGTTACATTTGGGGGGGGGGGGGGGTAAAATCTCATTGTTTCCTACTTTTATAATAAGAGGCAAGCTCTTACCTCTTAAGGGGACTCGCAGGTCGATTTCCTCACCCAACCAGATGTACGCTCTGCGCACGCTCTATTTGCAAGTACCTACCTACTGCTCATTTAGACTTGAAACATTTGTCGAAATTAGATTTTTGTATGATGAGTGTGTTAAATGTTGTTAGTGCCTGAAGTTTGAGTTCAAAAACCATATATCGGTACAATTTTCTTCAAAACTACTGGAACAATTCATTTCAAATTTCTAGGCAATTCTGTTCTCCTCTGAATACACGAAATTGATGGAAATTTTTGGGAAAAATGGTCTGACTGAATTTCCCACAGCAGTTTTCATCAAACAGCATATTTTCGAGAAGAACATTTTTTTTCCAGCAATTCCTCCAACTTTTTTTCTAAAATCTTTCCATTAGTTCAATTCATTATGAAGTAATGAGTGTACAGAAATTTTTTTTGGCGAAATTGGTAACGCGGTTCGGGAAAAAAGTGTGATTTTACAGGAGAGCATAATTTTGAAAAAGGAGCGGGAACAACACGATTCCCGGAGTCTCACTAGGCAAGAAGAAATGGGAAAAAAATTCAAGCCCCCCCCCCCCCCCCCCCCCCCACTGGATAGACCAAAACAGATTTTCATTCGCTTAAAACTTAGTACCAGGCACCCCCAAAACGCTCTTGAAGTTTCACAGAGGAGGGGGGGGGGGGGGGGCTGTAGGGTCACCCTGATGATAATTTAAGAAAATTCGCTCAATGAATGCTGTAAGGCTGGATCTTTAGGAAGTCCCCTTCACGATCTAGACCAAAATCTATGGGAGAATTGGGAAAATTTTCCCAGTACAAAATTGCTCTATCAACTACGAGTATATCTCCATCTCATTGTGTCTCAAAGTGAAGATGGATTGAAGCACACGCTTTCTGGTTCGGTACCTATTATTTTCAGTACTTTCATGTACATCACGAAAGTAGGTACTAGCGTATATTCTGTACTGTCCATTCTATACCTTAATAAAATAAAAGTTCCTGACTCCCAAAGGTGATAATGTTACACAGTAACCAACATGTTGATTGTGTACATGATTCAACGCCTGCTCCAATGCAAAGAGTTCTGCATGATAGATGGACGAGACACCTCGCAATCTCACTCCCCACCCCAAGTCATGACTCTCACAATAAACTGCAGCTGATACTCCATTTTGCTGTAATATCCATTGGTGTATACTTTATGGAAGTCAGGGTTGCATTTGTTAATTTTTTATTTTATTTATTTAGTGTACAAAGGACCTGGGCCCACCTAGCGTACACCCTTGGAGCAGGGCAGAAAGTTATAAACAAAATTTTTTTTAATCTAATCTATCAACTACGAGTATATCTCCATCTCATTGTGTCTCAAAGTGAAGATGGATTGAAGCACACGCTTTCTGGTTCGGTACCTATAATGTTAATGTGCTCAAGGGTTTTCTGTCTAATAGTTGAGTCAGAGTCTACTGTATTCTTTTTCTTAACTCCTGGGATGGTGGACATGCAGATTTTGTTAAGAGAGGATGTTGTGTTTCGCCTATGAATGTTATGTCTGCTGGGTCTGAGGATGATGAAAGAGGATATCAAGTTGTCCACATATGAAAGATCATCCCGAATAAACTTGATTGTGTAGGTCAAGAAAGTTGTAAGTTGTCCCGGAGGTTAGCCATCAAAGTAAAAAGACCTGATGATGTGGCTGCTAACCGCAAGAATAGTCTACTGCTACTGCAATACACATTCAGTTGATATTTCAGGAACATCACGCCGGTGACAAAGCGTGCATTGATACGATTGGAGAGGAACGGAGTGCACACGAAGCTTGTCGTAAGGCTGGGTTTTGGATTTTTTGGAGTGACTCGATATTTCTGGAGTATGCGAATATGTGTGGATTGTTCACATATTTCCCCCATGCGAACGATCCATCCTCGAGTTTGGCCGGATGGCTAATTGGTAGAGGGCTAGTTGTTCTTTAGGGTGGTTTCCCCATTTGTTACCCTTCATGGCTCGCAAGCTTGAGTCGTTCTTTCCTTGATTTTCTTGACCTGGGCAGTCCAGTCATGCCTCTGTCCAAAATTACTCCCAGATATTTCACAGAGGCCTGCTCCACAATAACTCTGTCTCCACAGGAAACAGCAGCGACCAAAGGTGATTCAACGGTGGAGAAATAAGCCATAGAAGATTTAGCAGCACTTATATGGAGATTGAGAGCTGTCATATTAGAGTGCAGAGAGTCAAAGTCAGACCGGATGGAGTTCAGCATCATATTTTTGTCATCTCCACTAGTGAACAAAGCTGCATCATCGGCGTACAGAGTGAGGGAGCAGAATCACAGCGTCCTACCAAGTGTGGAGGAGTAAATGTTAAAGAGTAGGGGAGACAAAGGGATACCTTGTTCCAGACCCCAATAGCAAGTCACCTCGTTAACACCGTCGGTGAGTTTCTTTTTAACAAAGGCTGACCTGATCCATTCCACAAGTATGATGGAGCATTATATTCATTCGTGGTTTCTGTCAATCGGTCTATGTTGACTTGATTGAAGGCCCCACTAGCATCCAGAAACAACCCCATAGTGGATTGAGCAGAAGCTGCGTTGTTAACCAGTCAGTTGGAGTTCCAGCAAGTTGGTGTATGTCGAGGAATCGATCCCGGAGCCTGCATCTCATGAGCAAACTACTCTTACCACGACAGACCTTGCTTCATGTTTAACAATAACAGTAGCTACTTCGCTACTCAGTAGGGAATTCTATTGAGCCAGGCTGCTTGAGTGCTCTGAAACTATTCTCGGTTGCAGTAAGGAGAACGCCACCAGTTGGCACAGTCTGGTGGTGAGACAAAACTGTGAGAGCCCCTCTCGCAGGAGGGGATGGCAGGGGGGGGGGGGGGGGTAAGAATAGCGCATATGGGAGGGGGTGTGGCAGCCGTCAGACTCGATTTCAGTACAAAAAAAACTATATGGCACTATTTTCGTTGATTCTGGCAGCTCGGGAGAATGGGAAAACAGGCGGAAGTGGGAACAGGGGCGGATACACAGACTTCCTATGAATGTGTTGCGGAAATAACCATCAGGATCGGGGTTACACCATCCCCAAAAACTCTATTGAACTATTTTTGATAATTTATATGGGGGATAGATTTTGATAAATTAGGTATCGATAACCAACAAGCAGACAAATAGAAATTTTCAGGACACGACAGATAATTCAAGTCTGCCAGATTTTAGCCCACTGTGCGGATTTGATTTGGTGACAGATCTTGGGCACGAGAAGTCGGCGGGTAACTTTTTACTTTAAGGCGTGACGACCGATCTTATCTGAAACCCAGATCTGACAGACAAGATCTGTGGCAGATATCTGCGCATGCATGGCCACCTATTATTCGATGAAAATTGAGCTACCTTTCAGATGGGAATATTAGAATGGTATCTGCTATAAAATTACTAGGTATTTACAATTAATTTCAAGTTTACTGTAGACTATTCGCTTCTAGTAATAAATCATAATAGCACCTACCCTCTCATTCATGTATGCACAGTAAACATACAGTAAGTAACTACAAACTCAAGAAGTTTACGATTGTGCTGTGAACTCAGACTCCTATGAGATTGCAGGGTTCCAGAAGGATAGAAGAAAAAAGATGCGCAGTTATGATAATAATTTATTTTTTATTGAGTATTATAACAATATTTTGAAATCTGCTCAAAATAAATTAATAGGTGTTGGGGGTACCTATACCTATGCGTACTCATAAATGTCGCACTTTGTTAGATAAAATAAATAAAAATGAACTTTTTATATTTATAGAAGACATTTATCAGGGCTGTTGCTTAGCTAAACAATTCTACAAGACGATTATGAATTCAAATTATATGTAGGTCACATGGTATATCATCTCTTAAGAATTTAAGAACAGATATGAGACAGAAATACATAGCTTGAGTTAAGAAAAATCTGCTTCAGAATAAATTAATACATTTAAAAAATAACATACAGGATTCAGAGAGTTCTTGGTTCCGGGTTAAGTCACTACCTACCGAACAAATCATAGCTGAACATCTAGGTCAGAATCACATTACCTATGGATGCAAAAAAACGGCCTTTTATCTAATAGGAACAAAAGGGCCAACGTGTAATTTGTTGATGATATTTTAGTGGTCCTCATCAAAATGTATAAATTTTAGGATATTGGAGAGGTAATCTGCAGATGAACATGAAATTAATGTTCTTGAGGAGTGAGCTAGTATTCCGAGCTTATAATACTTTCACTATCCAAAAGCCTTTTCAATAAAATTTTTGGCAGAAAGTCGGTGTATTTTGCGTGACATAACCTTGCCAGTTTCTTCGCTTGAGTACCCCTAAAGAAACCGTTTAGGTTACAGTGTGCAAACTGGCTTAAGCTGCGTTTACACAAGGCACAATTCCCTCGCCAGATAATTGCGCATAGTGTAGGAGCTCCTCAGCCCATGAGCGATTGCAGGGTGAGAGCCCTTGCTACGAGCTAGAGGTCTGTTGGTTTTTGTGTGCGAGTCAAAGGGTTTCATGCAACAAGTATCACTCAGTGCAAACGTGGTCCCCGTAGTTGTGCAAGTGATGAACCAAGACCAAGGCTTCCAATCCTGAACGGAAGAGTGTAGGTGGCTTGCCCTACTCGCAAATCATTTGCCACGAGTCGCACTTTGTTTCACTCCCAGTAACTAAGTTTCGCCCTAGTGACTTTCGCGTACGCGTAAACGCAGCTTTACACCCAGTGTTTAATTGATAGCCAACCAGGTGTTCAAAAGTAAGTATGTTGGAATAGGGAAACCTCAAATGGTCTCTACAGCTTACAGCTGTTATCTCCTATCTGTAACATAGGAAATGCATTTCTGACCTGACTACTTCAACTATTTCCTTCTTTTTTTTTCAAAGTGCATTGTAACCAAAAACCCCCATAATAAAATTGAAACAATGAATCAAGATAGAAATACGAAAAGCTTACAACAGAACCTACCTGTTTGTGTATAAGTCCACATTTCTGTCCTAACAATATCCGTGGTATGATACATACCAAATTCTAAGATACATCAGGCCAAAACCAAAAGATCGATGGAACTATTCATATTCAACTTCATTAAAACTAACTGTAAAATTTCTAATTTTTCCATGACTAATTGTACTTACTTCACTACCTTATTTTACATTGGTTAGTTCATATTGCACAAGTTAGATTGTTTATTCATATGAGTGTAGAATATTTTTAAAAAACATTAAGAACACAGGGCAGCATTCCAAAGTAGAACTAACATCTATTCTAAAGACACTAAAAACGTTCTTGATGTTCTAATGCAGTGGTTCTCAAACTAGTATCATCCCCCCCCCCCCCCCCCCCCCCGAGAACTATCAACCTTCAACGTTCTTGTTGGTGATTATTGAAAACACCCATTGAAATCATCAGACAAGAAAATTAATGTAGAATGAAATGTTGGAATAACAGAAGATGAAATGGATAGATTCTCATAGAAATAGAGTTCTTCAATACTTACCAAATAGCAATGATAATGTACCGATAAATGCAACGGATGAAATTATTTCATTTCAGTAATACATGTGAGGTTAGGTTCAAGATGAAAACTACACGTCTCAAATTGGGTTCGACGTTCAGAAATCTATGTATTCAATCATCACATGCACAAGCGATAAAAAGCTGCTTTAGCAAAAGTAGGTCGGTGCGAATAGGAATCAGCACTAAAAGTGCCTGCAAGTACTGTACTTGTAACAAATGTGAGTATTATTGTTTAATTGCCAGCAGTGGCAATTCACAGATGAAAAGATTGTTAGTGTGTTGAATTGTGGGCAAACTCGATATACCAATTCTCTGGCCTTGATTCCAGAGAGAGCGTTTCTCTTCAAGGCATACGGAATACTAATCCACCCAAAGGAGCCAATCAATTTCAAATATGGGTCAATGCAGTTTGAAGTTTAACTTAAACTGGAGATGACACCTTGTCACTTGTTGCAAAAGCTTTTTTTGTTTGAATTATTCTGGAGGAAATGAGAATATTACCTGAATAGTCATATCACGAATAAAATAATAACATTAGCAGCATTGTGTAGGCTCTGATACCGCTCCACTTCCTGCAAACCCAATCTGAAACCTCTAAGTACCATTGGAGTATGCGTATCTCATGTACCCCTGGGGGACGCTTAACCCAGTTTGAGAACCACTGTACATATACAGTACATATTGCTGTATGTACCTAAATAGATACACAATAAGTAGATAAAAAGCATTTGACTTATTTGTAGAGTAGACAACTCTTCTGCCCATATTCAGTTCATTATGGACAAGCTAAACGCCATACCAGATTGTGATGGGATGTATGAAAAATATTTCCTCCCCTCCCCTAAGGGTAGGTGATTTATATCTGCTACACCCAGAGCTAACAATTAGCGTCTCGAGGCGTCTGTTTTGTTGCAAAGAGGAGAAATAATAGTTTCCAAGAGATTAGTTACGAGAATATGAAATAAAAACAGACTGCATTCTTCGTTGGTCACGCGATCTTCAAATGTACAAAGTCTTATCATTCAAATCTGACTCATCAAAATGTACTTTTTAGCGAATTTTCGTAGGAAATGAAGCTGTTGCAATGGCACCAATAATTTAGGAACCAACTATTTTTAAATTTTCTTGCATTGAAATCTGTTTTGAGGCATTCTGAAACAATAATTCTCCTTAGGATTGAGATAAAAACTCCGTGTATGCGCCAAAAAATTGAGCTTTCTAAATGAAGGGATGAGTTTGGAGGCCAGCACTATTTGAGCACATTAAATTAGTCAAATTTAAAAAATGTGCTGGAAAAAATCACAATAAATGGCTAAAACGGTAAAATTTGTTACAATTATATTTTTAGCAGATCTTCAGTCAACATAAGTTCCTCAAAAATGAACTAGAACATTAAAACATGTATACACAAAATTATGCTGAAAAATCTATTGAAACTGCCAAAAAAGCTAAAAATTCAAAACCTGTTTTTAATCGTAGAATATAATTTAGAACAAGTTTTTCGCCATATAAATTGGTAGTTCACGATTTCTTTACACTAAAAAATACGATCATTTACGAAAATTTGCTCCATACGGTCATGCTCATGACTGAAACATTTTTTTCGAGCTATTATGATGCTGTCAAAAATTTTCAAATGAAGCATTTCAAAAATTTACTTGGAAATGTTTTCCACGTACGTGACATTCTCGATTTTAACGCTTTTGGTGGTTTATTATAGATAAATCAATATATATTTGTCATTTGGCACTATATATATATATATATATATATATATATATATATATATATATATATATATATATATATATATATATATATATATATATATATATATATATATATATATATATATATATATAATTCCAAGAGGGTTGTTATTTGGCACAAATAGCCTATTCCTATTCTCTAACCGGAGTTCCTCAACCAGCAAAACCAATCGGGTTGAAGTACTCCGAATTTGATTAAAATATGATTTAGGTTAAAATCGTGGGTTTGATTTAGAAAAATAAAATAATAATAATCCTTCGCTTGGGGTATCATTTTAAATGTACATTAGCGCGCTGAATCTAATGAGACGAATCGTGCATTGGTAGCTCAACGGATTTTCGAGATATGACGAGTTTTGTTTTGAAACCTCTATTTTTACCACACATTTTTCGTATGAGCGAATTTTCGTAGAGCTATCGTACTATATTATGTTGAATTGCTTTGATAATTCAGGGCTTTGAGTGAAAAGAAATGGGTAACTACCAATTTTATGGCAAAAGACTCGTTCTAAATAATATTCTGCAATTCAAATTTGTAAATATTTTTAGCTTTTTTCAATTTTTATCTATTTTTTGGAAAATATTGATGGAATTTAAGTACAATTTTCAGCATAAATTTGAGCATACATTTTTTAATGTTCTATTTTATCGTTGGTACTCTTGCTATGACAAAAATTCTGCTAAAAAACATTAATATTACGATTTTTAGCATTACTTAGTTAATTTTAGTGAATTTTCGACCTTATTTTTAAAAATTTGACCAATTCAATGTTCTCAAAAAATGATGGCCAACGAACTCATTCTTTCGTTTGGAAAGCTTGACTTTTTGGCGAAAGAACGGAATTCGTATCTCAATCCTAAGGAGAGTTATCACCTGGAAGGATACATATATACATATCAAATATACATATACATCAAAATGTCTCAAAACCGATATCAAGGAATAAAATGATCGAAAATTTTGGTTTTAAAATTTTCGGAGCCATTTCAATAGCTTCATTTTCTAAGAAAATTCGCTAAAAATAAAAAGGTGAAGAACTACAAACGTTTTCTTATAATGACATGCTGCACAACAAGAACTTTATATTTTTTAGTTTAATTCAACTCGTGCTTAATTTTTGAGTGAAGAGTGTATCGTCTATTCGCAACCAAGTCAAATGCGCTATAGTCAAGTCAAAATGGCGTAAGTGCGTTCAACTTTTATGAAACCGTTTGGAACACTATTATGCGAAGAACAATAATAAACACATCGTGATGTAAGTATTCAACATGCGATATTATTGTAACAAAATCAAATTAACCTATACATTCGCGTCTTCCAAGAGCTAATAAAACCCACTTATATAAAAATAGAACATACATTGTACATATAGGATAAACGTTGTAGGATTTGTGGAACGAAGACACTGGTGATTATGAACAAATTGCATTTGGCTCACTATTGTTATCATTAATTTATATATTTTTTAATTTGTGTAATGAATTATTTATCGAATGGCAAATACTAACTGTTTGATTTTAGTTATAACCTCACTCTTCAATTCGAAGGGTGTATTTTGAACATTTAACACGCTCATTGATGAGGCGTTGATGAAGTATAACCTATGAAGGTCAATGAAAGGCCTCTTCCCTTTGTAGTAACTGGAAGACTCAGCGCTTGACACATAAAAACTGGCAGATAAATCATTTTAGTCGTTCATCAGATTTGTCTTAACATGGTAAATTGTAGGGAAAGAGGGAGTCCTAACGAATATTCTAGAATCTTGGGCACCAGTTTAAACAGTTACATCGCACAGTGGCACAGGCATGGGCACAGTTTACAGTTAAGTCGCATTAATCCGTGAGAGGGCCATCCGGTACATAGAGCTCAGATACTTCATTTGGGCCAGTAGTGCACAATGCACATATATAGTCACAGTGTTCACTGTGAGACACGAAGATTTGAATAATCAGACGAATCTAATCCAAATCGAACCAGACCAATCTGACGAAAGATTGTCTCCCGAAGGAAGTGTGAACTGTTTACATTATAAAAAAGATTATTTTAAATATTGTTACCTGCTTAAAACAAACGTCATTGACGCACTACGAATTGCCGCATCTATAAGTGCAAATATCAGGCAACAATCTCGTGGAAGCTCAGATGAGAATCTTGGTCAGTATCTTCTACGAAATGGCTCAAAACGTGGTCGTTGAACTCATCAAAAGGCGTTGATTTGGCATAAAATTTTGTGCAGAGGGGGCAGATGCGATCTTCAAAGTTGTTCTCTTTGTTTCTTATAGTAACACCGTTGGATACTTTCATAATCTCGCCCTCACTCCGGTTCGTCTCATCGATTTCTGAGCTGATACTGTGAAGATTATCGTACTCTCCAGTCGTACAACTTCGCGTCTCGTCCACATCACCAAGAAGGCACGGGTTGTTGTTGATAAAACTGCCTGTGAAAATTAAATTATATCGGTATAATCCCGAGGGTCATATAGGTTATAAAGAGTGTTACAAGAAGCTAAACTTCAAAAATAACTTTGAGAATTCAAAAAAATGAATAAATAAATGAATAAAATAAAATAATAATAATTAAATTAAAAAAAAAAATAAATAAATAAAAAAATAACAAAGAAACTTCACACTTTGAGGTTACAGTGACAGCTGAGAGTGGTAAAGTGCCCTCCCCCCCTCCTCCATGTTTAGAAGGAGTGGTGAGGTGATGTTTAAAGAGGATTGGGAAGGGTGACACCCAAACCTTTAGTTCTTGGTTAATTTCAATGTATAACTACGCTGGGTAACATAGCATGTGCAGCTGCAGGTTTATGATTTGTGAGCCCAAGGGGTAGATCTTTTTCCAGTTGTGCAACCTCATATTTAAAAACAATTACTTCCTTTGGCTCATAAATCACTGCAAATTATTTAAAAGAATGGCCTATCGCCACCGAGTGCTTCAAGTTCAGTATGATACAAAGGAGTATGATAAAGTGATGGAGTTACAAAGGATGTATGATGAAGTTGATACAAAGGAGCAGTGGCGTAGTTTGAGGAGGGGCAGGGTGGGCAGAGCCCCTCCATAAAATATAGAGGATGCAGAACTTTGTTGTATGGATACAATCAAATTAATAATTTTACGCTTCCAACTTCAGTACCTAATACCTTCAATCAAAGAATGTAATCAGTAAAACACAACTACTATTATTATACGATTCCGGTTGCCTAGCGACTTGAGACGCTCTTAGAAATGAAGAAATGTTTATTAGGTTAGTTTCTGCAGGGGCAAAATAGCGTGGATATTATACAGCCCCTCGGAGAGAAATAAATCACCTAGTCAACGAAACGGAAATGTGGATACTACAAACTGAAATCAAGTCGTTCCCCACTACCTTCTGGGGCGAGCCCATATGCGATTTTTCCCTAGAAAAATATCCATTGTTCAGTATTCACCAATTCTCCTACGAACTTCCCCTACTTTTCACTGCCTACTTGATCATGCTTGGTTGTTCGTTTCAAAACAGTTTCCCGTTGTATTATACCCATTCATTTACGAATAATATCCCGGTTAAAATGAAGCAAGAATACAATAAATAGAAGCCTGCAGTGGTGATTGAAATAGTTTAATAGAAAAGATTAAAATAATCTAGTGTAGCATTTCTATTCTAACCTAGCATATTGCAGGTTTGAGTTTGTTTACATTTTTTAATGTTTCTTGATCTCGGTTTCATGCCCTGTATTTCATTTCGCGTAGTTAGGTACCTACTTATATAAAACAATTGTATGATATTGTCCAGAAAAAGTTATTTTCTCGCGGAAGTAACAATTGAGGATAAACCTGTATGTAAGACAGCAAGTCCACATAGGGTTATGAATTTGCATACAGTAAATCTAGAATAATAGTATAATAAACCTAGTGCTCCTCAATTCATCGGTAGGTACCTATTCGTATTTATCGCAATTTTTCACGTTCTGATTAGTTATTTAGATAATATTTTTTCTAAGTAGTATTTATGCTTTGATAATCCATAGTTAGGTTTATGAATATGAAAGCGTCCGTGATTTCAGATCATTTCAAAAAGCCATTGAGCACCTACCTACTTATACGAACGTTTGACAGTATATTAAGAGTCTTCGTATACTCAGCAACAAGCACTAAAAATTAATAGCAAAACTATAAAATAAAATGAAATCCTCGACTGTTGCCCCTCCATGAGAAATGACTCAGCTACGCCACTGCAAAGGAGTATGATGAAGTTCAGTATGATACAAAGGACACCTCAATCAGACCATTGTACGTCACACATTACGCCGTTTCTTAACTATGGATTGGCTGTTTAGAATAGTTTCACAACATTGAAGTAATTTTAGGTCAAGTTTCTTCTAAGCAATACGCCTGGATAAGTAAAGTTCTAGAATTTCCCAACTTCCAATCTTCTTAGTTCTTCCAGCGTATATTGAATTCACCCACAAGCTCGAACTTTTTGCGTGACCTCTCCTCCTATGATACCTCATAAAAAGGGTAGGTACAGTGCGTGCATGGTATCAGAAACACTGTGAGGAGATATGGTGACTTCTTTTACATGGAACTTGTAAGGGAAGACGGCAGAGAGAATTTGACATTTGACAACATACTTTTCGTCCCTAATTAGCAGAGTAAACTGAAAATTGATTATACTGCTGGAAAGCTGAGATTTTGGGCAAGTTTTCCAGCAACGTGTAAGGTTTATTCATTTTTTTTAAAATACTTAACGCACATTAAAAAAAAAAAAAAACAGTAATTTTTTAAAAGTGAGAAATTCTCATGTTTAGTCCAAGTTTTTACCTACATGACCAACTGTAAAAAGAATCCAAATACCTTAGGGAGATAGAAATTTAACGCTCTTTCCAACGATATATCTATTTTTAGGATTACATTGTAAGTTAGGGGAGATATGGCCATTTTAGTGATGTAAGGTCAAAAACACGAAAAAATCTTAAAAATGGACTTTCTCAAAAACTAAGCGTTTGAAGAAAAAAAATGGCCTACAAGAGGTTAACAATCGTAAGAGTGAACATCCTGTATAATATGAATAAAATTCATTCTGACTAAGAAGAAAAAGTATGTGTCAATCCGATGCATGAAGAATATTGGCACAAGCTTACCATTTAATAGCCCAAGTTCCTAAAGATCGAATTTTGAGGAAAATCGCCGAATTCATACCTAACGACTCATATACATACGTGAGAGATTGGAACAACCTACAACAGGGACAACCATTTATCAGCAGGTCTCACATGAGATTCGACGACAAACTGGTACAAACCTCTGATCTTTTTTTAATTGCTTCCTACCCAACAGCTAAAAAACGTCATTCAAAAAGAAACTTAATCGGGGAACATATTGTCCAAGAGACAAAGTTCAACACATAGGTACGACTTTTGTAAACTGAAAGTGAGATACGAAATTAGGTGGACACAAAAAGCATGTTCTTACAGGTGGGTTGTGAGGGGAGGGTAAATATTCATGGCCAGTCCTCACGTTTGCAGATATTTTACTTACATATATCTGTAAGTAATAGCACAATATTGCTCCTGCTTTATTATAGTTCCCTGATAGGCCCATAAAGGAGGAAAGCGCTTGGAAATAAAGAAATAAGAAAAATATCTACAAACATGAAGACTGGCCATGAACACTTATCCTCTCCTCACAAACCACCTACCAGAACCACAGGATGGCACAACCCAAACTTAGTTGCATTTTCTTACTTCTGCTCAGTTTTGATATGACGTCAATAGCCGCCTTAAGGCCTTGTTGCTGTTGCTTAAGAAGTATTTTCTCTTCTTCGATATTCCCAAGGATTTCCATAATTTCATCCCGAAGAATGCCATCCATTTCAGCATCATCATCGTCATCCACGTCCATTATTGGATACTCGCACTCCTTGATGGATGCTGCATTCCATTCCACCTATGAGATGATACATTCCAGAAAAATCGAGAACTGTTAGATTGAATAAATATTAGTTTTCTGCCCAAATACACCTCCATTTAATTTATTTCACTCTTAAACACCGGCTTTAGATATTAATTTTCAAGGTTAAGACCTCTAAACTTTGGAATAATCCTGTCAACGAATAACTACTTAAATACAGAATATGCAGTTGACTAATTCCATAATAACTAAGGGCCGCTTTCACCAAAAAACTGTGAACTCAGTTTATCAGGGTCCGAGTTTAACGTAAATGATGGATTGATCCCAGCATGAATTCGCGTTGGTTTCATCAAGTGGGGTTCATCCTAAGAACGAGTTTATGACTGAACTCAGATCATTGAAAACCCACTTGAACTGTTGATCAAAGGTAGAACTTCTATTCTGAAGGCAATGGATAATGAAGAAGGGAGATAATAGGTTTGTTCGGACACGTAGTTCTGAACCACTTCGAAATTCATCTAGTTCGGAATCGAACTGCAAAGGGAGGGGATGTGAACCGCTTAGTTCTGAACTCCCAGTCCAAACGCCTATTTTGACTAGTTCGGGATTGATAACCTCCAATATTCTCTTTCCCTCTCTGTGTTCTAGAAACTCCACTTCATTGTAACTCACCTCTGTTTCCTCGCAATTTTCATTTTTTGGATGCATCCAATCTATCATTTCTAAAAGAAATCATAGAGGATGCAGAAGTTTGTTATACGGATACAATCAAAATTAACTTCGCTTCTAACTTCAGTAGGTACCTAACATCTTCAATTGGAGAATGTAATTCGTATTACTAAATGAATCCGTTTGCCTAGAAACTCTAGACGCTCTTAGAAATAAAGAATCAAAGGTTTGTCAATCAATCAATCAAATCAATCAATCAATCAAATCAAGAATCAACCTCATTAGGTTTGTTTGTGCAAGGGAAAAATAGAATGGACCATATTGTATCCAACGGGCCCACAGAGTCAAATCACCTAGTCAACGAAATGGGAATGTGGATACTGCAAACTGAAATCAATTCGTTCCCCACTACCTTCTTGGGCTAGCCCATATGCGGTTTTTCCCTAGAAAGATATCCTTTGTTCAATATTCACAGAAATTCCCATATGTTTCACTATCAACTTGATCAAGCTTAGTTGTTCGATCCAGAACAGTTTCCTGCATTATTTTATTAATTCATAATAGATGGTATATCGTTAGTATAAAATCCCAGTTGAAATATAAAAAAAGTACAATATAAGCCTACAGTCTTCAATTCAGTAACATGTACTAGAAATTAATACTAAAACTATAAAATGAAATGAAATTGACCATTTCCCCTCCAAAGAAACAACTTAGCTATGACACTGATTAATGATCAACAATAGGGGACTCGACAACCAATAATACAACAACAAAACAATATTTTAAAGTAGGGCGGGAGGTGTGAGCAAGTGAGGTGAGGCCAAGATTGTTTACTGTGCATGTCTAGAACTACTAGTTCTGGAAGAAATACAGAACCATTTGAACTGGTTTGGAACGGTAATGAACTACTACGTCCAAACAATGAACTGCCAGTTCAAGGTCTTCCAGAACTGGTACTCGTGTTGTCCGAATAGCCAAAAGTGGGCGTGGCCAGTTACGACTCTAGTGGTGGTGGCGAACTACATGTCCGAACAAACCAAATGAGGAAAGACTGTGCGGAAGCGGGAGGTTCGATTTTTTTCCCCCATTTGTTTGACTATCCGTAAAGCAAACACATGTTTGGTTTGTGTCGTAGTTGATCGCTGATTGATTGCAGATTTGGATTGTAAGTACATTGAAAAGTAACATGACAAAGTTTGAGGAGGTGTATAAATATGATTTTGGTACGATTATGTAGGTTTATTGTTGGAATAAAAAACGAAAAAATGTGGGTTTTTCGAATTTCTTCCTTCGACTCTAGGAAGCGAATGGAATCTCAGCGCATTGAAGCAATATCCATGGCTTACTCTATAGACGACTCTATGTGAGGTCACCTAGCTGAAGTAACAGGTCTCCTGCCGTTGATTGAAATCACCCAGTGTCATAAAACCGCTGGGTAAACAGCAGCTGATTCACGGGAGATATTTCTGGAGGAACTATGCCTTATTACTGGCACTAGCTGACGGTTGTTCAGAATTATTATTATTTTTCTTTCTTTATTTTTTTTTCGCTCTTACATGTTACTAGGATATTCTAGCTGGTGCTCAATGCGCCCATGAAACCCGATAGCAAATATTTCGGGGGATGGGTATCTCGCGATGAAATTTCTTTCACCGGGAATGTCAAAGTCTTCCACCCTCTCCTTGAACAGTCTTGAACGGAGAATAGCGGTTAAGCACAAAACTTTGATCACCTTTTTTATCGTTGAAGATCGTTACAGACATCATCATTAGATAAATAACACGCATAAATACAGCACAAGACAAAAACAAAGATTGATCCCAGTTGATGGGAGATAAGCCTTGAACTTCCAATGTCAATCAATGGTCGAAACCCGTCGAGTTCTAATCAAAACCTTGGTAAAAGCAGCCCAAAAATTGGGTCCTTTCGTCATATCCTTGAATTTTGTAACCAACAGTTTATGAGACTGAACGGTAATTGGGGAATGCCCACATCATAAGTCTGGTCTGTGAATAAAAGCTTAGTTGTGCATGTTTTGACGTAGTAAATAACTATTTATTATCATAGCACTAAAACTAGAAATATTAATTACGATAATTAATTTATATTTGGTTGACTGCAGTTTATTTTTGTGTACTTACTGGATTTGAAGGATTTTTTGAAAACGCAGGACTTATTCTTAGTGGTATTTCATCCAAGCTCAACTGACTGCCATCTGTGGAGTAAAACACTTAAAAATGAACAAAATTGATGTGCTTCCTAAAAGGGGATTTACATGACCAGATTTCTGATTAGTTTCGTTCAGTCAGTCCTGATAACTTGTGCTCCTGGCCACGTTTTGGAAAGAAACCAGGTCGGGAGGTAGAAAGAGACTGATCCCTAACTATTTCTCGTTCGTGATTCCGAACTCCTAAACGGAATAGAACCCCCCCCCCCCTCGCCTCCAAAATCTCTGTAATCCTCAGAAATTGTGTAAGGTACCTGCTGTTCTTACCTACTGCCATTTCCCAAAGGCATAGGTTGCCATTAGCCAAACAATCCAGGAGATCAGCCCAAAACAAGTTGATTTTATTATTTATATAGGTAATGCATAATAAACTGACGTACCTCACTCCCTGGGGTAATAAATTGTTATCTGCCATCTCAAAACAGCTGGAATACAAAATGGCGGCTTCACAGATTCCTAACCGTGCATCCTACAAAAATAATCATACCCACCAAAATTATAGAAAAAAAAAAAAAAAAAAAACATTGGAAAGTATTAAACCCCGAGTCAAATGATCTGTGCCAGACTAAAATTAAAGAAATATTAAGGTCGCTAGGAGATTTTACAGGGGAAACAGACTGGGGGAGGGGGGTTGACAAAGCCCAATGTTCAATTGTTTGTAACTCCCTTATTTTAGGAGATAATGTGAAGTTCTTGGAGTGGTATCGTTTTGTTTTTTCATAGATTACTACTTTGGTGAGTATGAAAATTTCTGTAGGACACACAGTTTAGGAAATAAGGGGGAAGAAGTTGAAAATGTGCAATTCTAGCCATTTTTGCGTAGCCGCCATTTTGTATTCCAGCTGTTTTGAGATGGCAAGTAGCAATTTATCACCTCAGGGGGTGTGGTACATCAGTTTTGTACATGTTATATAAATAATATAAGCAGTCGCGTGTTTGGCCATGGACTCAGACTAATAACAATGAGATAATTATTTTCAGCACTCCTAAAAATCACTGGTTGTTTCTGCGACTGAGTAATTATTCCGAAGAGAGCTATTTCAAAGACTAGGGAATGTCCACACTGATTGAATTGGATTAGAATCTCATTACTCAACATATATCAGAGGGGGAACCGGCAATTCCTTCCCGTCCAAGTGAAAGTTGGACCTTGCGACCCGAGGGAGATGGCGATTCCTACCTGTGAGGCCAGCCAGTGAGCCGAGGTTTGGCGATTCCTTCCCCTCCAATCTCAAAGTGATAAGGCCCGTCAGGAGGAGTCGCAAAACATCAAGTTCCAAGTTTAGTTTAATTATAATAGATGGTCGATGATGGATCCTAGCGCTGCCGACACTATGTATCTATGTTGTCTCGACAGATCGTGAGATTCGTGTTAAGTGAGATTTCCGAATATGACGTCAACGTTCGACAATTGAAAGGCCTCAAACAACTAGCCTATATGTAGGTAACTTGGTTTCTTGATTGTTCACGTGTTGTTAATTTAATAATATTTGGATATCTATTTATTTAAAAAATCGCATTTATGTAGTTATTTCCCATTTTAAACGAAACTTTCATTCACCTCATCCCCACATATTTAGTTTCGTAGATTGTTTAAAAGCTTTTCAAACCAAAATCTACATTATGACCTATCACAGCGACCAACATACTACTCCCAAGAGTCAGACAAAAAAAATTAAGACGTGAACTTTACGACGGATTTTTTATTTTGTGATTTTAATACTTGGTGATTGTAATACTTTGATTTGGGTTTTCAAGCACTTAATTGAGCTAGTCCTATAAAGAGTTAATTCAAAACTAACCAACACCTGGGCAGGAAGGAATTGAGTAACCGGAAGGAATCGCCAACACTTAAAGGGGAAGGAATCGCCATGCTTTTTGGAGGTCGAGAAGGAATCGCCGGTCCCTGATATCAGAGAGGGGAAAAATTAGGGAAATATCTCAGACATTTTACAGAATGGCGTAGAAAATGTGTGAGCGGTAGAACCCTTTTTTTAGTCACACATTCTAATTCAGCCAATTTAGGGGGTGCCAGTTGAGTCCGATACCCACCAACCAGTCAGAGATGGACCCTGTCGTACGTGACACTTCTTACCCTAAACAAAAATTGTACAACTTTTACAAGGACAATTAAACAACTGATAATTAGTTAGTGAATTAAACAACTGATGGTTAGTGAAAAACGTTGCCTATTTCCACGAAAAATAAAGAGTTAAAATGTTTCGATGGTTAGGCCATCATCAGTAACAAACAATAATTGAACACACATTAGAAAGGACACAGCTTATAAAGTCACAGGTGAAGGGAGATTGAATACCATAGGTCGAGAGAAAGGAAAGGGGGCTGGAGGTACAATCAATTAAGTGCAAGCAAAGTGAAGGGGATTATAGCTAAAATCAGATGAAGTGAAAGGAGTGGAAGAATTACTGGTTTCAACAGTTTGAAGGGATAATTCCAAGCTTTATAGAAATGGATTTATCAGAGGTGAAATATATTGAGGGATATCCTCATTTAAACATTTACCAGACCTGTCACTTTTGATAATTTCGAATTTTTCAAGTACATTCAACATACTCCCTTTGGGCAAAAAAGAAGAAATTCTACAAACTGTCTATCAGTCAAATCAAACGATTGGATTCCTTTAGATGCTTTGCAGATGTAGACCTACCCTTATTTTCCGCGAAATCCTCCTGATGCTCTTCTATTGTTTCCCTGAATTTCCTACCAGTTTGACCGCAATATTCGTAGCCGCAAGAACATTTTAGTTTATAAACCCCACTTTTATCCTGAACATTGATTCTGTCTTCAACGAAACCTAGTAATGCTCTACGACTATTTCTAGTTTTAAAACCGTTAGTTCGTGTCTTATGTAGTCTACTACATATATTTAAGATAAAAAAAGAAAAGTCGACGATATCACTGACTTACAGACAGCCTTACCTTGGTAATCCAAGACCGTTCGCAGCGATTTTCTAGGTTTCGAAGCGCTGATTGGGTGTGACGTTTCTGAGGAACCATCACAACTTTTATCTTCTGTCAGCTTGGATAGGTGCTCCCACAAATGTTTGTTCTCATTTGCGACCATGTAGATGTGATGACTCAGTTTTGATTTCTGCCTTGACAACTCTTCAACTTTTCTCAGGAGTGATGCGGAGTCAACATCCATGTCTGAGTGTGTTTTTTGAGTAGATCCTACAAAATAGCAATTTTACACTCCTATAGTTAGTTTTAGGGATTTTCTGACATTTATGCGTGTACCTAGTTTGGCAAAATTCTAACGTTGAATCAGTGGCATATAAACTTCCGTGAAAATATATTCTGTATCAATTAACATTTTTATAGTTTTCAAGCTATGATAGTTATTTTTTAGCACCGTTATATCAATAATAATTTATTGCTTAGCTTAGTAGTTGAAATACTCATGTCACTCACGTGAGGAACAATAAAAATACGCATTATTTTGTTGAGGGATTAGGGCCCTAATTCAGTAAATTTTCAATCCACGGTCACCACGAGGTCACGAACCCTACCCTTGTACACAGGAAACTCTTCACACAGAATCCATATGATCAAAATGCTATTAGAGGTTAAAGAAAAAAGTTAACTACTTACATCCTGTAGAGCTTTTTGAATCGTCTAGACAGCAAAAATGCATTTTATTTGAGAACGACCCTATATTGTTCATGGAATATATGATTATAATGATATTATTATGCAAGGTCGGATGATGACATTCGTGTAGAAATTAGCTGGGATCAATCCATTTGGGACTAGATCCCTTCTTTGGGCTTCACTGCCTAAACTAGATGCTGGATTTTGGACCAGTTGGTATTGCCCAAGGAAAACAAGCCGCTTGAAGTACCTACTTACCTAAATACTATCACTAGCATGTTGTAGGTAACCTTACATCCATGCATCACATACCAACCTACTAGATTTCACTCAATGAATCTGCCCTGATCGAAACGCTCCTGTCCTTTGTCAATGGAGTCGAGTGTCAACGAGGGCACGAGTAGGTACTCACCGTCCAATCTGCGATTGTAAATACCCGTATTACCTTCCTAATAATGTGCTAGGTATGTTTTTCTTGGCAAAACAACTTACCTGTAATACTGTGGCGCTCAATCCTCAGCTGTAGGTTCTCCTCTTCCATCATCGATAGGCGATTTTGGAGCTGCTGACATCTCTCCTTCATGGCCTGGAGAGCCAATCGCAGAGCAGCGTTGGAAGTCGGATTATCACTGCTCTGACCACTAACTGAAGCGTTGGGTGTCACAACCGAAGTCATTGTACAATGGTATTTGGTATGAAACAGCTAAATGAAGGTAGATCTAACACAATCACTCAAGATGATTAATTGATCATAGGGATCACAGTTTCATCTGTCAACAACTACACTATAAAGCAAATGATTCAACCAGAAATCACAGTTGTGGTGGAGGAGCATTTGATATTATTTTATCGTTCCGTAACTCGAATAACCAGAACGACCTTATTACACCTTAATTGAAACGTGAAGTGGCAGATATAAAAAAGAAAGTTGAGATTACTCTACCAAAACAACATTTTATAACAATACAGGAAATAAAGATAAGGTGGAGGTGAATTGACTAAACTTGATTTGACTTGACAACCCACGAAAGGATCGGGACAGCACGATACCAAGAAATAGTGCCAACCAATAAACGCTCATTCCGCTGAACCTATTCCAGCCTTATTGGTTGTTCCTTCTTCAGTTCTTAATTCTTGTAACAGCTCTTTTCCGTTGCAATTATCGTAGAAAACTAATAATATAATACTAACTGGCCGTCATGCCATGCGGATGGACTTCGGAAGGGTTCCATCCGCATTCACAAGGCAATTTCTATGTTTCCCGGTCCCACTCTAGCGATCATTGATGGAATGTAGAGATTGATTGGCTAATCAATATTTGCTAGCAGTGCATGATTCCTCTATGGTCTTGAAATCTGAAGGTTTTTTTTTTCGAAGTTCTAGCCCCTAGGGAAAGGAAAGCGAACCGTTCAACGAAGAGCGTTGTGGATAGTTGTAATCGATTCTTTGGGATTATACCTATTTACCATGTGTCATGGGACACACCAACTACGGCCCACAACCAGCGGGTGCCTGGGCAGCACAGTATTGCACTCTAAATAAATTCTGCAAAAACGGAAAAAAAAGGTTCAA
Organism: Adelphocoris suturalis; assembly: GCA_030762985.1. Taxonomy (NCBI): domain Eukaryota; kingdom Metazoa; phylum Arthropoda; class Insecta; order Hemiptera; family Miridae; genus Adelphocoris; species Adelphocoris suturalis. Next base: position 47,814,745 of record CM061044.1, read on the forward strand.
ATTATTACACTTGGTTTCTATAACAGAGTATTATTTAGAAAGGTATTTAAATCACATAATGTAATGCACAAAGAAATACGCAATTTGCTCAAACGGTCATGCTGCACGGCTGGAACTCATTGTATTTTTTACCATTTTCTAATAACTTTTATAAAAACTATTACCTACATATACTATAATATACTATAAATATACTATAATAAACAATATCCCTATAGTTCCTCACATTCACATACACTGAGCGGTGACAAGAAACTGTCTCGAGTCGTTCCACAAATATAACAAAACGCCAGCGCTTCTAGCGGATTTTTCAGAAACCGCTGAAAATTGTGTTTTCCCGATCCTCTCCGATTCTTGTCTCTTTCTTCTTCTCTTTATTTTTTTCTGTCCCTGAAATTTTCCTGGCCTGATCATTCGCACCCGTCCTAGAATAAGGGTACAACTCAAAAATCGCGATTTTTGAGTTAGTTGTGGTTCTGAGAAGTAGAAACGGTCTAGTTTGTCTGTAGAAGGTGGAGATATGTGTAGGGCACTCTAATTCCGCTAGAGAGTGCGTGTGTCTTTCTTCTATGGACGGAGTAACCAATTCACGTCCTAGGAAGAAAGACACAACTCAGATGAGTTCAAATAAGCTTCGTTCTCAGTGCGCGTTCTGGGAGTTCGGAACGGTTCTGGGCAAGCGCAGTAGAGTTTTGTCGTTCGCAGTGCCCGAACGCCCAGTTCCGGAACGCTAAGAACGCCGAGTTCTGCGTTCGCAGTGTCTTCGGAACTCAGTTCCGAACGGTTCTGATAGTTCCCGTTTTTTTTCGGAACTGTGAGAACTCGAACGCAAGGACGTAGTTAACGCATGCGCATTTCACTATTTTTCGGATCTCGTGGAATAAACAACTTTCGTCTTCATCGACTTTATTCATTAAACAACCTTATATCGTTTTATTTCGCTTCATCGATCATAACAATTTCACCTTCATTCTCTTTCTTGCATTTCATTCTCTTTCAGTCTCTATACGTTACCAAACTATTCTATAATTCGAAATGTCAACTAGCTCGTCAAGTACAGATAGCGATAATTTCGACGATGGGGTTCCGTGGTTTGTAGACGATGAGGACGAGATCGAAGTTATAGTTGGATCTCGTCTACATCCAAGAAACTCAAATTTTTTTGAGAAAATCGTGCCAAGGTTTGACGACGAAGAGTTTGTTTATCACTTTAGAATAAGCCGTGGGCTCGTGGAAGAGTTAGCCCACCGTTTTCAGGCCAGCACCCTCTACCATCACCACTTCGGTCCTTATGGCAAGGTATGGCAAAAAAAAAGTTCCAGTCATGCAGCATGATCGTACGAGCGAATCTCGTAAATTATCTTAGTACTTATATTACGTTAGGTACATAGTTTTGAAATTAGAACACTTTGAAATCGTAATAACCAACATTATGGCAACAAAATTCGTTCTAAATAATAATCTGCGACTCAAAAAAGATTTGGGAATTTTAGCTTTTTTGGGGAGCTTTTATCGATTTTCAGCAAATAATAATGAAATGTAAGTAGTAAAGGGATATTTTTGTTATTAATTGCAATACTTTAGTAATAGGCATCAAGAATTATACCTATGTACGGGCACTAAACATATTCGAAAAGGGAGCACTGGAAGGTAACACGAGTTGAGTGAGGTTACAAACAACACAGGTTATTCCACTTCCAAGTTCTGAAATCGTTCGCAGTGCAGAACGCGGTTCCACAAGTTCCGGGACTCCCCGTCCCAGTTCTCATGAGTTCGAGAACTGTTAGAACGCGCACTGAGAACGAAGCTATAGTCTCTGTTTCGTTTTGCGTTGTTTCCTTTTTGTGTGGACAATTTTAACTTGTGTCTTTCTTTTCTGAACATTTTGGATCCTGACTGGTGAGATTTCAGTGTTTGAGTTGGAACAACTCAAAAATTCTTAAAAAATCAACAAAACCGTTCCCCCCACTCCCTTCCCACTGTCAAAAAAACTATTTATTCACCATGGGGCGTTAGAGTAATAATGTAGGAAACAAGTTTCGCAAAGATAAATAATGTTCATCGTGTTCCAAAGAACGGGTAGCCAATGGTGTGGAAGAAAACTTTGAATGCGATTTGCCGAAAATGACAATTTTTGAGTTGTACCCTTATTCTAGGATGGGTGCGATATTGGTGAATAAATTTTTTTTGGTTTGTGGTCATGGATCATTCGTGAATGACAGATTGTGGAGAATTATTTTCGTCTTTCCTCTATTTCAGCCTTATCTTAACATGATTACTCCTTCTGTTGAGGTTGAAGCGTGTAATAAACGAGGAATGGAGGAATATAAAAGGATTAGGTGTTCTGTTAACCCTTCTTTGGTCGCATCGGGTCTATATGACCCGATCCTCTACATTTCTGTGAATCCCGGAAATGTGAGTCATGCTTTCTCCTCCCCTCCTCCTTCTAATCCTCTAGGGTGCAGGTGGCTACGCGTCAGTATGATTTTTGACCTGGTGCGAGGTGCGTGTGAGTTTTTTTTCCGCATTTTGACCCGACGCGACCATTCAAGTTTGAATTTTCTACCTGTAAGTGACCCGACGCGACCATTCAAGTTTGAATTTTCTACCTGAAAGTGACCCGACGCGACCAAACTCAGGTGCGTTTTTGTGACCTTTTTAGAGCGCCCAAGTTTTTTTTTTTTTTTGTTCAAAATTTATTATATATACCAGATGCAAACCAAGACACCTATTGAGGTTCAAAATGTGGGAATTTACTGTACAAAACGACTTTGGGGTTTAGAATACTCTTTTATTCGTTTTACCAAGTTCCGTTTACGAAGGAACCCACACCCATTGCACATTTCAATATTTTGAGAAACTTCTATTTAGGGATTTAAATTTATAGCATGTGGAACAACAACAAAAATATGGGGGGTGGGGGAAACCGTATTTTCTAGGAGTAAAATGTTGGCAAACCAGGCATTGCGAAATTTGGGTAAAATTGGTAGATTATCTTATTTTGCGTGGAAATGGTCCTTAAAACATAATATTCCAACATGTTATGCTTTTTAATCACACCTTGGTAGTTCCAGATACTTAATACCAACGAAGTTTGTTAATATATAATCCTAAATTAAAACTGCAGCAATTTAAAAATTCGGGTCACTATGACCCAAAGCGACCGTATTAGGGAGAATTACCAACGCGACCAAAGAAGGGTTAAGTCGAGTAAAAGTGAAGTGTACGTAATGGGCTCCGAAACCCACATAGCCAGCCGACGACGTGAGCCCCAGGTTTCGTTAATAAATTATTAATGGTGATCAAAAAGAGCCACCAACTGTTCAATGTGAAGATGTGGCAGTGGCCTAGACTCTACTGTTAATTTTCAAGTTCAAAAGCTGCCCTGAGTTATTCTGCCAGTCGTTTAATGTGCATGGATACATTAAACGATCAATAGGTACATCCCGTTAGTTTATCTAAACCACATGGGTGATGCAAGGCACTCATTTGGGTAGAAGTCAACTACGAGTTCCATCAGGGATGCCAACAGTATTTTTTCTATATTATTTGTTTCTCGATTCCACGCATTTTGAAACATAAACCAACAAATGTTGGGGAGGGGGGGGGGGGGGGTCTTGGTCTACTTCAAAAGTTCATCATAGAAAATAATAAACCAAAATGGTTTGTCTTCATACTTTCGCAACCATGGTTGATTCGGTAGCATTAAATAAGTATTCTATGACCCAATAATAACGCTAGAAGGATATATATGATGCACTGTATTGTGGATTACTTGGTCCGAGAGTCAGCAGACTCGGGAGCGGGACGAACCTCACGGTTCTCGTACGAGTAAAATCCGTTGAGCTCAATGAGGATGTTGATGACGACGTCTCCCTGACCACTATTCACGAGGTCATCCAGGGTGATCTTGAAGGGGTCAGCGGGTCTGATCATGTCGAAAATCTCATCTTTTATATCTTCGAAATTCACAGGCTCCTGCTCAGCCTCGGCCATTTGCTGCTGTATACCCCTTATAAATCAAACGAATTGTAAGCATATATTGATGTAGATGTCCCAATCGTGCTGTAAGACTAAATAACCAATAATTTTTCTATTAAATAACGATTTTCAATTAATTTCCATGTGATTTTAACTTTAAGGTAAAACTCGAACTTATAGTTGGCACATGTCTATATATACTAATATGAAAAATATATTGCCACTAAAACTTGAATCATTATTCAATAGAAATATAAATGAAAATAGTACATTTAAAATTGTATGCATTACACTTTTTGCTATTTCAAAGTTCACCGTAGCTGAAAGGTCAAAAGAAATGTAATATATCTGATCAACTACCTATTTCTGGATCTAAAACATGGGTCTAAACGCCAGATCTCCACAGTGACAGAGTTTGCACAAGATTCTATAAAACCTTTGCAAACTTCATGGCAAAGGTGGTAAGAAAGACAAAAGAGTGGGAACAAGTAGTGTCTAACGTACCAGGCGACTTCACATAACAGTTCCTACAGGGTACCTACAGTCCGAATTTTCAGACCCTTGGACGGGAATCGTGTTTCCTGAATGATGTTGAATACAGCACCTGAGAGAAAGTTCGAGGGAGCTCAAATATTATGAAATAGATAAGTAAAACGTAAAGTTCGTAATGTACTTATCTCTAATTGTTTGGCATAAATTGAAGTCACAATTTTTATTATTTTATTGATTTAAGTCTCATCTCAACCATTTGACACTGCAAGTGGCACGACTATAGGGATAGCCATGTTGCCCTCAGTCACTAAACGAAGTGCCATCATGGACTCCACTCGCAAATTGAAAGAGGGGGCAAAAACGAGGGGTACAGCGATGACCATTGTCTAGCCTACTCACTGCCAGAGCCTAAAATTATAAAATTATCCACCTGTGCCAGGAGGTAATTTTGTGAGTGCATTCATTTTTGTTAAACTTTTTATCGAATTAGTGTGTTTATTTTTCATCAAGCACACGCATAACGCCCTGATCACTGGCAGCCGTCAAAGTTCATGAAGGCAACAGCTATCTTGGGTGCCATGAGGTCGCCAGTGGACTCAGAAAAAATCACCTTGTGCGCCTTGAGGTAGCCGGTGGACTCGGAAGAAATCACCTTGAGTGCCATGAGGTCACCGGGAGACTCACTCATTGTCGCGTAGGTACTAAATCATACTTCAAGAAAGCTGAGGCTGCTGGCGACCTCATGGCACAGTAGGTAACTCACCACTTTAGGGACAGTAAAGTCGCTTCAGATGCTCAAACCTAGGGACCAGCCTGTGCCTGGACACCTTGGTAATGTATAAACAACTCGTGGATGATTCAAAAGTTAATTTTCATGCGGTGATTGCCTGAAAACCTGTGAGGGCACCAGCGGCTTGATGGTAATATTCAGGCATCAGCTTTGAGGTCACTGGCGACCCCATGGCAGTGAGAAGGCAAGCCCCTACACCAAATTAAAAAAAAAAAAAAAAAAAAAAAAAAAATGAATAGGCTTAACAAATAGAAGTTGCTATATATTATATAATCAGCAAAGTGAAATAAAACTATGACCAAATGAACATAAATATACCACAGATAAGATATCACTGTTCGTAATAGAGCCAAGAAGCTCTCAGGTACGTACAACAATAGGGACTGGACCTTCTCTGGTCCAGATAATATGTCTACCACTGAAGGGGACCTATGCTGGACTTGGAGATCCATAAGGCTTGGGCAGTCCTCCAGGAATTGGCGGATGGACAGAGTTAGCCATTATTGTATAAAAATGTGCTTAATTGACAGACAAAGTGAGTTGAAAACTCCTCAAATACAGTTTTCCTAGAAAGATTAATTCTTTTATAAATTAGCCTCATATAAATCTTAATATTGATTAATGAAGAAACTGCGCGAGCTTGGGGGTTCCTTCACCGGGTTCCGTTGAGGATTTGGAGCTTTATGGGTTTCGGAAATTTTGATAAATGCCACGTACTTGAAGAAGTAATTAAGGCTGAATCCATCCAAATAGCCTCGCTTATTGATGTCTAGGAGGCGAAAGAGGAACTGCAGGGATTGAGGCTCGTTCTTGTTTTCCAAAGCCAGTACGATGTCCAAGTAGCCTTTGTAGTCAAGCTCGTCGGCATACGTCAGACACTCTTGGAATATTCGATCGATGAAGACAGCTGTGAGGGTGCCGGTTCCAAATCGATTAAACTCTTGTCTGCTCAGCATCCCTGTTCTCAAAAAACAAGTGAAATGTAGATTAGGAATCTTCTCATTTTTGATTTATTTCTAATTAAATCTTGATGTTCCTCCAACGACAAAAAATTTATAAAAAAAAAAAAAAAAAACAATAAAAAATCTTTTTTTCGGTGTTACGACGTTTCAAGACATTTAGAATCCAAATAGCGAATAAAAATATATTTATAAATAAAATAAAATTAGTCAATACACCGGCCACCATAATAGTTTCGTTTTGCTCGGGACGACTAACGATGCCCGATCAGCTATTATCAAAGAACGAATAATACGATAATAGAACGATAATCGTTGGTGACCATTTTGCTCGAAGAGTTTTTCAGAGCGACGATTTTCGAGCTTCCGGGAGATTAACAATTTTTTGTCTCCAAAACCAAAATGCCCAATAGCATTTTATGTTTTAGACCACTCTGAAGAACTTTCGTTCCGTGTCTGTCCGTCAGTTTATGTGTGTGTCTGTTGTGTGCCCGCAAATTCTTATAACAACCTCAATTTCCACAGTTTTCATTCGGTTTTGATGAAATTTTCAGGAAATTTGCGGGTTAAAGTGCAGATGGTCCCCTATCAGTTTCGTTGTTCTCATATTAATAATTCACTTTGTGAATGCTCACACTTACATTCCATTAACCATCATTTTCTCACGCCCTAGTCGTCCGATCTCGCTCAGATTTAGTGGACTGATGGGACTAGACGATTTGAGCATTGATTTTGATGAAATTTTCAGAGAATGTGTGGGTTAGGTACTAGATGGCCCCCTAATAGTTTCATTGTTCCCAAATTACTAATTCACTCTGCCCAAGCGCAAACTTAAATTCCATCAAGCATAATTTTGTCATGTCCTCGTCGTTCGATCTCGCTCAAATTTGAAGGGTAGTTGGGAGACGACGATTTGATTACCCTAATATCAATTTCAACATGATCGTATCATTAGTAGCTGCCGCGTAAGCGTGAAAGTAAAATGTTTGTAAGATGCTTAATTTCCACAGTTTTCATCTGATTATGATGAAAGTTTCAGGGAATGTGCGAGTTAGGCACATTAATAATTTCTCATATTATTTCATTCTGAGCATGTGCAAATGTAAATTACTTCAAGCACAAGTTTTTTGTTTCCAAGTTAACCAATTTTGACAATTTACCGTTTTTCGCTATGAAATTTTTTTAGATAATTTAAAACCTTTCAATGATCTATGTTCATTCACGTAACCGATCCGAGAAAGGTACCCAAAACCCAGGTAACATAGGTATGTAACCCAAAAAATTTGCTGTAGGTATTTCGTTCTTGTTGTTCTTAAAGAAGTACCTAATAGAAAAGTTAATTTTAGGGGAAAAGTCCTGCCGGATGCCATCGACGTCAGCAGCTAGCGTGAAGGATAAAATGGCAATGGATGGTTGGAATTTAACAAAGAAAAATGTATTAAAAAGGTCGGTAGATTCAATCAGCAATAAATGACTTAACCCCCCGCTCCCCACCTTCCTCAACTTTCGACATGGAAATCAATATAGGGGCCTCTCGCAAGAAGAAACTTGGGTCTTCAAAATGACGGGCTTAATGGACGTTGATAAAAATGAAATGAGTGTCATCGGTTCATACCGTTACAAATGCCCAGGAACTGACAAGCACCCAATCAGGAAGGGAAAACATATTCACTTTTCGAATAGCAATATCAAATACGTATCATGTATCATGTATGATGACCATCTATACTACCACCTCATGAGTGAATCGGCGACGTGATGTTAGAAGATTTGCCTAGGTCATGTAAGAGATTTTCTTAGGACAAAACTAATTTCAGCTCTAAAGGAAGACAAATTAAGGAAAGTTTTTTTAAATTTGCACTTACTACGCATCCTTTCTCCCTCCCCCACACTTCTATGTCACCCTTCCCTTTCCTAAGTACTAGGACTAGGTACACTGACAATTTCGATTCTACATCTGGGAGTTTGACATTAACGGTCTTTTTAACGGTATTCATAATCATTTTCAATGTTACGATGTACTATTTTCAATGTACTCATGCGAGCTTAAGACGTTTTTGTGGCTGCGCAAATTGACCCGCAAAAAAGTCTAAATGTCAGGAAAAGAGTGATTAACAAAAACTTCTAGAGATCCATATACACTGAGTGCGGTGACAATCATGGTGCGTGTGCAATGGAAGCGCTACCCGCGCCGAGCAATGCTTGTGAACTTGGTTCATGCGCCAAATCGATCCGTCCGGCTTTGGTTTTTCTGCGAATGCCCAGGTTCCTTGCGCGAGAACAACTGTTTGGTTGGCTCCTAATTTACTCTATGTAAACGCACCTTCCTTTTTGGCGTTTGCAAAAGTTCTGCGCGCAGTGGATGGAAACAGCAGTTTTTGTGCAATAACCTCTTAGATGAGCCAATTGGTTGAACTTGATTGAACTTGGTATGGATTTTCATGTTTTTTGGGGTGCTGAGTCAATTGAAACCATTCCCGACTCGCTAACTATAATGGCTAATCGGATAGCAACGTTTTAGCGAATTTTCTTAGAAAATGAAGCTATTGCAATGACTCCAAAATTTAAAAAATAAAAATTTGAAAAAAATGTCCATCATGAAAATCCGTTTTGAAGTATTCTGAAACGATTCCTGGATTTTAACGCTTTTTTTATATGTATATATACATTTGTATATTAACAGTCATATCCCTTATTACTGCACCAAGTATCTACTACCAAAACGATAACTAGTAAAAAAAAAAAGGTGTGGCGATGAAAGGCAAATGAGAACCTTTTTCATTTTTCATAGCGCGAAAGCTGAATCAATCGTAAATCAAGCTGAATAATTATTTTGAAGGGACGTAAGTATAACCGAAATGGGTTACTTAATTATTTTTTATTCACCTGATGTAAAACCGTTTCTTCCGAATTCGGGTACCGTTCGCGCACATCTTTCTCAAAATCACTTCCACTCTTAAATAAAATATCGCAAAGCACTGAATATGGAATTTCAAGAGACATTTTTTTTACCACGATGTTACGATTTTCTTTTTCCACAATGTGTGTTTAAATGTTAGGTACCACGCTTCCGCTGACGTTGAATGATGTGATAGTGGTGGAAGACTGCTCTCAAAGAACTATTTTTCTAGACGAAGAATGAATCCTAACATTAATTCTCGGGACAAGGTTCGCACCTAGTGGTTTCTATACTGCGGTTCTATGCGGTTGGCGTCACTTACCTTCCTCAACGTCTTCGTTCATTGTGATCACCGACGGCGGAGAGCGGCGATCAAATTAATACACAAGGCATATAATAAGTGCGTAGTCGGATTATTCAAGTCCCAGCACAACCGGAGATGACCTGCCCCTTTGCAACTCTATCAAAGTTAAATAATCACATGATTTTTCCAAAAATCCTCATTATCACTGCTCACTCTTGGTGATGCACCAAAAAAATGTGAAAAAATGATCAAGTACACCTAAACATGTATAAAATACATGGTATATTTCGTCTTGGGGAATTTCCCCAGTTTTGGAGGCGTAATCAATCATCAATAACTGCTACACCAAAACCTTTATTTCAAGCATACGACCAATTATCACACTCGATGCCTTGTCAAAATTTTCTGCACGCCCAAATGGGGAAACTAAGGGCTAAGTTTGTATCTGAAGGTATCTAGGAACAATATAAAAATGGAAAAACATTTTTATTCACGCTTTCATTTTTTGACGTTTTTGCACGCTTCCATCCACCGTGCGGCGCATTCAGGATTTGTCATCACTGAACAACAAGCTCAGGCTTTGCCTTGTGGGATTTTCAGGTTGTCCACTATTGTTAAGAAACGATTTGTATGTAATTATACCTATCTGAAAATAAAGTACTTTAAAAAAAAAATTGGAAATTTGATTGTCGAATATGTTTGGATTACGCTAATTCAAGTCAAGATTACTTTTTTCAACATTTTTAAATCTGACCCACAATGGGGGGGGGGGGGGGGGGGGGGGGAGTGAAAGCGTTTCCAACGTCACTTAACCAACTGGGGATCTGAGTTGTCGAATATATTATTTGGAGTATTCTAACTTAAATCACTGGCTACTTGAAAATTTTCAAATCTACCCCATAGAAGGGGGTGTTTTAGTGGAATGTTGGGAGGGGGATGGGGTAACTTTGTCATCACTGAACAAATTGGGGATTTGATTGTCGAATATGTTTGGATTACTCTAATTCAAGTCAAAGACTACTTTTTCAAAATTTTCGAATCTGACCCACAGTGGAGTGGGAGGGGGTGGGGGAATTCAAGCGTTTCGAACGTCAATGAACCAACTGGGGATCTGAGTTGTCCAATATGTATTTTAGAGGAGGGGGGGGGGGTATCTTTGCCATCACTGAACAAATCTGTTCAACGCACGGATGAACTAGCTAGTTATTTAATAAATGTAACAGATCATTTCACGTTGGCCTTGGCATCTACTATTGTGAACATACCGTTGTGGTCAGAATCGAGGTACAGATACTGGCCATACACACGGAGTGCTGTGGGAGCTGAGAACCAGTTGCTTTCTTGAAATTCAGGTTGCAAGTCTTCTTCTCGCAAGTCCAAAATATCGTCCAGGAACGTAGATATTAATATATCCTGCGAACAGTTAAATACCAATGAACGTTGATATGAACCTGTAGGTACTTTTCTATTGATTGTTAAAGTAGGTACTTGAGAGACAGATAGATATCCTAACTAGGGTTGTCAATAAAATCAGTTTTCATTAGGTAAAATAGGTACATCAGGGAATCACAATCGATCCAGAATCATACTATGGTAAGTAGTATACAGTCACTTAGTATCGTAGCTCATGCATTTGCTTTGACTCGATGCTTTGTAATCTCGAACACTGTGAGATATAGATAGATACATAGACGTATGTCATGCATGCATGAAAACTGTCAATATAATAAATAAATAATAATATATAAACTCATAATAGTGGAAGATGAATGCTTACTTGAACCTTGATTTTTCCGGTTCGAAGTGGATCTAGGAAAAACATGAACTTGCGAACAGCGCCGCAGATGTAAAAGCGATGAAAAGTTTTATCTAAGCGCTCCAGTTCTGGCAGGGTTGGCAATAACTCTGCTATGTAGGTTTCCAAGTCGTTCTCCGTAAAATATCCGTTACCGTTCGTATCATACAGAAGTAATCCAATTTTCGATTGCATCATCCAAGTTTTTCTCATAGTGTAGTTTAAAATGTCAGCTACAGCGATTCTTTGTTTTTTCTTATCGTTGTTGAAGAAACTGGCGATGATGGACGGTTTGAAATATTCCTTTAGCTTGTCAGAACCACCATCAATTATATCTTTGAACTCAACGTAGCTCAAGCTTTGATGAAGACGTAAATTTCAAAATAAATACTCATGAATAGAATTAGGATGTGACAGTACCTACCTACTTAGTTACTTACGAAGCAAAAATGGTACTTTTCTGTTATCCCCCCCCCCCCAGTCCTACGAAAAAAAGCCGCAGTGCGCCGGAGCGTCCACACTATCGAAAGCGCTCGCCCCTGTACTCTACTTGCTAGTGACGACGGACTCCTCCGAAAGGTATGTTTAAATGACAAGAATAATGGAGTTAATATTGGAAAATTATACGGGCTAATAGTAAAGAACACATTAAGGGGTATTATGAATCCGCGGAAGAAAGCCACCCATTATTCCCCCCTTATTCCTTATTTCTACAGTATGATTGAAGATAATACACTTTAAGATAAGCTATGCATTTTTGAATTTAAAGGAAAGCTACCGCTGCAATTGTCTACCGTCAGGAAGACGGACAACTCTGTCAAGACCGATGCAGAGTTCTTGGAGCTCTTCGTTGTTGAGGAGAGAGTCTCCTTGGTGGCGCAAGAACTCTGAGCGAACAGCTTCATTGAGTTTTCCGTGAAGCGCGTTGTCGCACTTTACAGACGGTGCCGTATAAAATTTGGGAAGCAGCCGGTAATTTGATTCCGTTTGCCCGTTTTCCCCGGATTTCCACTCTCTGCAACAAAACACATAAGTATAGTAACTTTTAGTGTACCTGTGTCATAAACATGAATCCCAACTTTTTTGAAGATCAGTCTGGTTCATTTAATAAGACCGTGAATGCATGACATGGAAATCTGCAAGGTACATTCATTGAATTAATAGGTACTTTCACAGGAACAGAAAGTACCTATTTCCTCATCTAATGCATTTCGCTATCTGATGCAGTCATGCAGCGAAGCAATGTTGTTTATCAGTTTTTCAAGAAGTTTGGTAAAAAATGGTGAAGTATTCACGTAGTTCGTGATATTTTAGCAGGTACCTACCTACTTTGTCGACAAGATTTTCTCTGGGAATCCAATTTAGGGTAACCAGAACTGGACCGCAATTCCCTTCTTTATCTTTTGCATTTACGTGCAGAAAACATTGCATTATGGTAGATAAATAACAATAGGAATCACTATAATATTTTAGGTATCACTGTGTTTCCAGAGATTTGACCGTGGAACTGTAAAAAAATCTGCTGTATATATATATATATATATAAAGACATAAAAATAAATAAATTAAGGTGCTCCAAGTTAGGTTTCTTAAGAACTATCATAGGTACCTAAATATTGAGAACATCAGGTTTCTATGTACAGTAGACCTAACCTATGTGCATTAGACCTAACCGATATCCCGAATCCATAACCCGACCTATCCTTAGTAGTACATATGTTTTACAATTGGATTTGTATTTCACTCGACATAAAGAGCGGAAATACTTCTGCTAAGTTGTGCAGGTAGTTGGTTGGCTCCCAGCTTTTGATAATAATTTAGAACACAGCATATGAGCTAGAGGTTCAAATACTTTATCCTCCGAAGTGAAAATTTCCACTTCGTGTTCGCGTTACTCAGCTTTTTGAACAATATTTTGCTTCCGTATAACTGTTGATTTTTGAGGTCAATCCTTCTTCGGAGAAAACTATAATGAATAATAGTCTGATTTTTATTTAGTTATCTGAGGTTGCATTGCATAAGATCTCTCAAAATTGGAGGATAGTTAGCGAATGAAATCAAAGTGATTGATGACAAATTAAATTACCATTGGTTCACTTATGAGTTATACGTGAAGGGAAGGTAGTAAATTTAACAAATTACCTTGAACGTATTATATTTCATAGAGGCTATACAAAAATGGTTGAGGCACTTAATAATAAACCAATGATGCTTGGAAAATTTTGTTTACGTAGGTACCTGTAAAAGGTCTCGAAGTGTTCTTCAGAACTTCTTGTATTGGTAACTCCTTTTGCGTCTCTCGTTTTTTTCAAACCGGCAACTAGCAAATCCATAGTTTTCAAGCATTTCTATTTAACAGCATATCAGTTGAGTAACAAGTTAGGTATTGTACCATCGTACGGAATTGAAAGCTTGAGTCACGCAACAAAAGTTAAGAATTGAACATTTCTATTGGTATATTAGGAAGCATCGCATTGTTAGTGCATGTTGCTTAGGCATACTGTAATTCTATAGCACCGCCACAATTTATAAACTGGGTTTGGTATTAATAATGCTCCCCATGAACAATAATATATATTATAGTAGAATCTAGACTCTATAAGATATACAGGGTGTCCTAGGAAAGGTTACACCCGCCTTCATTTCCTCTGAATTCAGCGTAAAAAATTGGCACCAACGAAATTCTTCATATTTATTTACGTAGAGCTCAGGAAAAATACGTTCGCGCACGCCACTTGCCCAAGCAGTGGCGCAAATGACATAAACTTAATTTTTTCAAATTTTAAACCCCACTTCGTATTGCAGATTCGAATTCTTCGTGAAATTTCATGAAGAAATAACCCATCACTCGATTGTTTAAGTGCGCGTTAACGGGCGCAATTCCGCTCACAAAATTGCAAGATTCCGCTCTAAAAAGAAATTGTGAAATACTGAGTTTTTGAAGATATTCAATTGATTTCAATGATTTTCCATATTGTTTCGTGCTGAACCTCGTAATGATGTTCATTTATTGATATTTGCAACATTAAAATGGGAAAACACCGGAAAAACTATATTTGAGTACGCTTTGTGCAGTGTGGATTTTTTAAACATTTGAAATGATCTTAATTTTCACAAAAATCTCTTAGTAAATATGGAGTATAGTATAAATTTAGAAAATTAGTTCCCCTAGTGGGCCCGTGCTAGGGGTAATATAGTGCAATTCTGGTCGATTATTCGGTGTTTTCTCAAGTTGGTGTTGCATGTATCAATAAATGAACATCATTATGAGGTTCAGCACGAACAAATACCCCAAAAATCATGTAGTACATGTGGCTATTGAATATCTTCCAAAACTCAGCACCTATTTCACAATTGTTGTACTTTTAGAGCGGAATTGCGCACTTTTGGACAGAATTGCGTCCGTTTACGCGCACTTAAAAAATCTAGTGATTTGTTCACGAAATTTCACGTAGAATTTGAATCTGCAATACAAAATGGGGTTTCCCATTTGTAAAAACAATGTTTATGTCATTTGCACCATTTCTGGCGTACTGGTGCGCGCTCAAGTATTATTCCTGAGATCTACGTAAAAAAATTATGAAAAATGGCGTTGGTCCCAATGTTTTACGCTGAATTCAGGGGAAATGAAGGGGAACACCCTTTCCTTTCCGTGGAACACCCTGTATACCTAGAACCTATTGCACATCATTACTGTTTTGCAAGGATTGAGAAATTGGTTATTTACATTCCCTATTTTAAAATACTTTGTTGGTCTGTGGTACAAAACGTAAGCTGGGGGGATAACTGGTGTCGTTTTAAGCGGTTCTCAAAAGTCGTTCAAAGCCACCTGTGGGTATTTAGGTGCAGCAATACTGAACTCTGTTCGTCCTTCTAGACTGCGAAACCTAGGTCCTCGGGAACATAAAAATCGTTTTCTTTGATAGGGACGCTCTATTTATATCTAGTTTATATTGACCCTCCAAGTCGAGTTTCTAAGATTTTTGTACTTGAAACACCTTGGTCGGGTTCAGTATCTTATTGTTCAATTTGGAATCGAAATCCTGAAGAGCATTCTTCAAGCTTCAAGTGAGTTAATGTTCTGTCCTCGAAGGGTGCATCCTCGACAGTTATATTAGGTACCTATCCACTTTAAGTAGGTAAGACTTTACGAGTTGAAAAAGCATTTAAATATATTTCCCGACATAAAACGTTTTATGAAAAATTGTATCTGTAAACATTTGAACAGTTTGTAATGGGACTTAAACTAGTTACCTACACATTCGTAAAATGAAGGTATAACAATTCTCCTCCACTTAATGATTAACATAATCTTTCAAAGTAAGAGGGTGGTAGACGCATTCTGATGGAACTTCCGGGAGGAAGATCAGGTCTTGAAAGGTGCATCCGCACTGCTTAGGTCCTGGTATTGGACGTGGGTTGAGATGTTGGATGATCGGTAGCATTTGTTAATTTCGGGGGAAGATGAGTAGAATTTGAAGCTTTTCGACCCAAGGTGCTTCCTGAAGTATGCGGCAGGAGGAAATTACGAATGTACTTGCTCCTATTGCTTGAATGGTTTGCAGCCGCCAAAGTAGACTTACACTTCCCAAAGGGTAAAAGTTGCTGCAAAAATCTTTCACCGATCCGCTATTGAGCACATCACAGTATCTTCAACGTCTAATCATAATCCGAACCTCCACTAGGGCGTACTGGCGTCGTTTCATCTCTCATTCCCACGCCAAAAGTCCGACCTCTTCTTTTTTTTTTTTTCATTAAAATCGACCCCATAAAGAGACGTTTTTTGGGACGGTGTTTGCGGGCGAAATACAGTTTTGATTCCGCCGAATCTGAATCCGAAATCGGATATCGAAAAAAGTTACGGGAAGTTGGGCAAAATGCGAGAGGAAGGGAGGCGAAGTGATTAAAATGAGCAGTTAATTGTGCCGTTCAACCGACTCAGGCGAGTAGGTCCCCCTCTGGTCTTTGGCTTCGAACCTCTTGATCTCGGCTCCCGTTTGAAAGGCAGGGAAAAGGACCTTCTACGCAGATAAAGTAATGGCCTACCTTTAGAAAAATAGACGGAGAGAAGAAATACGTACAAACATTTAACATCTGACAGTTCTGTAAGTACTGAAATGTTCTTAAAACTAAACTTTTCGTGGTTCCACATTAAGTGCCGCTTTTGATAGTCATTTCCAACAGAAAAAAAGGTCTGCCAAATCGGGTGGGCAGTATAAATTCCTCACATAGAATATACAACAAATTATTCTGCAGCAATTATTATTTTCTTGTTACCCCTTATATAAGATTTATTAAAAAAAAAAAAATTTTTTTTTGCCATTTATTTATTTATTTTACAAACGGGCGAGCCCAATTACAATGTAAAAAAGAATAAGTATTTAATCGGAAGCAATAATACAAAATAAGAAGAGAACAAAAAAAGAAAGTATATCATCTTAAGTTGGCTGGAAGGTAAATTGGCAGGTCACTTTTGCAGGAAAGTAAATTAGAAAAGGAAACAAAAACTGAACACAAAATTTGGGGGGAAGCTAAATAAGGGGTGAGAGAATACAGGCTTTGAATTCATAAAACTGGCTAGAGAAAATATCGAGGTCTTGAAAAATGCTTACTATGTGATTAACGGATCGTGGTATTCTGTACAAAGGACGGTTTTGAAGATAATTGTAAGGGGAAAATGAGACGAAAAAAGGGTGAGAGAGGCGAGTGGAGACTTGAGGAACTTTGAGGTTCAACTTGGAGAGCAGGTCCGGCGAAGAAATCTGGTTATGGAGCAACTTATGAAGGAAGGATACATCTGATAATAGTCGGCGCTTTTCCAAGGTTTGAAGGCGGCATCTGCTTAGCAGAGAATCGTAGTCTATCTCAGGAGACGGGACACCAAGCTTGTAGGCTACGTAGCGGAGAAATCTCCGCTGAACTCTTTCCAGAGTATACTTGTGGGAGGCATAAAAGGGAGACCACACTTGGGAACCGTACTCCAATTTTGGTAGCACCAGGGCCTTGTACAAAAGTATGATTGGCTCAACTTTGGTGAACTCTCTGGTATTTCTTTTAATGAAACCCAAGGTTTTCATTGCACCTGCTGCCGCCACCTCTACATGTTTATTGAAGTTGAGCTGCTCATCGCAGATAATTCCCAGATCCCTAATCTCCTTGACTCTCATAAGAGGAGCACCACAAAGGCTGTAATCATGAATCAGATGATCATCTGTTCTATGGAACGAAATTACCGAGCACTTGGAAGGGTTCAGAAACAGGTGGTTATTAGTACACCACGCTTCCAGAACGCCATTCCCTTGGGATTGTCTATAGAAAGAATTAGTAAGAGATTTTCAAACTTTTCACCTCCTCTCGAACCATGGGCTGTAGGTCTCGATAGTATGGGGACTATATCCAGTCGCATCTATACATCCCACACCAAGCGAGTGAGAAAAAACCAACCCCTAGCGAGCATCCCCTACACACGTCGGATTTCAACGGGGTTTTTTCTACGAACTCGGGATGGTCTATTTATATCCCATCGTATCTATATGTATACATCCTACAGAGAGCGAGCGAAGCGAGCAACATCCTTCACACATTTCAAATCACCCTTAGTGATCCACCGTTTCCAATCATTCTACATGTCCCACTCAACAGTAAAGACCAATCGGATCTATACAGCCATACCGAGCGAGCGAAGAAAGCGAGAAAACTAGGCTATCTCTATTAACATGTATCATGTTTTAGCCCTGGGGTCCTAGCAATTTTTGCGAGTCAATTTTGCGAGTCAGTTTTTTCCGCGCACGAAACATATAGTGTTACAGTGATTTCCGCCTACAACCGAGTCGTTGCTAGGGAAATGGTACTTCGTCGTTTTTCATCCCACAAAATTCGTTGACCATTCGTACGAAAGCTCTCGATTTATCCAACAATATTATGTTAACTACGGCGAAGTGCGTGTCCAACAAACTGAGTTATGAGCATGGTTATATAAATAATTGTTTACACACAGGTGATCATTCTCAATAATTGATATTGTGAACATGATTGCAACCGCTTGTTAATTTTTGATGTTTTCATAGAATTTCGAATCAATATCGAGGAGAAAACATGATACATGGTTGAAATTTTTGGTTCTAGAATTATTTATAAGAACTTCCTCACGTATTGTAATATGGGCTGTAGGTCTCGATGGTATCCCACTATTTCCCATCGCATCTATACATACCACACCAAGCGAGCGAAGCGAGCAACATTCCCTAAACACGTCGGATTTCAACGAGGTTTTTCCTACGGACTCGGGTTGGACTACATCCCGTCGCAAAGAGCGTGGGAAGGGAGCGAGATAACCCACCTCAAACTAGCGAAGCAAGCAACATCCCCTACACACGTTAAACCTACCCTTAGTGATCTACCGTTTCCAATCATTCTACAAGTTCCACTCGACAGTAAAAGACCATCGCATCTGTACAGCCACACCGAGCAAGTGAAGTGAGCAACATCCCCTTCACTTTTCAATTGTAGTACACCTCAATGGGGAAGGGGGGGGGGGGGTGTCCGGGGGGTTTGAATAAGGCCGATAAGGTGTTTGTTATCTTTCCTCCCACCGCGTTTGTGATGCAAGCCATTTAATAAATAGGGTGCTTCTCTGACACCTTGACTTGTGAAATGTATATTTTTCTACGTGCCCACCACCGGTTTAGTGGAGAAGCAATTTTCACGACAATATTTAGTTAGCGAATGGAAAAATGTACATTTTGAAACACTAGAAACTGATAAAGTAGAAACTGACAAAGAAGATGTTTGTAGGTATGAACAGATTTTTTTTTTTTTTTTTTTTTTTTTTTTTTTTTTTTTTAAGAATTTAAGCCGCGTTTCAACCGGAAGGGTCATTGGCGGCAATCAAAAAGGGGTGTCAAAAGGACACTGCAACGGGCACGATTCTAAGGGGAGCTATACTGACCGTCCGTCCGTCATTAAACTCCACTGGCAGATCGGAGGGGGAGAAATAATAATAATAATAACCCGCAAAACGAGGCATCGCCTCACTCTGCCTCAAGGGATACAGCGATGACCGCTTTTTCACCCCTATAGCCGATAAAATACCCCGTAATAAAAACTAAACTATGACTGGATGATCCTTACAAATACATAAATATTATCGATAAATATATAATGATTTGTACTATACATCTTAGTTAAATATAGGTATGACTAGATGTACATAAATAAATAAGTATATCACAAATCAGAATATCACAGTTCATTGTAGAGCTCAGTGGTTTTCAGGTACACCAACAGGGACTGGACCTTGTCTGGTCCTGACAGAACATCCACCCACTGAGGGGGTGAATGCTGGACTCTGAGGTCCATGAGGGCTGGGCAATCCTCCAAAAAGTGGCGGATAGACAAATCACCCCCACATCTCCCACACACAACATCACGAGCTACTGGATCTAGCAGGTGTCTGTGAGTAAGACGGGTATGGCCAGTGTCTATCTGATTGAACACAATTCGGTCCCTCCTTGGAAGGTGGGCCACGAAAGGATCAACCGAGCAAAGGTCCTGAAGGACTACACGCAGACTAGTGACCATTGCTTGAGCCAGATGGAATTGGCTTTATGCTGCATGTATACAAAATTATAAATTTTTTCAGCTTTTTTTGTTTTCTTTACTAAACAGAAGCAAGATTGGCTGATTTGGACTAGATATTTAGGAATAATATAGGTATACTAAATTTAAATGTTTGAAACATATTTACCTGATCCAATTTATTTAAAGCTATATACCGAAAATAATTTTAGAAAACAAGTGAGGCTATTTAAATCCTTCAAACTTACAGAGGCACACATTTTAGGAATAAGGTCAGATCAAATTCGATTATTATATACAATAAATTTAATTTAATTTATTAATCTATACAATATTTATCAACGGTTGAAGTCATTACACACACATATCAATATACATATTAATATAGGTGTGATTATTGATATGAAGAAAAGCGTTGTCATCCGGAGACTGATAGGTAAATTTATTCATTTTATTATAGGTTGCAATACAATCCGCAGTTTACTAGGTTCTATTATAAAACTGCTGGAATTATTCCTCGGAGTTTAGTCGGCTAACCAAGAAAATATACGCAATACAAGTCACAGGCAATCGCACCTTACTGTTATATTAAATTGTCTCAACCGACCTGAACTTGTCCCAGATAATTAGGGAAACGAGTCTACACATTATTGATTTGTAGAAATACGCGCACGCACGAGAGAAGAGCAGGTACAAATGCGATTAGACCGTCGGTGAAGCTGACAAACTGTCTCGAAGTCGCACATCTACATACCTCCAGCTCTTCGCCCATCCTTCCATCTCTGATTCCCTCGACTATGGTAAGTCTCTGTGAAAAAATCTCTGTTCTATTCAACTTGAGTCTATTCTTAATGATAATATTCAGTCAAGAACTGAGTTTGATTCCTATCAGTTCTAGAAGTCGACAAAATGCCCAAGATGAGAGTTGTAATCAGAATAACAAAAAATGTCGGGTTTTGCCCCATATCGCAGGCATCACGAAACGAATTTGGTCTCAGAATGCTTGGAATTAAAATTCTTATCATGCATTTCGATGAAACGCTACTTGTGAGAATTGAGTGTTTGAAGAACAGCGTTCTTGCTTAAAAAAGGAAAAGTAGAAAAATGAAAAAGGAAAAATGCTTAAAAAGTAGGAATTCGCTCAAAGGTTGACTGCATTTGCTAATTGAAAGGTTGTTGGAGAATGGTCTCTGGGTGGTGTTTGATTATAGCATTTCCAGACCAAATACAACCTTTTCCAGACCAGATTAAACTTTTATTAATCCAAATTTGGTTGGGAAAAGTTTAATTTTGTTTGGAAAAGGTTTAATTTGGTTTGGAAAAAGTATAATTTGGTTTGAAAAAAGTTTAATTTGGTTCCGAAAAAGTTTAATTTGGTCTGGAAACGGTTGTATTTGGTCTGGAAATGCTATATTAATTGTACTGCATTCATCTTAGTTATGACCTCTGAGGTAGCGTGAACGTAAAATTCACTATTTAAATTCTAGTTCGACTGAGATGCGCCGAACAATGAGCATGAAATTGCTCAAATTCTGTTGGTAAAGTACATATAATTATTAGAAATTTTTTCATTGCTTTGCTTTCACGAACTGTTCTACTGTACCTACATATGTCCCAGCCATCAATATTTTCAACGAATTCTCACTTCGGACCTAACTGCCGGGACCATCTACTTTTATTCCCATTCAGAACTATACTTCCAGAACTTTTAGAAATGATCATCATCAATTTCTTCAGCGTTTACTCCAAATCATGTCTCACTACCTTTAGAGAAATTCCTAATCCAGGTCCATATACAATAAAAATAACTTACCAATCCTTCAGGTTATCAAATGTAACCTGAATCGAGGACTCATCAGAGCACTAATGCTGGGTTATGTGTAGTTGTGTTGTGTGTGTACCTATCGAGTAGTTGGATGACAGCTAAAGCCTACTTTGGTAGTGTTAATGCGTACACTAGAGAAAGAGATAGATAGATAGAGAGGGAGAGGGGGATGAGAGAGAGCGAGGGAGAGAGAGATGAGAGCGAGGGAGAGGGAGACGGAGAGAGTGAGAGAGTGAGAGAGAGAGAGAGAGAGAGAGAGGCGATATAACGGCGATGTCTCACGATCTACCTTTTTGATTTCGTTCTAACTCGGAGGGTAGTTGGGTATAGGTTTCAGGGAGATGGCCTGAGTCTCAGGGTGATCGGTTTAGAAATAATAGAAATAACTATTGTGCATGTGCAAAGCTATAAATCATTAACGCGTAAAACTGTGAGACAAATGGACCGATTTTGATGAAATTTTCAGGAATTATGTGGTTTAACTTCTAGATAGTTCCTTATTATTTTCATTACCGTCGGATCAATATTGACGTGAGCGAGCATGAGCAAACGTGAATTTCCTATAACGTCGGTTTCTCACGATCCATTTGTCCGATTTCGTTCAAACTCGGAGTGTAGATGGGTATGAGGTTCAGGAAAGTTCCCTAGATGCATTTTATCTATTTGTTTTGATTAATTAAAATTGCGCTTGCGGAAAACTGAAGTTAATTGACACACGTGAAACTTGTAACTAATTGACCAATTTAATAACATTTTCAGGAATTGAGTGGGTTAGTTCTAAGTGGTTACCTATAAATTTCGTTGTCGTAGAATCAAAAGTATCGTCCTCGCGTGCGTAACCTTGAATTTCTAATAGCGTCGATGTTGTCTTTATTGGTTCTTTCAGCTAGTTCTACACGTCCATGTTACAATAAGCGAGGAAGCTATACTACCCACCCTACTTGGCAGACGTTTTTTAAAGAATATAGAGAATATACCATTTTTACGTACCTATGTGTTTGGGGTACTTGGATCTGAGGTTATCATGACCAGATTTATTATGACGATTTTTTTCTCAATGAGATTCATAAGAGATCCATTCCCCGCTCCCACACAGACCACTACTCTCTTCAGCCGTTGAGATACTGCCCGGATAACTGCTAACTAGCTTACCCACTCCATGACCTTGGACAGAGGCTTGGTCCACTTTTCTGACAGAGTACCCAAGCTAAAAAACCAATTAAATTATGAGTTTCTTAAAACAGAAAGCGTTGTACTTTCCGGAACGGTTAGATTTTATGGTTCTCGTAAGGAATTATAAATTAAATAAATCAAATACTGGGGAGTTCTGGTGTGAGATTCAGGCTCACTTTAGGGCTTACAACTTTGGATTATATGGTAGCGTGTGGAGAGGTGATGAACATAGGGTTTTTCATATGGTTTAATAAAAGAAGAGAATCACCCTTTTAATAAAGAACTGGTGGACCATACAAACCATACTGTCCTGGCATAGAGGATACACATTCAGAACGGCTTATTCTTAGACAGCTTCAATTGTATAGTTTTAGACACCATAAATTGACTAGCATGAAAAGGTTTTTCTACGGTTAAATTTCCCTTTGCTGTACAAGTTCTCGTTCACGTTTCTGTATTCCCTTCATATTAGTTTCATACAATAATCTGTTGCAATCCGGTTAATGTATCCGTGTAAGTGGTGCAGGCTAATGGTGTACAGTTTAGGCGCAAGCAGTGCTAGCGGCATTTGATGTTTGAGTTGTTTTTGAATATTCTTGATGTTACCGTGAATGAAATTCGTATTTTATATTCCAGCAAATATTTCATGTTTTCAATACCCAATAAAAGTTTCATTTGACTAATTTTGTTAAAATGGAGATTTCTTACGTAAATTTAACACAATGTACCTAAATATATTATGCGAAATTGAGATTTTTTATAAATTCTTCAATTGCGTATGCATACGTTATACCTTGCTACATATTTGAGTCACGCTGGCTCAAACTACAATGAATGAGCCTAATGAACCTTTGTCAATTGATTCCCTCATAGGAAAGAACGCACAACTTGATTTGGCTTCTCGGCGGTCTGGGACTAGGCTGGTAATCAGCTCTGGTCGTCTGAGAACGCCATGGCTTCCCCAGTAATGACAGCTAATCGAATTACTTTTGGATCTCTTTAATTCGAGTTTGAAGTGATAAAGAAGAAAGCGATGGATTATCGACTAGAATAATAGTCTCGGAGCCGAGGCCGAAAATAGGTAGTAATTTGAGAAGAAGGTTTGAGATTATATTGTAAAAATTTAGTCCGTTCTGAGTGAGAAAATCTTGGTCTGCCGTCTCAAAATTGGTGTAATACAAAATGGCGACCTCATAAAGATGGCTTAATTTGCCCATTTTAAAGTTTTTCTCTGATAATTCCTAAACCGTAATTTCTACAGAAATTGTTATATGTAGCAAAGTTGTAGAACATAAAAACTTAAAAAGATTCAATCCAAAAACGCTAAATTATCTCTTAAAATAAGCGAATTACATACAATTAAAAATAGGGCTAATTTTTGCCCAGTTCTCTCCTCCCCCGTCTAGTTGCCCTTCAAAACCCACTAGTGACCTCAATATTGCTCTGATTCAGGTCTGCTAAACCCCATTCGATTCAGGATTAAATATTTTCGTATATTCGTATCGAGCAAGTTTTGTCTCCCATTAAAGTACCAAGTAAAAGGCCGTTTTTGCGAACTTTAAGTGTAAAATGTCATGAAATTCATAAGTTCGGCTGTAAGTCGATGGGGAAAGGTCTCAGCTAAAACTTGCTCGATACAAACTTTGGAGAGTATTTCATTCTAAATCGAATGGGGTTTGGCAGACCTGAATCAGACCAATATTGAGGTCACTAGGGGGTTTTGAAGGGCAAAAGTCTAGACGGAGGGAGGAGAGAACTGACCCAAAATTAGCCCGATTTTCAATTGCATGTAATTCGCTCATTTTGAGAGGTAATTCAGAGTTTTTGGATTGAATGCTTTTGGTATTTCAAGCTCTACAACTTTGTTACATATGAAAATTTCTGTAGGATGCACGGTTTAGGAATTATTAGAGAAAAACGTTAAAATGGGCAAATTAAGCCATCTTTATGAGACCGCCATTTTGTATTCCATCGATTTTCAGACGGCAGACCAAGATTTTCTCACTCAGAACAGACTACATTTTCAAAATCCAATCTCAAACCTTCTCTCTCAAATTACTACCTATTTTCGGACTCGGCTCCGGGACTATAACATGCGAATAGGATGAAGTCAGTTAAGCAATTTCGAAATACCGAGAAGTTGAAGAAAGTGTTTTATTCGTAAGAAAACATACTGAGAAACTCCAACTTGAAATAGTTTTGCTCCTTATTGTGATTTTAGTTTTAATTTAATGTATATTTCTGTAGCCTTTTGTGTTTCCTGACCTCTCAGTACAAAAATCTATGTTGTGTTTTTGTGGATTGTTTGAGTAAATATGGCGTTTGTCTAGGATCTAGGCCGACGTATCATTCTATTTATTGACTTATCATTTCTATTATTTTTCTCTCCTAGACCAGAACTCTGGTAAAACATATATGTTTAAATAAAGTTGTGTAAAATGAAAAAAGTGGTCTTCAGCGTGAATTAATTAAACGACTGCCAAGTTTGGTGTGGCACATAGTTTCCTCGTTTACCTATCATCTTCTTCCACCTATCATCTAAATTTAAGCGAACTCGAACGACTAGAGAATTTACGTTTGCGCGCATACGCAGAATGAAGTATTGATTTGGCAACAATGATACTGATAGGTAACCCATCTACAACCTAACCCGCGCAATCTCTGACAGTTAATTTTATCGAAATCGGATGGAAACAGTAGAAATTAAGGTCGTTACAAGGATTTCACATAGGTGCATGCGCACTAGCTATTAATGATACAATCATGTTGAAATTGATGTGGGATGATCAAATCGCCATCCCCAACTATCATCCGAATTTGAGCGAGATCGGACGACTTGGGCGTGAAAAAATTGAGCATAATGGAATTTAATTTTGCACATGCGCACGGTGGAGTATTAATTTCGCAACAATGAAACAGATAGGGGACCGTCTACATCCTAGCCTGCACATTCCCTTAAATTTCATCCGGATCGGATGAAAACTGTGGAAAATGAGCTTTTTATAAGGATTACATATTGGAGCATGCACAGTAGTTATTAATGATACAATCATGTTGAAATTTATATAAGATGATCAAAATCATCCCCCAACTATCATCCAGATGTAAGCGAAATCGAACGAATAGGGCGTGAAAAAATTATGCTTGGTAGAGTTTACGTTTGCGCATGCGCAGAGTGAGGTACCGTAGGATGGGGTTACTTCAGACCGCGTTTTCAGGTTTTTTTGAGATTTCTCTGTCTGTATCTCTTCAATCGAGTTGGCCTTTCAATATGTCACACCTGATCTATTCACCGTCATATTGCCATTTCAAAATTTAACATTCGAGCATTAGGAACCCATGAAAAACAAAGGTAAAAGTGGTATAGTCATTACCCCGCGTGGGGGCAACTTCGGACCACTCACGTTTTTTCACTCAAATAAACAAGAAATGAAGCCCTGGCTCGATATTACCCCCGTATTTTGCTACCAGATGGGTTCTCTCACCTATTACAACAAAAATATTTCATTTTTAAACATTTATTCCATACAAAACAAACCCAGAAATGAGCTGCCTTCAGAGCTGCCTCCAACGTGTCTTGGGTATAATTTCTTTAGAGACGGCCCCCGACTTTCTTTCGGTACTTTCGTGGCATGCCTGTAACACATAGAAAACATTGAAACATGAGTAAGCTCAATCAAAATGAGAGAAACCCGTAAAAATGCGCTAAAACACAAAAAATCGGGTGGTCGGAAGTTTCACCCCAAAGTGGCGACTTTTAGTTTTTCGTTGCTGGAAAATTAACTAACAACTAAATAAAACATCTGATTTCTTAGTTAAATTCCTCATATAATTTTGAAGAAGTATGTGAACTTACCTTTTCGGAAAATCTAGCGGAAATATGTAGCTGCAGGCACACTATAAACACAACAGGAAAATGTGTCGAAATAGCTGATAACAAAAACGTGAAGAAAACGATTATAAGCGACGTCAAGAAACTATCTTCAGGTTTCATGTAGGTTTGAGTAATGGGACCTATTGGGACCTTAATGAACTTCCTAATTTCATTTCTATGGCCGGTAGAGGGCTCTGCGCCTGCATTCCTACGCTGGTCTGAAGTTGTACCACCTGGTAGGAAGTAACCCCATGTTATGTATTGAGTCAAGAACTATGAAACTAATAGGAGACCGTCTGCTCTCTAGCCCGCATCGGATGAAAACTGTGGAAAAGAAAATATACTTGTTACAAGGATTTGCAGACACACACAAAAACGCACACACACACTCACACACAACACGACAGACAGTCACGGAACCAAAGTAATTCAGAATGGTCTGAAACGTAAAATGCGAGTGAAAATTTTGATTTTGGAGACCAACAAAATTTTTTCCCCGAAAGTGAAAACAATGCTTCCGCTACCTTTAGGTAGACTCGGAAGCAATATGTCTTGAGTATACGACAAAAACGACACAAATTAGTTGTAAAATCAAACTTTGGCCGACGGAGCACTCAAAAATGATAGACCGATGATCTGCGCGCCAGAGCTATCCAACACAGAAATCCCTTTGTGTACTAATTTGGGGTTTTTATATTAGGTCTTACTAATCAACGCTGTGGCGTTCGCTGAAAAATCGATTCAGAAGTTTGGTTCATAACTACATTCGAGACACTGTATTTGGCTGGTAACATTTAACCTTGCACCATATCAGATTGGATCGATCTATCAATTATTTGGAATTATGGTTTACCAATTGCTTTGACTATCTATAAAGTCACTCTTTCTATAATTTAGTTAATCATTAACAAACCATTATTTTTCAAGTTTGGCAGTAGTTGTTGAGGAGACGGATGTACCCAACAACTGAAAAATTCGGTTTTAAAGATGAACCAAGAGAATGGCAGACAAAATGTCTCTATACATATTAACTCATTTTTCTTGAAGCACCAAAAGTGGACTAGGATTTTCAACTTTACTGAGGAAGCCATATGGAATTACTTTAATCACAATCATTCTAAAAAAGTACTGATTCTCTTAGAATATTGAAGAAATAATTATATAATAAGAAGAATTCACTGAGTAGCTCAAGTAGGAGCAGAATTAACTAGTTGAAGGGCCGTGGGCGAATGACGTAGGATTGTGCGTACGAGCGTCACCCACGAGCGAGTCATCGGTTAAAGTGACAAAAGATTTGAATTGACCGTTGAGAACAACGAATGAAAAAGAACAATGTATTTCCCCCCGTTGGGCTAAAAACTGATTTCATTTGAAAAACGGGAAGATCTGCAATGATCTCCTGCCCTTCCGAAGTGCATCATGTGGGTGAATGTATGTGAGAATTATTAGTGTCCGGACAAATTAATTTCATGATAATGGAGCGTTTCCCGCCGATCAATGTGGATATTTTGGATAAAAAGCCAGATACAACGGTAAGTCTTCTTTACCTGTACAATGATTTACTGTTTATCGGGAAAAAGGATAAAGCAATCGTCCCTAAAATACTGAAAGTACCTTCTTTCCTAAAAGTTTCTCCCTAGAATCCAGTTCAAGGCACCTGGAAAATTAATTACCCCCATAAAGAAGTGCATCCCCTAATCAAATCCCGAATTTCAGCACTTTTAAAGGGCTCGAAGCGTCGAAAGTCGCAGAACTCTCCTATTTCCTCTACTTCTGTGCGCCTTATTCCCTTAGTACCTGCATATTTTTTGAAAATATTCTCCTGTTTGATGTACCTTGAAAATTAATTTCTCTAGCGTTATTGTATGATGGTATAAATTACCTTTATCGTTCTGATGTTACCTACCACGATAGTGTTCTTTTGATTTTCGGATGTTTTTTATTATGACTCCAAATTAGTCTGATCTGTAGTCTGGCATAAGATAATGAAAAATATTGATAATTTAGCAGATAAAATCAAAAAAGTTCCAGTCATGCAGCAAGAACGTATGAGCGAATTATCGTACCACATTATGTTAAATTTTTTTGAAAATTTTTGACTTTAAGTAAAGAAAAAAATTATTGTACACCAATTTTATGGCAAAAACCTCGTTCTATGATGGTTACATGGTTCAATCGTAATACGTCCCAACTGGGGTTTCAGGGGGGCGAAGCCCCCCCGGCGGGGAGTAGGGGCGAGCGAAGCGAGCCGAAGCGGCTAATATTCCATAATTTGTGGAAGGTTCAGGCAAAATTTCAATGTTGTAGCTCGAGAAATAACTTCACAATAACTTTCGAAAGACAAAATGAAGCAAAACCTTCTCAGCTCTTTATGGCATTCCAAAATTATTTAACCAAAAATTCTTCTTAGTTCTTTTCTAAAACTAATAAAGTTAGTAGGTACAGAAGAAAAAAAGGTAAAGATAAGATGCAAATTAAGTAAGGGCGATAATTTCGGTCAGCCGCCAACAAAACTGTACCACTAATGATAGCTTCACTTCGTAGCTTTGTTTCTTCTCGTGACGCACCTAGTTATCTACAAATGCGAACTAAATAATTTGCGATGAAGTTGGGTAAATCCATGTTCATTTGAATTGAAGGATTCTCGGATTGAATTAACGAATTTGAAGATACAAAATCAATACATCTATTACGGCCTATAAATAACTGTTGACCTGCTTTACATGCGCGTTCGCAAACTAGAAGGTATTTGAAAAATGAACTCCCCTTTAAATTTCTGTCTGATTCCATTCAAAGTTAGTAGGAGAAATGAATGGTAATGAGAACGGATGCGCATACGTACGATCATACTCTGCCACCCATAATACCTGTCTAATCCTGTTTTATAGAAATGATGATCTTATTCTATGTTGTATTTTTTCAAACAGAAGTTCTATTTGACCTAGCTAAAAGAATTGCACTAACAATGTCGTAATCATTGTATTTACATCTTCAATGTTTTTCATAATCATCATGAATAGTATACTTGTTCGCAAAAAGGTAGATGGTTTTTTATGTAGCTGTACGAGTCAACTGCTGCAGCTAAAACAATCAGTTTAGCATTGCTTAGTTTATACATTTAGCTCAGCTAATAATTTCCACTTGTGGCTTGTTCCAGGTGTTGCCTTTCACTGTCGTCGTTTTGTCCCTATTGAAATTGAGTGCGGCAGTCGTGTGCCATTTTGACGCGAGCTGCACCTGTACCAGAGATCATCCCAATCTAGGCGAGGTGGACTGCTCCAACACCAGAGTCTCTCTCAGTCGCCTTAACGCCTCCAAACTCTACTCGTTGGCCCTTATCAATAACCAGATCGATTATTTGCCCACAAACTTATTTGAAGGCACAGGTGAGAAGTACACGTGGTTAACGCTATAGATAAAGACTCAACAACCAGAAACGGTCATGGAAAATTTTGCTTTCTGCCCGAAAAACATTTTTGGAACATTCCCAACCTGTCTGAACGTAATGTGAAAATGTGCATGGTTGATTATCTTGCCCAATTTTTACTGGAAACCGGGAAGATTTATAATCAAATACGCGCAAACTTCGTTCAGGAATTTATTTCATCATGTACAAACAAGTCAAAATATTGACAATTGAAGAGGAAATGCGTTCTCGGTAGCCAAGGAGGTCAGGTTGTCCACGAAATGAAACTTCAGTATCATTGTAAATCCGTAGAATAGCAATTAAAAACCCAGGGGAATGATGCAAGCCAATTACTTAGGGCAGCCCAGTGATCTGCAAATAAATAATTTAACATAACTATAATATATTATTATTTATTATTTCAGTACTATTACTACAATTTCTTTCAGTTTCATTTCGTATTTATATTGGCTATCATTGGGTTTACCATTGTGAAATGCTGAATGTTTTTCATTTAAATGAATAAATAAGTCGTTAGTTATATATTATAGGTCATTTGTAGATTTTTTATTCGATTTTAAGAATCCAAGTCTCTTGAAATGTAAACGAACAAATTTCGAAGGTGGCTGAACATTTTTCTTCTTGGTCGGTTACAAAGTTGATTACTTATTGAAAATAGTGAACCAAAATGAAGCTTCGAAGATGAAAATATTAAATTGGATTAGATGAGTGAAAAATGTGTTTTTTACTTTAATTAGTGGTAGAGATTAGGACTTAATGGATGGATTAAAAAATTAGTTCGCTGATCAGATGAGTATCGTTTTGTGTGCACAATATAAGTACCTGCTGGTTGTCCGTCGTTTTCTGAGTAGCAGTACTATTTACGGATAGCATTGAAATAGGCGTATCGTCATGAATGGTAGATCCTGAAAGATCAACCACCTACCTACTTGCTGTTTACTCATGTTCAAAAATTTATCGTTCAAGTAGAAGTAGTAAATTTTATTTTTTTAAATTCTACCTGCACACATTGCATCACATTTGCAAAATTTTCGCATGCAAAGTCCACTTGTTGTGCCTTGAAAATAAGTGCACTACGCCTACAGAGGTAGGGATTGTAAGAACTTCTTCAATGATTTTTTTTTTTTTTTTTTTTGTAAATGGAGGTAGTTATTTTCCAAAAGTTCGTAAAGGTTTCTTTTCCGCCTGCTGATTTCTCTCGTATGTTATGTACAGGATTGTACAAATTTCATCTCTCCCACAATGAGGTGTATGAGTTGGATGAAGACGTCTTCAGTGGAGTCGAGTACGCCCTGTGGGAGCTCCACGTTACCTACTGCAAATTGTCTGCTGTACCATTCAAGTCCATCCGCCATCTCCAGAAGCTACGAACCTTGAATTTGACGGGTACATTTTCAGCTCACCAGCCACACATTTCCATTATGCACATACAAATAAAAGCACTTTGAGCAATAGGGAAATCGGAAATTTCATTCGTACCTCATCGACATAAATCCACATCTGGCCAAGGCTACAAATGTCAATCGATTTCACAGTCTGGGAGTAGTTAGCAGATCTTGATATTAACAGTAGCGTTGCCAAAGAGGAGCTTGTACTGGGTATCTTGAAAGTCATGCACCAGCTCCTTATCTCCGTCAATATATGAGTTTAAAAAAAACCAAATAAACAGTATTCCCAAAATTCATTGCGAGGAGTATTTGTGTGACCATTGTGTTGGCATTTTTGCACAACCATGCACAATCAATACCAACTTTACTTTTTCAAATACAAATCCCAATTGTGTTATTGCAGATTTGGATTGTGCTCGTTTTTGCTCACTAAAAAATTCTAGCGTTGGGTAAATTTTTCTTGAAATTTCACGTATGACCCAAATATTCAATGAAAATGGAGGAGCGGAGGGGGTAGGGTCATTTGAAAAAACCAACTTGGTGTTGATTACGCATGGAAAGCGCGATAATGCGTTCGCGACAATGTCATGGGTAAATTCCATGCAAACAATTATGGAGAATGACTTACTATACTGTCGGAGATGAGCCGAATTAAAATTTTTAGAAAGCTTCTTGTTGACTTGCTATTGAGTTTAAGAACTTATTTTAAATATATTAGAATTAAATTTTTACATAAAAATTACATGAAATTTTTCAAGGTGATTTCTATCTACTACATGTTTCAATAGTAAAACATGTCAACGGGGGGGCGAAGCCCCCCCCCCCCCCCTCCGGCTGGGCATGGAGGCGAGCGAAGCGAGCCAAAGTGACTAGTTTTAAATAGGACCTTTTCCGTTAATTCACTACTATTCATTCATTCTGACCTGTATGTCCAACTAATCTGTATTTTTACTAAGGGATTGACTACTTGATGTTATTTAATTTTGAGATGTGAGCTTGCAAGCATCCATACCACCAAACTATACACATCATTCTGACCTACACTTCCAACTAATCTGAATTTTTACTAAGGGATTGACTACTTGATGTTATGTATTTTTTAGATGCGAGCTTGCGAGCATCCAGACCACTAAACTATACACATCATTCTGATCTATTTTACCACAGTGGACGTGGACTTAATGATTGGGGAACAGTTCTTAGAACAATAGAATATATATCAAGCGGTAGTGAATTAACGGAAACGAATAAAAGGGGTGGTAGTGAATTAACGGAAAAGGTCCTTTAAATATATTTGAATCACATTTTTACATAACAATTACATGCATTTTTTCTTACATTTGTCATTTTGAGGGGTGGTCTCCAAGCGTCTGGCAAAGAAAAGGCACCTGCAACAAGGGCTAATAGGCTAATAATATTGTTTATTTCACACAACGAGCTTTTTTGTTTATTCAGAGTCTATTTGCCTCAGGGGCTTGTTCAGAGCAATTCATTAGTAAATATACTTCAAGAGAACTTTGTATCAAACGAAGTGAAAGACAGAATAGACGCATCGTAGATTATATAAATGATTGGGCATCTGATATTTATGAGCAGATTTATTGAAAGGCTTCTTTTGAAAGCAGCACTCTACAATTCAATTCAGTATGCTTAAATTAGGATGTATGTTAAAATAATATCTCTTGATGCACTACAGGAAACGCCATTTCAACCATAAGCGCGGATCAGTTGAGGGGCATAGCGGCCTCTCTGCAGGTACTGATATTGGCTGAGAACCGATTGGCTTCTCTACCTGATGGCGTTTTCTCAGGTCTGCAGTCTCTCCAGACACTCATTCTCAGGGGGAACGCCCTCACAACTCTGGAACCGGCTGCCTTTACTCCACCCCCCATGAGATTGAGTTATCTGGATATGTCGGATAATTTATTAAAATCCTTGAACTACAAACAACTCTCAAACATAAGGTAAGCCAATTCAGGCCTCGATTTCCACAGCCTTAGTATCAGTAAGAAATGGAGCTCTGCGCTCACCTACCTGATCATGTTATACTTATAGCCATAACAACTACGTAAAAAAACTAACGTTCACACCTTACAATATCCAATATGGTTCACATTAGCTGCTTTTAATACTAATTCATATCAAATGGCAATACATTCGAATTACCACACTTAACTGATCAAAAACTATATCCAGGATATAGGTCTCGTTGTCAATATTATTACTATTGGTATATTGGATATTGGCCCCATTTTCCTGTACCTATTGAACAGTTTTTCAGATATAGGTAGGTCAGTACACGAATTGCTTTTTTCCAGGACAGGATTTTGGACTCTACATCACAATTTTGATCATGAAGTTTAATATTATTTGGTCACCACGATCTAAATATATTGGGAGTATGGAGATTCGAGTCCTTAGTAGGTGGGATGGGCGGTGTATATGAATTCGCAGACAAGCTTCGGAGCAGAAAAAACAAGTGATAATGACCTGTTATAACCCTGTGCATGGTTTTAAAAATGAAAACAACTGAAGTAACTGTGTAAATTGTAGTAAACACCTGGAAAACTTGTTATCTCGGCCTGGTGTGGGTCCCCCCCCCCCCCCCCCCCCCCCCCCCCCCCCCCACACCCAGGCCGATCTGTATACAAGAGCCAGGGGTGCCATGAAATGTATCACATTTCATCTGAAACTCGAGACTTCTCCTTTTTCCCTTTCCAAGCATCAAGTTTTCTACGTGAATAATAGAATATAAATAGACAGAGCGGTATAAATAAGGAATTGTGCAAAATATTTTCATTGCAGTTTATGTATATCGGTATGGTTAAGCATCCAAATATCACAAAACTTGAGTTTGGGCGAAATATAGTTATGTTTACCAACTCTTACGAATCTTGCTGGCCCAAAAATGTTAACTATACAGGCAGATTCAAACTGATACTTTTTTCTTAACAGAAATCCAGAAAAAGCCGCGTTCGGCTGCTGATGGCAATTAATCAAGCCATTGGAGGCTGAATTCGGGAAAGGACGATTGACGGGGTGGAACTGTGGGTTCAGCAGTCGCTCTTTTCCGCGTGAGGTCATTGTCGCGGTGTGTTTTGATTCAGAAATTGAGGAAGTGAAGAATTTACTGCGTCAGGGAATATGATGTTTACAGTCTGGATCGAGATAGATTAGTCTAGAGAGAGATATTTAAGTTTAGGCCTAGTGACTGCGCCATTGTCACGAATCATGCTGGTCCAAAAATTAAAAGTACATACCCATGCAGAATCCGAACACATATGTACCAATTTGCTAATAGAAGCCGAGAAAAAGGCCATCTTGACCTTTCGCCTACGGAGGTCAAAAAATTAATCAAACCTTTTCGACTGCAGGAGTTCCCCTGTAGATGTAAGTAATACAACGATTGACTATTACTCTACTTCGTAATTATGATGAGAAATTAAGAACTACCTACTGTTTCTGACTACAAGTAGGTAGTTACGATTACTTCCCAATATCTAATTTAGTGGTTTAAAAAATATTATATTGACTATCTACATTATTTGTAGTAACTACAAATCTCTTTTTGTTGAACCTGGTGACCTGAAAAGCCGCGCTGTTCGTTCTGAAGACAGCAACCTCATTTCCTGGTCTTTCAGTCGAGGAAAATATTAGCTCAATAAGTCCATTGAGTCAAGGGGTTCCTCTTATCCGGTCATTCGCTCTACAAGCCTTATCTAGTTTATTCTTGTGCACACTTTCGTAGAACTTTGTGTAGAACTTCGATAATAATTAATACCGATATAATACTGAGAATCACGTCTAAATTAAAGCAACATATTAATACCATATTATTAACTTTTACGTATTGGCACAGACGTTGCATCCTGTTTACTATAAGTCGCAAGTTTATTTGATAGATGCTCTAAAGTCCAATGGTTTTTTAAAGGAAGTGTTCGTTTTTATTTTCGTTTAACTCCACCATCTTTGGTCTCCAGCCCGGTAGAGAAAGGAGGAAGCCGGATAAGAAGCAGTTAATTGCACATACTAACTACTAATACCTATAATACTGCAAGTAAAAGTCAGTTCGGAACTTTGAAAATCGGCACTTATGATTACGTACTTGGTGGTTAGAACATAGCCAACTACGAATAGTAGTTAACTACTTCCCAACTATGCCAGAAACTATTAGGTAGTGAGAGGGTGTTAGTCATAGACTGTCTGAATGAAATGGAAACTTTGTAAGTAGTTGACGTCATTGCTTTGGATTGACCGAGATTGGAGCGCAGGTGGGTTCACCGAACTTGCTCACGAGCCTCAAGGCACGTAGGTCTCCTAGGGACAGGTCAACCAATGTTACAGAGGTGAGGACTGCGATTTACCCAGTAGAGCACCTATCAAATACACTTGGGAAAAGTATTGATATTTAACATGCATCATTAAATTGATATATACTACAAAAAATAAAGTGTGTCACGACTGGCTCGATTACTTCCTTTATACCCTGTTATCGTAAATAAGATACAGAGGAAATATGAAAAGTGAACCCCATATAATTATTTTCTACCTCTAAGGGGGCACAAAAAATATTGATTGTACGTGTACCCATGATTTAGAGGCAATGATATATTCTGCTGAATTTGCTTGGCTATTCGTTGCCTCGCCCCCTTGAGTTGCCAAGCATAATTTCCATGGTTTTACGAGAAGGGGTTTATTACTAAGCTGACCCAATTCAGGAGAATATTTTTCTTTTAAAATGAGATTATTTCTTTGGGTCGAAAAATAGAATTAGCTCCTTTCTATAAGTTTGTTATGGAAATCGTTCTTGAACCGTTTATACATCCATATTTGGCTTTGGAATCCAAGTAAAAACTCTGTTCGATCACCTAAATATTCAACACCGAATGAGAAAGCCTGAGTATGGAAGAAAAATGTATGTGCCTAAAAATGGTGGTGACTACTCATAAAAATTAAACACAGATAAATTACTTTCAATTATATAACTGAATATATACTTTATATTTTGCAGTGATATATTATTTAGAAAGCAGTAGGCTTCATAATAATTAGGTAGGCACTTAATAAAGAAAGTTATTAATATATTGCACAAAATGCACACAAAACTTGGTCAAAATTAAAAATCGGTTCTTATAGGCCAACTTTTAAAATTTTTATGATTATTAATAATTTTTCTCAAGATCTCTTCACTATAAAAATTTGCTGTTTTTAATCTTATTATTTAAATATTTTTAATTGAATTTAAGTCATTTTAAAATGTGAGCGCACAATGCTGATCTTTGAATTTATTCTTAGTTACTTGATGTTCAGTTATTCGGCGTTAAATGTGATTTTTTCCCCTTCAAAATCTCGATTACAAGGTCAAATATTGTTGAGCGTATACGTAATCGTAAATACGAAGGAAAAGTGTGAATACGAATACGAGTGTGTATTCATATTAAGGGGAGAGAATACAGGAATATTCATATTCATGAATCCGAAAGAACACACTTGTATTCATATTTGCGGTATCAATCAATATACTTGTATTCACACAACTGAATAGAAATACACTAGTATTCGTGAATACAAGTGCGTTCGTAATGAGGAATATGATTACTCACGTATTCGTATTTTTATTCACAGAATAGGTTTTCTGTGAATATAATATTATTCAGATTATAAATATGCCCATCTCTGAAGGACACACACACACACACACTGCGATGGATAATCAGTAGTTCCTCCTTCTCGATTCTTGCTTATGCTACTTTGATACATATTCTGGAGGATTATTAAACCTCCAGGATATCCTCTGGGTGTGGCAGGTTAATCGCCTCTCCCATTTGACGGAGGAATCACTGCATTTCCATCACTCCCGTTGTCACATGGTAGCAGAACACGATTTCCAACAACACCCTCGTCCCCTCCCTCCCCCAGCTCCACTATTATTGAACGTCCTGGCCTCCTTCCTACCAATAGGCAAAGTGGGCAATATTCCTTGAAATTTTAAACTTTAAACAATTAAACTTTCACTCCAGCCCTGTCTACTTGGAGCCCCATTACGCTCTGCACACACACACACACACACACACACCCCGCTTTTTGAAAGCCCCGGGAGTGTGATGGATAATGAGAAGTTCCTCCTTCTTGATTCTTGCTTATGCTACTCCGTGACATATTCTGGAGGGTTATTCAACCTCCAGGATATCCTCTAGGTGTAGCAGGTTAATCGCCTCTCCCCTTTGAAGGAGGAACCACTTCATTTCCATCACTCCCATTGTCACTACATCCTAAAATTATGTAGGTGGATAACTGAAACAAATGTGAAGTGTCTTACATTTAAACGAAGTTCTAAACGTGAAAATTATTACCTACCACTAACCCGTAGATTAATTTCAATAAACTAATCTTAAATTAATTAATTTCTTCTATTAAATTCAAGGGGTTATCCATAGAAGTTGAATATCGCATTTTTGTTCAGGTCATTAACGTCATTAGATGTGAGTTTGAACTTCATCTCAACTCTCGCGAACAGGAATGAGTCGTCAAGGCTGATGCTGGACTCGTTGTCCCTCGATTACAATAACATCACGGAATTGGAGAGCATGTCCTTTGTGAATTTCGCAGCCATCAACCGAACTTCGTTGAAAGGAAATCCATTGAATGAGCTTCAGGTAACAGTCAATTACCGCATACATTTACAACTATTTTCTTATTTTCGCGAATATTAAAACCGATGACTTATTTTAGCAAAACTAAATGGAGCTATAGCAATGGGTAGAAAATTTGAAGCAGATAGCTACTTTTTTGATAAGTTCCTCCACATAAATCCTTTTTATTTCACCTTATTTGACAGAAAAGGGCTGTAAAATCTTATAAATTATAAATTCAAACTGTGCATTGCAAACAATTCACCAAATAATAATTAATGGGTCATATTTCAATTGTTTATTTACCTCATGAAATACTCCCCATCAGCGTAATTTTATATTTTATTGTGTTTTAATGTTTACTGATTAGTGATGGTTTTAACAAACGGATTTATTTCTAATTTCTTGTTTGGAAGTTCA
This sequence comes from Adelphocoris suturalis, assembly GCA_030762985.1. Lineage (NCBI taxonomy): Eukaryota > Metazoa > Arthropoda > Insecta > Hemiptera > Miridae > Adelphocoris > Adelphocoris suturalis. The sequence goes on from CM061044.1 coordinate 47,853,281, forward strand.
TTATCAACAATGACGTAATTGCACCTCACCGTGGGGTGCGTGAGTTGAAAACCTCGCTGGTGCTAATTCTATTTCGGACGAATGGATTTTCGAACAGCATCAATTCAACACCAGCAGAAATGCAGATTATGCGAGGAATATACATTGTCAAAACCAAAATTATAATTTCTTCTTTAAATAAATAATAGCTAATAATTAAGCCTCAGCCATCATGAAATTGCTTAGGGTTACACACTACTGAACTTTGTATTAATTGCTTCTAATTATTACTGACAGTCTCAGAAGGTGTCTAGATTCTTAAGATAGATCTTACTCTCATTGGGTAAAGTCCATTATTTCCACTATTCCAATTTTTTTGTTTTCCTTTTAAATCCTCCATGGTTGAGTTGCAAGCTTCGTCGGTTTCAGCCAAACGCTTTCCAACCGTGCAAGATAGAAGAGCTCTACTTGACCGACTGCCAGCTGACGACCATAGTACCAGAGGCCTTTGACGGGTTGGACGATACTCTCAAAGTGTTGGACCTCTCAGGAAACAACATCTCAACTTTCAAATTTACTGTGATTCAGGTGAGGGTTTGAGCGCATTTAATGATACAAATAAGTGTCATGTTGGACGGGTATAGCAATCCTTCCTCATTGAGTTGGTGTCAAGAAAAGGCCAACAATTTATGATTGAATGAATAATATGTATCAATAATACGTAAAAGTTTTATATATAAAGGTCTCCTCAATTTTTCAGAAGTTTGATTCTCTAACGACTTTGCGAGTGGATCACAATACATTGGCTGATTACAATTGGCTTCAGCCACCGGGTCAACCGGAGTCGCTCAGCTTTCAGCTGACAGAGCTGTCGATTTTGGGCAAAAAGAACGCACCTGTAGCTCTTAAAAAGTTTCCTCGGTAAGGTTAATTTTAATTATATTATTATGAATATGAATGAGTAATCCCAATAGGTATTTAGAAAACTGAGTTCATTTAAGATTGGTTCATTTTTAATCCGGGCTTAAAGACAGGAAACTTGCCTTACAAAGCATCAATATAAGCAAATTTTATGTCATATTTGGACACTCATTTTCCATATTTACAATTTTGGTGCATGTATACTCCTCCTCCTTCTCAGCCATCATCTCCAGATTCCTCATTTCGCTTCTCCATTAATTTTACCAGCTTCCAAAAAATCAAAGATAATCAATTATGGAAACCCAATAATAAATTATGTAATGAATAGAATATCAAACTCCCTCACTATAAGAGTCATGACCAGAATAGGAAAAAATCCTGGGACTGAATCCGCGTGTTTGTCAACCTCCATGTCTGCTAATCTGAAAAGGCCGAAAACTATTTGAAATAATATAGTTATGGATTCGATTTCTATGTAGGTATTCAACAATTGTATTTTAATTTTTGTGTCTTTACCTACGTCTATCACTTACTTATGGGAAGGTCTATCAGGTATGGATTAGAATGGAGTGCCTTTTCATTTTAGACAAGTCATTCGAAACGATGAAATCAGGTTGTCTGCCAATCCAGTTTTTGCAAAAATGCTAATTCTTGTACAGTGAAGCGAGAGAGTGATTTGGACGTTGCTGCTTCTTAATCTTCATATTTATAATATGATCTAGCTTACCTGTTTAAAGAACAACCTACCATCTCCATTATCTACTACTTTCTCGGTTATGCCGGGATTAAAGTAGTGAAGGCTGTACTAGTGAGACACGATGGTTCTCCAATTCCCTAATATTTAAAAGGCATAAACTCAAGTGAGTGTGAAAAGCGATTGGTGAGAACTATGTCTCTCTTTTAATTCTGGCTCGTGAAAACCTTTTGGGAGGGTAAACATCGCGTCACTTAATCCTTGATTAGCTTACTCTGCTTACCTAGTACCTACTCAAAGTTTCGGGCAAAAAATATGATTTCGGTTTCCGAGTAGATTTGGTTCTGGAGATTTATGCTTACATCAGTTCCTTTTTAGCTACCTACATTTATTACTTCTTTGAAACATTCTATAAATTTGTGCTATTTCCCATGGTTTTATTGGTGAACAAAAACTTCCGGAACTAACTCCGAGAACGGGTCATACCGTTCACTTTCAGCCTACTCCATCTTCACATGTTGTCAATCTCACAGTCGGGCTCGCCGAACCTGGACCCCGAGCAGCTGAACAACTTTTCAGTCGAGCTGGAGACGCTAAAGATCGAAGAAGGATCGCTCAAGAGTCTGAACGCTGGGATTTTCAAGCACGTCAGAGGGATCAAAACTTTGGACCTGACTGACAACACCATTGAGTCCGTCGACCCCCTCTCATTTGTTGAAGTGCGTACTTGGATCATTATTCATTCAACTCGATACATCTAGGGTTAATTATTATACCCTTTTCTTCAAACATTGCTGGCTTCATAAAGTTGTCCACGTAGTATTCGAAGATTTATAAGAGCTTTCCAAATGGCATCAATAGTAAAAGAATATTGTGCAAACTCTTGATTTTGAATGATCACCAAGCGCTTGATGGATTCACTCTCGTTATCTGATTGGCGTTTTTCCAGGTTTCTCACTCAATAGAAAGACTCATTTTGGTACACGCTTTCACATCCAAAGTTGGAGCACTGCCCGCAGGTCTTTTAAGGCCACTTACTTCTCTAAGTCTGCTCAAGGTAAGCTCACTTTTCAACAGTATCAAAACATGGGAAATTTTGACGGAGGTGGAATTGAATAACTAATTCTAATAGAGTCAAGATGTCAGAATGGGTTGCCATCTTCTGGAGTGCTACCAACTTTACGCTCTTTACGAGAGCTTGTCGATTAACGGGAGAAGTACGTATTGGGGGTTAGACGTCAAGTAAGAATTTGTAGTCACCCATGGAGATAGAGAGGCATTTAAATTATGGCACGATTTAAATTATTCGTTAAACTTTTACTAAAGGAAGTGATATCAAGGTTTCAACAAAATTTGTTGTCTCAGGAAAAAAGTTGACCAGCATTCTAATGAGGGCTACTTGAAATAAGCCATTAGGTATCATCTTTTGGAAATTTCACCTCCAACAAAGTGTAAATATGGCATGTTGATTGATAAGTATGTATGTAAGTTATTGAAAACGAGGCCTAGCTAAAAGCTAACTATGTTTCCTCTGTTTTTGCGCAGCTGAATCACAACACACTGAGAAAACTACCTAATGATGTTCGGTGGATATCATCATTGGAAGTTTTGCATGCACACGATAATATCATTGACTTTCTACCCAATACTCTCTTTGAGGTAAGTTGGTAATCACAATAGGAAAATACTAGCTGGTTCACCCGTGTGTTGCACAGGTTGACTTGAATATACGCAAGCCCCCCCCTCCCTCACCCATCACATTTTGGGACACCCCTGTGGATCTGATTCAAAAAAGTCGTTACTTCAAGTACTTACTTATAAATTACCTATTAGGGCTAAACTACTGAGACCAACCCCCACTCCCTCTCCACAAACACCCCCCCATATTTCAGATTAAAAATATTGTTGATAGGTAACCTAAAATAACGATCAGACTAATCCAATTTCATTCGTCCGAACATCAGATCACCAGTTCGTTCGGGGATGACCAAATTATTCTATTTAACCACCCCCTCCCCCCTTTGACGTAATCTAAACATATTCGCCCAATCAGATCTCCAGTTTATTCAGTGATGTCCAAGATCCTCATTTCACCCCCCACCTCCCTGCTCTAAGAAAACACCCGTCATGTACTTACGTACCTATCAAAATTAAGAAAATTCGCTGAAATGTTCGTGCTGCACGACTGTTTCCAACTGTGATATATTAACAGACCTATCTATAACTACTATAACTATGATTGGGTTTTACAGAGTAACGCGCACAAAAAGTTGAAAGAAGTTATACTATCTTTCAATAAGATCTCAAAAGTACAGACGGGCACTTTTTCGGATCTCGAATCTCTGACGACGATTGATCTGTCGGATAACGAAATCACTTCGGTGGAAAACGGAGCCTTCAAGAACCTCGAGGCAGTCAAACGAATTCTTCTCCAGGGAAACAGGTTGTCCACGCTCGATGATGAAGCTTTTCAAAACGTTCGAAATTTGGAGCTCCTTGACGTGTCGTACAACTCCCTCGTGATCTTGAGTATGTCCTCCTTTGATCAAGTGAGTAACGCTGATTTTAGCGTAACAAAACTTTGTTTGGAGATTCTTATACGCGCATGATTTCGTCTTTCTGTCCGTACGTTCCATCCAGGACTCACTAAAGGTGATCAGGCTTACTAAAGGTTCGAGTTTTCACTAAAAGGTGATGTAACGGGTCTATATTCGCCTATTTGGGCTTACGTCCGTCCGCTGACCAGGAGGCGAAATAATAATCATAAATGTCGTGCCCGACCTTTTTACAAGCCCGAAGTTTTTTGGTAATTGCAAAGAGTCTAAAAATTAGAAAGCGTAATTTTTTAAAGATAATTCTCAGGAAAAATTTAGCTATTGCTTTCTAAAGTTTTAGAAAATGAAATTTCAATCCTAGGTTACGGAAAAGCATCCAGCGAAGCTCCTGAAATCTTGTTATGCAGCATCTTGGATCGATGAATTGACGATTCGCTTCAGATTGCTGGAATCTCTCTGCTAGTATGGATAAATAAATCGAAATAGGCATATTTTCCACACTACAAAATATAGAAATTATTACACAAGGTTCATCATTTCTGTATCTATACTAATATCCCTTCTACGTGGATCACTGGACCATATATAATTACAGGCATTGCATCTACATAGGTAGTTATAACGAGAATACCGAATAAGGTCAAGTCGAATTCGCAGAAGCTCAGCCTTTTCCTGCATGCCTAAGTCGCTTTGCGATTCACAATCGTGTTGGTGATTTTTTCCTATCCAACACCCTTTTGGCCCGCGAACGTTTGGATAGTCGAACAATGTTCCCATGGTCTCATTCGATTCATTGAGCTGATTTCTATTCAAATCAAACAAAAAACTTCAACTTTATTACGAAATAGATAATTTTGAAAGTTTCCGAGATTCCAATTGTCAATATTTTCACCCTTCAATTTTACTCATGAGGGCATCAAAAGTTATGCCGATGGTTCTAACCCAACTAGGTACAGTGCGTGACAAGTTTCAAAAACATTGGTGCAATAGTTCGACGAAAAGACACGGCGGACGGACGGATTTTTGTTATTAAATTTTGGATTCTACATCAGGTTCATTGTTGGAAATCTTTTGGAACTATGATGAAATTGTTGTGTGAATCAAATCAAGACAATTTCATCGAATATTTTTCTTGAATTTTGACTCAATCCGGAGAGAATATCGACTTCAAGCACAATGTACGATACCAATATAATTGAAATAAATTTTATCTGAATAAATTTTATGTAATTATGTAATGTAAGTAAGAGTGTTTGTCCGTTTTCAACTGCATAAAATTGATCTTTCTTCTTTTCTTCAGGTTGGTACCTATAGCTCAACGATGGTCGTCAACGCCAGCCATAACATGATATCGTCTTTAACCACTCCCCTAGCAAACGATGCTAGAAGATTTTCCTATTCCAGTGCCATTAAAGTTAGTTAACTATACTTCTTTTATCATTTTAATCCATGATAGAGTTAATAATATAATAACTAAAGATATGAATAACTAGAATAAATCTGCCAAGTAGGGTGTGCCACATAACTGCCTCGTCCGTTACAGGGATTAGATCTGAAAGTTTATAATATCTATTAGTAATGAGATTAAAATTATCATTCGGAGGGGCCTGTCGTCACTATCAAGTCGAGTACTGGGGGCGAGCGCTTTCGATATAAGAACATCATCATCGGGCTGTTGAATGCTGTGTTTCGATATTTTTAGAGTGCCCTGCGGTGGTTAAGTAGGTTTTGCTCATATCATTGGTCAGTATGCTCGCTAAGCTCGCATCTCAAAACCGAATAGCATCAAGTAGTCAATCCATCAGTAAAAAGTCAGATTAGTTGGACATTCAGACCTGAACACTGTCTATATGTCAATAGAGCTATACGTTTATGTCCATAGTCTATATGTCCCACTAATCTGAATTTTTACTAATAGATTGACTATTTGATGTTACGTGTTTCACTGATGCAAGCGTAGCGAGCTTCCAGACCATTTATCAAAGCAAGAATCACTTAACCACATAAAATAGTAGTTCAGTGTAATACATAAGTTCTTCTAACTATCCTCCAAATTTGACGAAATAAGACGTCTGGGGCATGGGAAAATGATGCTTTCTCTAATTTACGTTTGTACATGAGCAGAGGGAAGAATTAATATGAGAATAATGAAACGGATAGTGGACCATCTAAGGTCTAACCCGCACATTCCTTGAAAATGTCATCGAAATCGGATGAAAACTTGAAATTGAGCTTTATAAGCATTTCAGGTTCGCGCGTGCAACTAATGACACAATTTTATTCACTTTGGTACATAATGAAATAATACTTATTTTCTAACTGACTTCCAAAAGTGAGATCATACGATTAGAGCATACAAATTTATGCTGGATGGAATTTACGTTTGAGTATGCGCAGAGGGTCCCAATTAGTTTGGGAACAATGAAATTGTTACGGGGTCATCTACAATATAACCCTCACATTCGCTGAAAATGTCATCAAAATCGTATGAAAACTGGGAAAATTAAGCTTGCTACAAGGATTAGCGGACACACGACAAACACATGAACCCACAGACACACATACAAAAGACACAGACAGATATGAAACGAATGTTGTTCAGAAATGCTAAAACGCAAAATGCGATTGGAAATTTTTATTTTGGAGGCAAACAATTTTTCATCTCTCGAAAGTGAAAACAATACTTCCGCTACCGATCGGTAGACTCGGGAGGAATAAATAATTTAGATAACTAAAAATAAATAACCAATAAATTTAAAAAGCAATGAATTTGTAATAAATGTAAAACATAGACGAAAAAAATGTATTTTCGGTGAAAAAGTTTATTTTATTAAAATATAGAAAATGATTTGAATAGCTTTCATTATTTACCCGGACTAAAGATTTCTAAATGAATCCCATAATATGTTTTTCATAGGTGGTACCAATATGGATTTTAGTGATTGAACGAAAAGATCCTCGCCCGTGGCAGAGTGAATATCTTCACAATATCTTTAATTTAGAATACTAAAGAGGTAATTCGCTTGTTATTCTAGGTCTTGGACTTCTCTTACAATAACATATCAATCGTGCATAAAGACTACTTCACCCCGATCCAGGACTGTCTGGCAAAGCTGATTTTTCATCATAATAGCATCCGCAACGTCTCCAGGGACATGCTGTCTCAACTCCCTCAACTCCAGTATCTCGACTTATCCTTCAACGGGCGCTTAGACGTAGAATTCGACGCCCTAAGAGGCCTACCTTACCTCCAGGTACGTTCGAAATCCTTATTGTGTCATCTTTCTGACGGAATGTTATCAATCACTTAGAGACTTGGCCTTCAGGTGACATTCACAGATATCATAGCTAAGGCCACCGATATCGGTGACAGGTTTAACCTAGGAACACCTCATTTTTAGATTTTACAGATCCAAAAACTCCTCCATCAAATACGATGACTTATTTTTCTTACTGGAAGAAAACCTTTCTGTTCTAACCAAACCTACAAAACTGAGAAGAGTACGATCTTAAATGTTAATTGAAAAGCAAATTGAAAAGAGTGCTCGACTGAGATTATTCTACATGCATATTCAACAGATTTTGACATTTTATGTCTCTACTTTGGCACATAAACGAAAAAGCGTTAACAAAAAAGGATAAACGCTTTTTTTAAACGCTTTTTGTTAACGCTTTTTTCGTTTATGTGCCAAAGTACAGACATAGAACTTGTTTCTATTGTATCTTATTTGGTACAAAAAGTCTTTAGAAACGATTTATTACTATTACCCCCCTCCATTCGCCTTCCTTACATGATGAAAATTGAAACTTCTGATATATGATCTGAAACTAGACCCAATAGTATAAATAATAAAGATGAGGTTGTATTCGATAATCATCAAAAACGCTTGCATACGAGTCTGCAACAAATTGGGACATTTTATGTCTTTAGTTGCAGTCTCATATGCAAGCTCTAAGAGCCACTCAGCTGATCCGGACCCTAGGCTAGGCATCGTCAAGTAAATGTCCTAAAGAGGCTACATACGAAATTACAGCTTCCTAGAGTTTAAATCATAGAAATTAGCTTTAAGAGCCACTCATCTCATCCGGACCCTGGTCATCATTAAGTAAATGTCCTAAAGAGGCTACATACGAAATTACAGCTTCCTAGAGTGTAAAGTATAGAAATTACCTATTAAAATTATTTAACCACCTCTTCACAAATCAAACCGTTCTCACAATATTCGGAACACCTGCTATGAATCAAATCATAAAAACACCAGCTCAATGAAATCATCAGAAATTAACAAGCGGTTGCAATCATGTTCACAATATCAATTATTGAGAATGATCACCTGTGTGTACAATTATGCATATAACCATGCAGAGCTTTCGAACGAATGGTAAACGAATTTTATGGGTTGAAAAACGACGAAGTACCATTTCCCTAGTAACGACTCGGTTGTAAGCGGAAATAATCAGAATACCAACCGTAACGATTTTTTTTAACGCATTTTTTAAACGCTTTTTTCATTTATGTGCCATAGTAAAGACATAAGGGCCAATTCACACAGGACGGGCGTGTGGCGAAGACGTGGCACTGACCAGGCATGGACGTGGCGATGACGTGACCCATGCAATGCTCACAGAAGGGGCGGGACAATGGCGAGAAAGGACGTCAGTAATCAAAAGGTTTCGTGAAGTACAACATGGATTTTTCATCAAGCAGTGACGAAGATGATCAAGATGTGCTGGATTTAGTGTACTTGGCTGATCTGAACAAAAAAAAGAGGAGATATTGGGTTCATAAATTGTGGCTGAAGAAGGGGAAAACCGGTGCAACATTATTGATGTTATGCGTGAACTGAATATGTGTACCCAGAACGGTTTTTCAGGCACAGTTTTCTGCCAGGCCTGGTCTTGGGTGTTCCTGTTGCAATAATCCGCACGATTGTAATCAAATAAACCCGTATTCTTCCCAACTTCTTCGCAAAATTCAATATTGAATTCAACATCATCCCGCATTTTTATTGAAATGGCGAGTGGCACGGAAATGGCGCGACCCTTCTCGAACGCCACGAGAGACGGCGAACGGACGTGGCAGGGGCGAAAGGGCGGCTGCCTGTGCCACGTCCCTTCTGTTTACATTGAGCCATTTGTTTACATGGAAAGACGCGGAAGTGACAAAAGTCGGCGCCACGTCTTCGCCACGCGCCCGTTCTGTGTGAATTGAGCCTAAAATGTCAAAAAGCTTTAAAAAAAAGCGTTACGGTTGGTTTTCTGATTATTTCGTTGCTAGAGAAATGGTACTTAGTCGTTTTTCATCCCACAAAATTCATTGACCATTCGTTCGAAAGCTCTCGATTTAGCCAACCGTATTTTGTTAACTACTGCGAAGTGCGTGGCCAACAAGCTGTGTTATGATCATGGTTATATGAACAGTGTTGTTTACACACAGGTGATCATTCTCAATAATTGATATTGTGAACATGATTGCAACCGCTTGTTAACTTCTGATGATTTCATTGAGTCTGCAACTAAAGACATAAAATGTCCCAATGTGTTGCAGACTCGTATGCAAGCGTTTCTGATGATTAGTGAATACTTTCTTAATATGATTGTTAAGTGTTGTCTTGGTAGGATGTTGAATTTAGATACTGAGTTTAAGAAGGGCTAAACATTTAAACAGACAAGCTAAGGGAAACGAGTTTCAACATCAAGAGAGAGTGAAACTTGAGAAAAGGCGGTTCAACCGTTGTGAAATCGACAATATTGTCAGTTAAAGAACTTTGGTGTTAGATCAGCATCATTTATTTCACTGACGTAGGGCAATTCACAAAAACTACATCATTTCATAATGAGAACACGTTAGTACGGGTTTAATATACAGTTTACAGCTTAAGATGGAGCATCGAGGACGGAGTTTTTGTGATGGTAGTAAAACAGATAAGCACAAATACTCTTGTAGGTACTTTAGTTCTACTTCATAATAGCTTCTCACGGACAGCAGATTCTTGAGCTTTTTAACTGATAATTTTTCAGACTTTCCTGATAAACGGCAACGGATTGCAAGAACTGCCCACAGGTTTATTTCCCTCATCTAACCGACTCGAAACTTTGGATTTCTCCCACAACGGACTGACGGGTCTGTCTGACTCCCTTATTACAGCCTTGGCTCCTATACTTCTGGACGCGTCGTACAACAGCCTCAGCAGAGTGCCGCTGACTAGTTTTTCGCAGTCCCACGCGGGTAACGTTCAACAGCTGATACTGAGAAGCAACAAGATCACTAGGCTTCCTTCGGCTGACACGTTTGCGAGATTTTCAGTAAGTTTCTTGAAAATTTCTAAAAATTCCGTGTCTCAGTTGATTATCAAATCGCATGAAATGACACATGATGTGTGTTAAGTTTTGCGAACAACACATTTCGTCATCACTGAATGCTAAGATTATCTATCCTTATCGATACATCAACATGATTTAGGTATAATTTAGAAGAGAACTGGTATAGATACCTGACAATAACGTTTCGATCCGCTTCAGATAAATTATGAATATGTATGAATAAATAGGAATATTATGTATTAATATCTATATCGGTGATACCCATGTTGAGATGGTTTCAGGCAATAAGATTTTCAATAATTAAAAGAGCACCCATATCGAATATTGAATATAGATAAATAAGTAAGTCTTTGTCTTGTATTACACATAGTGGTCAGTTCAGTGTGTTAAATAAACAGTTAGCTGAAACTAAAAATAATAAAATAGAACTGTTGTGGTTGCACGTGGAATGAGAATGAAATTTCGTTTATTAGATCACTGTGGAACTTCTAAATTAATTCTGGAATACCGTAGCCTCCTAATTACCGCATTTATTAGACCGTAGCTCTAATAATTATATAATAGCTGGTGATTAATACCATAGATCTAATAGCTGGTTTAATTAATCCATAGCTCTGACTAACTAATAGCCAGTTATTAAGCCGTCACTCTATTTGCCAAATTGCCGGATCTGTAGTACCGTAGCTAAGATAATATAAAACGGTTATATTAGAAAAGATCGTTAAATGCTAAGCTAATGTGAAATGGACGGCTAATATACCGTAGCCTGAGTGAGGAAGTGAACTTCAGGAAAGGCTCAGGAGGTTGAAGTGAGAAGAACTATTCGCCTTAAGAGCTGGAGCTCCCAACCAGGCAACAGATATATTTGTAAGTTGGTCCCCACTGCTGACTTCCCTTTCCAGGGTAGCTGTTCTACCCTCTCTACTAGGTGCGACTCTGTCGGGTGGCATCTTGTTCATTTAGAATAAACTAAAATGGCGTTTCGATCCACTAAGATACATCATGAATAGATACGAATAAATAGGTTTTTTGTGCTAATAATCAGTATCGGTGAAACCCGTGTTGAGGTGGTTTTCAGGTAATACTAATTTTAATAATTAAAAACGTATCAATAGAGAATATTTAACATAGATAAATAGATAAGATAAATATATAAATCCGTGAAAACATATTGACCTATCCAAAATTCCTTAGCCCACTTCTAAATAAATCTTGAAACTAGATCGAATTTTTCCACGTTTTGATCCTTGAGATTGTATCCGAGCCCAAGTATTTCCTACTACTTTTTTAATTTCTTTGTCGATGTCCCATGTGAAATTACGTCAAAGGCCGTAGATAGACCATAAAAAGTAGCTATGGTGAACTGCGTGTTATCATTATTAGTTACCTACATTTTAGTCAACATGCGAAAAGTGCTGTCAAGAAAATTTACCTTGAAACCCCATCTAGAACTTAAAAAATTAGCTCACTCTTTCCCAAGAATTCCTCCTCTTTTTCTTTCAAGATTAAGTACGGTTCGGAAAAATCTTACTGGAGTAAGATCAAACGATACATGTTTGAGCCTGGCTTATCCCCTTTTTCCGAGTTGGGATTTCGCTATCTCAAATTATTTGAAAGGGCAGGGTACTACTTCTTCTTTACTTTTTCTCCACTAATTTCCATTTTACAGCGAGTTGTGATTAGTTGACTATTATATTCAGCTATTACGTCTTTGAATACTGCATATAGTTGTCTAGATTTTCTGTGTGGATCATCTTATTGTGGAATTCGGAAGAAGAAAAACAGACAGCTTTCAATTTTTTGCGAGCGCTTTTGTGAGACACTATGCCTCCTTCCTCAGGCTCTGTAATTCATTTCCACAGAATGAAATACGCTATGATACAACATGACTTCTGAAAAAATCCTCCACAAACAACCCCCCAGTCACTTTGTTCTCCAAACAATCAGTATTAAGGGAAATAATCTGCTTATCAATAAAATCTTACAAATCTGTCTGTATATATTTCTTGTATTCTATATCTTGTAAATCTATTATTATATATTTTTATTTGTTATTATGTATATTTGTTGGAAGTTAGTTCGAAATTTGTTAGATTTGTAAGATTTTATTGATGGGCAGATTATTTGTCTACTAATGCTGATTGTTTGGAGAATAAAGTGACTGGGGGGTGGTTTGTAGTGGAGGATTTTTTCATAAGTCATGTTCTACCATAGCGTATTTCATACTGTGGAAATAAAATACAGAGCCTGAAGAAGGGGGAATAGTATCTCCCGAAAGCGCTCGCAAAAAACTGAAAGCAGCCTGTGTTTCTTCTTCCAAATTCCAGAATACTGCATATAGTGCCACTATAGTCCGATACTCAAGAGATAGGACAGAATTCGTTATAGGTACCATTTTCAAGATTCCCTTTAGAACGGGGCTACAAAAGCGATTATTTATTTGAGGGAAAGAGCGATTGTGCGTTCTGTTAACTTGATTTGTATTGTGATTTATGCTTTGTTGAATGATGGGCTCCTCAGAACCATAAGATGAGCAACAGACTCCACACACACTAGGAGTCCTTATTATTAGCAAGTTCTTGGAGATCTATAACCATCTTCGGTCAAACTTCATGACTAGTTTTATTTATTTTCTTTTTAAATTTGAAACTCTATTTAAATTTCATAAAAATCCAATTTCTCAAGATCTGCCAACACAAGTTCACTAGAAAATTGGGAGGGAAGTTACTTTTGGTATCAAAATTATGGTATTACACTTCGTTTTCGTACCGTATTGTTCAGATGAGCATGGTTTTTGTACGCATTGCTACTAGATAAGCTTCGGTGATTGTTTTCGTTGTCGAAGTAAAAAACACCGATAACAGTAAGCTAATTTCAATTAAATATCCTGGAATTGTGCTGGTTAGATTCTAGAAGATTCATTGATTTCCAATGATTCTCAAGTTGTATTGCCGTCATACCACTTGTTTGAGGTACTGCTATAAGATTTCACCAATTTGTCTTATACTCATTCCCTATTTATAAGTTACAATGATTGTGGAAGTTCGGTATATTGCCCACACAATTTTTATTGATTCAATGATTTTTAGGGATTGCGGTACCTGGATTTGGCAGACAACAGGCTCACGGAGCTAGGGAGCTCCCTCAGCGGACTTCCTTGTCTCACCAAACTCAGCGTTTCTTACAATCGTATCCGTTTCGACCCAAACGACTGGCGAGGACAGGAAAGGTCCCTGAGACACCTCGACCTCTCCAATACGTCTCTCAGCTACGTAAGTACTCGAACTGGACCTATAATTTTAGAATAGCCCATTAGTAACTGAATTGGTATATGCAATTGCCTGAGCATTTCTCCTAGTAGAATAATTGGTTTTGTAGGGTTCCTTAGCTACAATGTTTATTCAAATAGTGCAAACGCTCATATTTTTAAGGTCCCACATGTACAATAGTATTTATATAATAGTACTTATTTTTAGCATCTTGCGGAGTTCTTCTGTCGAGAATATTGAATAGTTCAACTAGAGGGCAATATAGAGTCAAAACATCTCTTAAATTATCCCTCCCTCCCCTTATTATGCCCCACAGAGTTTGATGAACTTAAGTCGGGACACCCTGTACAATCCTATGTCGGTAGACTTTTTAAAGCATTCTTAAAAAAAAATTAAATAAATAAATAAAAGCCTTTTTATTTTAGAACGGTTGAGAACGGCTGCTAGTCACTCAAAATAAAGTGGTTGCAAAAATCGTCATTACTTATCAGCAGTGTGATCTGATTTCGTGATTTCGTAACATCAAACTTTTATGCTATTTATCCTGCAAAGCTGAAATTCTGAACGGAGCCTCAGTGAGCCAAGTAGGATAGGAATTTTAGTTTGCCGAACCACCCCAATCAGCTGAGTGAACTCTTAACGCTAATTTCTTTGCTATTTATTCTACGATGCTGAAATTTGAAACAATAATTGAGGAAAAATAATAAGGAATAGTAATAAATTAGGTTACAATAATTATATCTGTAGAATTATTTTAATAATAGTAGCACTGCTCCGTTCAAGCGTTGGGTGTCCCCTCGAAATTCCTATTTTGTCATTCCTTGTGAAACACTAATCTACTTGAAAGAAAAAGCGCTTAACATGTGGTTCACTACGCGTGAGTACTGATCTATATTTTCTTAGTGTTTAAGTGTTTAATAGGTAATTATAAACTGTAAAATAATGAAATAGCCACTAGGGCTGATTGACCATTTACCCGGCTATTTCCCTCAGTATAGCTATCTTGTATTGTTTGGACGTTACTTAAAAATCACTTCACCTTGTCCCTCCAGCCTAAAGAGGCCGAATTGAATAATCTAATGAAATATATTCGTGAATTCCGTATAATACTTGCATTGATTTTCGACTCTCGTCCACACACGAAACTCACTTATACCTCCTTTTCCCATTTCACGCATCTACTGGTTTCATTTAGCTAAAGCCAAAAGTTCTTTTCGCTTCAATAATATCAAAAGAAAGAAAGTGAAAAAAAAGTAAGCTTTGCCTCTGGAGTGGAATGAACATATTTGCGAGCTTCCGTTATTTTTCCATTCCACGAATCCGAGAAAAAAGAGCGAGTAAAATGGTAAAGGACTTGAAAGTGGGTGTATGACTATCAGGGGTGAATTAGGAATTCCCTTTGAAAAGTAAATTTGGAAAGGTCTCGAGTACCTACTTGGTTTGCTCTCATCTACTCCGACTTACGCGGTGCATGAGTTGGTAAGTAATCATGATATTATTCAATGATGAAAAACGCTGCAAATTATTACTTAATGGTTTATTATTTCAGTGATTAATAATGATCTTTATAGTCGATTCCTTTAGGTTCTGAAAATATCTTCAAAATCTGACCAATATGGAGCTAGTGATATGTGTTCCACGAATTTCATTGCTTGGTGTCTTGCGTGTACTGGATTTATGCATCAGATTCATAAATATAGCACCATCAGGAAATGTCATCAATATAAAAAGACTATTGAAGAAGACTTGCACTCGGAATGTCCTACGTGGATACGCGTGTACAGAGGCTATTGAATTAGATACAATGACATTCAGTGGGAGAACGAGAACAATCATCTATCAGTTTCAGCGTTCCCAAATCAATACTTCACTCTGCGCATGAGGAAACGTAGATTCCATCGAGCATTATTTTCTCTCGCCCTAGTCCTGCACTCTCGCAAAAATTGGGGGGATAGTTGGGAGAAAACGATTTGATCAAACCATCATGTTGGTAATTTCAACATGATTGTATCATTAGTAACTTCTGCGCATGCGCAAAATAATATCTTTGTAACAAGCCTAATTTTTACAGTCTTCATCCAATTTTGATGAAATATTCAGGGTATATGCGAATCAGGCAGTAGATAGTCCCCTATCAGTTTCATATTTCCCAAATTAATACTTCATTCTGCGCATGGGCAAACGTAAAATCCTTCAACATCATTTTCTCACGCCCTAGTCGTCCGATATCACTCAAACTCGGAGGATAGTAGGAAGAAGACGATTTGACCAATCCATTTAAATTTCAACACGACTGTGCCAATAGTACTTGCTGCGCAGGGGCGAATATATAATCCTCGTATTGAAGTGTATTTACACAGTTTTCATCCGATATTGATGACAACTTTGGGGAATGTATGGGTTAGGCAGTATAAATATGGTCCCCTATCAATTTCATGGTTGCCAAATCATTGCTTCGTTAAGTACATGCGTTATCGTAAATTACTTCAAGCATTATTTTCTCGTTTACTAATTAACTGATTTTAGCTTTTACGCTGCAACTTGATTCACTATTTTCCGAAATGGAACTTTTTTAAGATACCTAATTTAAAACATTTCAATTGCCTATAAATTGTTAGGGATACGAGGGAGCTTTGTGCCATGTACGCAGTCGTTTTTTTCCCCACTTTGGTTTTAACGTCATCTAACGCAGAATGAAACCCTGAGAAAATCCCGAATACTACCCGGGTCGTTCCGAAAATAGTGATTTTCATTATTTTACACATAAAAACACCAACAGTGCCCTTAAGTTGAATATATCTATGTCGGAGAGAGATGACCTTAATGCTGGTATGAGTAGACTGGGGCGAATTGGAATTAACTTGGATTAGTTCATTTTTATTTATTTTTTAGTTCATTATTATTTATCATTTTCGCATTCAAATTATCTATGGTTCCACACTGTTTTCCATACAATCTACAATGATTGCCATTGTAGGTACTAAAAAATAAACGAGGAACCTGATCTACTACAACCACTTCATATTCATTATTATTATATTTCAAATAGACAATGAGTTTGTGCTTGAGCTTTAACCTACCAATTTATAATCTGGATCAAATGTCATAGAGAACTAATTAAATCAACATCCCTAATATCAGCTTTAGAAATATTCACCAATGAACTCCTGAGTATGTACCTACGATTATAGCTGGGGCTGATTGCCAATAACATGAAATCATAGTATATTTATGATTTTAGAGCACGTGATTAATTTAATTAGTACGTCAATGTTACCTTTTTCATCATTGAAAAATTAATACCCTTCTACGCCACTCTCTAGAATAGGTCAACGTTACGGGGGTTTATATTTTTCGTAATAAGTACCAACCTTCTACTTCTCCCCTTTTTGTCGAATAAATCCGATCAGCGCTTCAATATTATCAAGAGCGCCGTGAAAGCTTTCATGGAACATTACAGAAGAAACTCAGTTCAAATCAGATCATTAAAAGAGGTAGAAAGCTAAGCGCCCTACGAATTAGTTCTTGGCACCCTTTATTCCTTTCCTCCTCATTTTAGCGCTATTGAAAACGTGTAGGGAGTCCCGGGATTCCATTAAGATGCTGTATCGACGGAAATCCCCTCCATTCAGTATCGGATCATCCAGTACAGATGTCTGAAGACCAAAGGTCCAAGTATACAAAGGTTTTGAAACTTTAAAAACCTCAGTGGTAAAAACAATTTTTCGGAATGACCACAGCCAACGGGCTTATCCATGTAAGAATGGGGAGTACATAATAACTTCCCAATGTCAAATTTCCTTCTGTTTCGGCTCCAATCCATATGTAGCTCATTGGTTTCCTATTTTTAACGGAGTTACAGTAAATTTGAGATTAGAAGTGGATTGTAGAAACTCATACTGGAACACTCATAAGAGGAATTTAACGTTATCAGGATCAAACAAACTAATGAAGGGTAACGATTAAACAAATGTTACAGTCTTGAAAACTTTGGTCCAGTTATAAAACATATTCATGTTAATAACAGATAATGTAATTCACTATGCTAGTTTGATGGGCTGGGAAATATCTCATGTTAATCAAATGTAAGTAACGTTGTTAAAAACAAATTTTTTTAATGTTCTAGTTCATTATTGATAATCTTCTTTTGTCTGAAATTCTGATAAAAAATCTTGCATACGAGTCTGCAAGACATGGAGACATTTAAGCCCCCCCCCCCCCCCCCCGCACCCTTTTCCCGTTGAGAGAATTTTTCTTTCTATTCAGCACGGAATTTTAAAAAATTCTATTATATTAATTATAACATCCTTTTGAAAACAAAAAAAACAAACAAAATCAACAACAATTAACATACTATTTTATTTATAAAATTAATATAATTTTTATAAACTACAAATCATCATCTTTGGTAATAAAACTCATTCCCAATAAGTCTCCTAATCAAATTTCAACTTCCTTGGATGAACAGAACTGATTTTAGCTCACTCAGCTGATTTAGAGAGAGCCCATCATTTCAATCGTCTCTTAATAGAGAGTCCCGTAAAACACAATACGTCTTGCGGTATTGACAATCAGGTGCCGTAACTCTGACGCAATGAGTTACGGTGACGCATCCTTCCGTACAGATACGGTAACATCGCAATCCGGAAAAAACGTAATCGTCTGAAATAACCTTCTTCCATGGACTCAAATAACCTCCTAGGGATAATTTCCTCCTTCCATGGATTTAGCGTTACAACTATATCCGTTAAGGACTTCACGTGACTTTAAGGTGCATTAAATGTTTCTCGTTACCGCACACCATTTTGAGACCGACGGATCTCTAGGAACTCTCTACTGTCCCAGAGAGTCTCCCTATCAAATTTCAACTTCCCAAGGTGAACAGGAGAGAATTTAGCTCACTCAGCTGATCAGAAAAGAGCCCGTCATTTCAATCGTCTCTTAATGTCCCAGAGAGTCTGCCCATCAAATTTCAACTTCCTAAGGTGAACACGAGAAAATTTAGCTCACTCAGTTGATCAGAAAAGAGCCAGTCATTTCAACAGTCTCTTAATGTCTCAGAGAGTCTCCCTATCAAATTTCAACTTCCCAAGGCGAGCTGGAGAGAATTTAGCTCACTCAGCTGATCTGGAAAGAGCATTTCAATCGTCTCTTAATGTCCCAGAGAGACTCCCCATCAAATTTCAACTTCCAAGTTTCTTTCCAGTCTAATAGTGGTTGCAATCATGTTTACAAAATTAACCGAAAAGGATCACCTGTATGTAAACAATTTATTATTCAGACAATCACGCTCATACCTCAGATTGTTGGCCACGCAGTGCGCAGTAGTTAACTTAATACGGTTAGGTAAATCGAGAGCTTTCCAACGACTTTTTTTACGATGATAAATGCCTAAGATACAGTTCCGTATCAATGATTGGTTGTAAGCAATAATCATCAAAAAATCAAAACCAACGCTTTTCGGTAAAGTAACGAAGCACTTTTCGATTCTATGTGCCAAAGTAAAGACATGTAGCTGACAAGTACCTAGCTAGAGCTAAATCCGTGATCCGTTGAATACTTTTTCAAATTTAATTTTTGTGTCAACCAATATTACCTACTTCAGCCTCAACCGGAACCAATCCTTTCTATGTTATGACTTTTATTTCCACTTCCATGACCGTTTCCTGTGTCTTAACACCGTAGAGCATACTTAAGCCCTGATGATGGTCTTATATAAGCCGAAAGCTTGGTAATAAGGACTATTGTTCGGTTGGCCCTTATCCCAATAACGTAAAATCACACATATTGTGGGGCAATCATCACTTCTCTTCTAATAAGAGGGTTGGCAAATTAATAATAGCACTGTCATATTACAGAGAATATCTCTAAATGAAACGTATCTCAATCCTAATTACTACTCACTTTTGTTTGTTTTGATGCAAAAAAATTAATAGATCATATCAAGGGCCTTAACCCGAATTACCATGAAAATATAAAATTTGGACCGTTAATTCCAAAATTATGTGGGTTCTCTGATCATAAACGTTCATGCATGCGTACCTTCACTTCTCTAGTGGTTCGGATAAACAACAAACTAAAGGGGCCGACCCGAACCTTACCCCAGAAAAACATGAAAATTCGAGCTATACTGGACCACGGGGCCATAAGATAATTGGGTTCGCGAATTAGTAGGTAGTGAATTTTTTGTTCTTTACAAGGCCACGGGAATAATTTAGACATTTTCTTTTTTTTTTTTTTTTTCTTTTTTTTGGTTCTTTCATTAATTTTGTTGACGCGGTTGAGGGTTCTAATTTATCTTGCAGATTAGATACTATCCTGACTAGAGCTCAAGCTTGCAAATTGGAGTACGTACACAGTTCCAACACTTTTTTTTTCTCAAATTTTATAGTAGGTACTGAGTAGTTATTTTTATTATTTTTTATTAATTATTTTGATTTGAGTCGGTACTTGAAATTTTGATTTCGCAGCCAAGCAATTCTAACCCTTTTCGACATGGCTTGCATATGCATACCAAGTTTTTCGCGATTGGAGGCTATTACTTAGATGGAGAACAGACATTTTTTTTTTTTTTTTTTTTCTTCTCGATTTATTTTCGAATCTAACGTATCGTGAAAAAAACGTCATTGGAGGAACACAAAGGTTGGTTATTAACTGTAAAATTAACTAAAATCGGATGTTTGAAGTAATTTATTGAAACATTAAATTAAGAAATAACAAAAACACAAACAAAATTATTTGTTTTTAAGCATCCAAAAGTGAACCCTCAATCCTGATAGTTATGTCAATAGTGACAAATATTTTCGAGCTACTATTTCATACAGTAATACACTACGAAGCTGAAGGAACTTTTGGACCCAAGTAAAGTCAAACTGGAAGTTCCAACGCTTGAC
This sequence comes from Adelphocoris suturalis, assembly GCA_030762985.1. Taxonomy (NCBI): domain Eukaryota; kingdom Metazoa; phylum Arthropoda; class Insecta; order Hemiptera; family Miridae; genus Adelphocoris; species Adelphocoris suturalis. Next base: position 47,873,916 of record CM061044.1, read on the forward strand.
CACCAAGCCAAATTAACTAAATGAAATCCCCGGCTGGGGGATCAGTTGACATTACCGCACGCGCTCACCCCCATCTATTCGATTACGATGAAGTTTCCACTGAATATATCTTTGAAGATTATTGATGACCTCATAAGGGTCTCATTGCATTTTGTATCCTTGTTCAAGCCAAAAATCTTATGGGAATGAAAAATTATAGCCATGATTTCATTCAGTTTCGATTTAAGTACTTAGGTGTCAGTAATTTGTGAATTAGGCTTTATAATAACTTGGAATGCATGAAATCCATTTATTTAATAACGTATCCAAACGCATACAAAACTCGATGGTTTTTAACCGTAACTAAGAACAACTCAACATTTGCTTATATTGTAGTAACCCTACATGTTTCCCCCCTTCTTCTAGTCAATCCCTAATCTGCACTTCTCAACTGGTCTGCATGCTTCCTTTCTTTTCGTCCGTCCACTAGCACGTGGTAGGACAAATCTCCGGTCCGACGCGTGACCCGACCTCGTGAGAAGCCGGCTGTAGTCTTGTTCAGCACCCATACCTCTTGCCCCTCCTCGAATCCACAAAACTTCGTTCCCTGGTCACGGTTCGTCTTCTGCGTCATAAGAGCATCTTCCACGTTGCGCCCAACAGACGGCTTCAGAAGATCAAAAGGTGTTCGCATGCGACGCCGTAGAAGAAGCTCTGAAGGCGAACGTTTGGTGGTACTGTGCGGCGTCACTCTATAGCTTATCAGGAAGTTCCTCGCCCTCTCTTTGACCGAACCACCCCCTTGCTTAGATGCCTTTACCCGGCTCTTGAAAGTACGGACGGCCCGTTCTGCCAAACCGTTTGATCGTGGGTGATAAGGAGTTATTCGAATGTGCTTGATCAGCATTCCCTTGCAAAACTTCTTGAATTCCTCTGATGCAAACTGCGGTCCATTATCAGATACGATTGAAACAGGGTTCCCAAACCTTGAAAACATCTCTTTCAGTGCCTCCACTGTTGTACTGGACGTTGCTTTTTTCAACGGAACCGCCTCTAGCCATTTGGATGTCGAATCAACCACTATAAGCCAATAAAAGCCTTCAAATGGCCCAGCAAAATCTATATGAAGCCGTGTCCAAGGGACGTCGGGAACATTCCATGAGTATATGGGGGTCTCTTCCGGCTTCTGTCTCCCCTCCTGACAAGGGCTGCAACCCTTTGCGAACCTCTCAATCTCCCAATCGATGTGGGGCCACCAAACATGCATCCTTGCCATGTCCCGCATCGCTCAAACACCAGGATGCCCCAAGTGCAACATCTCCAGAAATCTGGCCTGGATCGTTTTGGGGGCCACGATTCTCCCGTTCCAAAGCACGATGCCTTCCTCAACTGAGAGTTCTTGCCTTTTCTCATAGTATGGGAACCATTTGCTGTCCAAATCCTTCTTCTCTGGCCAACCCCCGTCCATATACCTTATCACTTTTTGCAGATCCTCATCTTCCTTTATTGCCTGTTTTAGTTCTCCCCTTGTCACTGGGCACCCCTGCAGCCTGAGATGCAGTAAGTGAGTTCCGTAGGGCTTCCCACTTTTCTCAACACCTGAAGCCTCCATTTCTTCCACTGGGAGCCTTGACAAAGTGTCAGCCAGGCAATTGTCCTTTCCCTGAATGTGCTCCACTCTGAAGTCGTAACTTCTCAGAATCAATGCCCACCGGATAAGCCTGTTAGCTGCAATCTTGGGAATCTCCTTCTCTTCTGACAAAATTCGCATTAGTGGCTTATGGTCAGTCCTTAGAATAAACTCCCGTCCCCGGAGATACTGATCAAATTTTTTGACAGCAAACACTAGAGCCAATGCTTCCCGATCAATAGCCGAATACCTGGCTTCTGCAGCTGTCAGAACTCTGGACGCAAATGCCACTGGTTTTTCCTCGCCTCCAGGGAATCGATGCCAGAGGACGGCCCCCACCCCTCTTGCACTAGCATCTGCCGTTACCCCTAACGGCAAGTCCAACGAATAATGCACCAGCGCCTTAGCTTTCTGAATATCCTTCTTGACCCTCTGGAAAGCCTGTTCTGTCATTTCTGTCCACTTCCACTTAGCCCCTTTCCGAGTCAACTCATGGAGAGGTGCACACACCCCCTGCAAATTTTCGATGAACCTGGCATAAAAATTCACTGTGCCCAAAAACGACTTCAGTTCTTGAACATTTGTTGGCTGGGGCATTCGCGTTATTGCCTCTACGTGGTCCTCCACTGGCCTGATCCCATTCTCATCGAGTACATGCCCCAGATATCTGACATTTTTCTGTAGCCATTTACATTTGGTCTCCTGCGTCTTGATGCCTGCCTTGTCCAATCGTGCCAGTACCTGATCAATCGCTTCAAAATGCTCATCATATGTTCGCCCTCCTATAATGATGTCATCCAGGTACCATGCAACGTTTGGTACCCCTGTAAGTATTGCATCCATTGTTTTCTGGAACTTTTTTGGTGCGAAACTCACGCCAAATGGAAGCCTTTTGTACCGATAATATCCTTGGTGTGTAGCCAGCCCTAAACAGTTCCGTGAGTCTTCCTCGACCTCCAGCTGTAAATATGCATCTTTTAGGTCGATGACGGAGAAAACCTTGCTGCCTGTAAGTTTTGTCACGATCTCATCAAATGTAGGCATTGGGTGCTCCTCTCCTGTCACATGAGGGTTGATTGTTACCCGGAAATCACCACAGATTCTTATTGAGCCGTTAGACTTCACAGCAATAACCACTGGGGCTGCCCACTCTAATGGATTTGTGGTTGTGTCCACCGGTTCAATAATGCCTTGTTCCTCCAGCCTTGACAACTCTTTTTCCACCTGTGAACGCATCGCAAATGGAACTGGCCTTGGTCGAAATACCTTGGGCTCCACCCCCGGACGAATTCTAACTTGCACAGAATGCCCAATAATCTTACCAGTGCCCTCCTGAAACACAGCCTTATATTTTCCTTTTAGACGGTCCAATTGCTCCATCCTGCGTGTGCTGTCCTCCCCTGATTCTGTAACTGCACAAATCCGGGCCCCGTCCGGCATCGGAATTTTGAATTTGATTGCCCAGTCCAATCCAAATAATGGCACGTCGTCGGTATCTATCACGAAAAATTTCAAGTTTTGGGACTGCCCCCAAGCTGTGACATTCACCCTCGCTTTGCCTAACGGGTTGATGGGAATCCCCGTATATGCCATCAATCCACCAGTTGGCCGCAATTTGGGGGACCCAATCTTCTTCCAGAATCGCTTGCTGACCACTGTCTGTGCAGCCCCTGGATCGTACAGCATTTCGCAATTCATCCCATTGACGACCACTGGCACCATCACCCTGCTTCCTAAGGCTCTAATCTGGTTTGTGTCGCTTCCACTGCCCTCGCTGGCTGAACTTCCGTTGGATCCTTTCCGCACCTGCCTGGTGGACTGCCTGTTTCTTACTACCACCGCGTTTCCTTTTGAGACACACACGCGGGCAAAATGGTCTGGCTTGCCACATGCTGAGCACTCCGCTTTTTCTGCAGGGCACCTAGCCCCTCTTTCATGTTTTTCAAATCCACAGTACAAACATTCCTTCTTTGGGTCCAGCTTTCTTGGTTCCTTGGTCCCTGGTGAATTTTGTTTCCCTGTCGATCGCCTGGTCTCCTGTCTCGCCCCTCTAACCCGCCTAAGGTCTCCAGTAGGCTCCCTCCATGAAGGACCTGCCTCCAAACTTTTGAGTTTGGACCGCTGCTGAACAGCTTGTTCTAGTCCCAGAGCGGTTGCTTCAACTTCTTGAAATGTAGCACTGTTGTTGGGATGAAGTCGAATCAACTCCTCCTGCCACCTTGGTTCGTTTATGCCAATCACTAGCTGGTCCCGCAGCCTTTCTTCCAGGTTCCCCCCAAATTTACATGTCCCTGCCAATGTGCGTAGCGCACTGACATATTTAGCAACCATCTCGTGAGGCTCCCGAAGCCTGGTAGCAAATGCCCGTCTTTCTGCAAAGATACACGTTGCCCTAACGTAGAAACTATCCAATACTTGTCTTAGTTGTGTGTAGGATATGGTACTAACATCAACCGGCCGGAAATGATCGACCAAAATCTTGAAAGGTCCCGACCCGATGCATGACAGGAACAGGACACTCTGAACTTCACCCGGCAATGTCCTGCCTCTGGCAAATCGCTTTAATTCTACTTCAAATCGGCTAATGTAGTAAGCCCAACCTTCGTCCTCCTCATCGAACTCTGCAAACTTGAACGAGTGCATTATACGATCTAGGAATAACTGTTCCGCCTTACTTTCATCCTCGTCGGCTTCCTCATCTGCCTTTCCGGGGTCCGCTTGCTTTTTCCTCGTTTTTCTCGACATTGTCCGCAGCGCCACTTATAATAACTTGGAATGCATGAAATCCATTTATTTAATAACGTATCCAAACGCATACAAAACTCGATGGTTTATCACCGTAACTAAGAACAACTCAACATTTGCTTATATTGTAGTAACCCTACAGGCTTTATGGAGGATTAGAAATAAGAACCTATATTTACGAATGAAATTTCTATACGGTTCTTCTCGAATTGGTATTGGAATGGTTGACGGAAACTGACTTCTAAACGCTGACAGTTCTTTATGAACTATGTTGCCGTTGAATGTGCTCTATTAAACGCACTAGTACATAAATATGCTAACCAAATCACCAACATTTATAGCATCTACATAATATAAGCAAATACTTGATTGTACGCTGTGATTCTAATTCATTAGCTTCTAGCATATTATCATAGGAGTCTGTACTGTAGAAGGAGCAGACGATTCGTCAAACCACTACCACTAGTTTTTACATCAGAGTCGACCTTATGTGACTATTTTGTGTTTTAAAGCCTTCTGAACAAGTTTGGTAACGCTTAGGCTGAAGGTTTTGGTAAGAAAAAATGCTGCATGTACCAATTTTACTTCCGATATTTACTGTAGAAGCACACTCAAACTGATTCTGAATATTTACTGATGCACAACTGGCTGGGAACGGATCACCGAGATCCGAAACAGGTCCCAAAATGAAAATAATTGTGAAACGGTAAGATGAAGCCTATCCATTCATATCATGTAATCAGATCATTGACCCTCCTGATAGGTATGGAAATTAACTTGCAGCCTGCATATAGAATGAAGACGAATGTAACTCTTGAAAGCTTATAAAATTCATACGTGCCCAATTCCGGTAGAAGCACTTTTAGCCCTCGGAATGCCACTTGGTAGAGGTCCTTGTAAGATATTTTAGGTACAAACTGACGAGATTGTGAATTGATTTTCGTGAGGAGTAGAGATAATATGACTGGCACCTGCATTGAAAGGCAGCGTACTGCTTCTCGGATTTCCAAGATCATTTCTCATTCCTTCGACGATAGTTATAAGACATAAATGTTTACTAAATCGTAAATCTGCCGGTAGAAAGTGACTTCTATTAATTATCTTCCAGGTACCAGCACTACCACTTCCGTTCCTGTTGACTCTCAATCTATCCAACAATGGGATTGCCTACATCCCTCCGGACCTTCAAACGAACTTGACCAATTTGAAGATGCTCGACGTCTCGCACAACATCATACCCGAGCTGACACCGTTCTCTCAGCTCGTGTCACTCAATGCGGCTTTCAATCCCATCAATTCCATCACTAATTCCACGTTCATCAACTTCATTAACATGGCGGATCTGGATATCCGTCAACTCCCTTTATCAACATTTGACGTAAGTTGTGATTAAAACGGAGTAAATTATTCACGACTAAATTGAGAATTACCCATTAGCAAATTTTTGTAGAAAATGAAGCTATTGCAGTGGCTCCAAAAAATTTAAAATTGAAATGTTCGAAAATTTTCTTCAATGAAATCCGTTTTGAGGCATTCTGAAACGAATCCTAGAGTTTAACGCAAGAAAATTCGCTCAAACGATCAAACTGCATGATTGGAACTTTGCTTCCTCACTGCCTCCTGTAAGGAGGCTTTGTGTTCGCGTGAGAAGTCAATAACATTTTTTCTTCCGAAAACAAAATTCCCACTTGCTTTTTGCATTTCAGAGGTTTCTGATTAATTTCGGTTTCGTGTCTGACTGTATGCTTGTTGTAAATTTTTGTCACGCCCAATACTATGCCAAGTTTTGGTTCGATTTTGATGAAATTTTGAAGAATTGTGCGGGTTAGATCCAAGACAATCCCCTAAAACTTTTATTGCGTCAAAACAATATAGTAGTCTATGCGCTTGTCCAAACGTGAATTTGTTATTAACGTCGATGTCACGTCTAATCTATTGGTCCGATTTCGTAAAAACTCGGATATGTTTCAGAAAGATGCTCTATGAATTATATTGCGATTGATTGAATAATAACTATTGCGCAAAACGAGCGCAAGACGATTTGTACCTACCTTTGTTTCTTTCTCATTCCCGAACTCAGCATTAAATTTTTTATAATGACAGATGATTTTCATATTTATATGAAAATATTCAGATTCATTTATTAGAAAACAAACGTTAATTCTTTTAGAAATTTGGAATTTTCGAATTTTGTAAAAATTCGCCACTCTTAAAATTAATATCTGAGACCGTCAACTCTCACAAAAGTGTATCATTTGATACTCAATACAACGGTATTGTCAGCTTTACTTTTACCATAATATTTTTGGGAGAAAATCATGTTTTAGTCTTGAAAAACTTGCTTTTTCAATGAAATCGAGGGTTTTCTTGAAAAATGACTCTATGAACCAACGAGTTTGGGGTCGGTTACTACTTATTTTTTCACATTGAACCGGATGGCGGCACTTGCATGTCCTTCCGCACTGTTATAACCGAGTTTCACACCGAAACTTACAAATCATTAATTTGCCATGTAAAATTGTGTGTGTTCTAATGGGTAAAACATTTTTACATTTTTGAATCAAACAGAAGAAATAAAAAGAAAGAGAAGACGAGAGGAATATGAACAACATTGATGCAAAATGGTAGAAAATTAATTTAAATAAAGCACATTCCAACATGAATTATTAAATACATTTTTGGTGTAAGTAGTTTATCTGCACATACCTACCAAATATTACTTATACCTAGCTTCATTTAACTAAATGTATCTTTTATCTTGTAGAACTGTAGGTCTTAATCTTGTATTTACCTACCGTATGCTCACTATACAAGAGGAGGCCCTAAAGGCGAAATCGTTTGGACATATTATAATAAGAGAAAATATCTTAACACCTAATTCCTCTCGCCCTCACACATTCTCGATATTCAATCATGTTCCTCCTTTGACGCGATTCAAAATCTTTCAACGCCCATCCTTCGTAACTCCGAAGGTAATTTCTCTCCACTTCTTCGCACATTATAGACTCCCACGTCCATTTCGATTTAATCTAAGTGTGGGTTGACCAATTGCTCTTTAAACAACGATTTAATGACGTTAATAGCTAATTATACGTAAACATATTTGCGTCATTAATTTCAGGAAGACGCACTAGGTCAACTTCCACTAATGACATTGTCTGTCAGCAATTACAAGCAAGTGGAGCGTTTCAACGTCCCTCTGTTGATCAGAGAGAACTCTGCTCTGCGGCATTTGATATATGAGGTAAAACCAATGTCGATTAAGTGTAGTGTACTTACTGCTTTCAATCTCCGCTGGCTTTGATCATCGAAATCGCAGATCATCAATAAGAGTACATCACGATAATTAAATTTAAACATTGAACGTTATAGGGCACGAAGTAGCGGGACCACCAACTTAACGTTAATTTTCTCGATTAACTGATTAACGAAAACGTTTATGATTTTGATATCGTTCGTTGAAGGGTAAATAATCTCCGTGTGTTTAAAAATCCCAAGAAACAATAATGAGTAAAAGGTTGGTCGGACCGTCATGTATGGCCAATTAATTTTCAAAAATTCAACTCAATTCAAATAAAAAGCGTTCCCGCTTTTCATAAAGCTGACTTTGTGATGCTACCATTTCCCTCAAATTACAAGTTAAATAATTACTACAGTTTTTTACATTCCCCAGACATTTCTACCTCGAAAGACGTGTTGATATAATGAATTGAAGTTAGTAATTAAAAATCAGGAAGAACCGAGAAGCATTCAAACAACGCACTTGCCCTGTTTGGGGGCAAGTGCGTACGTATAGTGGGGCAAGTGCGTTTTAAACTTTCTTCCCGATAAATAATAAAAATAAAATTAACCAAAGTAGGTAGATTTTGGGTATAATTTTAAATGAAATGTTTATGAAAAATAAAACGCTGCAAAATAGATCATTTTTAGCAACTCAGTATGAATTTTTGAAGATTCCAGAGTTTTGCAGAATAAGATAGGACTTAAGGTTTGGGAGAAGCGTGTGGTTGTGAGTGGGGGTAGAGGAAGAGGTTCTAGATGAAAACTAGGCTTCAAAATCTTGATTTTTTTATTTTTCCTGGTAATTTGATGTGGTTGACGTGGTGAACGAAAAAGAGGGGCAAGAACGTTTTATTAATTTACCGTAGCAATTTTTTGTAGCCTTGAAGTTATCAAGTACGCAGTTCATACAGAGACAGAAGGTTGAAAGATAAGCAGTGGAATAAACAGGAAAAGAAGGGTTTTAGACAAGAAAACCATTGAAAACTGTACCTCCCTCAGATTCACACACTGATATCGGACGAAGAAATCTTTTTCTTTGGGTCCCACTATCATCATTGATGGATAGTTTATGAAATTTAGAGATTGGGTGGCTAATCAATAGATTCTCTATTAGCGCATGATTACTAATGGTCTCGCGCTTAGAAATCAGAAGGTGTTTTATAGGATTTCTAGCCCTACGTACGTTCAACGTTGCGGATGTGTTTGATGGTCTCGGTATGGTCTCGCGCTTAGAAATCAGAAGGTGTTTTATAGGGTTTCGATCGATTTGTTGGGATTATATTCATCAGTGACAAGCAAAATATCGAGATCTTCCGAGATCTCGATTTTAGAATGTTTAGCCTTTTAATACAACCCTTTAGGGTTGATAAAATTGATGTCGAGCTTTTAGGATCATCTAGACACCACACGTGATTTTTAACCCAAGTTTCATAAAGTTTGGTCTAGTAATTTTGGAGAAAAACTCTGAGCGGTGAACGGCAGGAGAACGGATTTTTTTAAATTCAATTTTTGGATTCTTCGCATCTTGAAACGTAGGTAAGCCAACAAATTTTCAGAGGGGGTTTCAAAAATTTTTTTCTTGGTAGTTTACAACGGTTCATTATTGAAAATAATAAACCAAAATTAAACCAATATTTGATTTATTATTCTTCAAATTGCCACAACTAATTCAGGTTGCTGGGTCACCTTCAATTGGAAACGAGTTGGTTGGAGAACTGCCTGGAAAAATACAACACCTAACTATCCTGGGTCGTGATTTGAAGACTGTTCCTGGTTCGCTGCTTCAAGTAAGAGCTGTAACGTAAATCAATCCTTGAACAGATTTTTTTTTTTTTTTTTGGCCTATCATGTTCATAAAACCTATTACAACTGCCCCAAAAAACAAGTCACCTATGATTATAGAATAAGGATTTTGTGTCTGAAACAAAATTAACATTGCAATTTATTTAATTTCAACATTCCTACCATGCCTTGGAGAAACTGAAACTTTCTCTGAAAGAAGAAATACTTGCGTTTGAATTCTTAAAATTATGTTGTTTCGAAAAGTTAATAAAGTGCTATATCTTTATAACTGCTTAACTTTCTAGCTGTGGTTAGAATAATAAATAATTTCAATTAAATATCATTTCGACATGTTTTCATACGGGTAAAAGTTCACTTAAATTATATGGGCCTAAATACCGTCGCCGTCTCGGCTGTTGTGTTAATTATTCGTTTCTACCACAATTAAGAATGTAGGTATTTTTTGTAAAATTAAATTTCATACAGAAATAATATTATACAATCAAACCTAGGTTACATAAATGTTGGCAATACCGTATTTCTAATATTAAATTGAAAACTAGGTCAGGGTAAAGTCGAGTTACATGTATCGTTTCGTCACTGTTTAGAGTATGTAGACTTTATATTGCCCTATCATATCATTATACATACATCTTCTATTCTTTGGCAAGCTCGACTTAAGGCTCTGAAAAGTATTCATCAGAAAGGTTTTACAACCTCCTAGTAGGCTTCCACAATTGGAGAACAAACTTATTGCCAATTATGATTGTTACAGGGGTTAAAACGTCCTGCGTTGATGCTGACCCTTCAGAATACGAGCATGGAAGCGATTGACTCTTCATTGTTCAGGTCCCCTCATCTCAGGAACTTGAGTTTGGAGCTGATTTCTGGGTCTCTAAAAACGCTCGCTAACCCCTCCAACGTTCCGAGGCCCAACGTGCCTCATTCCGTCTTCTTAATAGACTTGAGGCTGCAAAGCAAAGAACTCGTCTGCGATTGTAAACTTGGGTACGTAACCTCTATAGATTCTGGAATACCGTATAGAATCAGTGGTACACCGAGGCACCACACAGCACGGCGATGTAGGTACATCTTACGGAAGCGTGTCACTAATTAAACGTCAGCTAGATCTGATGAAAAACCCCTTCTCACTAGGGAAAAATACCTATTTAGATAAGAACGCGAGAAAAGTTATGGGTACTAAGTTTAGCGTAGTTTACCTGTTAGTTTTTGCAGTATGCGTAGTTTGTAGAAGCCATGAAACTTTGAACGATGTTTTCCATAGGTATACCTACCATGTATATCCTGAATCATAAGTAAAAATCGTTACGTTTCTAAAGTATTGAGAGACTTCTCAGTAGATCGTACGACAACACGATACTCTCGCTCGTCTGGTGCCTTAATAACTAGTGCGTGACTGTAATGAAAACAAGTACCTAACTTTTTTTAACGTTAGTATAAACTGGTTTTATGTAAATAGGTGGATAGAGTCTTGGGCGAGGAAGAAAAGGCAGCGAACTGGTTACTACGGCAACAGTGAGGACCTAAGAAGTTCTAGCTGCAAGAACAAGCAGAACAAAAGCCTATTGGACATTTTCAAGTCGGAGTTAGAATGCGGTTGGAGTGGAGGGGCCAGGTGTTCCAGTTTCATTGCGCTCATTACTTCTACATTTGTACTTTTGACGTTTTTGTTTTAAGAAAGTGTGATTCATATTCTTCGGAAAATATCAGATATCTGATCAGGTTCGATATCGTCCAATTCCGATGAATTGCGGTCTTGGAAGTCAATAAAATAGTACGAGTTGCTGGTTTCAAAGGGTCCAGTGACTATTAAAGATGCGGTCAAACGATACTGCCATCTGCCAAACTTTATAATTGCTCTATGTGAGGCGCTCCATGGGGAAGGGCTTGAACTATAGCTGTTGATATATTAGAAGCACATTTGAAAATTCCTTTAGGAAGAACGGACCTACATTGATGATCAACCTTGACCAAACTGCCATTATAGGTAGTAAATCAAATCTAGGTAACCCTTAGTGAAGCGAGACATCCATAATGATGAAGTACTTAAAGGACGATTTCAATATTTTCATTATTAAAGACAACTTTATTTTGGTGGTAACTAAAGTTGCTTAGCCATCGCTTCATTGCGAAAATTTGATACCAACACTTATATGCGTCTGGAGACCATCTTAATAGTTATTGTTAGATAATTGAAGGAGAAAAACTAGGTGAGTGCTAAAAGTTGGCAGTAGCCATCTTAAGGAATATAAATCTGCCTCCATCAGATCTATTTTCTTTACGTTTATAAATATCATCTATGAAATCACTTTTCCTACAGGTGACCTCAAATAATATCGTATTAGACAGCCTAAGTTAAAATTGGGGGGCTAGGAAACAGCCACAAACACCTACCACCTCGTAAATCAATAGTTTCCAACGATATTAGTCTTCCATGATGTGATCATTGGGTACAATATTCCTTAAGTTATTTGGGCTACTCCTTCGTCCCTCAAAATGGACAAAGATACTGCCCGTATGGTCAAATACTGTATTATTACTCTCACCCATTCGAAAACTTGAGAAAAGGAGTTTTTCAACTTATCTGACATTTCGGCCTTCCTCTTAACCACAATAAATTCCCTGTGGAGAACTTCCTCGTACACACACAGCCAACACATTCTACCTACAAACACCGGCTGGCTTCTTGAAATGTTCACTCTTTAGGAGCTTTTCTGAAACAGGTGGACAAGGTTCCTCAATCAGCCACTAGAGTGGCACCTCTCCTGTTCTCATCCCAGGAAAGTGACCTGTTACAGTCTGGTCAGGTCTCACACACAAGGGTGGGAGGTTGGGGCACACACAAGGGAAAAAACAGCCCCTCAGGTATTCAGCAGCCCTACCATGCTTTAAGAGCTCTTCTCGGGCAGTTTATCGAAGAGTGGAAAAGGTACGATGCGGTGTCAGCATTGATAGATCTTACGTCAAAAAATGACTACCTCTCGCAATTTCAGGGCCTAGGTTGGCTACGAGTTGTTAAGTTCCATCTCATATTCTTGAAAAACTAGTTCAGTGGCCACTCCAGATTATGCCAAGCTCGCCATTTTTGCACATTCATTAGCTGGTCATGCGCCCATGTTATGTGCTCTGTTACTCTGTGCCTAATCCCAATTCAGGTCACTGTATCCTCTGCACCCTTCTCAAGAACGAGGGAGGTTTCCTGGCCCACGGTAATACGTTAGTCACAATAATCTATTAGTATTATGAATCACCATCAGACCTTCCATCTTCATTTCTCATTGTAGAAACTTTGGAAAATGCAAGTAATCGGGGGAAAGTAGGGATACTGGTAGGTTACTCAACCACATTCCACAAACTTAGGTAGGAGATACATATGAATGAATAAGTCATACTTAGTACAAGTGATTAAGTTGTTTTATTTAAAAGTTGTTTATCAATTCATCTTTTCAGATCTTCACAGAACGGTTTTGTACGTAATTGATAAACTCTATACGTAAATATCACATTAACCATTGATTGTAATACATTTGATTTTCGCAAACGTGTGATGATGTCCTCTTCCCCATGGAGCGAAACATTGTGCCTAGGTGTGAGAAACACAGCGATGAGGTTTGCATTTAGGTACCCGTTGTTTGATATGTATAAAAGGAAAAAATTAAATGTCAATGATATTACAATTTTCTATAAAGGCGGATTTCGTTGAAAGTTTCCTGCTACCAATGTGAGGTTCTCTTTAATTTAAAGATTGTTTCACGGATTTAATTATTGTGCATTCGCCTTATTTCTTAAAAGAATACAATCATCGATGAACTTGAAGGCACAGCAAGAGATGTTGTAGGCTATTTCAAATGAGCTTGTTGATGTAAACATGGCTTTAACAACAATAAATGAATGATTCAAATATGAACACATGGATTTGATAATTTTATTAATAATTTTTTTAGATGCCCTTGAAACATCAACTTTAGTAACATACACACAAATTTATCCATAATAGTTATCCATGCAAAGGCAATAGAAACGCGGAAAATAAGTTATTATTTCTTTTGGTAAAATATAAAATTCACGGATTATTTCTTGTCGACCAGGACCCTCCCGTTTCGAGGTACTCCAGACTTTTTTCCCTATATTATATTGAATGTTATGTAATACGTTTAAAGTCACTTTTTAATACCCTCTATAAAGTAACTAAAACCACAACAAGAGCAGTAACACATAACTTGCCGAACCACTTACTTTTCTGTTCAACCTTTCTCTTAGGACAGGTTGTTTCCCCAAGTGTTGGAAGTCCTCGTTTGTCACTCCCGTTCACAAGAGTGGTGATAAGGGCCTCATTGTGCACTATCGTCCAGTTTGCTCTCTATCTACGACACCTAAGCTCCTTGAGAAGCTGGTCATAAAGCAGCTCCAGGTCATATTCAAGCCTTTCATTGTGGTTGAGCAGCATGGCTTTATTAGTGGACGCTCAACAGTGACAAATCTACTCTTATTCCAAGAATATGTTATGGAGGGTTTTCGCAGTGGCTGCCAAACAGACCTGGTACAAACAGATTTCTCCAAAGCCTTTGATAAGGTTTCACACACTCATCTAGTGAGCCTGCTTGGCTCCTTGGGGGTTTTTGGACCACTGCTTGATTGGTTGGCATCATATCTTTGTGATAGATGGCTGAGGGTGCGGGTTCGAGGTGCACTGTCTTCTCCATTTCATGCTTCCTCAGGAGTTCCGCAGGGCATCTTGGACCCTGGTTTTTCTTGCTGGCTATCAACAGTGTTATTGCCTACTTGGGTCCTGCCGTGCGTTGCCTGCTTTTTGCTGATGATCTGAAGATTTTCCGATACGTCACCTCGGTTGAAGACCGTGACATCGTTCAGCGGGCCATCACTGAACTGGAGAGATGGTGTGTGGTGAACTGCCTTTTTCTGAACCCATCGAAATGATCTGTCATCTCATTTCATCGCTCAGTGGCGCCCCTTCAGTTTGTGTACACCCTTGGAAATGCACCCCTGGCTAGAAGGGATGAAGCTTTGGATTTGGGAGTTAGGTGCGACGGTCAGCTCACTTTCTCACGGCATGACTTCATGAAATTTCACGAATAATTCAAATGTTCAAAAAAAATTAGGTTCCATTTAAAATTACAAAGTTGGTGCGCGTTGTGTAGTTACGTGCTCAAAAGTCATATTTATCCCAAATACGGAGAAAAAAAACTGTAATCATTTGAATTTTTCATCTAACCCATGAATTAAGAAAGTCAAGGGGTTCTTCTTTATCCGCGACAGCCTGTCAGTAAGTACGTAAATCCAAATAAAACGAAAAAACTGCCTTTATATCTCAATTGTTTTTGAGAATCATTTTTGTTTTTAAATGTTTTGACCCTTAAATTTTTGCCTTTAGAGTTGATCAACGTAATACCGAGGATTCAGGTCCAACTAGGTCCCGTATGAGATTGTGGACCCAAGTTCAATTTTTGGCCTAGTAGTTGAACGCATTTTCTTCTTTTTTCTCTATCTCTCTTTTTGACATTTTAAGTAGGTATGTCTTTACTATGGCACATAACTCGAAAAGTGTGACGAAGAAAGCGTTATGAAAAATTTCTGATGATTTCCGCTTACAACTGAGTCGTTGCTAGGGAAATGGTACTTCGTCGTTTTTCATCCCACAAAATTCGTTGACCATTCGTTCGAAAGCTCTCGATTTATCCAACCATATTATGTTAACTACTGCAAAGTGCGTGGCCAACAAGCTGAGTTATGAGCATGGTTATATGAATAATTGTTTACACAGGTGATCATTCTCAAAAATTAATACTGTGAGCATGATTGCAACCGCTTGTTAATTTCTGATGATTTCATTGAGCTGGTGTTTCGATGATTTGATTCATAGCAGGTGATCCGAATATTGCGAGAACGGTTTGATTTGTGAAGCGGTGGTTGAATCATTTCAATAGGTAATTTCTATGCTTTACACTCTAGGAAGCTGTAATTTCGTATGTAGCCTCTTTAGGACATTTACTTGACGATGCCCAGGGTCTGGGTCAGCTGAGTGGCTCTTAAAGCTTGCGTACGAGTCTGCAACTAAAGACTTAAAATGTCCCAATGTGTTGCAGACTCGTGTGCAAGCGTTTTTGATGATTATCGAATATATCCTTATCGTCTTTGATCGATCCTTTAAATGGTTACAATGATTTTCACGTACAACCAAGTCGTTGCCAGGAAGAAATAACTCCAGTTATTTAGGACATTTTGAAATATTTAAAAAAAAAAATTTTTACTTCCAGCGCTCCCCAAGAGGCTGCGTACCTAGTTTTAAGGCTCTAGGATGTACATGAGAGAAGTTATCTTTATCGCTCGCACGACTAATCTGACTTCCTCGTAATCACTCGAGATGGTTCCACTATGGAAGTGTAGTCAAAACTTGACAACCACTGAGGAAATACGGAAGTGCAGGCAAAAATAGTCTTAAACATGTGTAAAATTATAAGCATTTGTTTTTTTCCGCAAAATATTATTTACTAAGAGACAAATTATCATAAATTTAAATGTCATAAATCTGTGTAACCAACAAATTTAACCCGATATCAATAAAATGTGTTAGTCAATCGCCGAGAAATATGGGCTAAAATACTGGAAAAATTAAAGTTTAAATTGATCTGCTGCAAGGGGGGACCAGAGTGCAGAGATCCTCGGGGTGAACCTCATTTTACCTTCCAAGCCTCGTGTCGCCTCGAGTCCTTTGATTCACGCTTACATAATATGCTGCAGAAGAACTTACCCTGCCTTCGGATTGCTGAACATTTATGTAGTTCTATGTAGTTTATGTAGTTGTTTATGTAGTTCGTTTGTCTACATGCAATGTGGACAAACTTACGATTCCCTTCACCTCGTTATATTACGTATGGTTCCTACACCTCAATAGATGAACTTATTGTTCCTATCTTCAGAATAGACGGACGTGTAGTTCTACACGATCCCTAAATGGAGGTAAATATACAGCTAGTATCCCTCTTCCTAAACAGACATCCCCATATACGCAGGAACATGTCAAACTTCCCAAGTTACCCCTGGCCAGATGTCACTCAATAGTTCTCACATCACATGACGCCGAGTAGTATCATATTGAATTGAACAGGGACACCCAAAATTCAATATACTAGCTTCGTCCCGTGAGCGACATTTATTAATGATTATAGGTATCTGCAATGAACATACACAGTTAAATGGTTTGTTAAAATAATTATATTTCAAAACTTGAATAGAATTAAAGTTTTATCACCAGCATATCGTTACCATTTATAAAATGGGTACAATTGGCATAGTGACAGTGTTGATTAACAATATGGTTGATGTCAAATGTCCCTCCCATTCAAGTGTCATGTATTTCACTGAGTTCATAGATGTGTTCTAGAATCAGGTCATTGTGCATCGTGGACGCCACAAAATCGAGGTGGTTGTAGTTCGGAATACGAATAATTCTCTTGAACCTCAAATAGTCCATTAATCTTACCAGATCTATGGGAGTCACGTAATCATCTTTCTGACCCCACACCAGAGAAACATGCGTTTTAATCTTGCGCAAATTGTACGGCGGCGGGTACGGCTTACCATAGATCTGCATGTTTTTGACGGTGCCGTGATCTATCTGACTGAAATAGTATTTTCCGCTGAGGCTTTGCGAGAAATGGTCTAGTTCCTGCCAACAGACGCCGTTACGTAGGCGAAATAGAAAACAGTATTCGAACGAGTTACTAACGACGTTTGGACATGGATACGTTGCCAATCGATTTAGGATGCTGTGCCCAACGATATAGTTGCCGATTAAAGTCCAGATGGGAGATGTTAGGTCTGCGACTGGCCTAAGGAACCTCGGGAAGAAGGATCCAAGTCTGTAGATTCCAAAAAATTCGAAGAAACGTCTCGGCGTGCCCAGCAGCAACGCGATGTTATACATAAGCGGGAACCGTCGTTGAGAGTGCGCCACGCACCACACGGGAGCTAGAGCGAACATGACGGAAATCTTGGCGTTCATTTCAGGCAGGAGTGTCGCCATGGCGAAGAACTGTGCGTTGCCCTGCGAGTGACCTATGTAAACTATTTTCTGGCGGTTAGTCTTCTCCAGAATGTAGTTGATGACAGCTGGAAGGTCGTATAGGCCGAGTTCATGGTAGCTGTAGCTGTGGTAGGTCTTGTGGGTTCGCGGTAGAGAGATGTGCTCTCTGGAGTAAAAGTTGCCTCGGTTGTTGCCCAACCAGACGTCCCATCCATTCTCTACCAGCTGGAAGGCAATGCTTCTGTCTACCGCAACCCAGTCCGACTAAAAATTGTGATTGGTTGGTACTAAGGACTCAGATTATAAAAGTGCGCTTTAATGAATAATATCACATCACATCATTTGAGTAGAAGCTACTGCCACACCTAATGCAATAAAATGTAGATACGGCGATTCTCAGTAAAAATTAGCCCCCCCCCCCCCCCCCTTCTTCCTATAAAATATTTATAAAACTTAAGGAGTGGAAATTATAAGGAAGCTGCATGGAGTGGATATGGAGTGGAAATTATAAGGAAGCTGCATGACCTTATGAGCAAATTTTCATTTTTGTATTTTTTATTTAATAAATTACTTTTATTTTTTTAATTAGTGATCTCTACATGCAAAAAAAATAAGTAAATACATGAATAAATAAGCTAAATATATATATATATATATTTAATATATATTTGAATAAATAAATAAATATATATATATATATATATATATATATAACTGCAAATTATTACACAGTGGCTTATTATTTCTGTGTTATATAACCCCTCTATGCAGATTATTGGTCTATAATTACCAAACCCCGTATGTAATGCATGATCAGAACATGGCGCATCGTGCCTCTGAAAAGGGTTCACACTTTTACAGTTCCAAGACCCCGCAATTTCATGCTTCACAGTTAAGATATTTGAGAAAAACGGGAAAATGATGCTTAAAGTAATTTACGTTAGCGCATGCGCAGAATGGAGTAACGATTTGAGAAAAATGAAATTGGTAGGGTACAATCTACAGCCTAACCCACAAATTACCAGAAAATTTAATCAAAATCTGATGAAAACTAGACCTTGTTTGGGCGTGCGCAGAAGCTAATATAATGATGCGATCAAATTGAAAACATGGAATAATTAATAACTATAATAAATAAATAATAAATAATTAATAACTATTGTCCCCCAACTATGCACCGAATTTGGGCGGGATTGGACGACTAGAGCGTAAATAAAAAATGCTCGAAGGAATTTATGTTTGCGGATGTGCGAAATGGAGTAATGATTTGATGAGTATGGAACTAATAGTAGACCATTCACAGCCTAACCCACATATTCCCTGAAAACATCAAAATCAGATAAAAACTGTTGAAATTAGGCTCGTTTAAAAAGGAATAAATATTTGCGCATGCGCAATAGCTACTAATTATAGGATTATGTTGAAATTGCTAGGGAATGCTCAAATTAACCTCTTCCCCCTATCTTCCAAATTTGAGCGAGATCGAACAACTGGGGCGTGAGAAAATGAAGGTTGATGGAATTTACGTTTACGCATGCGCCAAGTGAAGTATTGATTTGGGAACAACGAAATCAATAAAGTACTTGTAGCTTGCTTAGGCCATGTCAAGACTAGCCAAGAATAGTGGGAAATACTGAATATTCAAGGAAAAAACGAGTTTACCTTGGGGTGGGTACGGAGTACACAGGAGTAGCTGGCATCCAACGAGTAAACCTGCTCGCAATGCACTTTATTGGGCCACAACCTGTCTCAGGAATAGCACACTACTCGGTAATAACTGCTTTGTAGCATTGGATAGGAACAAAAATATAGTAAGCTGGTGATGAAAGCACACTGCTACCACAGGAGTACAACCGCTCTCGATCTCTCTAGGAGGGAAATGAGACTCTTAGTGGGATGTTAACTGGGCACGGGTGCTTCAGAAAACATCTGAACAGAATGGAGCAGTGCTCATCGTGCTTAGAGAAGGAAGAAATAGCCTCCCATCCCTCCCTTCCTTCCAATTCCCAGCACTCTGAATCATTGGGACGCTCGACCCAGAGGATATTGTATCGTAGACTACCTGGTATGTGGATTCTCAGTCTAGTGGAAAATGTCAGGTTTGGCTCCAGAACTTATAGATCGGAAAGTAAGGGAATACTTCGAACAATGAACCACGGTTTCGTTGCGGAGGAGGGGGAAACTATTATGTAGGTATTTAAAAACTTTGAACCTAATAGGAGTTCCCACAACCGCAATAAACAAGATTTTATCCGGGTACAGTCAAACGTAAAGGAGAAGTCTCACTGAGTTGCTCATCATCCCATGTTGAAGAAGCGCCACGTGCTGGTATACTGGAGAGCTGTAGCTGATCCTGAAGATGTTGAGGACAAAACCGTCAGCAGTCGTGACGAAATGAGACTCGAGCGGGACGTCACGCTGCGCCACCTCCGCCGCCGTCTCAAACTCTCGCCGCGTCGGAAAAAACTTGTCCAAGATCCCTTTGAACGAAGACTGTCTCAGCCAATACATAAGTCCTGCAAGGACAGCTAGCAGTATAAACATTTTTGTTGCTGTTTATCTGAGTGTATAATTATTTTAGAATACTACAAAGCTATTTAGCCTTCCGACTTGTTTTGGTCACCAGAAACTCTTGTTTGCGTCACAGTATATAGTAACGTAATTTAGATAATTACTAGAGTCCGAGGCTCATCCAGAAAAGTGATTTCGATTACTGATAATCCATAGGTACGTAAAGATGAAATTATGGTTTTTTTTTTGTTGAAAATGTCAAGCATGTTTATAGTAGTTGGGTCTAATTTAGGAATTTTTTGATCACAAAATATGGTTTTTACTAGTGATTCCTCTAACTAAGGCAGGTGCCTCACGAAGTCTAAGGTAACGTACAAATTGTTGCAACCAACGGTGGTTTTAAGGCAAGGACGTAACTAGCTGTGAACATAATCCAATTCGGTTAAGCATCCAGGTTTCATCATACCGCTACCTAGGAGGTAGGAACGATAAGTTCATCGACAGGATGATGGTTTTCACAATCCACTATAGCAGTAAAAGAGCTGCTCATGTATTGTTATTATGAGCAGGGAAATTAATATTTTCCTTGCCTTGAATACATCGCCGCGACGTCAGCATAAGCAAGTCGACCATGTTAGTTCGAAGAACTCAATATAACAGGTTTCGAACGTCTGCTGCACCCAGGTATACAGAGGAGTATTTGACATAGATGGCAATAACGGCTGGTACTATTGATGTATGGTAATTTTGCTTCTAGCAGAAATAGAGGTTGAGTTGAATCCAGAGAACGTCGTGCCTTAAGCTTGAGCTTGAGCTCGCTTCTATCTCTATCTCTATCTCTATCTCTATTATTTATAAGAATGAAACTCCGTCTGTTTGTCTGTCTGTCTGACTGTCTGTCGTGTCTATGCACGGCCAAACGGGGGTAGTCTACGAGTGGGGGGATCTTTTTGGGATTTTCCGATAGGGTGTATAAGCGAATTTAAAATTTTCTAATCCCACCCGAACCATGGGCCGTAGGGCGGGAGGGGGGTCGAAGTAATAATTAATGTGCGCTTTTTGGACTTCCCCGCTTCCCCTACCCCTCTAAACGGCCGTTGACAATTCCGGAAAAATACGGGTTTCGTAGGTTTTCCTACGAGGAAGACGACGGCGCGATCGGATCTCGAAAAAAGTATCGGGAAATGCGTCAAAAGAATGCGAGAGTACGGACCCGTTTTCTCGAAAAGTCCTCCGAAAAACTTGGTTTTTTCCGATTAAAATATACCCCATAAAGGTACGTTTTTCGGAACGGTTTTTGCGGGCGAAATACAGCTTTGGGTCCGCCGAATCTGAATCCGAAATCGGATATCGAAAAAAGTGACGGGCAGTCGGTCAACTCACGGGCGGAAGCGAGGGGAACGTTTAATATGAGAAATTAATCGACCCGGGCCGCCCGTTTCACAACGTTGCTTACCAGAAGGGACCCTCACAGGGGGGTTCCCATTTGCACTTCTACGCAATACCTTGCGAGGCGAGCAGGTATACATAGGTACCTACCTTGCGAGCGAAGCGAGAGCCATTTAAACAGAATAAATACGGACTTTGTCCTACACATATACAGGTATACCTTGCGAGCGAAGCGAGCGACATCCACTAATAAACTTTTCGTGGTTCCACATAGTTTTATAAGATTTAATTTGTTTGTAAGAATTTCCAACAGAAAAAAACGTCTGCCAAGTTGGGTGGGCAGTATAACTTCCTCAAGCGAGCGAAGCGAGCAGCATCCCCTACAGAAGTTAAACCTACCCTTAGAGACCTACCGTTTGCGAGCGATGCGAGCAACATCCCCTACATGTTGGGTGGGCAGTATAACTTCCTCAAGCGAGCGAAGCGAGCAGCATCCCCTACAGAAGTTTAACCTACCATTAGGGATCTACCGTTTGCGAGCGAAGCGAGCATCATTCCCTACATGTTGGGTGGGCAGTATAACTTCCTCAAGCGAGCGAAGCGAGCAGCATCCCCTACAGGAGTTAAACCTACCCTTAGAGACCTACCGTTTGCGAGCGAAGCAAGCAACATCCCCTACATGTTTCAATTGCGAGCGAAGCGAGCAACATGCCCTACATACCACTCTTTGCGAGTGAAACGAGCAACATTTCCTACATGCCACACTTTGCGAGCAAAGCGAGCAACACTCCCTACATACCACACTTTGCGAGCGAAGCGAGCAATTTAATGGGGGGTCCGGGGGGCTTGCCCCCCGGCTGGACGTGGAGGCGAGCGTAGCGAGCCGGAGCGGCTAGTTATTAATAAGAATGAAACTCCGTCTGTCTGTTTGTCTGTTTGTCGTGTCTATGCACGGCCAAACGGCTGAGTGGGCCGGATCTACGAGTGGGGGGATATTCTTGGGATTTTTCAAAAGTGGGAGCGAGCGAATTTAAAATTGTCTAATCCCACCCGAACCATGGGTCGTAGGGCGGGAGGGGGGTCGAAGTTCCGGTTAATGTGCGCTTTTTGGACTTCCCCGCTTCCCCTACCCCTCTAAACGGCCGTTGACAATTCCGGAAAAATACGGGTTTCGTAGGTTTTCCTACGAGGAAGACGACGGCGCGATCGGATCGCGAAAAAAGTATCGGGAAATGCGTCAAAAAAATGCGAGAGTACGGACCCGTTTTCTCGAAAAGTCCGCCGAAAAACTTGGTTTTTTCCCATTAAAATATACCCCATAAAGGTACGTTTTTCGGAACGGTTTTCGCGGGCGAAATAAAGCTTTGGGTCCGCCGAATCTGAATCCGAAATCGGATATCGAAAAAAGTGACGGGCAGTCGGTCAAACTGCGAGCGGAAGCGAGGGGAACCGTTTAATATGAGAAATTAATCGACCCGGGCGCCCGTTTCACAACGTTGCTTACCAGAAGGGACCCTCACAGGGGGAATCCCATTTGCACTTCTACGCAATACCTTGCGAGGCGAGCAGGTACACGATCGCTAATGATGCCCTAACACCCTTTGGGGTTCCGAATCCCAAGCGGTGCAAATTCGTAGGTAGTTTTAGCTATTCACATGTCGGAATATGCAGCAATACCTTGCGAGCGAAGCGAGCAACATCCCCGAATAAACTTTTCGTGGTTCCACGTGGTTTTATAAGATTTAATTTGTTTGTAAGAATTCCCAACTGAAAAAAACGTCTGCCAAGTTGGGTGGGCAGTATAACTTCCTCAAGCGAGCGAAGCGAGCAGCATCCCCTACAGAAGTTAAACCTACCCTCAGAGATCTACCGTTTGCGAGCGAAGCGAGCAACATCCCCTACACACGTTAAACCTACCCTTAGGGATCTACCGTTTGCGAGCAAAGCGAGCAACATTCCCTACATGCCACACTTTGCGAGCGAAGCGAGCAGAATCCCCTACATGCCACATTTTGCGAGCGAAGCGAGCCGGAGCGGCTAGTTATTTATAAGAATGAAACTCCGTCTGTTTGTCTGTTTGTCGTGTCTATGCACGGCCAAACGGCTGAGTGGGGGGAGTATACGAGTGGGGGGATCTTCTTGGGATTTTCCGATAGGGTATATAAGCGAATTTAAAATTTTCTAATCCCAGCCGAACCATGGGCCGTAGGGCGGGAGGGGGGTCGAAGTAAGAATTAATGTGCGCTTTTTCCACTTCCCCGCTTCCTCTACCCCTCTAAACGGCCGTTGAAAATTCCGGAAAAATACCGGTTTCGGAGGTTTTCCTACGAGGAAGACGACGGCGCGATCGGATCACGAAAAAAGTATCGGGAAATGCGTCAAAAAAATGCGAGAGTACGGACCCGTTTTCTCGAAAATTCCGATGAAAAACTTGGTTTTTTAAAATTAAAATATACCCCATAAAGGTACGTTTTTCGAAACGGTTTTCGCGGGCGAAATGAAGGTTTGATCCCGCCGAATCTGAATCCGAAATCAGATATCGAAAAAAGTGACGAGAACTAGGTCAAATTGCGAGCGGAAGCGAGCAAAGCGATTAAAATGATTGTGCCGTGGACGAGAGAAGGCTCAAGAATTGACGTGAAGGGTTCGATGTCACAATGTTGCGAGGCGAGCAGGTATACATAGGTACCTACCTTGCGAGCGAAGCGAGAGCCATTTCAAATAATAAATACGGACTTTGTCCTACACATATACAGGTATACCTTGCGAGCGAAGCGAGCAACATCCCCGAATAAACTTTTCGTGGTTCCACGTAAGTTGTAAGAATTCCCAACTGAAAAAAACGTCTGCCAAGTTGGGTGGGCAGTACAACATTCCCTAATAAACTTTTCGCGGTTCCACGTAGTTTTATAAGAATTAATTTGTTTGTAAGAATTTCCAACAGAAAAAAACGTCTGCCAAGTTGGGTGGGCAGTATAACTTCTTCAAGCAAGCGAAGCGAGCAGCATTCCTTACAGAAGTAAAACCTACCTTTAGGGATCTACCATTTGCGAGCAAAGCGAGCAACATCCCCTACATGTTTCAATTGTAATACATCGCATGTATACAGCCACACTTTGCGAGCGAAGCGAGCAACATTCCCTACGTACCACACTAAACTTTTCGTGGTTCCACGTAGTTTTATAAGATTTAATTTGTTTGTAAGAATTCCCAACTGAAAAAAAGTCTGCCAAGTTGGGTGAACAGTATAACTTCCTCAAGCGAGCGAAGCGAGCAGCATCCCCTACAGAAGTTAAACCTACCCTTAGAGACCTACCGTTTGCGAGCGAAGCGAGCAACATCCCCTACACACGTTAAACCTACCCTTAGGGATCTACCATTTGCGAGCACAGTGAGCAACATTCCCCACATGCCACACTTTGCGAGCGAAGCGAGCAATTTAGGGGGGGTCCGGGGGGCTTGCCCCCCGGCTGGACGTGGAGGCGAACGTAGCGAGCCGGAGCGGCTAGTTATTTATAAGAATGAAACTCCGTCTGTCTGGCTGTTTGTTTGTCGTGTCTATGCACGGCCAAACGGGGGTAGTCTACGAGTGGGGGGATCTTTTTGGGATTTTCCGATAGGGTGTATAAGCGAATTTAAAATTTTCTAACCCCACCCGAACCATGGGCCGTAGGGCGGGAGGGGGGTCGAAGTAATAATTAATGTGCGCTTTTTGGACTTCCCCGCTTCCCCAACCCCTCTAAACGGCCGTTGACAATTCCGGAAAAATACGGGTTTCGTAGGTTTTGAAACGAGGAAGACGACGGCGCGATCAGATCGCGAAATGCGTCAAAAAAATGCGAAAGTACGGACCGTGTTTTCTCGAAAAGTCCGACAAAAACTACGTTTTTTCCGATTAAAATATACCCCATAAAGGTACGTTTTTCGGAACGGTTTTCGCGGGCGAAATACAGCTTTGGGTCCGCCGAATCTGAATCCGAAATCGGATATTGAAAAAAGTGACGAGAAGTCGGTCAAATTGCGAGCGGAAGCAAGAAGAAGCGTTTAACATCAGAAATTAATCGACCACGGGCCGCCATTACACAACGTTGCTTACCTGAAAGGGACGCGAGAAGGCTCTACGAAGACGTCAAGGGGTTCGATGAGGCGGGGCTTGCACCTGACGGGAACGGGTTGCGAGCAGGTACATATAGGTACCTCATAAAATAATGGCCTACCTTTAGAAAAATAGAACTGGAAAATAAACACTTACAAACATTCAACATCTGACTGTACTGTTAGTACTGAAGTGTTCTTATAACTATAATTTTCGTGGTTCCACATAGTGCCGCGTTTGATAGTCATTTCCAACAGAAAAAAACGTCTGCCAAGTTGGATGGGCAGTATAACTTCCTCAAGCGAGCGAAGCGAGCATCATCCCCTACAGAAGTTAAACCTATCCTTAGAGATCCTACCGTTTGCGAGCGAAGCGAGCAACATCCCCTACATGTTTCAATTGAAATACATCGCATGTATACAGCCACACTTTGCGAGCGAAGCGAGCAACATTCCCTACATACCACACTTTGCGAGCGAAGCGAGCAACATTTCCTATATGCCACACTTTGCGAGCGAAGCGAGCAATTTAATGGAGGGTCCGGTCAAATTGCGAGCGGAAGCGAGGGAAGCGTTTAATATGAGAAATTATATGTGCCGTGGACGCGAGAAGGCTCTAGGAAGACGTGTTTGGGGTTCGATGACTAAGGTGTTTCACAACCTTGCGAGGCGAGCAGGTACACATAGGTACCCTGCGAGCAAAGCGAGAGCCATTTCAACAGAATAAATACGGACTTTATCCTACACATATACAGCAATACCTTGCGAGCGAAGCGAGCAACATCCCTGAATAAACTTTTCGTGGTTCCACGTAGTTTTATAAGATTTAATTTGTTTGTAATAATTCCCAACTGAAAAAAACGTCTGCCAAGTTGGGTGGACAGTATAACTTCCTCAAGCGAGCGAAGCGAGCAGCATCCCCTACAGAAGTTAAACCTACCCTTAGAGATCTACCGTTTGTGAGCGAAGCGAGCAGCATCCCCTACAGAAGTTAAACCTACCCTTAGAGATCTACCGTTTGCGAG
This sequence comes from Adelphocoris suturalis, assembly GCA_030762985.1. Taxonomy (NCBI): domain Eukaryota; kingdom Metazoa; phylum Arthropoda; class Insecta; order Hemiptera; family Miridae; genus Adelphocoris; species Adelphocoris suturalis. The sequence goes on from CM061044.1 coordinate 47,900,419, forward strand.
CGAACCGAGCAACATCCCCTAAATGCCATACTTTGCGAGCGAAGCGAGCAACATTTTCTACATGCCAGACTTTGCGAGCGAAGCGAGCAACATATCCCACATGCCAGACTTTGCGAGCGAAGCGAGCAATATTCCCTACATGCCACACGTTGCGAGCGAAGTGAGCAACTTAATGGGGGGTCCGGGGGGCTTGCCCCCCGGCTGGACGTGGAGGCGAGCGTAGCGAGCCGGAGCGGCTAGTAGGTAATAAACCACCCACTTTATTATAATATTGTATTGAATTTATTGCTTAACTCGAGGTTTTTATACGGTTTGTTATGTGGGACAGACAAGGTACAGCCCCTGTCAATGTGTCAGATAGCCGCTGGCTGAGCTCTACTACGAACTGTGCAGTCATAGTCTTAGTTTTATGTCACTTTGCTGACTAAGTCTTAGGTTTTTTTAAAATTTAATTCTGCTGTAGGGGTTCAACAGCGGTATTCGTGAAGCGATGCCTTTCTCTGCGGATTGTTGTTGTTGTCTTTTATTTCCCCCCTCCTCCGATCTGCCGGTGCAGCCTATGATGACTCCGATTAGAGATTGAGGCCCACATAACTCGTGCCCCTTGAAGTGTTCCCTTAACACCTTTTTCAGAGTTGCTAATGAGCCTTCTGGTGGATATGTGGTTTAAATCATTAATAAAATAATAATAATAACTATACGGTTCGTGTTAACAGATGAATACTCCTGTCAGTATCATGGATCTACGACGGATCCCTGTTGAGTGCGAGGAGAGAATCGCACATGAGGTACCACAGATAGGTACATACTTACATAGGTACTCTTGAGGTACTCAGCCTAGCAGGTTACTGAAAAAAGTCATGATGGGGTAGAAACAAACTGCACTGACGAGTTCCCATTTTGCTTAATGTTATCTCGCAAAAAGTGCCATTTCCGTCAACATTTGAAATTAATAACGTCGGTTCGTATGGTGCGGTACGATGAGCACTGCGTATTCATTCGTCGGAACTGAGCGACAATGAATGGTGAAAAAAAAAACCGATCCGCCTTTCGGGACTCTCTCAATGCCATGATACGCATACCTAACCGTTTCCATCCTATTTACTTCAATATTTATTTATTCATATTTAGCGGCTTTTTCGAACTCCAAAAGAAGATATATTGATATGATGTCATGTGTCGTGTAGGGGTGAGATCCAGTCTGGATTGAAAACTTTGTTTGACCAGGTACACAAATAGCAAATAGAAAAAGAAAAAATCTCAAGGTCTTAAGAGTACGATTTTGATTTTTATGATTATACAATCGAACCCATCAAACCAAAGATATTAACAAAAAGGTCGTCAGACAAAGACGTTCTCGTTACCAAGTGTGGCGGGACGGCTTCCCAAAACTGCGGTTAAAAAGTCTTCTCTTATTTGTGGATCGTCTATCAGTCGCTAGAGTTGACTAAACCTGTTCGAAGATCTTTGTTTTTCTGGTTACGGGCCAATTAGCCCGAAAACGCCTGAAGTTTACGCCAAGGTAAGGAAATGGCCACACGGTGAAAATAATACTTCATTCAAAATGCAACGAAACTTACCGAAAGTCACGTGTATGAAAGCGGTACCTGCGCTTCTGGGGCTTCACAACTCCAAAAATGAGTCATGCTAGTGGGCTTAGGATTTCCGACCGTCGAATAAGAAATCCGCCATTGAAGCGGTACTATCTCTTGCACTAATTTTCACTTCCTCCGAGCCAGAGTGAGATATTGATATGTAAAAGATTTGAGATGATCTCAAGATTATGCTCACCCATATTCACGGGAACAACAATTAAATTTTTCGAGGCATAAGGTAAAAGCAACAAATGCTGTCCCTACTTCATATATTGACCTCAGCTACTTCTAAGGGCTAAAATAAGCTTCCTCTACCAGCTATAGTAATATTGTTGGCTGTAGTGTCGACTCGAAACCCTCCTTCTTCCATATGGCTGAGGTTTCTTCTCTACGAAGGAACTCAGTAACTTCAACAAGTTAAAAAAAAAAGTATTCTAGTGTTGAACTGGCTGTGGCCAAAAAGTTGTCGAAAATACCATTTTTTGCTTTTTATTGTCTCGCTAATGTAATAGACTTCATTCGCATTACCTTTTCGGACATTTTTTAACATAAAGAAATTATTACCTAAGGGAAAAGTCACATTTTTCATAATCTACTTGGGGGAGTCAGTTTTAAGAGATCAGTAACAAAGGGCACATACCCCATAGAGTCATCTTCAGGGGAGGCAGAAGGTGTGAAAAGAAAAAGCTTACCCCCAACAACACTTGAAAAAACAAATTATTTTAAACAAGAAATTATGCGAAAATATTTACATACTATTAAAGGTATAGGTATTCACTTGTTTCCTTTGGGGTTTTCAGGTGTTATACCACCGGAAAATTTCCGGTTATACGAAATTTAAGGCTGTCCGTGCCATTCAAAATGAGATAAATAAGCATGAAACGTCCACGAAATTTTACTCCAAGAAGTACCCTGATTGCGAAGGTACGATATAAATATTCTCTATGTATGTGCATTGGAGCACCAACGGTTTTTTTTTTTTTTTTTTTTTTTTTTTTTTGAAAAGAGGAAGAATAAATTAATGTTAGTTGAGTGGTGAATGGGTGATCTAGCTTAGCGAGAGCAGAATTTCTCTTCACCAAATGATGTTTTCTTGAGCCTTTCATAAAAAATTCCTTATGCTTGGGAAAAGAAGAGTTTGCTGATAAATTCCTAGGCAAACAATAGTGTAGTTCATTTCTTAAGCGTCACTTTACCCTAACGCCATCGTAAAATTTGACCATCACATAGAGTCCACTTTAAAATCGACAAATAAAACGATGGTTTTCTGAAGTATGTAGTTGCTTACATACAGAGTAGGAATTACCTTTCTGCAGCAATGAAGATTCCAAAAAGAGTTTTCTATTATGGTGTGGCCGCTTTCTTTTTAAATCCAAAAGGTGGCATAGGCGTTGTACAGAAAAAGGCTCTAAGAATAGTTATCAAAAGCGTGGATGTGAAAAGGTAAATTATACGATGCTGATGTCTGAAGGAATCGTGGCACCTTCTTTGATTGTTTTTGACTGTAAAAGAGTGCCATTTGCGAATTCAATATCAGTCCCAAAAGGTTGGGGAATTGGTTGAAGTGACAGTAGGTGGATCAATTTTGGATTACCTATGCAGCGAATGTGCTTACCTTGGCTAAAAGATAATTAAATTCCACGCCTAGTTAGTTTTTTTCACGCCAGCCACTTATCCTATATCGCATGAGCATTTTTTACTGTGAAAACGGTATTAAAACTTGAACGGATGAATTAAAGTCACTGGATTTACAACCAGTCCAAGTGGAGTCAGGATTAAGGTTTACGTAGGGTCAGCTCGAAGGAAAGGAGTCAGGTTTACGGTATGTATGAGTCAGCATTTGGGGTTTATCCCTCCAAAACGGTTAGCTTTAGGAGGAAAATCTTGAAATTTAAAAAAAAAACTGTAAAAAATATGTCGTAGGTAATATTTTGTATTTCTTTTGAGAGATCAAATCGATATAAAAGATGCTGAAATGTGAGAATCAGAAGAAAAAAGTTGTAAAAACACCGTGAAATAGACCAACATCTGCTTTCAAACAGAAAATCTCTTAAAAGGTCAGCATTTGTTGCTTTAACCTTACCTACTGGGGAAAAGTTTATTTTATAGCCTTGCTCTCCAGTCATTGCATTGGTCATATGCCTCTGTGTCACACCCAACTGAAAGGGTATCCCTGAAAAGCATACTGTACTCAACTACATGGTATTCCATTACTTCTTATCTGTTGGCTTTTTCTTTTCTTACATTCAAGAATACAGTGCTAAGACGAACACCAGATATTATTGCAGAGGTGCTAAGGTATATCATCAATTTCTAAAATGGGATAGCAGTTTCGCAAAGAAATCTAAGTCGAAATAGTTTTCTAACATTAAGTTGATGTCATGTTTCTTCATTTGGACAGTTAAAATTATTACAAAACTTTACCAAAAAGGACAGAATGTCCTTTTTATGTACAGTTTTGTACTAAGTTGATGTGGCGAGGAATTCTAAATAGGGGCCTATGGTATAAACAATTAGTAGAATCGGAAGGAATTTTATATAGTATGGATGAACGGAAATAAAATGGGGGGATTTAAAAATTAATTTGTGCAGGGAGTGATGGGCATACAATACGTCCATAACCAACTTGTAAAGCAGAGATTTCCGTTGGTCCTCGAGATTACAGATTGTAGGTCTCCAGTAGTGCTTCATAGTTAACTTCATCGCAAGGGACGCGCGGCTAATTAGCCTCTACGCGCGTTGTCGCTTTTGTGTCCGTTACAACTGGTGCTATGTGGGATTAGTAAAACGATGGAGACTGTACTACTAACGCGTACTCAAGGAGGGGAAGCTAAGGGACTTGTACAGAAGTACGAAGTCATAAACACTAGTGAAGTCTCTCGTGTTACTCTTCAGGAAATATCATATCAATATGGTCACTGAAGGTAAGACCCGGATCTGGTAAAACTCCGAGGTCTCGGTCCACAAAGCGCAATCCCTAATTAAAGAGCATTTACCATCATTCAAGGATACATTGTCCTGTAAGCACCTCTCCCCAACGAGATCCATGGTCTCCTGAAGTGCCAGACAATCATCATGTCCCTCAATATAGGAAAAAAACGTAATGTCGTCACGAACATCAGACACTTAACTGAAGGATTCCAGAGCTAGCGATGAATGGCTTTGTCTTTAACAGTTAGTCAACTTCTAGAGCGATCTCATAGATACTCGTAGATAGTCTGTTAGCCAATTCAAGAAAGGCCCATGTACCATTATAGACTATAGGAGCTCTATCTAATACGTAGCAATGAGACAGACGCTCAAATGCTTTAGAGCAGGGGTTTAACCTTTTTGAATTGGCGGGTCACTAATAAGGGCCAAATGTTTTTGCGCACCCCTTAATTTTGTTTAAAAGGATTTGAAGTATATTTGAACTTTTCGATAACAACTTTTTAATGTGTTGGTTACGATCGTTGTTTTTGACCAGTTTATCGATGGGAGGGGGGGGGGGGGGGGGGGGCACTTGTAGCAACTGCCATTCGTAGGTTTACCAGCTTCCCGCGCAAAAACAGTTGAAAATCGTTTCCAGCATAGATTGTTAGTAGTGAACAGTGTGAAAAGTTCCACCGCATTATCTCAAAGTTTGGGGTATCTTTTTGTTACGGCCAAGCACTTTTGCACCAGAAATCTCCGGTTTCTGAAACAATGAATTTAAACTTGCAGTTCCTGTCGTTTTGAGACCCTATCAGTTGTTCTTGCACCATCAGGTAGTTTTACTGAGATCGCTTCGATACTAAATTGAGAGTTTTTGTACTTCTCGTATTCATTTTCTCGTATATGAAAATGGCCTTTCCGAAACGAGAAAATATTTTCGTAACGTGGAACGCTTTTCGGAACGGGAAGAGTCAGCCTCACTCGTGCTCAGCTTTTTCGAAATCGTAATTACGAGACGACAGCTTGACCTTTCTCTTGGATAACCCTCTAGAATACACACACACCCGACAAAATCGCCTGAATTTTCCCCGTGCCGTCTTTTGTTTTTGGTTTAACCTTTCTATTTTTCTTTCTTTCGTGTTTTTCCCCGCACCTCAACCAGAAGGGTCATTAGCGGCATTTTGTTCTTGCTTTCGATGTTTTATCGAAGATTTCAGCTTTTTTATTCTCATGATTTCGTTTCAAGGTTCATTTTACACGTTTTAAAGATTCGTGTTCTTCACGGCTGAATCTTTGTTATATGATGCAGAGGTAAGTGGTCGTTGTTTCTTACTTCATGTTATATTTTGGAAATTGTCTACTGTGACAATTAATTGAGTTTTGAGCAGTGATTCACTACAAGAGTCACGTTAGCGTCTCTATAAGAGTTCTCTTTCTCTTGGGAAAACGCTACGGGAAATCGATGCAAAGAGCATTCATCGTGCTCGCTCTAACAGCTTGTTTTCGTGTTTACGAGAAATACGAAAACTCCCCACTGAGATCGCTTCGATACTAAATGTATTACGCACCATTTTTCGGATTGTGCAACATTAGTCGACGACATTTATATATGCAGTAATGTCGTGTTATTGATTGTATGACGCCACAGCTGTCAAGAAACAAATCCCTAATAGGTGGGTACGAATTTCCTCGTTTTCCCCCGCTCACCTACTTAATTTTTACGTAGTGTATCAAGTTTTCGAAAATAGAGAGTTCCTTGTAGATCCGTCAGTCTCAATTACGGCATGAGGTAACGAGAAACATTTACCGCACCTTAAAGTCACGTTAAGTCCTTAACGGATCTAGTTGTAACGCTAAATCCATGGAAGGAGGAAATTATCCCTAGGAGGTTATTTGAGTACATTGAAGAGGGTTATTTTAGACGATTACGTTTTTTACGGATTGCAATCCGTTAACGTATCTGTACGGAAGGATGCGCTACCGTAACTCAATGTGTCAGAGTTTCTGCGCCGGATTGTCGATACCACACGACGTATTGTGTTTTACGTTCTACTAGGAACTCTCTAATGTCTCATGAACTGGAAATGTCTGAAGGGGATGGAGAAGGTACTTTGCGTACGTTCAGCTCAACTGTTTCGTAACAATTAGGTTATTATAATAATTTTGCCCTATCACACAAACTCCATCAATTTGGCCGTCCATTGTTTCGTTCGGACTCTTGAGCCAAATAGTGGTTTTGGGGCCGCCCCTCCGCGCCTCTTCCCACCGGCGACGGGTCCCGTTAGCCTCGCTCGCCCGTTAACTCACTTCGTCCTGGGGCCCCCAGACGTCAGATGAACTCGTCCAGTCGTGTCTGTGACGCCGCGTCTTCAGGAGACCGCCTCCGTCAGCTACGTCCTCCGTCTTCGGAGCCTGGTCGGGATTTGTATTTTGGAATCCTAGGCGCAAAACAAGGTGAGATTTACTTTAGATTTACTTTGCTGAGAAATTACCCAGGTTTTTTCAGCAGTCCTGTGAATATTAACAAAATTGTGCTAGCTTCGACTCTGTATTGATCCGAGTAATTCAGCATCTTTTGAAAATTTTTCAGTGAAATTTCTAACAAAAATTCAACTTAAGGTTTTAAGGCTAACATTTATCCCAAATGAAATGATTCACCAGCTCATCCCGGCAAGACTATGCTGTGCTATAGTACTTTACAAGGGGCAGCTAATAAACTCCATTCATTACGAGAGATTAATACAACCTCTCCATTCGGCATATGTATTATCCTTATATCGCCATTTCGTGGTTCCAAAAGTGGTGATTCAAAGAAGCGAACTATAAGCAATTGCAAAGTGACAATTGAAGTCGTAATATTCCTTCCCCAAGTCAGCGATACCGTTTTCAGAGGTGAATCAACAACAATTTTTCAATTCGAAGTTCAATTTGAACCATTTCTGCAGGATTAATAGAGGTTACTTTTTTCAATTAAAACTTTAATCATATTTTCCTTTTGGATGTTAACATCGGTAAAGGTTGGAAAACAGTGCTCTTGTGTTGAAATCCACCCTTGATGAGGGATGTCACACAACGCTTACTGCTTTTCCATTGAATTTCGCTTCCGCCTTGTTGTATGCAAATAAAGCACAATTTGGGAAATTGGAAAAAAAATTGAAGTAGCAGTCATGCAGCATGATTGTATGAGCAAATTTTCGTAAATTACCACCATATATCGTATTATAATATGTTAAATTGTATTAAAATTTGAGCAATTTGAGTACAAATAAATGGTTAAAAACCAATTTTATGGCAAAGAAAACTCATGCTAAATAAATTTGGCCGATTCAAAAAAAAAAATTGGAATTTTATTTTATTTTAATCATTTATTATTTTTTATTTCATTGCAGTTTTCATAGAATTTTTTACGATTTCAAATCATTTTCTACTATTCAAAACAGATTTTGAATGTTTGGCAATTTTTCAGTTTTTTAGGTACCTAATGGATTTTTCAGCAAATATTGATGAAATTTAAGTATGTTTTTCTTCATGCTTTTGTGCAACTTTTTTAATGTCCTCTGTAATCGTTGATGATTTTGTTTTGACTGAAATTACGCTAAAAATTATAAATTAAACAATTTTTGGCAGTTTTTAGTAATTTTTATTGATTTTTTATGTGCACATTTTTTGAAATTTGACTAATTTAGTGTGCTCCACAAATTCTAGCCAACAAACTCATCCTTTCATTTTGAAAGCTTGATTTTTGTAAGGGTCCCCCGGCCCCAATCCCCAAATTTTAAAATTTTAATTTTTTTGTTGTTGAAAACTTGAAATTTCGATTTTTTCAAAAATTAGCTAATAAAGGTTTTTTCTAATTCCACGTATTTTTTTACGGTGCGAGTGGGACTAGTCTCGAATCGATTTGACCGCTTCCTAAGGTTAAAGTGAAAGATGACGATTGAGTTAATGAGGAGGGGTCAGTTCAGGAAGAGAAAACATATTCACACGCTAAAATGCTGGAAAAATTGTGTGATTAAATAAAGTTAAAAAAGCTGCAAATTATTACACAATGGTTTATTATTTCTGTGATAGATAGCCCTTCTACGCAGATAATTGGTTTATAATGATTAAACTCCGTATTTAATATATGATCAAAACATGGCGCATCAGCAAGGCGATAATTCACGAAAATTTGCTTATACGATCATGCTGCATGACTGGAACTTTTTTTGGTTCTTTTCTGAGAAAATGAAAGTAAGGATTTTCAGACATAAGGATCATATAAAGATGTAGCACGTCTTCTTTGGTCAAGTTCAGTTTCAGGTTCTTCATTGCTTCAGTTAATTTACAAGTTCACTCTAACTAAATTGAACCCCACCTTCCACCGTGAAAAGCTAAGCAATAGTGCCTATCGCCAGGGGCATACGGGCTTTTCGCTCAATGGACTGCGCTTAATGTTCACTGATGAAATGATAACAACCCCCGCGGAAATAAACAGACTACGCAGATTGTCGCAGGTGGAAATGATTCCGTCATTTAAGTAGGATCGTCCTGGCTTCCAGCCTTACCAAGAATCTTCAAATTCCGACCCATGTCGCAATTTCAACGGATTTATTCCCTCTGTGCGCAAGTAGAAAATCCCCCCCCCCCCCCCATGATGGCGAGCTACTGCCGCTAAATTCGAAACCTTGTTGAGTTTTAGAAAAGCGGTACGCTGGATTCCGAAAAATTGTTGTGATTCATTCCTGCCTACTACAAGAAATCTTCCAAGACTCATCAACAGAACAAAAGTTCCAGTCATGCAGCATGATATTATGAGCGAATTTCCGTAGATTATCGTATTATTTTATGCCACTTTGTTTTGAATGAGAACTTTGAGTGCACAGAAACTGTTGACCATAAATTTAATGGCAAATTAACTCGTTCCAAATCATTTTCTACGATTCAAAACAGATTTTGGATGTTTTTCAATTTTTCATTTTTTTTTTTTTTTTTTTTTTTTTTTTTTTTTTTTTTTTTTAGGAACCTACCTAATAGATTTTTCAGCAAATATTAACGAAATTTAAGTACATTTTTCACCATAATTTCGTGAATAAATTTGTTTAAGTATTTGTTTCTAGTTCATCGTTGATAAACTTCTTTTGACTAAAATTCTCCTAAAAGTTATAAATTTTCCAATTTGTGGTCGTTCTTAGCCATTTTTAGTGATTTTTTCAGCACAATTTTTGAAATTTCACCAATATAATGTGCTCAAAAAGTTTTGGCCAGCGAACTCATCATTTTGTATGAAAAGCTTGATTTTTTTGGCGCAAGAACGGAATTTTTATCTCAATCCTAAGGAAAGTTATCGTAGAGAGAAATAGAATATACAGTCGGTATCAAGATATTATTTGTCCAATTACGTGTCCATTATAAGTTGAACCTGGTTTCCTTCTTAACCCTATATAAGTTGACAAAACCAGACCCCAAAGGATGAGCATTCCGACCAGAAGTTTTTCCAGGGTATCGTAGAGTCCTCGTCCCGTCACCTGGCTCTGTCTTTACATTCCAAAACATATATTATAAAAGGAAAATTGGTTTGTATTCTATGTCTGTTTGTTTTTTCACTATACATTTCCAAACGATTGCAACGAGGGGTTGGGCGCAAATCGACAAAGAAGTTCCTCGGATGGTTATAGGCTATATTAAATAGCCCAGTCAAATTAGAGAAAATAGGAGAAAAAATTCATAGTAAAGAAATTTCTTCACCAAGCTCTTCCTTCACACGTCGTAAATCTTATCTCAAAAGTCCCCTAGTATGGGGGGTGAGCTCGAGGAGGGGGGGGTGTTTTTCTCCTTTTTTTTCGGTTTTTTGCCTATAACTCGAAAAGTAAGCGTTCTAGCGACTTGTTTACTATTACCAGAAATAAAGTGCTTAAAATTTCCTACAATTTGCACTCCTGAATTCATTCTCTACGATTAGGCGTTCCGCCGCTAGAGCGCGTTGAAAAGAAGGTATCATTTCAAAAAATCAGCAAAAAGGCCTTTATGCTCTTTTTACGCATAAATCATTCGTATGAGGCCTTTTCTAGGTGACTTCTAATACATCATAACACATTTTCAGCACCCTTACCAACTCACTGTAAATTATCAGTGAATATTATATGTATATAAAACAGTGGCTCTAAAAAAGAAGAGAAAAAAAGGAACTAAAAAAAATGAGCTGTGTTTCACCAAAAAATATTTAATCTGAAGGTACAGTATAACCCATGTTAAATTAATATTCACAAAAGGAGTGGGAGAGGGATCATCCATATTCACAGGTGTCTGCTCATCATCCACAGTCAAACTGAAAATTCAAAATCAGAATACAGTGAGGTGCATATAATCTTATATTGATAAATAGATGAAGTTCATGCATATGATTAGGATGAAACTTACATTGCGATGGCATATGTGTTGAGTGGGTAATATCATGGTTCCATGTCTGTTTCATCATCTTCTGTAGATGAACCGTCGTCAGCAAGTGGTGGGTTGTTAGTGCAGGAACCTGAACAGTTGGAGCAGAGTGTTGAGCAGTAGATGCCAGCTCTGCGGCATCCACATCGACCACTACCGCAGCTTTTGGTGCAGCTGCAAAATATATTCTGCAGAATTTCAGGTGTTGCTGGTGGATCCAAAGTTGGGATTGGTTTGAGGAAGCCATCGTCTCCCCTACTCCAGCCCCAATTCGTTGCTTCCAGCTTGTTGCTGCACTTGGAAATAGACTCTGTATGAGTGCTGTCGGGCAGATCCTCTAGTAGGTGGTAAAGAGAGGAGATCTGGCTTCACTCTCATGGTGGATCTAACAAAAGCAAGGTAACACTGCTTATCCAGATCACCTAGTGTTGAAGCGTACAAGGCTAGGAACATTGTTTCCCCGGCACGCGCTACCCCATCCTGCGTAGAAGTGGGGGAATAAAAAATTTCACAGACATTCTGCAGTGAGGGATTCTTCATTAAGAGCTTGGCAATCGTCAGCTTCCCTTTTCTGAAAATTGTGGAGGTTGTGTCACAGCCTCCAAATGCATGTACGACTAAAATGCTACCAGCAAATGGGAGGTGTTGCAGCTCTGTTGTGGAGTATGTTCTGCCTTCCTCATTCCCTTTCCCAGGTTTGAAGAATTTTATATCCTGTTCCTTGGGAGCCAAAGCTATGAGCAGAACCAGGAGATCTACGTCTTCGCCAATGATAGCTGTTGGATGACCAGATTGTGCCTTTTCCAAGGCACACTGTACAATAGTTGAGTCAGCATCCGCATCAGCCTGTCTAACTTCTAACCCCTGAGAACGCAATGCCATGCATGATTGGAGAAATGAATGAACGAGGACAAACAGGACTTATGACCGCATGGGAGAACGCCACTGCTTTTTTCTTGGTACTCTCGGTGTGTTTTGTGTCCTTAACATTTTAAAATTTGTTTGAAGTTTCTAGCACAATTCTACGGACAGTTATCGTCTGGAATGACACATGCATACATACATATATACATAATACATACATACATTAAAAAATGAGTTAAACTTCAGAATATGATACAGAATAGCCTGAAACGGATTTCTGCATAAAGTTTTTCAAAAAACCACATTCTACAAATTTTGAGGAGAAAGCAATATCTTAATAATTTTCTTCAAAAATTCGCTAAAAACGTGCTCGAGTCACTGTCCGAGCATCACTGACGTTCTGAAAACAAGTCATTATGTATTAGAAGTCACCTAGAAGAGGCTTCATACGAATGATTTATGCGTAAAAAGCGCATAAAGGCCTTTTTGCTGATTTTTTGAAATGATACCTACTTTTCAACGCGCTCTAGCGGCAGAATGCCTAATCGTAGAGAATGAAGTCAGGAGTGCAAATTGTAGGAAATTTTATGCACATTAATTCTGGTAATAGTAAACAAGTCGCTAGAACGCTTACTTTTCGAGTTATAGGCAAAAAACCGAAAAAAAAGTCGAAAAAAAGGAGAAAAACACCCCCCCCTCCTCGAGCTCACCCCCCATACTAGGGGACTTTTGAGATATGATTTACTACGTGTGAAGGAAGAGCCCGGTGAAGAAATTTCTTTACTATGAATTTTTTCTCCTATTTGCCTCTTTTTGGTCTAATTTGACTGGGCTAAAAATCCTTCATCGTTAACTACTTTACTTTTCCTAACTACATCACCCGAATAAACAACTTTGTAATTAAGGAAAAACCGGACGTGTGCCGAACTTTTCACGTATTTCGGCGCGAAGTTCCAATTTACTCGTGCAATTAACAAAACGCACTCCCCCCGCCGGTTCGAAGGAGCCGGGGGAAGTGCGTTAACACATGGGGTAAGTGCAAGTGGCATTTTCCGCCTAATCCTTTCTACCACATTCCAGCCACATTCACCAACCTCTGGATCTGTCGGTTTTTAAACCACTGAAATCTAAATGGGATACTGGATGGATCTCTTTCGTGGCAGAGACAAAACATTGACCGCAACCTTCCAAAATCAATCTTTACCAACATGGTTGGTTGTTTGGGAAGACCTGAATCCTTCTCTGATTAAATCAGGCTTCCGCAAGGGTGGTATCCATCCTTTCAATTGCAATATGATCAAAGAGTCAGCCTGTGAACCTGCAGCTTTGTAAACACGACTCCAGCTACAGGAGAATACGAGAAAGAAACCATTGCCACCTAAAGCTCCCCGAAAAGCCGCTTAAATCCGCCCAGTAGAGGCGCCCAAGCAGAAGAAGATTAAAACATTGATTCAGAAAATTGCCTCATCCTCCGCGTCGTTCATCCCCTGTTGGTCGACAAACGTTTTGGAAGACAATCAGGAAGAGAGCAACACAGATTCGTTGGACAATTTCATAAACATTTTAAACAAAGCAGGAGTGAGAGTGAAAAATTTATTTGTTTTCTCCAGTTTCCATTTCATTTCCATTCCGTCCAATTGATTTTTTTCTCTATTTTCTCTTTTAATTTTCGTTTTAAATTTAAGTATATTTCCATTTCTTTGAAAATTAATGGTTAATTTTATTTTAATGTTTATCACCATTATTAAATTTTTGAAAATTGAGTGAACGCACTTACCCTGGGGAGAAAACGCACTAAACCCAAATCCCTGGGTAAGTACGTTTTCAAAATGCTTCTAGGAAAAGTTGCTTTTCACCTTACGCAGTTTTACTTAAAACAATAATGTATATTGCACTGGATTCAGCATGAGCAGCTGATTCGAATGGTTTTTGTTAGAGTGGAATAAATCAAATGGTTTAGAACTGATGTTCTGGCTAAGTGTAACTATGTTTTTTTTTTCTGTACGCACTTACCTTCCGTAGGTTAAAACATTTGGGAAAAAAGGAAAGTTGTTATTACAGCTGTCAGTTGTTAAATGAGATTCACACCTTGAAAGTTTTGCTTCTCGGAACATGAGTCATCATCCGAAGGCAGAAATTGATTCACATGTCCTCATTCTGAGTGAAATCAGTAACTTCGCTTCTTCGAACAGTGAATACTACAAATTCTATGATCCATGAGCTATGCAAGCCCACAATACAGTAAAATACGGTTCTGAAATTCGTAATATGGCAAGCGCTACAATCAATTAATCAAGTAGGTTAAAATTGATTTTAAAAAGCACCGGAACTACGGTTGAAAATGGTTAGTCCACCTTTTTTTCTTATATAGGGTTCTATATTATATTTTTATATAGGGTTCTATAAGATCTTATAGGGTTCTATAAGATCTATCGAACGGAATTTCACATAAAACTATTCGTCGAACTGTTCTGTTCGTTGAGCAAGTAAAAACTAATTTTTATGACTGATAGCTGGGATTCTGATTTCTACTACGAAATTCAGGAGCAAATACCTAGTGGAAATTAAATTTCAAGTGTTATTTCGTAAATTGGTTTGTACTCTGGTTGTTGGCTGGAAATTGTAGAAATTTCGTTAGATACAAAATAATATAGGTTATGTTGTGATCGAGTAAAAAAAGAGTGTATAAAATTAGTTCAGCTATAAAACTTATCGTGCATCTAAAAACGGTCTAGTAGATAAAATTGCGCTTTATTTAGTTTTGGGATAATTTATTTTTCGTCATAATACGTCGTTTTTCGTCATTTTTCTTCATATTCCCAGCTTATTACGATTTCTGCTTAGAGATGATTTTTGTGGAGTTGATTTATGTGAAGGTAGGTACCTACCTACTTACCTAATAACGTTATGAAGGAAAGAAACCGTGTTGTTCAAAGGTGTTTGTAATAAGATTTTGAGCTGTCAAAGGTGAACTTCCAACCTGCAGCCCTAAGCTCGGAGAAACCGATTACTTTAGGTTTCTACTGTACTTTGTGTTTTCCTTTAGGGTAACTTTTTTCGTGGAAGTAGGTGGGCTTCCCAAAGTTATGCCGCTTGCAATTGGCGGTTGGATTAAACTCTTCATTGTCTGGAGAGCATTAAAAAAATAAAGTAAAGTTTCACAACAGCAAAAAGCTCAGCTCTCCACGATTTGCAAAGGTTACTCCACCCATTAACGGTTAAATTATGAAAAAAGGATCATTCAAGTATTTTGACCTCAGCTCAATCTGCTGATCGGGGTGAATTCGTATCTTGTCTGGTACCCGCTAATCAAGAAGAGGCTACATTTCATACTTCATGCAAGATAAAATATGAATTAAATTACTAACCTCACAGATCAATGCAATAAATTTTGAGTTAATCAACAAATCTATAATTAAGTGGAAAACATGATTTTATGGAATACGGAGACTAGGTTTTTGAAACCATAAGCCTTCCAACGAGCGTTTAACGATTTTGGTGGGGTTAAAATTATATTTTCATGAATCTAGCTTCAGATTGGTTCAAAAATCAAACTGTAAGAACCAAATTGTAAAATTTTATTTCCTTATCTCATAAGTTTCGATGAGGCCATCTCAAGACAATAAATTCATGTAAGCACTTCAGCAGTTTTAGGAATCTACACTCCGGCTATACCTTGTACCGTGGTCGTATGGGGAATAATATTGAAATTGCTATGGTCTAGATGAGTGCGGAACTTCTGAACCAATTAAGCTCAATATGACATATACCACTGTCAGGTAATGCTTAGAGGACGGGAAACCTATTGGCCGGATCAGGGATAACCGTAGCCAGCCTAATTTAATAGCCGTTCATCAACACTAATAGCTTAATAGCTAGTGTAATTAACAGTAGCTCTAACAAGCTAATAGCCGGAAATTAAGACCGTAGTTCCAATAATATCTGTAATACTGTAGCAGAGATAATATGAAAAATGTGTGAATAGAAAAGAACTCTGAAATCTAATATGAAAAGGTCGGACCAATGATCCGTAGCCTGCGAAAAAATAAGAATAAAATAAATAAATCAGGTTGTAGGGAAAAGAACTTAGGAGCTTTGAGAAGAATGACAATGAAATTACCAGGCAGCCGCGGCCGCCTTATTTTCAGGATAAGTATTCTGTCCTCTTCATTAGATGAGGCCCGGTCGGATCGTATTGGTCGTTTATTGGGAAGAAACTAAAAGTTGTCTGCAGTCAGACTCGATGTACTCCCAGTTGAATCAGATAAACAAGCACTATAAGTAAAACTAAGTAAGAATAGAATATGTACAATGTGCAAAAACTGTTTCACGTAAAAAATACAAACTTCGAAAATACACGCAAGAACTTATTTAGCTTGTAAATGGATTAAATATAAAGATATGAAATTATGCAAAGAGAAATGAGTAGCAAATTTATATAAATATGTCATTCACCATAAGATGACACTAACAAAAATTCTGAAGACCAGGAGTACGAAACCCGTTTAAACCGCACTCAAAGTTTAAACTGTTGCCTAAACGGAGAATTAAGTTTATGCCAGGAGGTCAGGTGGTACAAGTGAGTACCCCTTTCTCATAAATATGACTTTGTGATGCATACCATTTCCCTCTATTTGTTGATTAATGACTACTCTTTTATTACATTCCCCAGACACTGCTATGTGGAAAAACGAGTGGATATATTGAATTGAAGTTAGTAATTCATTAAGAATTGGGAAAAACCTGGAAGCATTCAAACATCGCACTTGATGAGGGGCAAGTGCTTCCCCATAGTGGGGCGAGAACGTTTTCAACTTTCTACCCGAAAAATAAAATAAATTAAATGAGCGACTCTTTTTTTTCCTGCAACTTCAACAAACGATAGGACAAACCGGTAACATAAAATATACATATCAATAATTCAGTCGATCGAAAAAAACACCCGTTGCGAGAAAAACTCAAAGAACAAAAGAGCTGATCTGCTGAACTAATCCGATGAGTATTATTATGAATAATACTCATCATAACATCAAAAACCAACACATTCACTTCCCTTTTCACAAGGTTATAAACAAACGATGTTCTGAATCGACGGTTTGCAACATGAAACTATAACTATCCAAACGCGATCAGTAGATTAAAGCAACTTTGAAAAGTAGACGACGTGTGGCTATGTTTCTGCTTAAGCCTTAACAGGTACTCCCGGCCCTAAAATATTCTCTGAATAGTACAGGTGACGGGAAGTTCCACTGCCTATGTATAAAATTATTGGCTCGATGAAATTATGAACCACGTAATGAAGTAATGAAATGAAAAACTGCAGTATAACAGACCCCGGATCATCGATGAACATAAGTCAATAAATACGTAATACTGATGATCGTAACAAATGGATTTCCAGGGTAATTATTCTCCCTTCCCCATTAGGTGCTGTCCAGTCGTATTCGTATCTTGCGTATTTGGAAAAAACCAAAAGTTTATACAAGTAAAGATACCCGGGGTTTTACCTCTGTCTTTGAAATGATAACGTGCTATCTCCAGAATTTTACTGTTCATGGGTGATAATTTTGATTTGTGCGTTTCTCAATCACAATTTAAATTTTTTGGGAAAAAATAAAAGATCATGCCAGAGTTATGTGGGTAGGTGAATGGGGACTATGTTTCCGAGATACAGTGTTCTTCCTAGTCACAATATAATGTTAGTTTTCGTTCGGCTAATGAATCCATAGGGTTCTCTTCAGAAATTCGTGGCAGTTGGCTCATTTGATAGCCCATGTCTTACAGATGAGCTCAATTTTTGTGAAACGACGAATTATTGGATTAAGCATTACTATAGCGAAAGAGCAAAGCGAACGGGAGTAACCAGTAAATCAAAATGCAGAGCTGAACTCAAAGTGGTTACCTGTCTAGGACGGGACGTAAGCTAGGACATGCCAGCTTAGATCGTAATAGCAACACTGCCATCAACCTTTGGGGCTCCCATTTCACTTTTCACACAGACCGGCTTTCTCAGACCTATCACCTATCCACTCTTTATAGTCTGCTAAGAGAGATTCTCTTCTCTCCGCATACCTGTCAACTCTTTTAAAGTCCAACAGCCCCTTGAAATAAATCGTTCACTTCCATAACACTGCAAGTGCAGTGTAGCTTGATTTGGTACCGAATTAATTATAAAGCACAATTTAAGGTAGCTGATGAATATAAATGATGACAAATTAGTTAGGTAGGAAGTATAGCTTCTGAACTTATTATATCATGGAGATAAGAAGGTCCTTATTATACATTAAAGAATACGCAACATGTATTGTAATTTCTAATGCTATATTATAACATCAATGAAAGTTTTAGGACTCCTTCTAAGACCTAACTGGTTGAATTCCTGGAAACTTCATTGAATATGGACTTTATATTAGTACAGTTACGTCTCCAAAAAGTAGTGAAATGCAAAAATGAAGTGGACATTTCCATTTTGGAGGGCACCTAATTGTTCAACTTCCTGCACAAATTCAGATTCCCTGCCTTTAGTTGTAAGGAAGAAAAAAAATCTTGAATTCACTAAGGTCATGTTATGGATGTATTCTGCTAATTAAGGAGGAAAATGACAGAAATGAAAAATTTTCAACAGAACCCCAGCCCAAAAACATATCTATACTAAAATTTCTGATTCAGATTTAAAGAGAGAGAGGGTGTGTGTGTGTGTGTGTGTGTGTGTGTGTGAGAGAGAGAGATCATGTTTCATGTCAACGCTATTAATATGGCAATACATCCCACGCACATAGCCACTCGCGATTCTGGGTAGAAACAATGAAGGAGTGCAAAAGCTTACTTTCCTACACAGTCTCCCTATCAAATTTCAACTTCTTGGGGGAATCAGGAGAGAGTTAAGCTAAGACAGCTGATCAGGGAAGATCCCATTATTTTAATCATCTCTTGATGTCCCAGAGAGCCTCGCTATCAAATTTCGACTTCCTAGAGTGAACAGGAGAAAATGTAGTTTCCTCGGCTGATGAGAAGAGATCCCATCATTTCAACCGTCTCCTAAGGTCCCAGAGAGCCATCCTGTCAAATTTCAACTTCCTAGGGCGAACAGGAGAGAATTTAGTTCACTCAGCCTATCAAGAAAGAGTCCATAATTTCAATCGTCACTTAATGTCCCAGAGAGACTCCCTACAAAATGTTAAATTCCAACTTCCACCGTTTATGCTTCTAGTATATATATATATATATATATATATATATATATATATATATATATATATATATATATATATATATATATGTGTGTGTACGCAAAAATTCAGTGATCGAGCCATTAATGAAACATAATATGAAACAAGTAAAAAAAAGTTGAATGGCCGGTATAGCTTTTCACTTATCGCAACATGGAAGTCTTGCATTGTACGTTCCTAGTATTACACAGTTGGTTAAATATGCACATCATAATAAAGGTAGGTACTTCTCGCGCTACAGACAAAATTGCTGCTCAGGGATCGTTTACTATTACATACTCAATTTATTGTGCTGACCATCCAAACGCATTGATGGTGCGAAAATTACGTAATAAAGCAATTTAGAAATAGAATGCAATGTTGTGGAAAATTAAGTAGTGTGTATGCGAGGAAATTATGGAGCTCATGACATATTTGGCTAGCAGCATAATATTCAAATCATAGATAAAATCCGCTATCAAGTAGCAGTGACCCAGTATGCCTGAATCCACTGTTCGGCATATGTTAATACCCCGAAGAAAAATTTTTTTTGGGAGTACTGTGCAAGAGTTAAATATAAGATTTATAATGGCAGAAGATTCCAACTCAAAAGATGCACTTTATGGATCCCGTACGTAAAATCTTATAGGGAGAATGTTTTCAACAGCCTCAGCGATGTTCAATGTATCCTTTGATAGCGTTAAGAAGTTCATTCCTGCTTGAGAAGTTTTCCATTCCCACAAGTTAGTAAAGGTCTGGGCATACTAACGTTCTTTACAGTGGGACGCCTGCAAACTGAAACCAAATCCTCACTTTTAACTTCGGCTGCAACTTTCCTTCCCAATGTCTTAACAATTTCCTCGAGGCTCTCATTTCTGGTTTCTGGCTCACCAAACAACTCCAAAGTTCTTTCCAGTTTGGCTTGTTCGCCACCGTTCACCAGTTTCTTTAACAATCTATGTTCGTTTAAAAAAAAAAAACGGATCTGAACGGAATAACGGATCTGGTTATGGAATCTTCCTACTACAATATATGAGCAAGGGCACTTGCCAGATGTTCTTGACTTCTTAATGCTGCAAGTTATAGGTACCCACCATAGGTAAACAATCCACCGCTGTCTGAACATAGATTATCATAATTGTTGGACCCATTGTAAAAGCTTCTTGATTACGAAAGTTCCTCAACAGGTTCTCTGGTTTTTCAGGTCGAGATGAGCAGCGCAGTCGCCGCTTTACCGTCAGCGCTGGCGGGAGCGGCGAGCATCGTCACCAATGTCGGCTGGTTCGTGCCGATTCTGGCAGCCGCCATCGCCTACTTCCAGTACGAGATGCTGGACCCAGAGGCGCGGCCTATCAACACCAGCACGGACGAACTTCTCACCCACTACGATTTCATAGTGGTAGGAGCAGGATCGGCCGGCGCCGTGGTGGCCAACCGTTTGTCTGAAGTGGGTGCGATACAATTCCATTCGATTTATTTTTGAGAATGCTATGCATTCTTTTCGCCATTTGCAAATGCCGGATGTAGAAAATACGATTGAAGTAGGTAATAAATAAATATCCCTTTTATTTCAATAAGCAATGAGGCTTGTAAACACATTGTCATTGGGGAATATATTGTCAAAATAAGGATGATAAAATCACAAGCGCAGTTCGAGGGGGGGGGGTTGTATCCATTACAGTCAGGTCACGTTACTATGCTGATGTAGTATAACTTACTGTCCACACTCTCGTAGTTCATTCCTCCGGAGGTGAAATTCTCGAATAAAAATATATTTGATTTCTCCTATTATTGTTGCAAGGTCCTTGGGGTCCTGCATGATAATAATGATTAATTTCAATCAAGTGGACAGTTCCACCGCTGTCTTTCTTAAATCACGTTCTTGCGCCTTGATGTGTTAATGTCGACATTTTTTGTAAGCTCTTGGAAGGACCATTGAAATGACCATAGTCCGAACAATAATCCACAAAAGTGTGGAGAGCAAAGACTCATCTCGATGTGTTCAGGAGGTTTATAGGTGTAAGTTGAAATATTAAGCATATGAGTAGCTTTCCTTTTGGTTGTATGTTTAGTGGGCTTCAAAGGCGCGATAACCTGCTTTCTCAACGTCTTTTTTGAGGGCCTTGTTTTAGAGGTGATTAGAGAGAGTTTTATCTTTCTAAATTTATTTAGACAAGTATCCAAATTTATTAGACAAGTACCCAGTTATCTAGTATATATCAAGGTATCATTGCTCGCATCTTGCAAAGTTCCTTCGTCTTGTAGGGGTGGTAAATTCAGCTTGGATCACACTTGGATCACGCCGAGGTGGCTAGATCCTCGCAACGTGGTATCATCAGCAGTTTAGAAGACCTTGAACCAGGCACATGGTATTAGTCCGTACCATAGCCGACATCCTGCCAGAGGGTGGACCTTGAAATCTTCTTCTTTTAGTCTTCTACTGAGGCAGAGATGTTGGAGGTTTCCTTATTTTCTGTGAGATGGTGGAGGGTAGGGGAGTCGCAATTTCCATGAAGTCAGAAGTGGACAGGTTCTCGGGAACTGTACAACCCCTGGTATCCAACACTGTTGTGCAGCATCAGAACAGCATTTATGTCTTTAAAAAGTCACAGAGAAAAGGTAATTTTGCAGAAACTGATCATATGAATTAAGACTAGAGCCAATAAACGACTTAAGCTCTGTAAGTAAATCAAACAAAATACCAAACTGGGTTGTCAATTTCTGCTGATTGGTTATATCTAACCGATTTTCAGTTCAGAGATGCACTGTCCCTTAGATGTCTAATCTCAATCAGATAAAATACTCTCTCCCAAGATTTTTTGATAGCTGTGGTAGTCCATTTGACATCAACCATGAACTGAATTGCAAAAATGGAGGCTTGGTAATAAACAGACTAATTGAGAGGCTCCTCGCTGATTTAGCCTGGAGGGTGTCACTGTTGAGCTAATCACCAGAGAATCGACAGATGATGCTTCACGACTGGTTGAGTATATTACAGTTTTGGTCGTCTGGGACCGGGAGTTGGTACTCGGATCCTTAACGCTGATACCTCTTCTTACCAAAGCCAGGATCGGGAGTCAATTGCTCAGTGTGCAGAGATGCAAAGCAGCTGGAGACATTAGAGTGATCATATTTATTCCGCTTGTATGTTCATGCGATGAAGCACTTCATCGGGAATTCTCCAAGTTCATGAAGAGGGCTGCAGAGACCTTAAGTAATAAATGGAACAGGTTATATTCACAAATTGTTTAGAGCTTGTGTCCAGTTCGCCATTAGATTCAGAGGATCCCAAAGGCGCCTGTGGTCGGAGGCCGAAGATGGAGCTACAGTACCTCTGTTGAAGGATTGATTTTTTTGACAGAAGACGTTTTTGATTCGACGAAATTGACCAAATATATCACCATTTGCGAAAGTTCCCATCTCCCTTGAATAAAATATAACTTTGACTTATGAAAATACTGGCTGACACATTGAAGTGGGGTTATTTCGGAGGTAGTTGAAAAAATGGCACGCTGAAAAGTAATGAGGATCTCAAAGACCAACTACGGGGTTAGTAGCTTCAACTTGGATAGTGAAGGGGGGTAGTCGAGACGATTATTCAAGTTTATGCAGGGAAGAGAGATCATATGCATCAGCGTCTCTGGAGGAGAAGATTGTGGCACATCTGTAAGCACATCTAATAGTTATGGATACAGCCCACCTCACTTACGAGAATGGCGAAGCTTGTAAGCGACGTACCGGAGGAAATAATTTTGCATCTCCTCCTGACTGTACTTGTGAAATAGTGTAACTGGGCCACTGAAAGGGCGAAGCATATATAAAATAAATATATACAGCACTCATAGTACAGTACGCAGCTGTTTAATACCGATAACCGTGAGGATCCTGTTGTTAGCCGTTTATCGTCAGGATTAAGCCAAGGTAACATAATTTCTTGCTTCATTAACGCAATGTTTCAAGATATAACTAGCATATTCCTATAATGGGCTAATTATTGTTTTGTTACCAACCATTCCAGTTGCATGCGTGCCCCTACTATCGTGTAAGTTTTTGAAAATATTCATTATGCCGCCACACCGTGCGCCCGCTCATTTCAAATTCAAATGGCTTTGTGGTAACTCTTCGTTTACTTTCTCTCGAGGCAATGACTATTGTTTATTGTAATCAGTGAAATCTCAAAGAATTACCTACGAGGAAATGAAGTAGCGATGGTATTGCCATATAGATTTTCTTTTTTAACTTTATTTTGTTTTATGTGTCTTCACTCTATCGATATAAATCTTGATAAAATACCATTGAATAAGTTAGTCGATAAAAACTGGAGGGATGAAAATATCTGAATAGTGAAACTGATGTTAACAGACCGTCATACAATTTTTGTTAATCTATCATCATTGTGAATCTATCATTTTGTGAAGCATTACGATCGTTTTTGAAAGACCCCTAAACAGTTTTTATTTCATGTCTGCCTGTGCCTTTCCGCTCGCTAATACTTGAAATGGACAAAATGGTACTTAATTACGTTCCCATTCTCAAAAATTGGGAATCAGTGTGCCTGTAGATAATAATCTCTTAATTTTATTGCTGACAGAATATTGATAGTATTTGCGCATGTGCGAAAATGGTGCTTTTGTAACTATAATTCCTTCTGCAGTTGTCATCCGTTGTCCTTCATAAATTTTAATTTTCTTGGATTAAAGTTAGTCTTTGGGTTAGTGCAAACGATCGTTCTTGTAACGAGCAGAACTTCTGCAGTTATCATCTAATTCTGATGCATTTTTCCGCCGATCTATCAGGATTGTACAAGTTAGGGTCGAGATGGATTCCATACGAATTTCATTATTACCAGATCAAATAGAGTCTCTGCAAAATCCACTGAACTATCCTGTTAAGCTTTCAATATAGAATCGTCTTACACAGGTAAAAATTCATAAATTGGTGCATTCTCAGTCCTCTTTATTAAGTCATCAATCAGTCAATAATCTATACTATCGTGTTAAGGATACGAGTAAGCTACGAACAACACCCAAATCGAAAACAAAACAAAGTCAAATGCAAATCTCAATCAACATCAAAACATTGGATGTCGCTGCTACCAGTAAACTGATGTGTTTATTTCGCTCTTGAAGATAGAGTAATTTCCAGATCAGTGTGTTTGTGGATTAGGTCGAGCACCACGAAAAGCACTCAATTAATTTAAATTAGGAAGGCTTCCTGGGATTTTTCACTTTCAAACGGCTTGCTCTCCTGCCATAGTTGTATCCCTTCCGGTGCGGTTAGTCTTATCAACACATCAACTAGTACTCGTACCACCATTTCTAATTAATATTCACGATATAGTGACGACATAGTCACATAGGTATTCTATTCTGTAGTTTTAACCATGAAGTCTTAATCTTTAAATTAATGTTGGTCATTTATACAGGTGGAAGAGTGGAACGTGCTGCTGCTGGAAGCTGGTGGTGACGAAACTGAGATCTCGGACGTCCCTCTCCTTGCTGCCTTCCTCCAGCTCACTCAACTTGACTGGCAGTACAAAACCGAACCGCAGGGCACCGCATGTCTGGGTGGGTTGACAGGAATTAATTCCCCGCACTCCGGCAACTCCAAACCTCCCATCACGAGCTCTGGTCTCTGGGACATTTTAAGCCCGGTGTTGATAACTTGAGGTTCAGTTCATAACTGAGAAAAGAGCCGGTGGCAGAAACACGGAAATCACGGGGTCCCTATGAATGTGGTGGGAAGGGAATACGGAGGATTCTGGACCAAGGGTTAATTTTATTTCTTAATCCATTACAGAGGTGCATTATTGGAAACAATAAACCAATTATACCTACCTATGTTATTTAGGTGCCTATTTTTAAAGACAGATGGACAATAATTTTCAGAGAAACATGTGCTAGTCTCAGTAGTTGGACTTGGTCGATTCATTGTCCTGGTCCAGGGTAATTAGTAACAATAAGTAGGTACCTACATTGGTTACTTTGAACCTTTGGGGTTATGCAAAAAAAAAAGAAAACAGTTTCAGTCATGCAGCATGATGGTGTGAGCGAATTTTTGTAAATTGTCGTACTATATTATGTTATATTGTTTTGAAAATTAAGGACTTAGAGGGAAAATAAAATGTTAACTACCTATTTTATGTTAACCCTCTATTTGCTGGTCCCAAGGAGGTCCGTCTTGGAGGGATTTTACTGTATTAACTGCATTACCGGGAGGATTTTCACTGTCAACGCATCAAAATCTGTTACGTACTTTTTTTCAGGTTGCTTTATGCACTATTTATATTAAATTTAATAATTAATTTTTTATCGAAGTTGTATTGCTCGTTAAGACCTTTTACAAGTAATATAAACTTATTTACGAACGATGAATGTTTTAGGTATGTCCAACAAGAGATGCAACTGGCCGCGAGGTAAAGTCCTAGGAGGGTCCAGCGTGTTGAATTACATGTTGTACGTCAGAGGCAACAAACGAGACTACGACACGTGGGAGTCCCTCGGGAACCCCGGATGGGGGTCGGCAGAGGCACTGTACTACTTCAAGAAATCCGAGGACAACAGGGACCCCTACTTGGCCCGCTCAGTCTACCACTCGACCGGCGGGTACTTGACTGTGGGCGAGGCTTCGTGGCGCACTCCCCTCGCCACAGCCTTCGTCGAGGCGGGCAAGGAGTTGGGATACGAGAATCGAGATTGTAATGGTGAGTGATATTAGATTTTGATGTTCTCTGTGGCCGAGAAATTCTAGGTTCAATGCCCATGATATTAACGAAATTTTCCGGATCTGGGGCAAAGAACTATAACATTTTAGTTCGTTTACCAGAGGTCTTGTACGCATTTGAGAGATTTAGTTTATGGGAAATAAACTGTCCCAATGCCCAATTAGCGTCACATTAGCGGGTTTGCGGACCACACCTCCTGAAGTACCTAGTTGAATATAAGGTAACAAGTACTATTTACAAGGAAATGTTTTAGTAGAAGAAAACGAATTTTGCGTTATCATTTATTGCTTTATAAACCGACGAAAGACAAATTCTAGAAGTTCCAATGGTGATCCAATCCAAATTTCAGCACCGTTCTCAATTATGGAGAAATTATACCCAGGGGTCCCTCAGCTGATGAGTGCGCCCCTGCACCTTTGAACTTATTTGAGAAGTCTCAAAGGTGCTCCCCTCAGTTGATCGTGCTCCTCTGTATCTCGTAATCATATTTTGAAAGTCCCAAAGATGCTCCATTACAAATATCAGCAATTTAGATCGATTAGGGATGAAATTAGGAGGTAATCGTTTGTGCTTCAAAAATGAAGGATGGAGCTTCAGATGCAATAGGTAACTCACCCCGGACATCAAACAAGTTTTGATACAAAACCAAGCTTGTAACCAATGCTTTTCAGGGATGTGTGGAGGGAGATATCGGCAGAGTAAGATGTGAAGATGTATCAGATAAATTAAGAGCTTTCCATCGACTGGCAAACGATTTTAGTACGATGAAAAATTGCACTGTTCCGAAGCAACGATATGGTTGTAAGCGAGGAACATCAGAAAATTTTGTCACACACAAAAAGTGCCGCTTCAAACGCTGTTTGAGGTTGTGCGCCAAAGAGAAGACTTTAAAATGCGTACATCAAAATGTCAAAAAACATTATTGGGCCCTGCCTCAAATAGTGCCAGTAAGTAACAGTAGAAAAAATAGCATATAATAAACATTAAAATATCAGCTGAACTTGGAGCCGACCATAAGGTGCACTTTAATTTCACAGAGAAATGTCAGTCAAAGTTTGCTTTCTTACTAGCGCAATCGAGTCAGTGAAAGAATCAATGGTAGGCGAGTGATTAAGAACCACAATAACCTGGCGTGGCAGGCAACCCATGTGTCGATGAAGAAAATAGTTGTGCGATGAAAACTTCACGTGAAATAGGGCATTTGATCGAGAGGCTTTGCGAGGCACCAACAGTGGGATGTCAGCAAGGAGAAAGAGAAAATCCAATTATACGGTTTTATAAAAATGAAACCACTGCTATTCAACGCGACGAATCGCCAGACTGGAGAGCCCACACTCTGCAAAGCACTCTCTCGAGTTGAAAATCAAGTGGGTAAAAACTATTTTCTTTCCAAGATCTGTTTGATGCAATCGAGGTTCGTCAGCAACGGAAATTTAAAACATTCAAACGCTCAAATAAGGGTATTGCGTGTTCTAAAAACTTTAAATAATTCTTGCTAATTGTCGTTAGGTGGTGATAATGAATATAATGTATATACAATGTATAATAATGTATATAATGTACATACAATGTATAATAAAGTATACAATTTATATATAATGTATGTATGTATGAATATAATGTATTGCCCGATTTGGAAAAAAAATGTATTATAATAGCATTCCTATGGTTTAAAAATAAGTATTGATTATTTTCGTAGGAAAGTACCAGGCTGGGTTCATGATTCCTCAAGGGACCACCCGAAAAGGAGCTCGTTGCAGCACCGCCAAAGCCTTCCTGCGTCCGGTGAGGCTCAGGAAGAACCTGCATATCGCCATGAACTCTCACGTGACCCGAGTGCTCATCGACCCAAAGACGAAGGTGGCTTTCGGAGTGGAGTTCATCAGGGACGATGCGAAGCACGTTATCAGGAGTAGGAAGGAGGTGATTCTCTCTGCCGGCTCCGTCGGCTCGTCTCAGCTGCTGATGTTGTCCGGCATCGGTCCTGCGGAGCACCTGATGGAGATGAAGATCCCAGTTGTGGCGAATCTCAGGGTCGGTCATAACCTCCAAGATCATATCGGCCTCGGTGGGCTCACGTTCCTCGTGAACAAGCCGGTTTCGATAGTTCTCAACAGGTAACCACATGCAAACTAAATCACTGGCAATATTGTCGTAATCAATTTCAATAGATACCTTACTAAACACAGATAAGCTGAAAATGTTGTACCGTACATATTTCCAAAAAGAAAAAAGGTTGTAACGTTGAAACGATTTTATTGCTTAGGCCATTGTCAGTAAACATACAGTAGCTGATAGTACAGTAGCTGAGTGCAACCAGCAGAAGTCCAGCTTATACAAAATCCCAAACAGGGCGGTTCAAAATCATTCCCCAGCTTATTTCGCAATCTTAAATGATAAAATAAATCCAAAAACTCTTACCCCCAAGAAATCGATAACTTTTTTCGACGTAGGGTGTATTCAGTTGGCCAAGATTGCTTTTAATAACTCATAACTTTAATCTCCTCCGCTAAAGTAGAGCTTAGTGTTGTCGGACTAGTAAGCCATTTTCGGAACATGAATAATTAAAAGACTATTCCCCGAAAACTAACTTCTAATAAATTCCGATCAAACCAAGAAGGGAAGTTTTGGTATTGTTCTGCTGTGGGTAGCTTTTGCCTTTGCAGTGGTGAAAGAATTAGTCGCCATCAACTAAAGGTAGGACTGCAACATCGTCCAATCCGAGGCTTCTAAATTTACCTTTATTCCTCGTTTTCCTTTAGCTTGAATCACTAAAAATTGGGTTAAACCTAAGTTATAAGAGGAAGAATTTGACCATTTTCTGACAGTGTTGCAATAAATCCGTGTGGCCACCTGTGTCACCCCTTCACAAGATATTACCAGTGGGATAAATGTATCAAAAATTGATTAAATATTGTCTGCCAGTCTTGGGTTCGGCTGAGAGGGCGTCAATATTAATTAAGCGAGAGTTAAAAACGCCACTTTCCCATACTTCGACGTCAGCAATCAGAGCTACAGAACTTCTAGTTGCTTCCTTCATCAATGTTTCTACCGAAACTTCCCATGCCAATGATGAGAGACGTGCTCAGCAATCTTGGGCATGACTTTATCAACTTGCCATTCTTGCAGTTTAAAGTACGGGTTACGTCCATCGCATTTCCCCATCCATCAAAATTTTGAGGGAGACCATCAAGCTCACGTCATTACCTTAAGCTAATGTATCCTTGAATTGACTAGCAAAAAGATTGCAAGAGTTGGTTGCAGAGGATAGCAAACAGGCAGTTTTATTAATTTATTCAAAACGGTATCTGATGTAATTGAAAACGAGGATTAACTTGAAATTTTTGAAATCTTTACGAATGTTAGGTGTGGTAAATACACGAATAATGTGATACCAAAAGTGTGTCTTACATTGGGTGAATGAATATTTGTATTCAAATGGGAATCAGAAATATCGTTGGGAATTAGAAATAATGAAGCTTTGTCTAAAAATTTGGAAGTGTGCTCTAATTTTTCTTTACATTTCAGGTATGAAAACATTCCGACAGTCATGAGATACGCCATGTTCGGTGATGGTCCACTGACGGTGCTCGGAGGCGTTGAGGGCCTCGCATTCGTGAACACGAAGTTCGTGAACGCGTCGGACGACTGGCCGGACATTGAATTCCATTTCGCCTCCGGTTCGACGAATTCGGACGGCGGGTCTCAAATGTGGAAAGCGCACGGCATCACAGAGCAGTTCTACAAGGAAGTCTACGAGCCGATCGAGAACAAAGACGTCTGGTCCGCCATACCTGTGCTTCTCCGCCCGAAAAGTCGAGGTTTCATCAAACTCAAGTCCAAAAACCCTTTCGACTACCCGCTGATTTACCCGAATTATTTCTTTGACCCGTTTGACATGAAGACGCTGGTTGAAGGAGTGAAGATCATTTTAGCCCTCAGCAACACCAAGGCCTTCAAAAAATTCGGAAGCCAGTTGTACTCCAAACCGTTCCCGGCTTGCAAGGAGATACCGATGTACTCTGATTATTACTGGGAATGCATGATAAGGCAGTACTCAGTCACGATCTACCATCCTGTTGGTACTTGTAAGATGGGTCCGGACTGGGACCCGGAATCTGTTGTGGATCCAGAACTGAGAGTGCGGGGAATCAGAGGTCTCCGGGTGATTGACGCATCAATCATGCCAACGCTAGTGAGCGGTAACACAAACGCTCCAGTGATCATGATTGGCGAAAAAGGATCGGATCTCATCAAACAATTTTGGAAAAAACTTGAGTAGCTGCTAAAACTGAATTTTACAAATGGTGGTGATTAATACTCTGTATAGTTCTAAGGAGGTCAAGTTATAAGTGCTAACATGGTGGTTATAACATAATTCATCATAAAATTACTCATTAATCATTATTCCCATTCATTTCTGCCACTGAATCTTAATTTAATGTAATAACCTCAATGTTCCTTCAATAGAGTTATTTTAGATCATATGAAGAGATTCCGTTGGATATCAAAAATTGACAAGGAAAAACTTGGCGCTGTGCGCCTCGGCAGGGGACTAGCCTCCTGCACCCCCGGTTGGTTGTGCTTCTTGTTGTAAACATGAAACATGCTTTAGATTTAAACTGAAAATGATTTATATGTGGGGGTTACCGAGTGAATAAATTATTTAATTTCAACCTTCTGGGGTAAACAGGGAGAATTTAGCTCATTCAGCTGATCAGGCTGGAGCCGCTTCAATTCTGTTACACTTGAAAAGAATTGGAAATACTGGCTTGGTTACAGAAACAGAGATCGCTAGTAGACCAACTAGCAACTAAAGCTACAATCAGGTTATCAAGGGGTCCAACTCGCAATGTTTTTGCGTAACAAGATTTCGTTCCTTGATACCATAACGTTTTCAAGAAGTTAGGTCTTGGCTAAAGCATATTTCCAGGTTCCATACAAAAATTCTTTAGCTTTGATTATGAAATATGTTTTGACAGAAGTAAAATTGTCTCGCCTATTTTCCAACACAAGGCGATTTCCTAAGCAACGCACTAGCCGTCCTAGTGTAGATAAGCAAGAATTGGGAGCTGAATCAGCAGACCATACTATGCACACACTTGAAGATAAGCGAACTCAGCCCACCACCTTTGTAGACTCAATGTGGCCAAAGGTTTAATTTTTCACAAAGCTGATCCGAGTATCCAATACTCCAATTTAGAGAGCTCTAACTCAGCTGGTTAAGAGTTCAATATGTTACTGTTAATCCTAAACTGCCCTGATATTGATTGATTGATCGAGTTCCCGTCTTCATGATCAATTCAATTCAAATGTTGACATCATAAGTTGAATGGGAAAGCAATAAACCTCAGCGGGTTTTCAACTGGTTGAGTACGATCTCCAACTCATCAATTTAGTCTAATCAGACAGCTCTATATTTTTTACTCAGATACTCCGAGAGTTCCTGTTCACACTCAAATTAAAACGACCCATTTTAACTCAGCTGCAACATGTTCCGTAACTCTACATTTGCACGATTTGGTAGCTTTATTTTTTACGGCTCGGACCATATCCTATTTCAACACTATCCAATTGTTGGTAGGGGCTTGATTGTTGAGTCAGCCGATCTTATACGGCTTCAATATTGACTAATCTTCTCGCCACTGTCATCTCAGGATTGTTTTCAAATGATGGCATTTAATGTTCCATGGAGAAACAAGTAGATGCAGGGCTCATTTAACTGATTCAGGATGTTCCGCTCAGCTTCATGATACTGCTGCTTCTTTTCATTGTGATCAGAAGCCTCGTGTATTTGCATCATATGTTGAATGGGGAAGAAATTTATCTCACAGCTCATACTGCTGATTGAAGATGTCACAAAACTCATTTACGCCCAATCTAACAGCTGTTTTTTACTCGTAATGATCAAAAGTTTGTCTTCCGACACTCCGATTCGGAACGCTGTATCATTAGTGGGAGTATGAGGACGGTAGATTAGTTGAACGTACTAGAAACCGATTGTACCCCACACCTATATCTTATTGTTGACTCCCCCACATACCTGTCACAGGTCAGATTTCTACCACGGAAATTAGTAATGAAACAACGCCTACCCACTCTAATGGATGTTTGGTTGGGGAAGGTAGATTGGCTTTTTCTGAGTGTCTCAGCTCTCATTAGTAGGAGTTTGAGGGAGGTAGGTTAGTTGATTCTGTGTTGATTCGTTGCTATTGTGATCAAAAGTCCGGCTGAGGTACCTCAAATTATCTCAAAAGAATGAAATTCACCACACGGCTCATTCAGCTAATTGCAGATGTTCCTTGAATCTGCGTTCTTGCCCAGTCCACTTTTGCTTGATGCTATAGAGAAATCCATTTGAAATGTCAGGATGTTAGTTGGGTGGCGTAAAAATTTGCATCTGGGCACAATCTTCCGATCGCAAATTTTCAAAACCATTCGAGATTGTTACCACGTACATTACAAAACCCATTGGTGACCAGTACCTATCTTTTTTTGCTTCAAAAATCACATTCTAAAAGAGGCTCTGAAAGCTCTATCATTTAATTTTAAACAGAAATAACTCGTAGTAGATATAAATGTTAGTTGGGTACACATTGGGTAGTAGTGTGAAGACAGACACTGAATTTTTTCAGACAGACACGAAGGCGGCGTTCGTTAATACATTATGGAATGTCCATTAGTGTGTTGGCTGAAATGTTCTTCCATTTCCCGGACCTGTCTGTATCCAAATGACTTGTTGAACTGACGCCGTTTACTCAATAGATATCAATACGGCGATTTGCTATCTACCACAAGTTTCTGGTTGTAATATGAATTACTACCCAAATGGACCGACCTGTATAAAAAAAAAAAAAAAATTCAAATTTTGGAATATGAGGGGCGTTACTTACGCCGAAACACTGGGTCTTTTTTCTAAAAACATATCTGTCAAAAAAAAAGAAACACCATTGGCTACCACTATTTTCGAAATTACGAGTACATCTTTTGTAGAATATCTACGATTCTAAAAAGTAGGACAACATCTATAATTTTTGGTGCCCAGTATTCACGCTCTTATTTACAGTATTGAAAGCTATTAGACACTCAGATCGCATAATTTAGGTATCCATGTCACGCAGAGTAACTGCCTTTGTAGTTAACAATTATACTGTGTTGTAAATACTAGTAGTTGATATTGTTCAGTTATATTGTTCAATACATTGTGTATCACACAATCCATGAGACACCAAAGAAGTCAGATCGTTTCTTTCGCATGTATTATCAGTAGGATTGTTGCTAACTTGAAAGACTCTTATTTATTATGTGATTTATTATAGTCAATTATATAACCCCCATCCTTAATGCACCTTAGCTTTAAAATATCTTTGTCTCTTTTTTATGTAAACTTCATACAATCAAATTAAGCTAGAATGTAGTAGATTGACTTCAAAATCGTAATAAACCTACCTGTGTAAATTCAAAAACCTATTATGATGTAGTTGTAAGTACAACATTCTGTATATTAGGTATACCTAATCTCTTAATATATTATATTGTATATTTCATTATTTGACAGTTGACTAATTTTTTTTAGTGATAATAAGAACATGTTTTTGATAAATAGAGAAGTAATTATTTTGAATAAAAGTACGATTTTACCCAATTCAAACTTGACCACGAATCTCGGACGTACAGCAACTATTGGAATTCAAGAATCGTTATTCGTAAAAAAACGGAAGTTAGTGAAAAACGTTGTCTATTTCCACGAAAAATAAAAAGTTACAATGTTAAATCGATTTCGACGGTTAGGCCATCTTCAGTAACAAACAATAACTAGGTACTGATGATGGCCTAATAGATTTAACATTGTAACTCTTTATTTTTCGTGGAAATAGATAACGTTTTTCACTAACTTCCGTTTTTGAAATGTCCACAATTTCGTGGCGAGTGATTTAGTTCGTATAGTTATTCGTTATTAATTTTCAGGCAGGGTTAATAGACCTTAAGAACAAAAGCTTTTACATAAAACGCTGCAAATTATCCTGCAATGATTTATTATTTCTGTATTAGTCCTTCTACGATCATTGGTTTATAATCATTATTAAAAGCCGTATATATTAAATAATCAAAACTTAGCCATCGTGCCTCCCATCACCCTTTAAATCACCATGACCCCACAATTTTGCGCTTTATAGTAAATGCCAAAAAATTTAAAAATAATTTCAAAACAAATAAAAAACGGCAGGTCGAAAAAGAAAGAAATTTTCTTCAGAGGCCCCTCAGATGTCAGAGCGCCTCCGTACCTTGTTATTGCTTTTGAGGTGTTCCAAAGGAGCTCTATCTAAATTTCAGCACCGTAAGTCGATAAGAAAAGAAATTAGCCTCAGAGGTTTCGAAGCTGATCAGAGTCACTCCTTACTTAGTATTCTACTTGTCTAAAAAGAGCTTCATTTCAGGTTTCAGCATCATAAGCCGATTAAGAAACAAATTAGGCTCAGAGGCTGATCAGTTTGTGCTGATATTGAATTGTAGATAACACAAAGGAGCTCCAT
Source organism: Adelphocoris suturalis (assembly GCA_030762985.1). NCBI lineage: Eukaryota > Metazoa > Arthropoda > Insecta > Hemiptera > Miridae > Adelphocoris > Adelphocoris suturalis. The sequence continues at coordinate 47,934,674 of CM061044.1, forward strand.
GTCGAATTGCAGATCTGAAACTTGTCATAAATTATCACCAAGCTAACGCACAACACTTTAAAACCAATTTCCAAGATTTAAAATTTTCATTTTCATTATCTCCTGACGAAGGAAACAAACAGTTTCTTAAAGCTTGAGAATTAAATATGTTAATCATCATTCGTTAAACCCTCAAACAATAATCCTTAATATCAATATGGACGGATGAAAGAAACTCATAAATATGACGGCATAAATATGCCGTCTTAGATATAGGTACCTGCAGAGGGAAAATTAATGCACTTAATTGAAACATCTACACTTCAAACTATTCCCCCTGATCCAACTGAAAATAATATAAATGTATAGATCATTGAAAAGGATCTGAATGACATGGAGAACTCCATAGCGGTAAATAGAAAATTAAGATGTTGGTATTAAAGTGAAATGTCGAAATCGGTCAATTAGGAAACGGGAAATGATGCTTGAAGTAAAATTTAAGTTACCGTATGCGCAGAATGGAGAAGTGATTTGAGAAAAATGAAATTAGTACGGGACAATCTACAGTCTGACCCATACTATCCCAGAAAACGTCATCAAAATCGGATGAAAAATACAAATTAAGCTAGTTCCTGGGATTACACTTCCGTGCATGCGCTGGACCTACTAATTACGAAATCATGTTGAAATTGATATGGAATGAGTCAATCCCCCCCCGCAACTATCTTCCAAATTTGAGCGAGATAGGAAGATTAGGGCGTGAAAAAATGACCCTTGAAGTAATGTACGTTTGGCGCATTCGCAGAATGAAGCAATGATTTGACATATATATATATATATATATATATATATTTTTTTTTTTTTTTTTTTTTTGTAAGGCCATTTATTAACATTTTTACATAAGTGGTTTACAAAACAAGTGAAGTATTTAATACTTCTAAGGGAAAAATAATTTAAAAGTAAAATACAAATGAAGAAAATAAACTATACTTGGCAGTTGCTGATCTCCATAATTTTAGAAATTGTCTGAAGATCAAGAGTTGCAGGTGAACAAAATAACAAAATAATTTATAAACAAAAGGCTACATCATTAAATCCAGGTGCTCATAAATAAACATAAATTTACAACTTGTTAGATTTTAAAGAAAGAAAAAAGAACAGAAACCATAAAGAAGAAAACATGATATGAGCTATTGAAGTAAAGTAAGTAAGGGGAAGTCAGTAGGCGAATCAGTGCGATATTGCTTTATTAGATAATCATTGACAGATTTTTTAATTTATTAATTTTTTCGATAACTTTGATATTTAGAGGTAGTTTCATGAATAATCTAGGACCCAAAAAAGAATATAGTTTTTTGAAGAAGTCAAACTTTGGGTAATCTACTCATTTACCATTAAGGAACACCTGCTCCTACCCTCTTTTCTTACCCTGAACTAATGAAATCGACTAGTAGCTTGTTATCCAATTGTTGTTTCAAGAAAGATTCCCCAGGTAAGCTATAGCAGTGTGTTTCTGACCCTATTAGGAGTGCAGACGACCCACTCTTGTCTTCATGAAGCGAGGACGGAAGATTTAAACTGCTTGGCGTTCTCTCAACCATAAACTTTTCATTTCGCGGATGTCATCGTGGGAACGAGGCTGCTGACCGCAGCTACAGAGGGCACCTTGCGAGCGGGTTAATCTTTCAGTTGCCGCCTTCAGCGACGGCCAGCGCTGCTGTATTGAATAACGTATTAGGGCACCTCCTCTTAATTGAGAGAAACGGGCCAACCGGGAACCCCGAGCGCCGAACCCGCCTTCCCGAGTTGGGAAATGAAAATAAACTCGATTACAGATTTGAGAGAGAGTCATGGGAAACGTAGCATGCGGCGTGAACGAATCTCTCCACATCTGTTCAACGGGAGCCATATGTATAATCAGTACCGTCCTATTCTGTGTCGTTATTTATTCGTTTTCAAGAAATATTTTTCATAATTGCATCAAATTAAGGTTCACATTCACACAAACAAATAAAATGGTGCATGACACGGTGAGGCGAAATGTCAAAAATAGTTCACATCAAACTAATGGATGAGCTAGCTCTCTTCGGTCGTTTGTCCAAGACACGAATGTTGTAATGAATATGGGTTCGAGTAGTTCTTCCCCCTCGATTCTTGCAAATGCTGCAACTGGAGATTGTTCCTGGGCTACCAGTTTTCAGGATATCCTCTGGGTGCAGCAGGTAAATCGCCTCTACCCTTTGAAGGGGGAACTGCTATATCCATCACCTCCATGTCATATACCACTATGTACACACATATAAATTTCTTATCAATTGTGTCAGTATTGCCGGGGAAATACTATCTATAGTTATATCTACCACACCCAGAGAGGCTCCAATCAAAATTTCGGCATCTCGAGTTGAATGGGAACAAAATTACAGAGCTCACTCTCCTGAATTAGAGTGGTTGCTCGAGTTTAGTTTACTCTATCTCACTCGGAGTGGCCCGGTTTGAAAGTTCAGTATCTTAAGCTGACTATAAACTAAATGAGCTACAGGGCCCACTCAGCAGATTTGGTGGTTTCTAAAGTAGCCCAGAGGATGCCCCGTTCCCATTTTATCATAAAAGTTAGAGAGGAACCAAATAAGCTTCAGAGTTTACAGTGCTGATTAGAGTTATTCCTCATCTTCCAATTTTACAGTACCACACCCAGGAGGGCCCAGTTCCAAAGTCCAGCATCTCAAGTTGTATTAGAAAAAAATTAGGTACAGATGTCACTCTGTTGATTCAAGTGGGTGGTTACTCTAGTTGTAATTATACTCAGTCGGTGGTTGTAATTATACGTACTGAGTCGGCGTGTACGGTAAGTTTACAATGTAGTGATATCGTAGATTATAGTGTGACGTATCCCACAAACACGAAACGCCCACTAGCAATCACTGATGGAATTTCGAGATTGATAGGCTGATCATTAGACTCGCAAGGCGCATGATTTTTCTATGGTCTGGCACTTGGAAATCGGAAGCTTTTTCACCGAATTTCAAGCCTTAAGGGAAAGCTAACCGTTTAACGTACAGCGTTGCGGATGGTTTTAATAGATTCTTTGGGATTAAATTTATCAGTGAGAAGCAAAAAATCATGACTGTTGCCTTGAAAAGTTTGTTCATCCCTTTAATGCTACACTTTATGGTAGATAAAATCGATGCCGAGCTTCTAGGATCATCTAGACCCCAAAATGTGATTTTAACCCGAGTTTCATAAAGTTTGGTCTCGTAATTTTTCAAAAAAGCTCTGGACGGCGGACGGACGGATTTTTTATTTTTAATTGTTTATTTTTAATGTTATTATCTTTATATTATAAAAAAGACCCTGGGCATCGTCAAGTAAATGTCCTAAAGAGGCTACATACGAAATTACAGCTTCCTAGAGTGTAAAGCATAGAAATTAGCTCTAAGAGCCACTCATCTGATCCGGACCCTGGGCATCGTCAATTATATGTCCTAAAGAGGCTACATACGAAATTACAGCTTCCTAGAGTGTAAAGCATAAAAAATAGCTTTAAGAGCCACTCATCTGATCCGGACCCTGGGCATCGTCAAGTAAATGTCCTGAAGAGGCTACATACAAAATTACAGCTTCCTAGAGTGTAAAGTATAGAAATTACCTATTAAAATGATTTAACCACCGCTTCACAAATCAAACCGTTCTCGCAATATTCGGATCACCTGCTATGAATCACATAATCGAAACACCAGCTCAATGAAATCATCAGAAATTAACAAGCGGTTGCAATCATGTTCACAATATCAATAATTGAGAATGATCACCTGTGTGTAAACAATTATTCAAATAACCATGCTCATAACTCAGCTTGTTGGCCACGCACTTCGCAGTAGTTAACATAATATGGTTGGATAAATCGAGAGCTTTCGAACGAATGGTCAACGAATTTTGTGGGATGAAAAACGACGAAGTACCATTTCCCTAGCAACGACTCGGTTGTAAGCGGAAATCATCAGAAAAAAACGTTGCACATTTGCGTGTCGTGTCGGAATTCACAGAATGACCCCCAGCCCTAAACTTTGAGATAGAAATGTGATTTACGTTTTTTCGATAGACCATGCTAACCACTCAGGGTTCCATTTAGTTCGTATGTTTGTATTTTCATTTTCATTGTTATATAATGTAGGCGTATTCCCCCGTTGTTTTTTTTTTTTTTTTGCTCCATTCCAAGAGCAGTCCACAATTTATCGCCATATTTTGTTTGATTACAACGGTTCATTATTGAATATAACTAGAGGCCTGTTAGGGCTTGGAAAGCCCTAATCTAGTCCGTATAACAGTAGTACCTAACAGGAACTCAGCACATTATAGTAACGATATAAGTCTATTTGTAGCGTTATGCGAACGGCGACAATTGGGGCCGTCTAACACAGAAATCGGTCCGCGAAGTTCTTCACAATTCCAAAGACCGTTCAGAAATAACTCTCCTAGTGGCAACTGTTGTTACTGCCACAGCCTAATAAACAGAGAGTCTCCCTATCAAATTTCAACTTCCTACGGTGACTTATATAAATTCGGTCGCACCACATTCAAAACTCATCCTAGATTATATCCAAATCATTCGAAACCCTTAGTAAACATAATTTCTCCCTTGAGAGGGAAAAACATTAAATCATGTTTAATGTTAACAAGCGGTTGCAATCATGTTCACAATATCAATTATTGAGAATGATCACCTGAGTGTACACAATTATTCAAATAACCATGCTCATAACTCAGCTTGTTGGCCACGCACTTCGCAGTAGTTAACATAATATGGTTGGATAAATCGAGAGCTTTCGAACGAATGGTCAACGAATTTTGTGGGATGAAAAACGACGAAGTACCATTTCCCTAGCAACGACTCGGTTGTAAGCGGAAATCATCAGAAAATTAACAAGCGGTTGCAATCATGTTCACAATATCAATAATTGAGAATGATCACCTGTGTGTAAACAATTATTCAAATAACCATGCTCATAACTCAGCTTGTTGGCCACGCACTTCGCAGTAGTTAACATAATATGGTTGGATAAATCGAGAGCTTTCGACGTTTTATCTTTATATTATAAAAAATTTTCAGGGGAGTTAAATTTTTTTTTTTTCTTTGTCTATTACAAAGGTTGAAATAATAAACCAACATTATTGAAAATAACTAACCAAAAGGAAAATAAATTAAGTAGGTGATAAGGGGTGGATATTGGCAAGGGTGAAGGGTGCCGTCCATTAGCGGATCCCCTCACAATGCAACTACTGGCTCGTGTACGAGTATACGTTTGCCTCTACAAACCACTAAGTAATTTATTATTTTACTTGCACCCCCGCGTAGGTGCATAATGCGGCTTTTCGAACACACACACGCCCCTCCTGGTCTATAAGCACGTATAAATAGATATTTACGTGTAGAGCACCCTTCTAACGTCCCGTGTTGGGGAGCTGTGATTGAAACTAGTGGAAGTATCGATGCATTTTGTCTCCAAAATCAAAATCCCTTCCGGTGTATTTCTAAGTGGGTGTTACGAGTACCAATAAATTAACATTGCTACGATATTATTCAGCGTGATAATAATAAACCAAAAAATTCATAATTTCTCCCTTGAGAGGGAAAAACATTAAATCATGTTTAATGTTTTTCCCTCGCAAGGGAGAAATTAGATATAGTTTTTTAAGGTCAAGAAAAAAGAAAAGATTCTAATTAACCAAAAACCAACTCAATGAAATCATCAGAAATTAACAAGCGGTTGCAATCATGTTCACAATATCAATTATTGAGAATGATCACCTGAGTGTACACAATTATTCAAATAACCATGCTCATAACTCAGCTTGTTGGCCACGCACTTCGCAGTAGTTAACATAATATGGTTGGATAAATCGAGAGCTTTCGAACGAATGGTCAACGAATTTTGTGGGATGAAAAACGACGAAGTACCATTTCCCTAGCAACGACTCGGTTGTAAGCGGAAATCATCAGAAAAAAAAACGTTGCAGATTTGCGTGTCGTGTCGGAATTCACAGAACGACCCCCAGCCCTAAAACATTAAACATGTTAAAATACCTCAAAATCATGTATTACATGTGGCAATAGAATATCTTCAAAAACTGAAATCTGATACAGCACAATACAAATTGATTTCATTATGACGAAGGAAGGCTTTAAATTGCAAATACGTTCCAAACATGCAGCATGATCGTATGAGCATTTTTTTAAGTTATAGTATACTTATTTTGTATTGAGTTACATTGTTCTGAAATTTACAAAGGTAAACTACAATTTTGATCGCAAAAATTTTGTTCTTTTTGATGCGTAGATTTTCATGCTAATAACCTTTTCTGCAGCTTTATTGGTTTTTTTTTTTAGCAAATAATAATTAATTCAAGTACATTTTTCCGCATTATTTTGTGCATAAAGATTTTAATGTTCTAGTTCTTTGTTAATAAACTTCTTATGACTTACAGTCTGCTAGAAAACATAAATTAATTTAACGATTTTTACCATTTTTAGTGATTTTTGTTCATCGCGTTTTTCAAATGTGACCAATTCAATGTGCTCGAAAATTGCTGGCTAACAAACTCATCCTTTCGTTTGGAAAGCTTTATTTTTGGTGCAAGAACGAAATTTTTATCTCAATCCTAGGGAGAGTTCTCGTCCGGGAAGAACAACTCGTCAGAAATGTGCAACCCACCAAACAAATGAAGATAGGTAACCGATTTCTTCAACCTAAAAGTGTGACACTGAATTTCAACTTATTGATTTAAAATGACACGTTTGTTTAAAATGGCAAATAAACTGGTTAATTGATGAATCGACCCACCAAAACCTGACTAATTGAAAAACCTGGGTTATTGAAAAACCTGTCTAAAAACCTGGAAATTCGTGGACGTTCCTATGAATCGTCAATTAAACAGGGTGTACGGTATATTTATAAATATTTGTATACAGGGTGGAATCAGATAAGTGACGAACATTTTTTTGTTTTAGTCTGCATCAAAAATGTAGTGACCCGCCAACCGCATATTATTTATCTCAATCCATACTCGAGATATGATTTTTCAAAGTTTTTTTTTTCTTTTTTCAGGAAAACCTAGTTTTTTTTCTTTTAAACTCAAATTATCCACTTTGCCTCATTTAATTTCAACTTTTGACCTCATTTTCGGAATTAGCGTTGAATTTCTCATAAGAATAGTGCACTTGGAATCTTAAACAGTACCATCCGAAGGCCTTCACACAGCACCAACATAGACGATTTTGAAAAAATGAAATTTCTGAAAACCTTTAAAAATTTACTACTTTCCCAAAACAAATCCTGTAAACTGGAAAATCACATGAAAACTGCTTCATTTAATTTTCTTTCCAACAGTATAGACAAATTTGCTTTTACTTTGCTATTTAGGGCAGAAAATTATGTTTTAATGTTGAAAAATGTGGGGTTTCCAATGAAATCATTGGTTTTTAATAAAAACTACCCTCTATAAACCTGTGAGTAGGGGGTTGGTTTCTGCCTATTTTTTCACGCTTGATCGATTGGTAACTCTTGTATATCTCTTCAACAACGTTATAATCGAGTTTTACATTTTAATTAACTAGTTTTACCCCATTACACACATTCATTTAAGCGTAACAAACAAACTGCATATTTGTGACTTTAAGTGTTAAACTCGGTTATAACGGAGTCGGAGAGATCTGCGAGAGTTACCATTCGATTCAGCGTGGAAAAATACGTAGAAACCGACCTCATACTCGTAGATTCATTTTTCAAGAAAACCATCGATTTCATAGAAAACCCCACAATCTTCAGCATTAAAACATAATTGTCTTCCCTAAATAGCAAAGTAAAAGTAAATTTTACTATACCGTTGGAGATGATATTAAATGAAGCAGTTTTCATGTATATATGTATATATTAGGGATGAGTCGATTTCCGATACCGATTCTCGATACCACCGATTCTTAGGCATTGGTATCGGTATCGAGAATCGATCGCCTAAAGCCGATACCGATACCGCCCGGTGATAGGCGTTTTATTACACTACGGTACTATTGCAACCATCTAACAACGAAGATGGTTGTACCGTGCAACCGTTGTGTGAAGTTAGCAGTTGCGAAACATGAATTGTCGAAAACACAACTTACAATTATAACTTTGTTTACAAGTAGGCTTGTGTTATTTTGTTTGTGACAACAGAAGCATCAGACAAAGCTATGTTTTCCAAGTATAAAAGCCTAGACCCAGTCTTATTTGGAAATACCTTACAGTTACCGACGAAAAACTAAAAAACCAAGTCAGTCTGCTTAACTTGTTTTATTCAGAAAGAAATCAATCCTAGGCAATAAAAGTTGCCTATTAATTGATACTTGATAGATAACAAAAAATATCAAATTTTGTATTTGCACAAATCAAATTAACTAAAGCCTTGAATGAAAATATAAATCTGAAATTTAGAATTTGTAATAAGAATTAATTAATTAATCGTTTTATTATCCATGTTTTGTTTTTATTTAAAAATTACCTCATTTGCAAATATATTGGGATCAATTTTTTGTAAGTATAAGTTCTATGTTGTACAAAAAAAATTTGAATAGATTACTAGTTCAAGAGGAATTTTTGTTTTTCACCTACAGGTAAGTTAGGTATTATGCGCCGATGGTATCGGTATCTTGAATCGGGAATCGATTTTTTAGGTATCGGTATCGGGAATCGATAAATTTTGGTATCGACTCATCTCTAGTATAAATATATATGGAAAATGCTAGGATATGTTTAAGAATGCCTCAAAACGGTTTTCCATGAAGACAATTTTTGAAAAATTTTATTTTAAATTTTTGGAGCCATTGCAATAGCTTCATTTTTTCGCTAATTGACTTTCTCCGCTAAGAAAATCAGTTTGCAGCGTAACCCCAGAGAAACCACATTTGTTAAACAGCAACTGAGTTCCTTTATAAGATTAAATCAATGCCGTCGAATCAAAGACTCGTTCAACTCGGAATCAATAAATAACTTCCTGGTGAATCGGTACAAAGCTCTCCTATCTTAGTTAGAGGGTAAGGAAAAGTGTCGAAATCCTTCCGTGCTTCAGTTGGCTTCAGGGAGCAACACACCTCGCTCAAAGCGATCTCGAGGGCGGGGAATCGATCGAACAAATTCCCCGGCTCTGCTCGTGGAAACGGGGCGCCCGCCTCGCTGTTTGAAGTCCCATTTCACGGGAGACGCCTAAATAAGCTCATTGAGGAGGAGGAGGCGGAGCCGCTGGGACGGAAGCGAGAAGGATCTTCAGCCATCCGAACTCCTTCCTCGGGGTGCGATGAGCCGTCAAATCCCAGAGATTATTAATCGGTATGTAGGGAAGGTGTGGGAAGGGGTTGGTGGAGGTGTTCCCAAGGGAAACCTTCAGTACAAGGCACTTACCAAAGCAGCAGCAAATATGCAGAGCGCGGTAGGAAAACAATGGTTGCTCCCACTCCATCAGGGAGAAAGAAACATCTGCTGCTATCCTTTATACTGATTTTCCAAAAACTAACTATGAGATAAAGGTGTGGTCGGCCGTGATGTTGTTCATAATTGTACATAGTCGGAATTCGGCCCAAGGAAAAAGAAATAATTACAAAATCTCCGTAATCATTGTAATATTTCTTGACGTTTCGGTCACCATTCTTTGACCATAATCGGAAAGTCTATAAAGAACGAAAAACCTGGTAAATTACCATGGTTTGCAAACATGGCGCTATGTCTCTTAGCTAAAACTAATGTTAAGGTTGGCAAAGTAAAAACAGGGACTTATACTTAAAAGCTTTTGCAGCTTTAAGTATGTCCCTGTTTTTACTTTGCCAACATTAAGTAGTGCTAAGGCCGTTATGCTTTAGCTTAGTGACATAGCGCCGTGTTTGCAAACCATGGTTTACCAGGGTTTTTTGTTTATAGAGGTTTGTTTATAGACTTTCTGATGATGGTCACAGAATGGTGACCGAAACGACAAGAACTATTACAATGATCACGAAGATTTTGTGATTATTTCTTTTTCCTTGGGCCGAATCCCGATTTTAAGTGCACAACTATGAATAACATCACGGCCGACCACACCTGTATCACATAGTTACTTTTTGGAAAATTAGTGTAAAGGATAGCAGCAGATGTTTCTATCTCCCTGATGCTGCAAAAGCTTTTAAGTAAGTCCCTGTTTTTACTTTGCCAACCTTAACATTAGCTTTAGCTTAGTGACATAGCGCCGTGTTTGCGAACCATGGTAATTTACCAGGTTTTTTGTTCTTTATAGACTTTCTGGTGATGGTCACAGAATGGTGACCGAAACGTCCAAAAATATTACAATGATTACAAATATTTTGTAATTATTTATTTTTCCTTGGGCCGAATCCCGACTATAAGTACACAATTATGAATAACATCTCGGCCGACCACACCTTTATCACATAGTTACTTTTTTGAAAATTAGTGTAAAGGATAGCAGCAGACGTTTCTTTCTCCCTAATGCTGCAAAAGCTTTTTACTTTGTCCCTGTTTTTACTTTGCCAACCTTAACATTAGCTTTAGCTTATTGACATAGCGCCATATGTTTGCACACCATGGTAATTTACCAGGTTTTTTGTTGTTTATAGACTTTTGAATAATGGTCACTGAATGGTGACCGAAACGTCTAGAAATATTACAATGATTACAAAGATTTTGTAATTATTTCTTTTTCCTTGGGCTGAATCCTGACTATACACAATTATCAAAAAGTTACTAGGGTCAAGCGGGGCAAGTGCGTTTTCGGGGCACGAGTATCTCTTCGTTTTATTTCGCTATGAGACCACTCTATTTTATTCAGTTTCTTAGGGCCACTTTCACCAAAAACATAAACAAGTTTAAGCTCGAAAAGATTGAAAATTATCGGAGATTCCAGCTCGTGGTCTTTCACCAGAGCACTTTACGAGTTTATACTCCTAAAAGTGTAAACCCTCAATATCTGGCGAGTTATATTTACTAATCTCCGATAACGGTGATACCAAGATGGCCGCATATCTTTTGTCAATGATTTTCCCGTCGAGAACTCTTTCTTTCCTCTCTATTAATTGCTATGCAATTCTTATGCCGACCCCCAATAATTTTTTTTGTAACGTCCCAAACGAAATTAAAGATGATTTTCACGTACAACCGAGTAGTTGAGTAGTTGCTATAGATTGTGTCACAATTTCAGTGTTTTTCACGTACAACCCAGCCGTTGTTAGGGGAATGAAACTTCCGCAGTTTTCATCGCACAAAAATCGTTCGCCACTCGTTGGAAAGCGCTTGATTTATGTGATAAATGTTCACATTTCAAGCTACCGATTTCCATCTCCTTACGTACCTGGCTACATTCCAAAACTAAGTTGATTCGGGCTTAGAATTGCATTGCAAATTATCCTCGTTTTCTACGCAGTAGAAAACAGAAAAGGTCCGGCGAGGCGCGAAGCGCCGAGTATAGATTAGGGGGGTCCAGGGGGCAAAGCCCCCCGGCGAGGCGCGAAGCGCCGAGTTCCACTATTTATCTTTCCACCTTTTGTTTCTGTATGAACTACTGACTTGATAATTTCAAGGCTAAAAACGTTGCTGCAGTAAATTAATGAAACGCTCTTGCCCCTCTTTTTCAGCAGTGAGGTAAGTGCGTTTTCAAATACGGGGCGAGTAGGTACGTTTTATTAAAAACCTCATGAAATTACTAAGAAACATGAGAAAATCATGGTCTTGAAGCCGAGTTTGCTAACCTGACCCTTTTCCTCATCCCAAACCCATAACCGCACGCCTTTCCCAAACCTCAGTCCTAACTTATTCTCCAGAACAGTGAAGCCTTCAAATTCTCTCTCATGCAAACCTGATTCACCATCCGACAGCGGATCAGATTACAGTGAACAGGTGGATGAGTTTATTGACCATTTTATCAACTCAGTACTTCATGTTAAACTGCTAAAAATAATTAATTTCTCGGTGCTTTATTTTTCTTTTTAAATCGATTTTGAATTATACAAAATTCATTAATTCATTTTATTCATTTTTGTTCATTTATTTACATATATATTTTTTTCAGGTAGAAATTTGAAAACGCACTTGCTCCAACTTACCTACACACTTGCGGTGTTTGACTGCTTCTAGGTTTTTCTCAATTCTGAATGAATTACTAACTTCAGTTCAATATATCCACACGATTTTCGACATAGAAATTTAGTCATCGTTAAACTCGAAGTTTGAAGGAAACGGTAGCATCACAAAGTCAGAATTATGAAAAAACAGATACCTACGCACTTGTCCCGCCTGACCCTACTTTCTTAGAACATATATATATAAGATAGAGTTGTTATAAAGATATTATTGCAGTACTCTCAGCCGACCAACCACCTCGGGAAGAAAGTACAGACTCACTTCGTCAATTACGTAAATCTGTCCATCAATAGTATTGGCTGAAACTGTCTGCCGCGGAAGCTACTCAAGCTTCTACCCTCTCCACTAATATAAATTGTCAGGTTCACTGAGCTAAAGAACATTGATTTCCAATTACGGAAGGTTTTATTGGAATCACACAGGGACACACACTTGGAATTTTCACAGTTTGTGGAAGCTATACTTTGGTAAGCTTGATGGAGGTACATCCAAACAGGTATTAAGCTGCAGACCATGGATGAAATTACAAGAAAAATTGACTTGGTAAAAGTGGACCGATGCAGACTGGCTGCAACACAAAAGCACAACATGGATTTTACAAGGTCTACATTTTTTAACGCTATATCCAACGCAATCAAATCCCGTCGACAAAACAAATTCAAACAAGTAGGTAAGTGTTCACGAAGTGAGTCACATGGTAGCGCATTTTCTTGTAAGGAAATCCTATTGAAATAACTCGACGCTTCCTACGTTGAATAGGAGACAAAATGGTTTTGGTGCTCACTGAGCTGATCGATGACCTCTCCACCGTTTTTTCCTTTTTTTTTAGCTAGGGGGAGGTGAAGGATTTTTTTTTTTTTTTTTTTTTTTTTTTTTTTTTTTTTAACTTTTGCCCTTTGAGAGGGTGATTTTCAAGATCAAAAGAGGGCTTTCCTAGCGTATTATTAAAAGATAAACCATAAAAAAAAAAAAACGGTTTTTCGACACACCCTAATACATACATTAACGGACAAATTGAACACAATAGCTCAAGTTTCCTTTTTTCTATGAAAATGCGCTAAAAACTGTCAAACGTGAATGCGCGAGAGTGCCCATCTACAACTTTGAAGACTTCTTTGATCTCTGTAAGTCCATGTAATTTTTGTTATTTCTTGTTCATTTTACTATAGGCACCGTACATCCCATTCGAACATATATAATTTTAGACATTTTGCTAAAATGTAACAATTATGGCACAATAAATATACGAACTAAATCACTCGTGACGAAGTTGTTGAAACCCATTTCAAAACGGAAGTCAGTGAAAAAACTTTGTCTATTTCCACGAAAAATAAAGAGTTACAATGTTAAATCGATTTCGACGGTTAGGCCATCAGATCATCAGTAACAAACAATAGCTGAAAGGACACAGCTTTTGTAGTCAGCTTTACATAAATGGACTAATCGGTGGTGAAATATATTGAGGGATATCCTCATTTAAACATTTACCAGATCTATCACTATTGATAATTTCGAATTTTTCAAGAACATTCAACATACCTCCCTTTGGACGAAAATGAAGAAATTCTTCAAACTGTCTATCTGTCAAATCAAAATTGTAACTGTGATTGGATTCCTTAAGATGTTTCGCAAATGTAGACTTACTCTTATTTTCCTTGAAATCCTCCTGAAGCTCGTCTATTCTTTCCCTGAATTTCCTACCTGTTTGACTGCAATATTCGTAGCCACAAGAGCATTTTAGTTTATAAACCCCACTTTTATCCTTAACATTGATTTTGGCCCTTAACGGATCCTAGTATTGCTTTAAGACTATTTTTAGTTTTAAAACCTACATTTACATTAGCAAAACATCTTAAGGAATCCATATTTAGATATTTTCCCCCCTTTCACTTCATCTGATTAGCTATAATCCCCCTTCAATTTGTATGCACTTCATTGGTTGTACCTCCTGCCCTTTTCCTTTCTCTCGACCAATGGGATTCAATCTCCCTTCACCTGTGACTATAAAAGCTGTGTCCTTTCAGTGTGTCTTCAGTTATTTTTTGTTACTGGTGATGGCTTAGCCGTTGAAATCGATTTAACATTGTAACTCTTTATTTTTCGTGGAAATAGACAACGTTTTTTCACTAACTTCTGTTTTGCAATAAATATTTTATTATTATCATATATTCACATAAATGATGAAAAATAATAATAAAATCTTCTTTTAGCGAATTTTCGTAGAAAATGAAGTAACCTATTGTTTCTCTTGGATTTCTTTGGTTAGGTATTTTTAACTTTTAGATAACTTTATTTGTTGAGGAAGATTACATGTTAGTTGAGGAAGAAAAATACTTGAGCATATATAAACTGGCATATATATAAAAGCATATATAAAGAAAGGATTTGTTGTGGGGCTCTTGTCCAGTGACAATCCTAATGCATATCCTTATCCAGTATAACCTTTATGTTAATTGATAAAAATTAATATACCTAGTACCTTCTAAAAGTTTAGTCGTGAGATGCGATTCTTTTGTTTTATACGATTATATCGCAATGTGGCTTCTAAGGAGACCGCACGGTGGACGAAACACCCAAATACGGCGACATCGGACGAACAAAAATTTGTCTTCAATACCAATAAAAAGTATCTGCGTGTGGTTTTTACCTTCCAGGGTGTGCGAAAACAGGAAATCCAATTAATAGTACGATTTGTCTGTGTCGATTCTGTACACATGAACTGATAAAAACTTGTCCAAATTTGGCGATATTCTAAAATTCGATATTTTGTATAACTTGATGTTAGGTGCCTAAATATGGTTTGCCGTGTTACTGGTTGGTTGTTTCCAGATTCCTCATCTTCAGTGCGATTTTGGTTTATTAATTTCAATAATGGACCTTTGTGATCGACCAAGAAAGAAAAAATTTTAACCCCACCTGCAAATTTTTCGGTTTAGGTACCTTTCAAGATGTATAGAATCCAAAAATCGAATTAATAAAATTTGTCCGCCTTCCACAGCTTTTCTCCAAAAATACTAGTCCAAACTATGTACCTATATGAAACTTGAGTTAAAAATCACATTTGGGGTTTAGATGTTCCTAGAAGCTCGGCATCAATTTTTATCAACCCTAAAGGGTTGTATTAAAGGGCTAAACATTCAAAGAATCGAGATCTCGAAAATATTCTAGGTAACAGTGATAATTATTTGCTTGTCAATGATAAATCTAATCCGAAAGAATCTATTAAAACCACACGTAACGCTCACGTTGCACGGTTCACTTTCCCTATGGGCTCAAACATCGAGAAAAGAAACCTTGGAATTTCTATGTGCGAGAAGATAGGGAAGTCAAGCGCTGCTAGCGGATCTATTGATTAAACAGTAAGCTACAAATTCCATCAAAGATCGCTGGACAGTGATATGATACTTGAAAACTTGAATACATAAAAATTGTCTTGTAAATATCAGCTGATATAATGCCAATTTTGGAATTATCAGGTGATATAGTTCCAATGGAATTTATTCTAACGTTGCGAAATTGAGTTTATTAACTATTGTCCGTGCGGATGTACCTACTAGTGAAGTATTGGTTCCTAAATGCTAAATTTCATCTCTTATATTGCTTCCAAGTCTACCTAAAGGGAGCAGAAGCGTTGTTTTCACTTCTGAGAGATGGAAAAGTTTAATAGTCTCCACTAAAATCAAACTTTTTTTTTTATACAGTGGTAAAATTTCCACTCGCATTTTACGTTTTTGACTATTCTGAGCAACTTTTGTTCCATAGTTTTCTGTGTACGTGTGTTTGTGTATCTGTGTGTGTTTCTCTGACGTCCACAAACCCTTGTAACAAGGTTAATGTCACAATATTCAACCGATTTATATGAAATGTTCATGGAATGTATGGGCTAGGGTGAAGATGGTCCCCTACGATTTTCGTTGTTCGGAAATCAATACTTCACTCGGCGCATGCGCAAACGCAAATTCCATCAACCATCATTTTCTCACGCCCCCGTCGTCCTACATCACTCAAATTTGGAGGATAGGTGGAAGAGGCTAATGTGTAGACGATATTTTACAAAATCTTATATGAGCATGCTGCATGACTGGAACTTTAATCTTACTCTAACCTCCGATATAATACCTATGGCAAAACCTATTGATTTTTTCTTTTTTTTCGTGCAAAAAATAACGAAGATACTTCGAAATCAAAACCATCCGTAAGTACCTTCTGATTCATTCTGTATTTGACATGTCTTTGCTCTGGGGGGTCAACCAAAAATTTTCGTCACGCAAAAGTTGATGTCACAATTTCTAATGATGTTCACGTACAACCCAGCCGTTGCTAGGGGAATGGAACTTCCGCAGTTTTCATCGTACAGAAATCGTTCGCCACTCGTTGGAAAGCGCTTGATTTATGTGATAATTGTTCACATCTCAAGCTATTAATTCCCCCTCCTTACGTACCTGGCTACATTCCTAAACTAAGTTGATTGGACTATAAACAATTTTAAAAAGCCGGTTACAATATTCTTAACGTAAAGCAATAGCATCATTTACTCCACTCCACAGGAAACATTTTCATCCTCTTGACAACAGTCGACTGTTAACAACAACTCATTGTAGTGGCTTCTCTCCACAGTTATTTTCAACATTTCTATAAGTAAACCGTTGTTTTGTTGGAATTGGAATTAGTCGGGATGCGGCCCAGGGACAACCGTTATGAAATCCCCAATCAAAGACATATCCATGTAACATGGAATCTACTTGTAAAGCAGGTAGTGTAACTCGTTTACGAGTTTCTTTGGTTTACTGCTCTGATTTAATCATTTTGACTCGTAGTTTGTTCCTCAATTTCCGGGAGCCATTGTCTCTCTCAGTAGTAACTTCGCTAAAAATGTTGCGACGATGAAATGCTTTTCTTAGCGGTATTAGCCATGTAATCGTCTACGTGCCCAATGGGTGAGAACGCCGGGCAGGGTTTCAGCCTTCCAGTAGTAAGGATTCCCCTTATACCCGCCTCCCCGTCACCTAGTGGGTTTCACCTCAGTCGCTCGGAGGCAGAAAACGTAACTTTTCACTGGGATAGGGCTTCCGCGATCCGACAACGCAGTTCTCATTACCTGCACGAGTCACAGGCAGGGTAGCGTGGTAGGTGTAAGTATTCCATGAGAAGCTTAGACCAACTGCATTGGACAAATGAAATCAAAACTTTCCAGTTCGTTTGGCCATGTAGTAGTGTGTGGCTCATCGCTTCTTTGTACCCGTTACATTTATTTATTTATAGCTAATACGGGCTTAGCCCAATACAACATTTAATAAATTCCATAATTTTCTATAGGTATATATATATATATATATATATATATATATATATATATATATATATATATATATATATATATATATATAACGAGAGAGAGAGAGAAAGAGAGACTATAATATTTATAATATTATATGATGTTCCTTAGTTTCGATGAAATGAGGTTAATTGGAAAATATGGTCTTGTTCTAGAAGTTCAACGTAGAGGTGTTCATTTCTTAAATATTATCAATTTATAGCCTAAATGTGGTATATATAGTTTTAGGCACCAACAATTTATATATATATATATATATATATATATATATATATAGGTATATATGTATGTATGTTTATTGTATTTTATGCGTAGGCGTACCGTTCATGCGATTGGAATGAAACTATAAAGCATTCAATTGGAGATTTCTCTATACTGAAGGTAGCCTCCAAAACAATGCATACTTACGTGAACAATCCTGTCAGGACAGGAATAAACACCTGATACCTAATAAAAGTTGAAATTAAGACAGTACGAATTCCCTGAATAAGGCTTTATTCAGTAAAATAGAATCATACATTATAGTAATTGTGAGAGAACAATCAAATAGGAATTTTTGGAGGAAAATAACAACGAGTACGATGTTCGCATAACTAACACAACATTAATGAGGTTGGTAATCTCATACCATGACATTCACCCCTCCAGTGATATAGTCTTTCAGGTAAGTGGGAAGTCTTTGAACACGTGAACCTCTTCTGAGAGTAACTTCCTTGAGATGTGTAGTGCGTTCTGGTTTCACAACTGGCGTCAAACCTTGTTACGTTTTCCAGTGGTGTTTCTATTGGAGCAAGGTGCCTCGTAGAAACTGTCGTTTCTCGCCTTCGGGAAACCTCACATGAGAGTACTCAGGAATTCCTCCGACTAAATAAACCTCATCCACAATTGGGTCATATTTAGACTGCCTTAGATATCGTTTTAATAAAACAGGCCCAGGATTTAATAAACATGCTGGAGTGGTAGTTACATTACTGGGTCTTCTACAGAAGCAGCACATTCGCTCGCTGATGTGTTGCGTTCGTCGAAGTGGAGCGAATTGAATGGAGAGCTTCCTGATGAACATCTTTCCATCTTGATTTGTCCAGATTTTGGCTTCTTAACGCCAATTCTATATATTTCCATATAATTCCGGCGTATCTCTCTCCTTGGCTTTGCACTATTTGGATTGCATGGAGTGGAAAGACTGGTAGCGACACCAACAGCATTCAAGAATGATTTGAGCTCTTGCAACATGAAGCTCGACCCCTTGTCTGAATGGATATATGCAGGGACTCCGAATAGCGAGAAGAGTTCTTCAAGTTTTGAAATAACAGTACTGCCACTATAACAGGAAAAAGCTAATCTAGAGTACTCATCAACCAATATTAAGAGGGAGTTGCTCCTGGAGCTGGACAGCAATGGACCCTTGCAATTCATACTATGGTACTCTAGATATTACTATAAAATATATGTAGTAATTACTATATATTACTATAAAGTGATATTGATTGAAAAAAGAGTTATGTAAATCTCTGTAGTAAACTTGTAGTAAAAGATATTTGAAGTTCCCAAATAATCCACTTGTAAAAGCGAAGACACCAGTTTTCCATAATAATAATCGAGGTGAATTGGTGACGACATGTGTTGCTTAACTTTCTTGTCATAAGCTTTTTGCAACTCATTCTTTTCACTCCCGGGACGATAAAATTCTATTGAAATCTTCCCCAAACCTAGTTCTTATCGTCGAGCTTGGCTTTCGCTAACGACACACAGATATTGGGCTCGGATTGGAAAAAATTATATTCTTGACGAATTCTTATAGGAAATTTCTGGCTGATTCCGAATATACCCACATTTATAAGGGTCGAAAACTAGTCCTTTAACGTTCAAATAGCAAAAAAATGGCTTAAAAAAACTGGATTTTGCAGATATAAATTTTGAAAAATAATCATTCAATTTCTATTGGCAAACAAAATATCTTCCTAGAACCATTTTAGAGCGTGAAATTAGGATGTTATTTTAAAACGAGCATAACTTTAAATATTCCTGAACCAGACGCACATAATTCTGATGTTAGTAAAGTTTCCTGGTGGTTTCAATTCAATTACTAGTTAATAAGAGAAAATCAAAACTAATATCCCTTTTTTGGAGAAAGCTTATTTGCTACTGTGCCTAGGGACAAGGTCAAACAAGTCACTTCACACCTCTCATAGAGTCCCTTGTCAGTGGAAACTCGGGCTGGTATATACATAGAAATATTTTTTTTTTTTTTTTTCCCTCCGTTTTTTGCATAAATTATTATTTTAAAAATTAACTTTTGTTGTCACATCATCTAAACCACTAAGTTTTAGCTCACTCAATTGGTAATTAAGGACGTTCCCCTACACTCCATTTATCAAATAAGATCCGGTTTCTTGGGATTCGACCAGAAAGATTCAAAAAACAATAAAAAAAATTATTCGTAGCTATTAGCGGTATGATCTTGTGGCATTGGAATGAGAACTAGAAGTGAAAAAGTCCAGTCATGCAGCATGACCCCATGAGCGAATTTTTGAAGAAATCTTCGACATTTCAGTCGCTATTGATCGTGTAGAGAAATTTTAGTTTATGATTTATACAGGGATACTTCCATAAGAGTAGTTCAATCTGAATTTGGACAATGTGTCATGCAAATATTACCGATTTTTACAACTAGCGAACGGCATTATTTCGATTTTTGACTGATTTTTCAACTTTGAAATTTTTGAAAACTTGATACATATTCTTATAGAAAATTTTACGCTGATTCCGAATATACCACATGTTAGTATGCTGAAAAAAATATTTCGCACAACAAATTGCAAAAAACAGGCTAGTTTGAAATTTTTGACTACATTTTTGAAAATTTCAACCCAAAGATGTAATCCGATCATGCTGGCCAACGAACTTGAACTTTCGTTTTGTGTCCTTAACATTTTAAAATTTGTTTGAAGTTTCTAGCACAATTCTACGGACAGTTATCGTCTGGAATGACACATACATACATATATACATACAAATATATATACATACATACATACATTAAAAAATGCGTTAAACTTCAGAATATGATTCAGAATAGCTTGAAACGGATTTCTGCATAAAATTTTTTCAAAAAATCACATTCTACAAATTTTGAGGCGAGAGCAATAGCTTAATTTTCTTCAAAAATTCGCTAAAACAGATCTGAAATAGTCTAAAAAACATTTCTGACTTTTCTGAGAAATTCACTCGGCAAGGTGGCAAATAAAGAAGAATTTCGAGAACTTTGCGTGCGCAAGTACTGTGTAGGATCAAGGAAAATTTAATCTAAAAAAATTATTGGTCATAATAAAATACTCACTTATTAGTTCCAGAACACGGCATAAAAAAATTGATATCAATATCTTTTCGGAATGGTAACTAAACCAGAACTGAACAGATCGAATACATCATTTGCAATAGACGTGAAAGGAGTTGTTGACTGGACGATCATTCTCTAGCGCTGAGTCCAGAAACAATTAAAACCTTATTCGGGAGGTTTGTTATGATCAGTTATGCCCTCATTTCATGAATATCGAATGATCGGATTTTCGACTTTTTCCAATACTCAAAGCACTGTGCGACGTCACGCTTCAAACAACTTTGTAATTAAGGAAAAACCGGACCTTTGTCGAACTTTTCACGTCAAATGTGGATGAAGTGGGCTCACACGTTGATCCAACAATACCAAAACGGTTTCGGTGGGTTGTGCCGAGCCATTTTTATTCGTTAAGATAGATCTTAAACAAGTAGATCAGTTCCTGAGTTGAATAGTAGACAAAATGGCTTTGCAGCTCATACAGCTGATCGATGACCTCTCAGTTGTCATCAGTATTCTCCCTTGAGCCTCCCCCTCAAATTTCAGCTTCGTGCGTCGAATAGGAGACAAAATGGCTTTTGAGCTCAATCATCTGATCAACGACCTCTCAGTCGTCTTCAGTATTCTCCTTTGAGCCTCCTTCTCCAATTTCAACTTCCTGCTGAATCAGCTTCAGCTGTTTAGGCTGAGAACATCAATGATGAAGAAAGTAACGTTATGGTGCTTTAGCATTCTCCCATGAGCTTCCATCTCAAATTTCAGGACCCTGTGTCGAATAGGAGATAAAATGGCTTTGGAGCTAACTGAGCTGATCAATGACCTCTAAGTCTTCAACATTCTCCCTTGAGTCTTCCTTTCAAATGTCAGCTTCCATTGTGGAATAGGTAACAAAATGGCTTTGGAGCTCACTCAACTGATCACACGTCATGGGCCGCTGATGGATACATCTTTATCCTCTCCGTGTCATATTACATCCATACCAAGTTTCATCAAGTTCGGACGTCGGGAAGTGGTATTTTTGTAAGAGGTCATACATACAAAAAATGCATACATACATCAACGGACAAAGTGAATACAATAGCTCATTTTTCCTTTTCAAAAGAAAATGCGCTAAAAATAGATATTCAAAACGCCTTATTAACTGCAACAATGTTGATCGGGAATAGTTGTAACGTTACTCTAAGGTTATATTGAGGGGACGCTTGGAAAATTAATTACGTGTAAGTTGAAACTTCAAAGCTGAAATTTGAGTTGAATCCTTTTTGGGAGTGATGGGTAAAAATTACAAGGTACGAAGCCACAATACATGGCACAAGGTGCTAAGTATTAACATAAATTGCCCGTAGCGGAGCACGGGTACTCAGCTAGTTAATATAAATATAAAATCTAATGCCTGATTGTTAATTTGTCCGAGCATCATGGCCGAACGGCTGCACCAATTTTCATTAGGGCGGGCACAAATTGACGAGCAAGTTTCGGAATTTTTCATTTCTGAAAGATGAAATTTATAAAGTCCTCAGTCTAATCCGTATGGTCCCAGATAATTTCATCGAAATTGAATTAAAACTTTAGAAATTGCGTGGTGCAACAGTTTTTTGTGTGCAGCAGCTACTAATGATACAATCGCGATGAAATTTACAGGAGATGATCAACTCGTTTTTTCCTAACTACCCTTTAAAATTTTGAGCTAAATCGGACGACTGGAGCGTGATAAAATCGTGCTTGCGGTAATATTTATGTTTGCGCAGAGTGAATTATTCAATTTTAAGTAATGAAACCGATAGGAAATCATCTACTGCCTATCTCCTAAAAAGTTCATCAAAACCTAATAAAAACTGTAGAAGTTACACTTGTTGCGAGGATTTGTGGACGTACGGACAGACACACTAACACAAACAACAGACATACGGACACGAAGCCAAAGTTGCTCAGAATAATCTAAAATGTAAAATACAAGTGGACTATTTGATTTTGAACATAGACTCACAAGCCATTTAAATAAATTACCATAGACATGGATTTATAAACATTCTGAAACAATTTCTGCATTGCTGTACAAAAGATGCCAAGCCAAAATATAAAGTATAAAGTCGAATCGCCGTCTCCTAGTACAAACGTTTATTCTCTCATTCTTTTTGACAGCTTTTGGGTGTGAGATGCTTCTTCAACGGCTTGGACGATTTTCACCAATTGCTTAATGATCATCATTGCTGCTCTCCACTTCAAACGGACTTCCCTGATTTTCATTCATTTTTATAAAAAGGACCAGAACAAATTATCAGCATGATTTTCACTCCCATGTATTGTGAGTTCTCACTAGGCTGTAATTTACTCGTATTTGTGTCCCCTACGTGACACAGCAACCGATAAACAGCTATGAAAAGATGTAAGACGTCGTTTGTGCTTCGATTCTTAATTCATTCAATAATAGATACAATAGTAACGGCATATCCCGTTGAAATATCCCGATATTGGTTGCAATATCGGGAAAAAATTTCTATTTCCGTAGAACTACATCCCGTTCGTTGTTTGGCTTTTTATACCTTTCTTAGGCTATAAACAGCTTTCGTCGTTAACGGTGTCCCCGAACATCCAATAGTCGGTCTCTGCAAAGGATGGGATCAGTACAGATCGTATTTTAAAGGCGAAACAAGAGGACCTAAAGCAAGAGGTCAGACATATCCGTTTCCTCGCCATGTCTAATTATGATGTTAAGTTAGTACCTAAATCATTCTCGTCGAATACATATCGATTATGATTGGGATTCGTCACGTATTCTTTACAGATAATTACGTTGAATGAATTCAGAAGTAAATTGATTGTCGTATTAAATACCACCTATTTGTAGTAATTGGAAAGTAATTTACACGAAATTGGTGAATGAGTTCAATAAATTCATTGAGAAGTGGCGTTCCACACCCACTCAAACAAGTTTGTGTATTAGAACATGTTCACGAATAGCACATGCTCATGATCGTCAAGCGACTTGCATTTACGTTGAGCGAAAAGTGGAAGAAGCCATGCCCCAAGTACCTACTGGAATAGACCTGAACGAAACTCCAACTGGCCTCAACCAGGGCCATCAACCCGAGGCTGCGATACACAAGACGAAAATTTAGAAGTTTGCTTGGGGAAGACATAGGAGTAGTGAGGGGTCCCTAGAAAATCATCGAAAGGAAACACATCAAAAATCTGAATTCGAGACTTTTTGATGAGTGTCCTCATTAAGTCGGACACTTGTCGAAACTGAATAGATGGGAAAATCGTCAAAAATATGAAATCAAACAAGGTTATAAATTGAAATGATACAAATTATTCTCGATTAGCTTCCTGTTACCTGTGGAAACTGATCAAAAACTGGTAAGGTGAAAGGAGAGTCATTGAACCACCTCTTCGAAAGGCCTCCACTACCTATACTATACCGGTACCTGCGCTACTAAGGCCTCAAAACTACAAAACGCTGCAAATTATTACAGAGGTGTATTATTTCTGCATTGTATAGCTGTTCTACACAGAGCACCTGTCGATATTAATTATTAAAAGAATCATTAGGTCTCCAATGAGTCTGCATAGGTTTACAGCCTACTGAAGAGATATTGACCAGCAAAAAATATGAGATAATCAAGACTCACTGGTGCGTTGAAGTGCACATTTGGATTGTGTTCACTCAAAGCTTTCAACAAATCATCTTTCAACGCTTCAAATGTTTCTCAACGTGCGCTCCTCAAAGCATATCTTGGGTCATACTGTTCAGTCATGTCGTTTTTAACCCAAGTTTCATGAACTTTATTCCCGTAATTTCGGAGAAAAACTCTGGAGGGCGTACGGCAGACAGATGGATATACCTGAATATATTTATATTTTTTTAATTCGATTTTTGGATTCTACGCATCTTGAAACGTGAACGTGAACAGAGGGACTAGGTACTGAGTAGTAGAAAGCAAAGTTGAAAATATATATCCATGTCTGTTCTATAGAAGTTTAGGGTTTTGGCCTGGTAATCATGGTGGCCATGGGTAGTTATAATAGCAGGTAGTTCAGGATTTACACGAAGGTGACGAGTTTCCCATCAACCTCATTTTGATGAGTTTCCGACTGCTCTTACTTTTGAAGGGTGTCATGAAGCCAGTTTTCGGGATGTCCCCGGGGTGCTGGCGGCATTCGAAAAAAAATTGCTAACTCATGACTAATTTTATGCGAATAAATTGATTTGAAGCAATTTTTCTATGAGTTTTTTGTCTATGGAATTTCGAAGAGTTTCCACCCTGGGCAGGAAACTCAGAAAAGTCTCAAGTTCAGATTTTTGATGAGTTTCCTTTTGATGAGTTTCTTGGTACGAGTAGTGAGCTATGAATTGAGACCCAGCACTCAGTCACATCTTTGGAAACCACCACACCCTGCAGTAAAGTAACGATTTGTCAGTAGTTTAATGAATAAACCAAGAAAACTCGGCGCTTAAGTGGACCCCCGGACCACCTTTTATTTCCACCTAGAGCCTAACAGCTTAACATTGAAACGTGGAACTCGCTTTTACCTCTGGTGTCTGGAGTAAATTTCAGCATCTAAGGCTGAAATGGAGATAATGTGCTTACTCAGCTGATCAGGATGGAGCCCGTCATTTCGTTAGACTTTTGCTGTCCCAAAGAGGCTCTCTGTCAAACTTAAATCCCTAGGATGAACGGAAAAGAATTTAAATTATTCATCTGACCGGGATGGAAGTCTTCATTTCATTTAATTTCATTTCAAGTTTCTTAATGTCCCAGAGAGGCTCCCTAATCAAATTTCACAGGGTGAAATTTCCTAGGGTGAAAAATAGTTTTGCTAACTGAATTGATCAGGATGGAGCCCCAACATTTAGATCGTCTCATAATATTCCAGAGAGTCCCCCTATAAAATTTCAACTTCCTAGGTTAATAAGAAAAGTTTTGGTAGCGACAGTTTTTCCGTTACTTTTGCGTAACATGTTGGTTTGCAAGATTGTTTCGTTTTTTATAACTATAGGTCCCGGTAAAAGGGTGTTTCACGCTAAAACAGAATTATTCGAAGAGCCCTCATGAGAGAACTTTATATTATGGTGATATTGTACTTGTAAGGGACATTCTATCAGATTTTAATGTCTTGTGGTTGAAAACAATACAATGCTCGGAGACACATTGTTGTCCGTTTAGCTCTATACTCCATACTTAAGGTTGTTCTCAGAAGGACCTTACAGTGACGATGTTTGCTCGAATCGTTTAACTTGTTGTCAAACAATAGACCCGTTAGTTTACGCTGCTTATGTGTCTCGATGGTGTCGATTCCCTTCCCGTTTGTTCCCAACAACAACACCCCTCTCTGCCTCCACCGCGGAAAACTAGAGGGAACCTCGTTCCGCGAGAGCTGCAAAAGCGTTTTGAAATTCGATAATAAATGAAAAGGGAGAAGTGGCTGGCTGGTTGGCCGTGATAGGGGGGTGCGGCAGCAAAGATAAGAGGTATTGTTACTCAGAACCAACTGTCCCGCTCGTGTCAATCAAACTCTGGGCGCACAATGTAGAGAGCGCTGGCGGCGCGGGGTGCTTTTGTCTTGTTCCCACCGCTGCCCACACCACCACCCCTTCGACCCGATATTGGTCCTCCACCGCCGTTTTCAATTTTCGCGATGAGGGTGTGCAGTCTCTGTGACACCGTACGGAATTATTTTGAGGATCCCCAGAATAAGAACGCCGTATGGGAACGCCCAGATTATTGTTTCCTGGTATTTCTAGAGGAAAGGGTGGATGGAAGCCCTCGTTTTAGCGGGCGTGTTTTAGTACAGATGGTGGAAACAGGCGCCTACATTACGGAGGGTTTTCCTTACAATGGATTTCAATTAGAGTTAATAATGCATGGTGTACCAACGTCAAGCCCTGCTTTTACGTTCTTCTTTTTCAACAACGAACTTATATTGATGATTCAAACATTCACACACATGAAATTGAATTGAATAGAGATAATATTCACTAGCGCATTAGAGGTCTACCTATGAGGGACCGCCCATATAGCCTATACAGTATTTTTATGAGTATATGGGTGTCCCATTTACTGTCAGAGATTGTTGCCAACATTTTATTGACCACAGTACTTGGTATTAATACACAATAAGGAATCAGATTATTCAGAATTAATATAGATGATTCATTTCGCATCATAAGAAGGGACCAAATCAATACGATGAGCATACTTGAGATTTTCATATACTGTAGTACCTATATAAAGACGACGGAAAACTAATGGCTTACTAATTGGGCCAGAAAATAATTGTAAAAACTTAACTTCTGGATTTTAAATTGTTAGCTCCAACTAATCGTAAGGTTAAAGGTGTCCAAAATCTATCATATAGGATGCACAGGTTTTTCAAGGATACATCCATTGAATTTTTTGTTTTTCTTTAGTAATGGTTGCGCAACCTAAATTGGAGCATATTACCAGCATTTAACAAACGAATTATAATAGGCCAGAAATTATATATCAATGCGAAATGGCATATTTTTGATCACAAGCGAACACCAACACTTGCCATAAATTTTAACAGTTGCTTGAGTTATCGACGAGTTGCGGTTTGTAGAACATGAGCGAGATCTTAGTTTTCATTAATGTTATCGAAATGTTGTCGTTCTTCGGCATAGAGGGGACGAATCATAATTGTATGCTCCATGTCTTCCACCATATCTTTACAATATTTGCAGTTTGGTGAGTCAGCTGGCTGAGTGAGAAACTGTTTCCGATGGACACGTCAGTGTCCTGTGCGAAGCGTATTAGCTGCAACATATTTGTTTTTTGGGAAGGTGTTGGAGGATGTGGGGTGTTCTGGTAACTCTCTCCTTGGCCTGGAAATGACAGATTCCTTTAAAATAGGACTGGTGATTCTACTATTCCTGTCACTCTCTCACCATCAGTAATAATTATGTATTATATTATAGTATAACCTTACTATAATTAATTGAACTATAATTAACCTTACCATAATACCTGCGTTGTTAGGTATACATTAACTTACTATAATTCATTTGTATAATTCATTTCGTCCTTGAATACAAATGTCAAAGCGAAGCTGGCAAGCAAGATTCCATCTATGTCAGCAACCATAGAGCCTAGCAGTAAGTCATGCTAGTCATTAATTTATGTATCTGGACGGAGTCCAGTTCTAAAACTTATTTTGGAACGGAATATGGCAAGTGACAGCATTATTTCAATGGATTCTTGTGTAAATGTGTAATGGGTTCTCCAATTCAAATTGAAAGCTCATAATTTACTAGCACATAATTATGATCGATAGATTTTCATGTCTTTCTTCTGGCACACCGCCTTGAAAAGAGGTTACCAACCTACTTTTAAGGAGCGACTCTTTTTACGGGTATCGAAATTTTCTGATGATTCTCGCTTACAACCAGATCGTTGCTACAAAACTGTGTTTTCCATTATTCATCGTACAAAAATCGTTCGCCAGGCGTTGGAAAACTCTTATCTTGAACAACGCCACATCTCACGCTGCCAATGTCCCCTTCCATACAACCCTGAGAAGCACTGGTCTCGAGCTTTGTGTGATGTCAAAACTCTTGTTTGGGCTTGGTTATCTATTAGGCATCCAAGCACCGTCCGCTTTGTTTGAAGCGCAAACTATGTGCAAAAACAAAGACATGAAAATGACAATAAATATATGCTCCATTACGAAGGAAGGAAGAGTTGAAGTGTAATCATCTTCTCATCCCACACCCTTCAAAGGTCACATTCGCAGGAATTGTCACATCTAGTTTATGAAATATTCACCATGTATTCATTTCATATCTTTAAAAATAGATTCCATTCTGAGAAATTTGATACCATCCGCACTCTCCTACGTTGAGGAGTTTTCTTTCTATGATTTTTCGAAGTTTGCCGGACTGGTGACTTCACAATGGACACAAATGGGCGAGAGGGGTGTTTTGGCATCACGAGCGTGCAAAACTTTGAAAAATCATAAAAAGGAAACAACTTATCGTAAATAAGTGCGGTTTATGCCAAACTTCTTAGGATGGAATCTTCTTTCCCTTAAAAATGGTTAAAATACCCTTTTCATACCCATACCATGGGATACGCTCATTGATATTCGAATCCAATACAAACGAAAACTCAGAATTTACCAGTACATAACTTGACGTTCTGTCTATCTATACCGACACCTCGACTGCATTTGGTCCATGAATTTTCTAGCACAAAGACTGATCAGTTGACCATCACTGCTAAGATTCATCCGACTTTAGGTCATCTATCACTCTATAACACGGACAAAATTTACATGGCTTTCGGAAGATGCTCATCATAGTCCGAAAACAAGTCTTTTCGGACAGGAACAGTAACAACTATTTCCCAGTCCTACCACGAGTGAGCAAATAGTTGTTAATCTCCAGTATATGCTCACAGAAAACATACCTATATCTACAAAAAAAGTTCCAGTCATGCAGCATGATCGTATGAGCGAATTTTAGTAGGTTACAGTATTATAATATTATTATTTTTACATTTGAGCACTTCGAGGGCAAAGTATTGTCAACCACCAACTTTATGGTACATAAACTCTTTCCAAATAATATTCTCAACTAAATTCAAACAAACAATTCAGAACAAATATTGGATTTTTTAGCAATTTTTCAATTTTTTAAATCGGTTATTCATAAAATATTAATGAAATTCTCGTACATTTTTCTGCATATTTTTTGTATACATTTTATTGTGTTCCGATTCGTTGTTGATTAACTTCTGTTGACTAAATTTTTGCTAAAAAATATAAATTTAACGATTTTTTGCCGTTTTAAGCCATTTTTAGTGATTTTTTTAGTACATTTTTGAAATTTTTACCACTCTAATTTGCTCAAACGTTTTTGGCCAATGAACTCATCCTTTCATTTCGAAAGATTGATTTTTTGGCGCAAGAACGGAATTTCTATCTCAATCCTAAGGAGAGTTTTCGCCTGGAATGACATATATATATATATACAACACACGCGCGCGCGCACACACAACACACACACAAATATATATATATATATATATATATATATATATATATATATATATATATATATATATAAAGCGCTAAGCTCTAGGATTTGTTTCAGAATGCCTCAAAACGAATTTCAATTAAGAAACTTTTCGAAATTTTTAACTTGCAATAGCTTCATTTTGTACAAAAATTCGCTAATGGTACAGCATGTCACAGAAATATACTTTCCCGAACTATGAAAAATTGACTGAACCTATGAAGGGTGTAGTATCGCTGTTAGCTATTCAAGAAAATACAATATCGGTTCATAACGCTTACTAGAATGAACTTATTTTTCAAGGTGCTAAATCGCATGTCGTTATGAAACATATAACAAAAGTTATTAAATATTAACAAAAAATATTCTACAGAGGGCAAGAGAGACTTGAGGATGTGGTTCAAGAACACCAACCTTCAATTTCAACTAACTCGCGGAACTGTTTAGGATGCGGATCCCACACCTGATAGGAACAGTTTCGCATAGTAGGATCCATATTAAGATGAGAGGAATCACAAACGTCGAACCTTGAATTCTTCTTAGCGGTATAATCAAATCATTGGTGCGAGGCTTTCCAAATGAAACACACCTCAAAAGAATGATGGGATCACTTTTCCTTGTAGACGTCAAAGATCGCTGATCAATCGGACAAAGTTCACGTTGTATTTCATTATTAGGTACCTAGTGGAGATGGGATTCACCCTGTTCTTTTTGTTTTCTCTCAAACACTGAGAACGGCAAGCGATATCAAGCTCCGACTTGAGCCAAAACAGAATGAAATCTGAGCGTTTTCTTCAAAAGACCTAACCCCCACCCCCCAATTTTTTTCCAAAATTGTGGGGTGCCTTTGTGGGGTGCCTGATACTAAGTTTTAAGCAAACAAAAATCAGAGAAAAAAAATCCAAAATTTTTTTGGACTACTCAAGGTTAAGGGGGGGTTATTGGATACTTGGAAAACAATTTTTCCGTTTTTTGTCGAGTGATGCCTCATTTCAACGATTTTTTAGTGCTGAACAAGATGGTAACGCCAGGATTGGGATATCTCATTCCGTTCTCGGATTAGAGCTGATAACCATGAAGAAGCGCGATTCATTCTGTTTTAGCTCAAGTCGGAGCTTGATATCGCTTGCCGTTCTCAGTGTTTGATGTAAAACAATAAAAACAAGGTGAATCCCATCTCCACTAAGTACCTAATCATGAGATATAATATGAACTTTGTCCG
Source organism: Adelphocoris suturalis (assembly GCA_030762985.1). Lineage (NCBI taxonomy): Eukaryota > Metazoa > Arthropoda > Insecta > Hemiptera > Miridae > Adelphocoris > Adelphocoris suturalis. The sequence goes on from CM061044.1 coordinate 47,965,739, forward strand.
ATTGATCTGGGGTCTTTGACGTCTACATGGAAAAGTGATCTCTTTATTCTTTTGAGGTGTGTATAATCAAATCAGGCTTCCCTAATGAAAGGAAGAGTTCGTTAGCCAACACTTATTCATCCTGAAAAATTGGTCAAATTTCGACAAAAAAAAAATGCTCAAAAAATTACTTATGATGGCTGAAAAAGGCTAAAAAAAATTAAATTCATATTTTTCAGCTGAATTTTAGTTAAAAGAGGTTAATCAACGATGAACTAGAACATAAAAAAGTGTATGCACAAAATTATGCTGAAAAATGTACTTAGATTTCAAAAATAGGTATTTGCTAAAAATGAAAAAAATGCAAATGAAAGCGAAGAATCCAAAACCTGTTTTGAGTCACAGAATATCATTTATAACGAGTTTTTCTGTCCTAAAGTTGGTAGTGAACAATTTCTTTGCATTCAAAGTGCTCAAGTTTCAAAACAATGTAACATAATATAATACGATAGCTTACGAAATTTCGCTCACACGACCATGCTGCATGACTAGACATAGATTTTTTGCACTTTTTATGAATTTTTCAGCAAATATTAATAAAATTTATGTACATATTCCAGTTTTTTTTTGTTTTTTTTTTTTTAACTTAAGTTTGATAAACGTTAATAAACTTTTTTTTGACTAATATTCTCAAAAAAAATTAATTATTTTTAGCCATTTTTAGTGATTTTCATAGCACATTTCATGAAGTTTGTGTAATTTAATTGTGTGCTCAAAAAGTGCTGCCCAACTAACTCATTCTTTCAGTAGAAAAACTTGATTTTTTGGCTCAAGAACGAAATTTTTATTTCAATCCTAAGGTGAGTTATTGGAGTCATTGCAATAGTTTCATTTTCTCCAAAAAATTCGCTAAATTATTATATTTATACCTGAAGATCTAATGTTCATCACAATTTACACAATATGATTTTTGCTGCAAACAAATGCCCATTCGAGTAACTACGAATACTAGAGGTTTGATGGAGAAAAGTGCGTTTAAAAAAAGTTCTAGTCATGCAGCATGATCGTATGAGCGTATTTTCGTAAATAATCATGTACGAAGGTCCCGCATATAGTGATCGCATCCGTTCAGGCGGTTTTGACTACTACAAGCGGGTGATTCTTATACGGATGGTTAACAAAAAGGCAGAAAACAAATGTTTTCGATGAAAACGTATAATTATTCATAATACATGTATATATGTATTACAATGTTCTCCTAACCTATTTGATCATTTTTTATTGAAGTAATCGTCTATTTTGGTTTGTTTCAAAATATCTCTCATCATATCCTTCACTGATATCTCGAATCTGTAAAATAAATTGAATGAGCTGCCATATTGAACTACTGCTCTTCAAATGACGTCCGTGGCAGTGTTCACTTCTTTCTGGATAGGAGGAGGGGGGTTGTCACATTCGTCATCAGCATCAGAGTCCTCTGGATTTTCCTGTTCGAATAGAGTGACAGCGGCCGTCTTCACTGAGTCGATAGGCTGTCGGAATTTTGCAATACGAGAGATAAAACGTGCTCTTTATACCCTGCCATCCGTCAGCTGCGATCACTACAACCGGGACTTAGATCACAACAAGCGGGCATTCCCCTGTGTATTTAGATAGGAGTGATTCCGTCCCAGAGGTTTTGATCATTACTAGCGATTGATTCTATATGCATCCGTAATCACTATATGCGGGACCCCACGATGAGTGGAAATTTAAGCACTTAGAGTGCAAAGAAATTGCTAATTACCAAATTTATGGCCAAAAAACTAGTTCCAAAATATTCTGCGATTCAAATTAAAAAATTGGGAATTTTAGCTTTTTTGTCAGTTTTTCACATTTTCACCATTAATGGAATTTAAGTAAGTAGATTTTCCAGAATTATGTTGTATATAAATGTTCTATTCCATTGTTGATAAACTTTAATTGATTAAAATTCTGCTAAAAAATAGTAATTTAACAATTAATAGCCGTTCAAGCCGTTTTTAGTGATTTTTTAAGTACATTTTCTGGAATTTGACCAATTTAATGTGCTCAAAAAGGGCTGGCCAACGAACTCACTCATTCTTTCATTTGGAAAGCGGGGTTTTTGAAGCAAGAACTAAGGAGAGACGCACACATACACACACACACACACACACACACACACACACACACACACACACACACACTTTTTTTACAAAACACACACACAACGGACTTCAATTATGAAAATTTTGATTTATTGAAGTTTGACGATTTATGTTTATTGAAGTCGGGATTTTAGGGAATTCTAGCTATGTTGCAGAATTAGCGCAGTAGTTAGTAGGGGACTCTAATTTCCAGTGGGGTACCCGTCCCAGAGATTGACGGGACGTGTTGTAGCTCTCAGCGATGCCAAAAACCTCGTGTGGGGCGCTAACCGGCCGTGGTGACGAAAAGACGCCTATTACGACGTTAATGCCTCCTAAATACGAGGGACGGCTTACGATCGGCATTTGAGTCGGCTCGCCGTCTATTTAAAAGCGATAGGAAAGGTGCGATGACTGGGCCCGCAGCGCGGAGACAATGTAACTATCCTCCGTGTCTATTTTCGATTGGGAATGTCTCCAAATTTATCGAGCGGTCACAACTCACTTCCCTCTCCCTCCGCATGACGATTTTTTTTTCCTCTTTTTCCCTCTGTTAAGAGACTGTTCGAAGCAATCAATCCGGAAGGTTGTGCAAAAAGGCAAGGGGAAGGACGCGATTATGTACTAACTTGGAAAGGACCAAAATTATAAAAAGATCGAGCCTAATAGCATAAGTTTAGCCTACTGCTGTAATATTCTGCCAACATCGCTTTGCGATTCACAGTCATATTGACAATTTTCCATTCCAACAATCCTGGAGCGAGATCAATTGCACGTTCAAAGTTCCAGATCTCGTCCGATTCATTGAATCTGGGAGTTTTCAAGACTAGATTTTTGCTTCCTCACTACTGTTAGGAAGCTTTATGCTCGTGCTCGTACATGTAAAACCGAGACCTATAGCATAATTTCAACGCTACACGCCGATTCATTGTATTTGACGATCTGCGATCTGTCTACACCAAAACCTCGACCGCTTTATCAGTATGTCATTTTGTTTTCACGGGGCACAGGGAAAACATCTATAGTGTCCAATTAATCTGTATTTTACTAAAAGGATTGGTGTAGGATATATTATCATTTGTGAGATGCGAGCTTGCGAGCATCCAGACCAACGATCTATATGCATCATTCTGATCTATTATGGAGGCACTCGACAATATGTCTGCATCTACACCGACACCCCGACCGCTTACCAGTAAGACTTTGCGGGACACAAGGAAATCATCTTATAATGTGCTTAGGGTGTACTAAGTTAATAATGCTCCACGGGTCTGGTGTTTACCACACATCTATTTTTATCCAACTAGGATCTCTGTAATAATTTTGCTAAAAGGATTGATTTACGATATTTTTTCTTGAGATGCGAGCTTGCGAGTATCCACACCATCAATAGGTACATACCATGCTGATCTATTATGGAGGCCGGTATTATACGGAGGTCGATTTATTATACGGAGGCAGATTTTCGTATTGTTTTCCTTGTATCTTATGAAAACAAACTGGTGTATCCTGGTAAGCGGTTGAGGTTCCGGTATGGATTCAAACATGAATTATCATAATCCAGGTCCTATGGTTATGTGAGTGGATTATGGCTCCTCTGGTTGCTACATCACCTATGGTAGTAAACCTTAATTATGTCGGGAAAATCAACAGAGTATTATACATAGGAGCAAACCCAGTTGACTAGTGGTTTGATAAAGTTAGAGTCTCAACAACTTAATTTGTATAGGTACGTAACGGAGCGTGTACCGAGGACATCTCAAGAGGGTTAAGGAGAGCGAAATTGACCCATTGAAAGTGAATTCATGTGCAATAAATGCACAGCTTTCCAACGAGAGGTGAACGATTTTTCTGGGATAGGTATATCAGGACGTTACCTATATCGTCCCTAGCAACGATTGGTTGTAGTACGTAAAAAAAACAACTTTTTTTCTGTAGGAAGACAATTTGGATTGACCTCCAGAGCTAAGGCATATTCATGTCGATAGCCTGCAGCCCCCAGGCAGTCAAACTGTATCGTTTGGTTGTCAGATTATATTAGGTATACCAAAACCCACAAATTTTCTAATCGGTTCTCTTAATTTGTAATCGGTTTCCCTAATTAATTGCCTTAATGTTCCTACGCGTATGGGGTGAATCAAATCAAAACGAGTTACTTTCGCTGATAAACCCGTTCCAAAGCTGGTTAAATTAGGCGGAAAATTCAAAATTTATTGCACAATAACTGTGTAGGCGATTTAAAATTGTTCCGCCAACCCGAGTAAGTTTTTGTCATTCACTAATGATTGACTCAAAATTTCGCAAAATTTTCCGAACGACATGACATGTTACTATTTCGACTTGCAATTCTTTCCTGTTCACTCTAGAGCGCTGAAATTCGGCACACTTGGAGATCATTAGAAGTGATCGAGGAGGAGTTAGATCAGCTGTATAGTGCTGACCTCTCTCCTGTTCATATTAATTAATAAATGCTCTGACTGCAACCTTCTCGCTAGCCACCGGTTTTTTGAAAAACATAACGTAGTACTTAGTCAGATTACGGCAAAAGGGTAGGTACAGCTTGGATTCGACAGAGTTATATCAGACTACCAACTTGTGGTTCGTAGCATAAGATGGCTATATGAGAAAAACTCATTAACCGAGAAGAGAATATTCATATTTGTTGAGAATCAAGAACAAACATTCAAATGAAATCTCAAAGTTTAATGAATCAATACAGTTTACCATAACAATTTACCAAGGTTGATGTTGTAATGATATTGTAGAGGACAATATCTCAACAATATTCATAAATCGATGTGACATCATTCAACACTTAAACCATATAAATTGTACACAATGGACCAGTTTCGGAGAAGTAAAGCAACACAAAAGCAATACAAAAGGACCACTGCAGGAATACATTGAACGGAGTAGATAATATATATTTGCAGTTTTTAAGACGGGTATAAACTGTTTGATCCTTTGAAGCATTTTCACTTTAGCTCTCCGAACCCTCAAAGAACGAATAATCCTTTCGCCCTCGGAAAAAAAACAGGGCATCCTTTGTTAGGGGAAAAAACACGTGGAAGGCCGCGGCGATGTCGTTCGAAAGGGAGGTGACGTGCACCACCGGCCCATCAGCTTAGCCGAGTGTTAATTTTGAATCCCTTTGAAGGAGAAACACTGTTCGGAACCTTCCACTCGGCGAGACCGCGCAGTTCGATTTTCCAAATCGGTGAGCAGGTTGAGTTCGGAGCCCCGCACCTTTTCCACACTTTCGCAAAAGGGTTTTTCCCGATTAACTCCGGGGATGTTCGCCGGTTGTTTTCTATACCTACGTGTCAAACTCCAGCGTCAACACGGGGAGGTTTTCTCAATTTCCTTTGATTGTCGGGCGATCAATGCCGTCGGGAGATGAAAGTCAGCCATAGAGCGGTTTCTCGTATATACCATCGAGGATTTATTTGATGCTGCTGAAAACTAGCACCTAATTCGCACCTGAACTGGAAATGCGACGTGAATTCAAGATTTATGATTCAGACTACCATTGGAATCATATTTCCAGCCAGTTAAATGTTTAATACATCAACTAGTTTTCCATATGCATAATAAAAACTCTGCAAATTATTACAAAAGGTTTATTTTTCTGTATTACTAGTGGATACAGAAAAATTCTTCTATTACGCTATCTTGTTTATAATCATTGAACGAAATCTATTATACATTATACAAAGGTAACTGCACAGGCGTCACCTACCTACACTTCACAAGTAGCAAAAGTTATAATAAACTCGAATTCATGAAGTGAATTAAAGTTAAAGTTAAAGTTAAACGAATTTTGTAAGGAATTACAATCAGCGAAACACCCATTCAGCTTAGAAAACAACATAAGCAAACCAATGGCGATCGAAGACCTGTAAGAAGCTAAAGCAACTGTTGGCAGGTAAATTCGATCAAGCATCATTTTCTCATGCCCCCGTTGTCCGATCTCACTCAAATATGGAGGAAACGTGGGAGAGATTAATTTGAGCATTCCTTAGAATTCCAACATAATCCAATCATTACTAGCCACTGTGCATGCGTGAATATGTATTCCTTTTCAAACGAGCATAATTTCAACGTTTTTCATGTAATTTTGATCAAATTTTCAGGGAATGTGAGGATTAGGCTGTAAGTGGTCCACTATTAATTCCATACTTCTCAAAAAATTACACCATTTTGAGCATGCGCAAACGTAAAAGCCTCATGCCTTCAAAGCCTTTAATCATAATTTCTTAACGCCTTAGTTGTCCAATTTTTGTTTTTATTATTGAGTTCATCGTAACTTTTGTCACCTACAGATGATCAGTGAATCTTAGGTGTCTTTTTTTATCTTATTAATTTCAATTCGTAGGTGCCTCGATCGAGGTCGATTTATACCTGTGATAGGTAGGTATGTATCGAATATTATACTTAGATTTCATCTGGTGTTAGTTTCAAGGGGCGAATAATGTGTATTTATGATTAATTAAATTATTATAATTTCTCCATGTTTCGCTTGGATGTTTCGCAATGGTAAATATAATCCCAAAGAATCGTTTAAAACCATCCGCAACGCTGTACATTGAGCAGCTATTTTCTCTAATCAACCTACTGAAATACGATTAATTGTAATTAATGTGCAAGAACAAACATAGTTTCGAAACAATAATCATTGTATGCAACCATTCTACTTGAAGGGAAGATGACTTAGTCATACATCATTTTGTTCCTCAACTTTTCTAAAAAGCGTAAAATTATGGGGTCCTGATGCTGTAATGCAGTGACCCCTATTGCGAAGCACGAAGCCCCGAGTAGCGATAGTAAATCTATATCTATAAAAGAGGATGTATGTATGTATGTATGTTGCCTATAGACTCCGAAACCGCTCGACAGATTGTAATGAAACTTTCAGGTATTATTAGGCATGATTCAAGGATTGTTCCTGTAAAGTTTGGTGCAAATCCGTTCAAAGGGCTCTGACCCAGAGGGCATAAAAGGGTGCAGTGTCAGGTTTTAGAAATTTATTTAACTACCCAAGCCAAGACCGAAGGCAGAGTGAGGCCGAGGGTGAGGCCAAAGGATGAGGAGGAGGATGAGGGAGGAGGAGGAGGAGGAGGATGAGGGAGGGGAGGAGGAGGGAGGAGGATGAGGGGGAGGGAGGAGGAGGAGGAGGAGAGGAGGAGGAGGAGGAGAAGGGAGGAGGAGGATACTATTGAACATCTGCATAAAATGACAACGAATCCAGGGTCATTGTAGACACCAAAGGCAGAAACCAAAGGCTAAGCTTCCGTCCATCAAATCACCTCTTAATAACAGTTTAAAATTACGATCAATAAACAAATTTAATTTGGGCGCAGCAACGCTCGCGGGGGGAACGCTAGTATACTATAAACGAGGTTTAATAATTACGGATCAGTGTTCTACGTAAAAGGGCTATCCAATACAGGGATAATAAATTGTTGTGTAATAATTCAAAGCGGTTTTTTTTTAACACAGAATTATTATTATTATTATTATTTTGTTTATTTATTTATTTTATTTTATTTTATTTTTTTTTTTTTTCAACACAGAACGCTAAAATGTGTTTAAGCCTTGGCATTTCCAAACGAAAACGTCAAGGAAATGTGTTGCAACAATTTCTGACGATTTCCGCTTACAGCCGAGTCGTTGCTAGGGAAACGGAACTTCGTCAATTTTCGTCCCACAAAATTCGTTGACCATTCGTTCGGAAGCTCTCGATTTATCCAACCATGTTATGTTAACTACTGCGAAGTGTGTGACCAACAAGCTGAGTTATTTGAATAATTGTTTACACACAGGCGATCACTCTCAATAATTTTTATTGTGAACATGACTGCAACCGCTTGCTAATTTCTGATGATTTCATTGAGGTGTTGGTGAGCCGTTGCGCTGGTGATAAATAAATAAAACAATTGGACATAGTAGTGATAAGATACACCGCAAAATCTGAGTCATTCTTATATTTATGATCAGATAAGTCCGCTAAATTCTATCCTGTTAACCCTAGAAAGTTGAAATTTGATAGGGAGACTCTCCGGGTCATTAAGAGACGATTGAAATAATGGGGTCTTTCATGATCAGCTGTGTCCTTCAAATTCTCTCATCTTCACTCTAGGAAGTTTTTTTTTTTTTTTTTGATAGGGGGACTCTCTGGGCCATCAAGAGACGATTGAAATTATGGGCTCTTTCCTAATCAGCTTAGTGACCTAAATTCTACCCTATTAACCCTAGGAAGTTGAAATTTTATATAGAGAGAATCTCTGTGACATTAGAAGACGATTGAAGTGATGGGCTCTTTCATGATCAGACGAGTCCGCTAAATTATTTACACACAGGTAATCATTCTCAATAATTGATATTGTGAACATGATTGCAACCGTTTGGTTGTTTCTGACGATTTCATTGAGCTGGTGATAAATAAATACAACGGCATGATATAGTAGTGATAACATATACCGCAAAATCTGAGTCATTAGTATATGCGGGTTTCGCGGGTTTATGTGAAACGCGTGAGCTTAATCACATTCCGTGTTTCAATAATTTTATTCAAAGTACCTATGTAAATAGAGGTAACCGGGGGTCCAGGGGGCTTGCCTTGCTTATTCACAATGATTCTCAATTATGGAGAAGTACGTTTGGAAGACCCTAAAACTAAAATCCGATCGTAAGGTAATGCTGCGTAATTGGTTATTTTTCCACATTAAATTAAATAATGAACCATCCAGGGACCATCATAAACCCTAGCACATTTTCATTGTCATCAGCTGAATTCCACAGAACGGCAAGAACTGGGTCGTTAAGGACGGCGCAAAGGGGCGACCTCCCCTTCAACACCTAGAGGTTTTGCGGGCAATTGCCTATCCTAACAAAATCTACATGAATAGTATAATTTATTGAGCCTCTCTGTAAGGGCTGTTATTAGCTGGTTCACACGTGTCTATATTGAATAGGATAACATGTCGATCCTCGAGCAACTGAAATCTCAACATTAAAAGTAAAAGTGTCGCTCATTCATTGAGGAGCATTATACCTTAATTTAGCACACTTCAATTACTTCATATTTGCTTAACTTCAATTGAACATCTGCAACCAAACTATCACTCTTTATTGAAATTCATCAATATACCTTCGGTAATTAGCCCCCCAATTCTCAATGCCCCCTACAGGAGACCTATTTTTATTTCCACCTATTATGTAGGTCTCCCTGACAAGGTAAAGCAATGAATCTTTCACATAACACTGTGAATTCTAAATCAAAATGTACAGAACCACAAACATGAATGATAATTTATTACACAGTGAAGTTGTGGAGTACCGTGAACCTTATAAATCATGTTTGCATTGACACAGGTTGAAATTTTAGCAGAAAATGATAAGAAATCTATATGTTTTACTCACAAATTTGTTTTAATGGACTGTAAGATTATTTTACTAAGCGTAATTTTTACTCAATATTTTACTAAAGGTAGATTTTTGATGTGATTTGTGTTTATAATATAATATGTGACTTCCAAAGTCGTCGAACCTCTGGAGGGTATCTTGGGCGGGAGCCTTCAGGTTGTCCTCTGTAGAGGGGTCAGTGTTCTAGTCCTTCCTGTAGTTCTAGTGTTTTAGACCTTCGTACGTGGAGTCGTGTTTTGGTCTTTCACATTTTTCATATACCAACTAGACTCTGAATTATTCTTAATAAAACCTTTGTAATTATTTCCAATTTCCCATGTGTTCATGTGTAACTTTTGGTTTGTTATTTTAAATAATAAACTTTTGTAATTGACCACGAAAAAAAATTTTTAACACCCCCTGAAAATTTCGTGGAACGGGTATAATTTTCATCTCTAGATGAATCTCTCCAGCCATTTCGACGGAAACTACGTTTTTCACCTATTTTGAGAAGTTTTTTGCTAATTACTTTTTTTTAATTCTAAGAAAGTGCTGAAAATCAAGCTTTTACATTTATTATTTAGCATCCTTTAGCGTCCTTAGGGCATCTTCCTGGCCATGGCGGGTATCGAATATCATTTGTATCCATATGAAAAGTAACTCCTGTGAATTTTATCAATATCCTTCGAACCATATTAAAAGAAGGGCCAAAAAGCTGCTAAAAAACTACTTTTTTAAATTTATTTTTGGAAGTATTTTGCTAATTACCTCTCTTAGAGTACTTTCCCAAGCATGAGGGGTATCTAATATCATTTGCACCCACAAGAAGAGTAACTCCTGTGAATTTCATCAAAACCCCTTGAGCCATTTTGGAGAAAATGCAAAAAAAGTGCTAAGCACGACGTTTTTTCACCTATTCTGATTTTTTTAAGCCCCTCAAAATGATCATTATAGGCTGATATTTCTACACTGCCGTCTCTTTTGTACAGAAACCCAACACCGAAATTGAAATTTTTTTTAATCTCGTACCGTAAGGTCGCAATCGTGTACACGAGTTACATACATGCATACACATACACGTACATACATTTTCTTGAAACGTATAGATATGGGTTCCGGTTGAACAAAATACCCATCCCAGCATGAGTTTCAGAAATTGATTTTCACGGTGAATGGATGACTTTCCCTTCACCCTTCGGGTTAAGTAAGGAATGTAATAAACCTTGGTATAATATTTTATAGGTTTTTCATAGATAATTAAACCATTGCAATGGCTCCAAAAATTTAAAAATAAAAATTTTTGAAAACTCTCTTCATTGAAATCCGTTTTGTGACATTCTGAAACGATATAATATCTGGGTCTTAATGTAGTTGACATTGAAGAGTCCACGCCTGTTGAAAATATTATCCCATGTTTAGGACCCAGATCCTGGGTGGGTCGGGAATTAAAACATAAACACAACAAGTCTAGTTTGGTCAATTAAAGAAAACCCTCGCATATATGTATACCTATATATATACAGGGTGTCCCGACGTAAGTCCATCTAGCTCTGCGAATCGGTTCTAGAGCTCATTTCTGTTCAAAAGTTCCTCATTGAGATTTTTTTTCTTGTTTTCGACCTTTTGTTACTAAAATGATCATACCTTTCCTAATTTGCTGCGCAAATTCGAATTTTGGGGGAAAGAAGCATTAAATTTCCTATTAGACCTTAGATTGCCTGACTTTTTTTTTTTTTTTTTTTTTTTTTTTTTTTTTTTTTTTTTTTTTTAACCATTACCAAGTTTTACACTTTAACTCACAAATTGGAGATTATTTAATTTCAACTCAATTTCAATTAAATTTCAAAGAGTCCAATTGAATTGCATGTCTTTTTAGGGGTGAAACTAGATAGCTAAAGTGTAAAACTCGGTTATAACAGGATTTTGGAGATTTGCAAGTGTTACTATTTGATTCAGCATAATAAAATTCGTAGAAACCGATCCCAAACTCGTATTTTCAGAGATGACAATTTCTCAAGAAAACCTTGAATTTGATAAAGGAATCTGGTCTATTGAATTTTTCGTGAAAACAATCTAGTTGAATACTTACTTGAATACTTCCAGGAATATAATAAGTAACTGCTATTAAATCTTTGAAAGGCATTATTATCTCGATACGCGAATTTCGCATACGAGTAAATTGAGGTTTCGACCTGACGCCTTAATTTCAGAAAATGATATCGGACCCTTTTATTGGCGTCAACATGAGTTGAATATCGCGGGTTCCAAAGTACAGAGGCAAATTCGACATGGCTTCTAACAGACTCGCAATAAAGGAAGGGCCGCGTTGGCAGTGGAAGGGACGCGTTGCTATCTACCGATAGAAATCCAAGCTGCCCAAATCCAACATACCGAAACAACTAATCTATCTTCCCACTAAACTATTTAGTTCCTCAAACTTCTGTTAGAGATCTACAAAGAGCATACGAGAATGTATCACTTATATAATTAGAACAGAAGGTCACGTAGGTCACCTAGGTCACGTAACGTCTCGACGCACTGAAGCGGTAAGCCATCGATATAGTGTGGTCAACCACAGGAGACCGAGCTCAAGAGAAAGGGATGACATCACGCTTATCAATATTAATTTTTATAGAATTATTTTTCCAAAAGCTGATAAAAGAGTCCAAACCCATTCTGAAGTGCAAGTATAGCACCTTTACTGCGGATATTTATGTATACTCGTAGCTTTCGATCATCAGCATAGGAGAATGTTAACGTCCAGAAGATGACATGGGAGATCATCCATAAAGAAAATGAAGAGGAGGTTCCAAGTGAGATCCCTGGGGAAGACCCGAAAGAATTTCACTTAATGGTAGTATCGCTTATAGACCGGTGGCGCAGGTAACCAGCTTTCTTCGGACTAATTTTTCACAGAGCCTCAAAAATAGTCGCGTTTGAACCATCCATGATTAATCTTCCCGCTGACTTATGACTTAAGCATTGCATTATATTTATCATTTTAAATAGAACCTTTTTTAGGAAACTCATAAGGGACCATCTCCACCCTAACCCGCACATTCCATGAACATTTCATAAAAATCAGTTGGATATTGTGGAATTTAAGCTTGTTACTAGGATTTAAGGATACACTACACAGACACACTCACATACACAGAAATACACGGAACGAAAGTTGTCCATAATGGCCAAATACGTAAAATTCGAGTGGAAATTTTTCCACTGTAAAAAAAAAAAAAAAACTCGGCGCTTTGCGCCTCGGCGGGGGGCTCCGCCCCCCTGCACCCCCCGGTTTATTTCTTTTTCCATACTCTGTATGAAATCATAGGAACACAGAATGTGTTTTTGCGATGATTCTATTTCCTTACCAACGGCTTGGTTGCACGTGAATAATAACAATATTTGGCAATAATAAAATGAATAATTGTTAGACATTTAATTTGGTCTAAAACCCTATAAATATTATATAAATAAATATGTAACTACAAGAAAAATACTATATAAATTGAGAGCTTTCCAACGAATGGTGAACGATTTCTGTGCGATTAAAATTGCGGAAGTTCCATTTCCCTACCAACGGCTCGGTTGTACGTGAAAATCATAAGAAAATTTACAAGCGGTTGCAATCATGTTGACAATATCAATTATTGAGAATGATCATCTGTGTGTAAACAATTGATTCAAATAACCATGCTCATAACTCAGGTTGATGGCCACGCACTTCGCAGTAGTTAACATAATATGGTTGGATAAATCAGGAGCTTTCCAACGAATGGTGAACGATTTCTGTGCGATTAAAATTGCGGAAGTTCCATTTCCCTACCAACGGCTTGGTTGTACGTGAAAATCATTATAAAAGGCGCATAACGGTTTTTTCTGTCGGTTTTTTGTGACGATTTTTTTTCGGTAGGTCATCGCAAAAACACATTCTGTGTTAAAAAACCGTTTGATTTTAATGGAGACTCCAACTTTTCATTCTCTCAAAAGTGAAAACAATGCTTCCGCTACCTATAGGTAGACTTGTGAGCAATCTAAGAGATGACCTTTAGGTATCAATACTTCATTTAGGTATCAATACAGGCATTTAGGTATCAATACTTCAATACAGGCATTTAGGTATCAATACTTCACTAGTAGGTACATTCGCACTGACAATAGTTAATAAACTCGATTTCACAACGTTAGAATAAATTCCATTGGAACCATGTCACCTGATAACTCCATTATTGGCATTATATCAGCTGATATTTACATGGCAATTTTTATTTATCCCAGTATCACTATCTAGCGATTATTGATGGAATTAAGAGCTTGCTTGTCTAATCAATATATCCGCTAGCAGAGAATTAGAAATCGCGCTTAGAAATTCGAAGGTGTTTTTCAATGTTCGATACCTTTTGGAAAACGAACCGTTCAACGTACAGCGTTGAGGGTGGTTTTAATCGATTCTTTGGGATTATATCCATCATTGACAAGCAAATAATCATAACTGTTAACTTGAAAGTTTTTGGGATCTAGATTTCTGAATGCTTAGCCCTTTAATGCTACTCTCTATAGTTGATCGAAATTGATGCCGAGCTTCTAGGACCATCTAGACCCCAAATGTGATTTTTGACGCAATTTGCATGACGTTTGGGGTATTAATTTTAGGGAAAAGCCGCGGACGGCGAACGCCGAGCGGACGGATTTTTTAAAATTCGTTTTTCGGATCCTACGGATCTTGTTTTATTCAATTTTTGGATTCTACGGATCTTGAAACGTAAACCGAAAAATTTTCAGGTGGGGTTAAAAATTTGTTTCTTGGTCGATTACAACGATTCATTATTGAAAATAATAAATTAAAATGTATTAGGGGCCGCTGACGCACAATCTGCTGAGTGTGCTCCAATGCCATTTTGTCTCCTATTCGACACAGGAAGCGGAAATTTGAGACCGAGGCTCAAGGGAGAATGCTGAAGTTACTTTCTTCACCATTAGAGTTCTCGGCCTAAACTGCCGAAGCTGATTCAGCAGGAAGCTGAAATTTGAGAGGGAGGCTCAAGGGAGAATACTGAAGACGACTGAGAGGTCAGTGATCAGCTGATGACTTTCAAAGCGATCTTGTCTCCTATTCAACGCAAGAAGTATCTATTTCTCGCAGGTCTCCTTACAAGAAAATGCGCTATCATATGACTCATTCTGTGAGCACTGATCTATTTGTTTGTTTTCTTCTTCCTTTAATTCTAGTGTGTGTACTGCTTAAACGATTACAAGATGCACAACTAAAAGAAGGCAGCAAAGTATACCTAACGGCGCAGTTCCAGGTCGCTCCCGCCGGCGCAGTTGCAAGATCCTCCAATTTATTTTCGGTGAAGTGTATTTTTCCGCAGTCAATATTTGCTTTCTTTCAGAGTTGTGAGAGGAGATAAAGTCAAGTTCCGAGAGAATCAGTGGGAGGGGAAGCTTGCGTTTGTGCTTTACAAAGATCCATATGCAATAGATTCACATTTATATTGTGCTATTGTGAAGAACGTAGCCCGATTTATCTTATATTTTACTTCAGAGAGGAGACGGATCAGGAGAGAGCAGATCTTTGGTCTACAATATTAAACCCCATAAATAGTAGTTTATCGAAACTCGGAGCTACGCGCCTCGCAAATGGGCTCACAACTTTACAACGCTAGAACCCCACAATTTTACGAGCTATGACAAAGTCATTTACCCACCATACACAACGGTTGCGTAGACTTGTACAGGGTGTCCGAAAAGTAATCTTCCCCTTACTTTTTTCCACAATTTTGGAGATATCGAAGTGAAACTTGGAGAGCGTTTTAAACCTGATACTAAGTTTTAAACAAATAAAAATCAGGAAAAAATCAAAAGTTTTTCAGCTCCCCAAAGGGGGTAATATTGGGTACTTCGAGAAAAAAAATCCATTTTCTGACAAATTACACCCCATTTTCAAAATTATTTTGTGCTGAACTAGATGGTGAAACCAGAGTTGCGATATCCTTTTCATTAATTGGATTAGATCTTATGAACCACGAAGAAGAAGCACAATTTCCTCTAAAGATAGGTACTTTTAGAATAAATTGCTCTTCTTCTTGGTTCATCTGCTCTAATTCAAGAACGGAACAAGTTATCGAAATTCTGGTTTCACCATCGTGTTCAGCACTAAAAAATGTTTGAAATAAGCAAACTATGGAAAATAAAATTTCAAAGTGCCTTATACCAAAAAACACAAATACTTTTCGATTTTTTCCTGATTTTTATTAGCTTAATACTTAGTATCAGGCACTCCTAAAATACTCACTCTCCAAGTTTCACTTCGTTATTTCAAGAATTTTGAAGAAAAGTTAGGGAGAGGGGTTACTTTTGGGACACCCTGTAAATTAATTTGGAACTATGTTTGTTTCTTGCACACAAAATCTTTAATTACATTAATCTAATGCATTTAAATTGGGCGATTGGAGAACAAATCAGTCTCAGAGGACTCTCAGCTGATAATAGGTCCTCTAAATCTTGTGGAGTTGTTTTCAATGTCTTCCGAAGGCGTTTGATTTCAATTTCAAGCATCCTGAGCCAATCAAAAAAGAAACTAGCCTCAGAGATGTGATTAGCCATCTGCCATTAGCTTATTAGTCCATCTGCATACCTTGCAATTGTATTCCAGATGTTCCAGAAGCAATCCATTTCAAATCTTATCGCCGTACATAGGTCGATGTGGAGAAAATTAGCCTCAAAGGTCCTTCAGCTGATTAGACTCATCCATACTCTGTAATTGTATTCTAGATGTTCCAAAGGAGCTCCAAATAAGGTTTAGCACCATGAGTAGATTAAGAAACAAATTAGGTTCAGTGGTCCATCAGCTGATAAGTGCGCATCGCGGAGTATAATTGTAATCTAGATATCCCTAAGGATCTGCACGTAGATTAATGGGGAATTTTCATGAAATTTGTTTATTTGCTCAATAGAAAGATCTGAGCAAGAGCTTTCCAAAAATGTTCTATTTGATAGATATCTGACCATTAAACTGGTCTTGAAATTCAGTTGCACGATGACGTCACGGCCGCACCCGGCCCATAGTGGGGCGAAATGCGTTTTTTCTGGACATGACAATGTTGCAAGCAATTCTTATAGAAAATTTTGCGCTGATTTCTAATACACCCTCCAACACCCAAGAAAATACACACCACTTATATTTTCTGACGAAAAAACCCCGACAAACACGTTTTTCAAAATATTAAGCAATATAAAACCGTTTAGCTCAAAAGTCTTTTGACCAACAGAAAGTTGTAGAAAATTAAATTTTGCGTCGAATGAGACCAACTACAGCTCTCCAGCTCTGATGGTAGGCCAGAATTTAGCGGTCTTATATAGCAAAAGTTGGTCAAATCATGCTCAAAGACAGAGGTTCCCAACCTTTTTAATTGTGAGGCCAAACTATTTTTAAAATAAAGCTTTGAGGCCCATATATATATATATAAGATGTTAGTAATTGGTAAAAGATATGTACAAGGGGAAAAAATATCTCAATTTGCAAAGAAAACATCTGTACTTTATTCACTTTTAGTTGTTACATGATGAAAAACAATTATATACAAGTGGTCAAAGTAAAAAGAAAAAACTCAATGGGATTTTTGACATTGTTTTTCTCCCACAAGTGAATCAATGTCAGGATTGAAACTGGACAGTTTTAGTCTTGAATCGCTTTCAACATTCAGTTTGTTCCTGTACTTATTTTTCAAAAAAATCAATGTTGAAATAGACATAAATCACATAAATATGTTGTGGAAAACCCCATCAAGTGCTTCAGTGCAATTTTGGCGATTGCCGGATATTCTTCGCGAACTTAAATCCAGAACGGAACTATGGAGTTGTTTTAAAAAACGATGCTAGTAAACTCACTTGTAATAAAAATGCAATTGAATAATTTGACTATTGCTAACACTCAAGTGAGCATGGTTTAAATTTAATTGTTTCCATCTCTATTCCGATATTAATTGTTGAAACTCAGATGATTTTTTAAATATATTTTTATATTTTTGACCAGCATCCACGGCCCAGCACCAAGTTGCCCGCGGCCCACAGGTTGGGAACCGCTGCTCTAAGATATAGATGAGACAAAAAAATCTTTTCATCAGTAATTCTTACTAGAAATTTCGGGCTGATCATAATTATTTTGATCGCGATAAAACCTAGGGTACTGAATAGAAGCATCAAATGCGAATGTTTGACGTTTCCAAAGTTTTCAGAAAAATTTGTTTGATTTTTTTTTTTTCTGTCGAGAAAATGTCAATGGTCCAACTGCTTCACTTAAATAGCTCTGGAATAGGCAAGACCAGGCAAGATCGGACAACGGAATATGATGGTTCAAATCCTGTGTAAAGTTATGGTCTTAGTTTTGGTTTATCACTATCAATAGTGAATCTTTGTAATCGACCAAGAAAAAAAATTTAGAACCCCATGAAAATTTTTTGGTTTACGTTTCAAGATGAGTAGAATCCAAAAATCGAATAAAAAAAATCCATCCGCGGCTTTTCTCCAAAATTACTAGAGACCGAACTATATGAAAGTTGTGTTAGAAATCACATTTGGGGGTCTATATGGTCCTAGAAGCTCGGTATTTTTCGGCAATTTTTATCAAGTGCTAAACATTTAAAAAGTCGAGATCTCGAAAACTTTCTAAGTAACAGTAATAATTTTTTGATTGTCAATGATAAATTTAATCCCAAAAAATCGATTGAAACCACCCGCAACGCTATACGTTGAATAGTTCGCTTTCCCTAAGGTCATTAACGTTAAAAAAAAAAGAAAAATCTTCGAATTTCTAAGCACGAGAACATAGAGAAATCTCGCGCTGCTAGCGGATCTATTGAATAGACGATCAAGCTATAAATTCCATCAAAAATCCTAGGTAGTGAAACTGGAAGAAAGATACTGGAAAACATAAAACGCTGCAAATTATTACACAATGGTTTATTATTTCTGTGTTAGATATCCCTTTTACGCATATCATTGGTCTATAATTACTAAACCCCATATGTAATTTAGGATCAGAACATGGCGCACTGTGATTCCGAGAAGGGTTCACACTTTTACAGTACCGAGACCCCGCAATTTCACGCAAAAAAAAACAGGAAAATGATGCTTGACGCTTTACGCTTCACAGTAAAGATGTTAAAAAAACGGGAAAATTATGCTTGAATTAATTTACGTTAGCGTATGCGCAGAATGGAGTAATGATTTGAGAAAAATTAAATTGGTAGTGATCTACAGCGTAACCCACGAATTCCCAGAAATGTAATCAAAATCTGATAAAAACTAGACCTTTTTCTTGGGAGTGCACTTTCGCGCATGCGCAGGAGCTGATAATGATGCAATTATGTTGAAATTAACAAGGAATAATTAAACCACTGTCCTCCAATTATTAGGCGCTAAATCTGAGCGGGATTGGACGACTAGGGCGTAAAAAAAGTATGCTTGAAGGAATTTTGCGTTTGCTATAATACTGAAATTCACTTTTAGTGTGAACAAGTGAAATGTGTCCCAAAATATTGTCACTAAAAAACGAGACTTGAATAGCGGCGATTCTAATTTCTTTGGTATTCAACCTATGAAGCTGAATTTTGAAATGGAGAACCCTTGGGACGTCTAGAAACGAATCATAAAGTCTGAAGCTCCCTGGATCAGCTGGGTTAGCTCCGGAGGTAATCTATTTACTATTCAACCTATGAAGCTGAAATTTGAAATGGAAGCCCCTTGGCCCTTGGGACATTTAGAAACGAATCATTAAAGTCTACAGCCCCAAGGTCAGCTGGGCAAGATCGGGTACAATGGGTATCCGGGCAATCCGGGGAATGGGTTATCTTTGTCATCACAGAACGAACTGGGGATTTGATGGTCGAATATGTTTGGAATACTCTAATTCAAGTCAAAGACTGCTTTTATCAAATTTTTTAAATCTGACCCATGGGGGGGGGGGGGGGATGATATTAAAGCGTTTTGAACGTCACTGAACCAATTGGGGATCTGAGTGGGTGAATCTATCAGAATTACTTTAACTTGGGTCACAGGCTATTTGATAATGTTCAAGTCAACCTGTGCAACGCACGGGTGAACCAGCTAGTTGTAAATAAAAGTATTGTTCTCTTTGTTCCGTATAAATCCGAGCTTTATTAATTGTTGAGCAAAACAAGAATTCCCGACCTATTTGAATCTCCCGCGAGCCCCCAGCTGAACGATCGAAACGCCGCTGAGTTATCGTTCGGGCTTCATCCGCCAGACAGCAGCACCGCGCAGCGCGGCGCCCCGAGCCGCTATCCCCTTTTCGGCGCTCCCCTCCCCTACGCCCTAGGAGTCGCTTCCCCTCCTGGACCGCTCCCTCCCCTCCGGCGGGATCTTCCCCTCCAACGCCGTCCGCTAGTCTCCATCTCCATTGCTCAGCTTTCGGTATCATCAGCCTTGCTTCTGCTCCTGCTCTGCTCCCCACTCCGTTCCATTTCCTTTCTCGCTGTTTGCCCGTTCTTCCCCTTTGTTTTTGTACGTCCTTTTTTTATCTCCGAAACTTTACGTTCATGGTTTAAGGTAAGCCCAAAACAAGGAAACTCCAGTGATTATTTACCAGTGATTTTTCACGCCCGTGATTGGGCCCTGATGTGATTTTCTGTTGCCTTCAGAGGGTGAGTACCAATTTCACCGTATTCCACGCATAACTGTCTCAGTAGAAAAGGTTTCCCTTTCTTTGAGGTTTCACCTCCGCCTTCGATTTCCCTCCGCCTCGATCATATTTCAGTCCTCAACTCCAAACGGAATATTCCCTTATTTCTGCCCAACCCCGCAGCTTCCCTGTCCCTTTACCTTTCCGCCATTGGGCCCTTCCCCGTTCCTGTCAATAAATCGCGAATTCCCTCCCGGGATCGTCAATAACTCTGAAATTCCTCACCCCCCAGATAAAATCCCATTATCCCAATAACTCGAGAATATACAAAATTTCAAACTCCTCCCGAGTCGAATTTGGTCCTCCGACCCGGACTGCCTACTCAAATATGAATCCGGCCGTCTCCATCTCATCCCAGTTATTGATCCACTCAGCAGAGCTACGTACCGTGGGAGCCAGCCCTTTACAAAATTCAATTCTTCCTTCAAAATGTTCTAAATTCCGCGGCGGACTCCCGTGTTAGCGAAACATGGGCACATTTTTTGGCATGTAAAAGCGCCCAACGTAAAATGCGCACCCATGTGCCGGCTGGTCAACCCCCAAACCACTTTTTCTGTTGCTCTACTCACTCTGAATGATCGAATGATTCCACTCGGGGGTGGGGCGAAGGGTTGGAATTTTTTCAAACCAGACCAAAATGGTAGTCAACCCTTCTAAGTATAAATCATAATTTACCAAGAAAAATAACGTTAAAATTAAGTTTTTATTAAATTTCCTATAACATAAGTACTCAGAAAATGAATGACAATTTCAAGACTGACAATTTTAAGAAAATTATAAATGTGATAATTTATCATCCCCACCAACTACCTACGCAGGGGTCACACCATGTTCTATTGATGTGACCTCTCCTTTTGGTATTTTAGTACTGTAATATTTACTGGAGTGGGTATCCTATGACGTCAAGCCCACGATCAAAATTTAAAACGAGAGCACATCACTACTGATAAAACTGCTATTTCACTAATGATTTCAATTTTATTATTCAGTGCATACCTACTTCCTGCATTGTAGGTAGGTACCTACGTAATTTTACATGTTTAATTATCTTCTTTGATTATATATTGGTTTATTTATGTATTTATTTTCTTTTTTGACCCTGCAACGCCCATAAGGTCCCCTGAGCAAATTTTGAATTCCTCTCTTCATTTCTGACTGAATAGACACTAAATAGATGAAAAATAGCTCAAACAATATAATTCCCCAAATTCATCAAAATTTATCGGACCTTTAGGTGATTCTGGGCACTAGCGCAACTAATTTTTTTTAATCGATTTTTCAGCAAAATGAATGAAATTGAAGTACATTTTTAGCATAGTTTTGTGCATACATTTTCTAATGTTTTATTTCATCGTTCATAAACTTCTTTTGACAATTCTTACTAAAAAAAATATTAATTTATTAACAAATTAATCAAACTCATCCTTTCTTTTGGAATTCTTGATTTTATTGGCGCAAGAACGGAATTTTTCTTTCAATGCTAAGGAGAGTTATCTGGAATGATTCACACACACACATATTATATACATATGAAAAAGCTGAAACTTCAGCAATCGTTTCATAATGCCTCAAAACGGACTTCCTTGGAGAAAGTTCTAAGAAAATTTGATTTTAAATTTTTTTTAGTCATTGCAATAGCTTCATTTTCTACGAAAATTCAATAACAAACAAAAACACAAATTTCAGCCCGAAATAAGAATGCCAGTTGAGTAGGAAATATCTATCCCAGACAGGAGTTTGTGTCATGCCCACAGAGTCACCTACAGGTGACACTCGGTATGCCACAGGATGAACGAATGTTTCTAAAATTACTTTGCTGGCTGAATACGCATATTACTAGATAGAAAAAATAGTATTTCAAAGGTTATTCACCGAATTTATGGCATTTTTTCGCAAAACAAAACAGCCAGACTGTCCAGGTCTCGTAAACGTAGAAGTTTTATCTCATGAGTGGTTATATCAACAAAGGCTGTGTTGCAAACGAGATCTAATGGACTACCAACGTACCATAAGATCCAACTAAGGTGATCAGAGTGTTCAAAAGTCACCGATTTGTTTCAGAGGAGTTTTGGTGGTCCCCTCAAAGTAGTTGTCACCTGTAGGTGACTCTGAGCGCTCCTGGGTTAATTGAGTAAAATTTACCTTTTCATTTCATTTTTGAAATTCAACAATTTGCCTCTACTAAGCGTGTCTTCCGAAGGCGCTCCTTGACAATATCAAAGAGATAACTCGCTTTCGAATCAGTAAATTAAAACAGACCTTCGGGGCACAATATGGAATCTGAAAAATTGAACACCCCCGTCCGATCTGTCGTACGATTCCACAATATGTACATAAATCTGTCCGGTGTCTGATGCGGTATGTACGAGTATGTTCGTGATAATCAAAAACAACCAATAATTCCTAGCCAAATTATCGTTACAATTTCAATTTGATCAACTTGATTTACATTCATTTAAATTTAAATTGCGTTGAAAACTGTATTATCAAAGTTCATTATAGTTATTAAATCAGTGAGAAATTTTGAAATTGAGTCCAACTAACTCAAATAATAATCATAGGTACAGGGGTTGTCATAACTTATACTCCTACTTACGTATTACACCTTTACACTTGAAAATTAATGATGAAATACTTACGTCCCAAAATTGAAATTGTGTTGAATATTTTAATAAAAATTTGTTAGAATTTTTAAATCTTTCAGACATCTTGAAAATTGAGTCCAAAATATAAGTCATATGATTATTGTCAAATTTGAATGTTTGATATGGCATTTGGTATGTAATTTGGTCAAAGTTCAGTTTATGAAAATTGCAAATTTGGTCCTCCCCCTCCCTCAAACACACCTAAAATGTCTCAAAATGTAATTATCAAAATTGATTGAAAAATAAAATCTTAAACACAAAAACCAAATAATTCGAAAAATAGTGTTGTGTTTGGAAAATTATTTGGAAGTTGTAATTATGCCACCGGATAATACTTGGAGGCATGCTTCTAATATATCTATGGCTTTATATGATTTAACTTATTTTAACGGGTGTATTTGATAAAGGACACGCAAAAATATCAAATTTACAAAAGGGGGGAAAGCAGCCATACCTGCGTGACCCATTGATAATGATTTCAATCAATTAGTCAACTTCAATTATGAATTTACTGTAAATTAGATAGGCGTAGCTACATATATCCGACTAGGTAGTTAAATATTTGTATTATACATATAATTTATTTTATGTTCAAATTTCTCTCTCGAGAGCACACAAAAACCTTGAATATATACCTTCAGTAGGTACCTACCTAGTTCACTTAATTATTCGAAAAAATTAATGCTTCATCCTTTCCGAGGAATAATATCAGATAATTTTGAGAAAATTAAAATTCTGAATAGCTCAACCCATTTTTAAAAGCCAAGGTAGCGTCGACAAACTTTATGGAAAACGAATAAATCGTGAGAAAACCCTCCATCACTTGGACGAATTCGGTTTTTTTGTCCTTAGTGGTTCATTTTACATGACTCGCTTCCTTATTTGATTGTTAAAATACCTATCTACAATTAACAATAATTATAATATTTATTATGAATCCACTTGCGTGCAAGCCCCGCAACAAATTGAGACATTTTCATGCTTCCATTGAGCCGACAATTTCAGGGAGGATGGTGGTTTGGATGCTTAATAGGTAATTAAGCCCGAACAAAACTTCAAACAAATTTTGACATCACTCCAAGCTCGTAACCGGTTCTTCTCGGGGGTTTACAGAGGGGAAAATTTCCTTCGTGAGATTTTGTGATGTTTCAGATAATTCAAGTGTTTTCCAACGACTGGCGAAGGGTTTTTGTTCGATGTAAAATGGCAAAGATACAGTTCTGTAGCAACGATTTGGTTGTAAGCGAGAATCGTCACCCGAAAAGTGTTGCTCTAAAAGTACCTAACGCTTTTTGTATTGGTTATGGATTGTTGCCTTGTCCTTAGTAGGTGGGTTGGTTCAGGGTGCAGAAGTTTACAGGCTTATCTGATAATGTGGTTTAATGCTATATACTGAGCGCTTTCGCCAATATATAGCCTCTTCAGAGCTTATTATTTGATTGATGATCTGTATTATGTTTAAGTAAAAATTGGGGTTCCTCCTTGAACATCTAAGTCATGACCAGTTATGTTTGGTGATGTTACTAGAGTCCATTTTGTGCTAAAATCGGGGGAAATGCAATATTTATGTGGGGAGACACACGTAGTGTGAAAGTTGAACCTCTTGGTCTTGACCAGTTATGTTTGGTATTGTTACTGGGGTCAATTTTGTACTTAAATTGAGAAATATTCAAATTTTATGGGGAGAGATGCAAATTGTATGAACTGATAAACTTTAATTCAAGTTTATCAGTTGGTCAAGACCAAGAGGTTCAACTTTCAGACTACGTGTGTCTCTCCACATAAATATTGCATTTTCCTCGATTTTAGCACAATATTGACTCTAGTAACATCACCAAACATAACTGGTCACGACTAAGATGTTCAAGGAGGAACCCCAATTTTTACTTAAACATAATACAGATCATCAATCAAATAATAAGCTCTGAAGAGGCCATATATTGGCGAAAGCGCTCAGCATATAGTATTCACATTATCAGTGAAGCCTGTAAATTTCCCTACCCTCAACCAACCCAACCTACTAACGCTTTTTGCGGTTGTGTGCCAAAGCCAAGACATGCAAATATCAAAGTGTTAGAGGCCCATGAATCAGCTATCAGTAAGGGTTTGGATATGTGACCCATTTCCTCCCACTCCCTTTCGCTTATTAAATTTGCCGAGACATTTCAGTCAAAATTTAACCCACAAATTATCCCATTGATGATATTTTTCGCTTTTCCTCTTCCCCTGAAGCCTTTTCTATTGAATTCATTGACATGTGATATTATTGGATATTAATTTTATAACACAACATGACATACCTAACAACTGATGGCCTGTTTGAAGATGAGGTACAACCAGGTGCCTATCGCATGATAAACTCACTCTCTGAAGAATTAAATTTTGATGTTTATTTATTGTTTTGTGTGTTTCCAGATTTTATATAATTTAGTATGTATTTTAGACCGATTCAGTATAATTTTAGGTTATTGTAATATCAAATCTCAATGTTATTCACAAAGGAATTCAGATTAGCCAATCTTAGTATACTTGTATACTAATTATTTTGGTCACTGCAAAAGTCGATAATGGCTCGACCGATTCCAAAATGGGTTTTGGCAAATGATCAGCTAAATCTGTAGGTGGTTTTAGACTACTTTTTCAAAAATTTCCCCGCTCCTTCCGGCTTAAAAATCCAGTTTCCCCGCCTACAACTTCGCAATCGTGTTGAAACGGTATCTATCTTTTTCTAACACCTTATTGAAATCAAAAGAAACCACCAAGTAACTTGGTTACTGCTACGTAAACGAGTGAAGCAACTTTTAAGATTACTTGAAATTGAAACCTATTTATTATAAGAAGGTAAATTGGTACTGCAACTTTTTAGGTTCGTTAGCGTAAAAATAACAGCAGGTTTCTGAATGCCCAGACGAACCACGGGAAACGGGGCAAGCTTAGCGTTCTTGGTGACTCAGGACTGACATCAGCAGTGGAAACGTAACAGCAGCCACCACGAATATTTATATTTAAACTGTTCCTGACTGAAGGTACAAACTGCTGATTAGGGGACAAACCGGGGGTAACGGGACAACTAGAATTAAAAAGAAGAGAATAAAGGATATGCAGAAAGGAAGGAAAATAATTTTTAGCGCTTTTTTTTCCGATGGGAAATTAGCTATTGTGTTCACTTTGTCCGTTGATGATGTATATGTATGTGTGTCCTCTTAAAATCGTTTTAAATGCCACTTCCCGACGTCCGATTTTGGTGAAACTTGGTATGGATGAAATCTGATCAACGGAGAGAACTCCAAAGCTAATTTGTCCCCTGTTCGAGGTAGGAAGCTGAAATTTGAGAGGGAGGCTGAAGGGAGAATGCTGAAGAAGGCTGGTTCATTGATCACCTGATTGAGCTCCAATCGTCGTTCCCCAACTACCTACTGAATTTGAACGGGATTCGACTTCTTGGGCGTCACAAAATGATGCTTGAAGTAATTTATATTCGCCCATGCGCAGAATGGAGTAATGATTTGAGAAATATGATATTAATAGGGGCCCTCTCTGAGACTAGTCCTGATTAGATCCTGTTCAAATGAGTGAGCTTAATTCTATCCTGTTCATCCAATAAGTAAAAAATTGGCAGGAAGACTTTCAAAGACATTACCTAAGAGGCGATTGAAATTATGGCTTTTCTGAAGCTGAGTGTGCTAAATTCTCA
The DNA here is from genome assembly GCA_030762985.1 of Adelphocoris suturalis. Classification (NCBI taxonomy): domain Eukaryota; kingdom Metazoa; phylum Arthropoda; class Insecta; order Hemiptera; family Miridae; genus Adelphocoris; species Adelphocoris suturalis. The sequence goes on from CM061044.1 coordinate 47,992,307, forward strand.
GCTGTTCACTCTAGGAAATGGAAAGTCGATGTGTAGACTCTCTGGGACATTGGAGACAAATGAAATGGTCCCATCCTGATCAGCTCAAATGGCCAATCCTTTTCATTCAAGGAATGCGAAATTTGATAGGGAGCCTATAGGGTTTGATAGGGGACAGATCTCTGGTTTCACGGAATTGAACAAATTTTAATGTAATAACTATACCTTCTAAATCAAACACATAGCGTTGACACCTCTTCCTATGCCTCCCTTCATTGGATTGAGATAGCTGACAGAGCTACTCATGAGAAGCACAGGAATATGATATGGCAGCGGAGGACCTACGAGCCATATTCACACCAATCCTTATTTCCTGTGAGGTCGTATTGCTCTGGGAGTTTGTTTCCTTCCGAAAAGCACTGTTGACGGATTTAGCTAGGAAGTGGGAAACTCCGAGATTGCAGGATGAGTCAGAACCAATATCCAAATGGTCACTATGCGAGCTGTTTGAATGAGACGCGCGAGAAGACGTGTTCATAGCCTTCAGACAAGAAGCAACGAAATGCACTTCATTAGACTCGATGATGGTACTCCCCTTCCACTCATTTGTGGTAGGAGTGCAGAGATCGACTGAAAACTGCTTCACAACAATCAGAAGTTTAGATATCATGGTTCATGTTGGATAACTGAGAATCATGTTAATTTTTCGGTGCACTTGTACATATTGTTGAATTAAATTCTGCACCTCTTAAATAGTTTCGTTTTGCTGTAGGTACGTGTTAAAATTAACGAAGTATGTACGTACCTATCAATGTACTTACTAGAGATTCCTACTGGAACGTAACATCTTTGGCGTTTTCTCTGATGAAATTACGTTCAGGCAGTTTTATATACGTCACTTCCATAAAGGTACCTTTTCATGTTAGATTGGATGGTCGCGAAAGTGATGATTGTCCTGGTCACTTGAAAGCATAGAATCAGATTCGCGTCTCTGAGAAAGACGTTTCTTTCAAAAGAAATCATGAAATGACTTGAGTCGCATATACCTACTCATGAAAAGAGCTATTCCAGAATAGTATTCAGCAGATGTAATGGATGGGACCTTTCCGACTTATTGCTCGAGAGTCGGTCGTAGGTCTTACTTTTGACGTCATATTTTCAAAGCGCTGGGTGTACAGTTTTCTTTCTCGTTAACCTGAAAGGCAACCCTGCTTGATCAAAAACTAATCACTTATATATATCAAACCTGTTAATGATATATCAGTAATGAAGAAGAAATGGCTCCTTGCTGAATACGCTGCTCCAAGATCAGTAACATGTATACTTAACTCGGTTTAAACGTTCTCACGTCTGTCCGCGTAATATCGTAATCATGTTCGTTCAGATATGCTTACAAGACTCTTCTTTTCATAGCAAATAAGTTCAGCTCAAAAGGTATTTTTAGAAGTCTGTTCGAAGTAAGAGCTGTCCAATTTTTCTATAATGGTGCCCTGTGTAATTGAGAAGTTCCTTTTCTTCCGGCTCACTCTCAGTTTGACAATAAATCTACGGTATGCTTATAACAATTCTCCCCCTTTTCTGGATTAGTTACGCAGAGAAAACAATGTTAGAAAATATAAATCTTACGCTCTGCTCAAATGTTTGTCCAAACAAGTCGCTTTTTAACGCATTTTATAGCCTAAATGTACATTTTGGATGAAGTCCACGGCCGTTGTGATCAATTAAAGCAGCAAAGATTGTAAAAAGGTTGCGAGCTGTAAAGTTTGTTCCTCACACTGTTCTCCCGTATCGTAAGACTCATATGAAGTGTGGTATCAAGTTCGGCAAAAGGACACCCTGTCGTCCTTAAAATTTAATCTATTGGACAAATATATCAGAATAATGTGCATGCAGGAGTGGAATGAGGTACAACTGGGGATTCCCAACTTTACCCTGACCATTTTCTAACAATAGCTTTCACTAAATAGATCTATGTGAGTGTAGTGTCTGGATGCTCGCATCGTAAAGATGAAGAAAAAAATATAGATTGCTGGACAAATAGATGAGAATCTGTAGTTGGAACCGAAAACAAAAAATCGTGCTGGCGCTTTGTCGTGAGTGTCTAGGCTTTTCTGCTAGGAGTTTTCCAACTTTACATTAATGACTGTGTTAGAGAGTTTAAGAAAATCTTGATTTTTGGAAATTGAAGAATGATCCTTTTTGTTGGTTCCTAGAAGAACCATTGACGGGGCCGAGGCAAGATGCTGAACAAGGCTGAACTGTGAACTGAACAAGGCTAAGCCGTGGTGAGCATAATTGGGTGGGGTCAACACTTGTAGATAAGTTGGTGTGGGAATATAGAATAGTGGTCTTAGTCTGACAAATCCTGAGTGTGTGTGTTCACTCACCTAAATGGAGGGTCACCCTCCATTCAGATTCGAATTCATAGTTGAGTGAGGTGGTTCACTCAGCAGTTAGGGGCACACTCAGATTACACGAGCTTGACAGTGCACTAAGGGGACACTCAACGATTTTTTGGCAACTTAATTTTTTGCCAACTTAGTTGCAGGGGAAGTTCCCCTGGTTTGAGGGAAAAGGGATGGGATATTCCCTCTCACATTCCGCACTGATCAATAACAGTTCTCAAAGGCTACTATTCCATTCTTAGGATAGCACAATTAATGAGAATTTCTGGAAAATGTGATTGCTTGAAGCTCTCCCGAAACCTCACGTCTTCTTTTTGTCCAAAAGCCTCAGTATACCAATAACTCTTCTTATTTTTAACTAAAGATCCGTTCTTCCAAACTAACTGGCGAATCATTGTTTTCCAAATTCTACTATTTTCCCTGTGTTTTCGCTTTTTGTACTGTTCCTTGTTCCTTGGGGAGTGTGTACTTACATAGGCCTAATCAGACAATGACGAAAGTCATTGGTCCTCCCGCCTAGATCGGGCTCCCTCAGTTGAATTGAATCCTTCTTTGTTGACGTGCTGATAATTTGTGTATAGAGTTGTGATGGTGTGACGGAAAAGAAGTGAGAAAACAATGATTCGCCAGTTAGTTTGGAAGAACGGATCTTTAGTTGAAAATAAGGAGAGTTATTGGTATATGAGGCTTTTGGACAAAAAGAAGATGTGAGGTTTCGGGAGAGCTTCAAGCAATCACATTTTCCAGAAATTATCATTAATTGTGCTATCCTAAGAATGGAATGTAGGTACCTACCACCAACTCATTCCACAAACCGAGATGAATCGGAAAATCATGCGCTACAAACTTGGTATGTAGAGATCGTATAAAGAGCGACCAGCACTTTCAGCTGTGTTGGTTGGTTGGTTATAAATCTATAAAATTTATTTGCTCTTTCGCGAAGCGGAATAGTCTGCAAAATGTTTCGTTGTTGAATGTATAACAATCGAATGGGATCTGTTGGTCCCATCAAACATGTAGGTACCTAAACGGTAGTTAGCTAGTCGCATGTGCCACTTTGGGTTTTTTTTTTTTTTTTCCAATAAACTCCTAATAAAATAAACGTCGTGTTCTCTACTATATTACCAATACATATACCTACGTGAAAATAATAAAAGTTGCCGTCACTCAGGATATTGCATCGTTGAGCTGAGGGTGACACTCAACTCGACGCCATTTTTTTTTATGAATCCTGAGTGTGCGCCCTCAAATCTCGTGAATCGCCCTAAGTGCATGAATTTCCTTATCGATACGCTTAGGGGCCAACTCAGACTCAATCCAACAAAAGCAGCACATATAAGACATTGCTCTGGCGTCAAAGTCATGAGTGTCTAAGGATTTTTCGCAGTGTTCCAACTTTCTATTAATAATGACTGTGGTATAGGGTTTAAAAGAATCTTTATTTTCAGAAATTGAAGAATGATCCTTTCAGTTGGTTCCTAGATGAACCGTCGACTGGGCCATAGCTCCCAGCTGTAGACAGCGTGATTAGGCGGGGACAGAACTTGTTGATAACTTGGTGTGGAATAGTGGTCGTAGTCTAAGTATCGGTCGGGCATAGCTTTTCATCCCAGCTTTAAAATCCGGCAGTTGTCCTCCATTGGCCACCGATCAATTTTACCGCTTTGTCATATACGTATGTGCTTGATTTTCCAGTGTCGCTGAGTTTTCTTGGTTGAATTCGATATAGGTGGACGCGCTAACAAGTTTTGTGTATTCTACTTCCCTTAGGGTATCTTGAATGTTGGTACGCCCGTCCACTCCCTTGGGTGGTCTTTTGTCTCAACTCTGATTAGAACCTTACCGCGTACCTATAGCATGTAAGACAATAACAACTGAATTTATCCCACACTTCCCCACTCAGATCTATACCCAATACAATCAATTTGTTGGATATTATGGTTCTAAGCAGCAGTTTATAAGGCCAGGTTATTTTTGTTCAAAACATAAGAAATGAAAGAAAGATCAATACATACACCGATCGATTATTGATACAATATCAATATTCGAAGTGAATGGGTCAATTCTCGCTCGATGCTCTCCTTTGGTTGGTAGTCCGAGTCAAATGCAACGATTTTGATGACATTGTCAGAGATTGTGCGGGATAGCTTGTAGACAGTTTCCTATAAGTTTCATTGCCGTCGCTTAAATAGTAGTCTATGCGCATGAGCAAACTTTAACATTTAGTATAACGACGATTCCTTATTATATCATCTATTGGTCCGATTTCGTTCAAATTCGGGGACTAGATGAGTATATGTTCCAGGAAAGTTCCCTATGAATTATATCGTGATTGGTGGAGTAATAATATAGCGTATGCGCAAAACTAAAATTGATCGACACAGACTAATGGACCGATTTGTAAGAAATTTTCAAGGATTGTGCGGTTTAGCTCCTAAACGTTCTCATATAAATTTAATTGCCGTTGGATTAACAGTAGTCTGTGTGCATGCGCAAACATTATTTTCTTATGACGTCGACTTCTCAGTCATTTCGCCTCGTACTTTGTTCTTCAATTAATTCCACACGTCCATGTTACAATAGGGTGGTTCAAAAAAAAAAGTTCTGGGATTTCTTGTCCCCATTGTTTTTTTGCTTCCTCGGTATGTCAGGATGACCCTCCTAAATTTTTAGCAAAGAATATTAATCCTAACCACTTTACCTGGGTCGATTTTGGCCAGTTATCGACCGCTATCGTAAACCAACCTCTAAATTGGTGCCGAGGTGATGATTTGGAGGACGGATTTCAATTTTTTGGGTTGATTTATGGGTTTTCGCATGCTCTGAACACGATGAACTTATTTATTTTACGCTCCGTCCACTAGTTATCCGGTAAACTGGCAGAGGGCAGTGCTTGAAGATAAGTAAAAATCAAAAGTTCACAGAAAATGCTGTCGCCTGGTTAAGAATTGTACTAGAAACAAGCTATTACGGTCGGATAATATGCTTTGGCATGTTCTGAACATGATCCCGTTTTTTTCTATACTTTTCCGCCGATGATTGCTTCGTTTATCGGTCATAAACCTCAAATTAACTGTAGGGTAATAGACAAATTCACCCTAATATCATCGGAAATTATGTCGCGTTGATCATTTAAGGTCCCGAAATACCTTGTGCCGATAAAATTTGGTATTTTTCAGGATAATCGGTACAAAGCCGTTGGTAATTTTGCAAGGACTTGAACCGGCATTGTACTTATTCGCCAAATATAGCGGCAAAATGGAGAATATAGCTAAAACTTTCCCATTTTTCTGTAAAATTCCTTAGTTTCCATCGTTTTTCCGGGGTCAAATTCGTAGTTTTGAATTGTCTGAACTGTGATTGGATGATAGTCAGTCTGACTATCAAGCCTTATTGATATCTGTACAACACCACAAGGAAAAATTTCCTAAAACTTGCCGTAAACGGGATATAGTTGAAACTTTGAAGACTGTATGAAATACTTTTTTTTTATGTTTCAATATTTTATCGAGGTTAATTTCCACTCAACCCAACGGAGTGTTAGGTCGAGCGGGATTATATTAGGAATGCAAGACATATATTCACAGTGTGCACATTCACAGTACCAGGGGTGCCCCCCCCCCCCCCCCCCCAACTAAAATATTTATTAAATAGGTAATGTAAATGATACACTGATGTGATAAAGAATGATCTACAACATATTATCCAATAAATTCGAATTGAAAACAGCTGACGCTAGCAAATTGTTAGTATAAATCTTATTACTTGTTCATAAAAAAATTAAAAAAATACTCATTTTTCTAACCCCCCCCCCCCCCCCCAAATTTCAACGACGCAGTTTGCGTCGTGACCCCCCCCCCCCCTGTGGGCACCCCTGCACAGTACTGTACAGTACTAGTAGTACATTCACATATATTATATTATCAGGTCCTTCTTGTCAAACGCCCCATTTTCTTCACACGCACTAGGTATTTCGGGACCTTAAATTTATCAGCGCGACATAATTTCCGGTGATATTAGGGTGATTTGTCTATTACCCTACAGTTAATTTGAGGTTTATGGCCGATAAACGAAGCAATCATCGGCGGAAAAGTTTAGTAAAAAACGGAATCATGTTCAGAACATACCAAAGCATCCGACCATAATAGCGTGTTTCTAGTACAATTCTTAACCAGGCGACTGCATTTTCGGTGAAATTTTCGATTTTTACTTATCTTCAAGCAATGCCGTCTGCCAGTTTACCGGATAACTAATAGACGGAGCGTAAAATAAATACATTCATCGTGTTCAGCGCATGCGAAAACCTATAAATTGACCCAAAAAAATTGAAATCCGTCCTCCAAATCATCACCTCGGCACCAATTTAGAGGTTGGTTTACGATAGCGGTCGATAACTGGCCAAAATCGACCCAGGTAAAGTGGTTAGGATTAATATTTCTTGCTGAAAATTTAGGAGGGTCATCCTGACATACCGAGGAAGCAAAAAAACAATGGGGACAAGAAATCCCAGAACTTTTTTTTTTTTTTTGCACCACCCTTATGTTACAATATGTGAGGAAGCTTTACTGCCCATCCGACTTGGCCGCCATTTTTTATTTCACTTGTCTTTTGTGCGGTAGACGAAGATCTTCCCACTCAGAATGGGCTTAATTTTCAGAAAGGCTTCAAACCTTTACTGCCAGTTAGTTGGTTTCTTCCTTGCGGGCTCCTAGACTATAATGAAGGGCCATGAACAATTCGTTGATGGCAAGTTTTATTATGATTTGGCGTACCGTTGAAATTTTAAATGACGTCTCGAGTTATTTCAGTTAATTGGTTACCTCATAATTACTTTTATTATTTAAACCTAATTGAGCAGCAAATCCATCAAACAGAAGAAAAGAGATCGAAAAATTAAATTTGCATTACCTAGGTAAAAATCGTTATTTTAAAAAAAGCTCATTACTCTGCCAAGAGCATTTATTCGTGGTTGAGAAACGAGAGGCAAAGGAAGGGCGAATTAAAAATCCCACTGCCGAGAAATTGGGGCCTTTTAACAGGAAATCCTAATTTATCTAAAAGCCTTGTTAATCCCACTTCTTTACTTCACGTTTTTTTCTGATTTTCGTTCTTATTTTTCCTTGTTCGCTGTTTATATAAGGTTATTGATATTTTATCGGAAACACAATATTAATTAGTATCTCTCTGTCGCCCTCCCTCTCACTATGAAGCAGATCAGAAAAGGGTTGTCTTTATTCAAAGGAACGGTTCAATATTACGCTTAATTTTGCCCCCTCTTCCGTATTTTTTGGTTGAATCAAAGATTCTATAAACCGTGTGGTATAACAAACTTATATTGGTTTTTTAATTTCGTTATGAAATTAAGTTTTTTGTCGGTGGTCTCTTTAGATGTAGCGATGGGTAATTTATGGATTAGTTTCTTGCTCAGGGTTCCTCACTTGAGCAGGGGCGTCGCTGGAGGGGTGGATGAGGGGACCCCCCCCCCCTCCCCTCAGTCTTCACTGACTTGGGAAAATTTGGGAAGTGGCAATAAAACTCTTGATTCTATTGGGAAGTTTAATCCTAATCAAATCCTGATTTTTCCCAACTGTAGGTACCAGATATTTATAAAATACTCGATTTATCTTAATTTTGTGCATGAAGCGTTCGCATTTTTAGTTCAAAATTTTCCAACTTTCCTCAGGGTTTCCCAATCATGTTGCATCTCAAAATTAGATTTGTATGCACACATGAATACCGTAATATGCACTATATTACAGTTCTATTTTGCATTCAATCATTTAGACTCGTACTTTGTTCTTCAACTAAATCTATACTTCCGTGTTACAACATTTTCCTATTCAATTATTTATATTCAATTATTATGAAGGAATCATATTTATATGAATTATGAATATATTATCCAGGAATCGTTTCATTATGCCTCAAAACGGATTTCCATGCAGAACTTTTTCATTTCCTTAAAATTTCCTTCCTTTAAGGTATAGCTTTTTCAATTGATTGAAAATTATTGAATTTGTCCTCCTACAAAATGAATTCGTCCTTTTTCCAAATGAATTTGTCCTTCATAAAGAGGGACAAAACCTTGAACGTACCTAATAACGGCGGAGTCTCAGGCTCAGCAAAACGGTGGCGGTTGAAATGCGGTCTTTTTATGCAATGGCGCAAAAATGATCTGCATGCCACTCCTCATCTACCGCACATCCGACACAAATTACTCTACTGACTTTGTATGTAATGCATATATTTTTCCTCTTGCCTAGAGCAGCGTCAAGGCAGCCTCTGCATTGAGAAAAATCCGACGACAAGGAAATTTATAGGGGAACGTTTAGGAGCTAAACCGCACAATCCTTGAAAATGTCATAAAAATCGGTCCATTAGACTCGGAGTTTTGCCTGTGTCAATCGATATTAGTTTCGTGCATGCGCAATAGCTGTTACTTTATCAATCGCGATGTAATTTATAGGGCATTTTTTTAGAACACACCCTCTTGCCTACCTAGCTTGAACGAAATCTGACCAGCAGATGATAAGAAATCAACGTTATGAGAAAATCACGTTTGCATGCGCACAGGCTACTTTTGATTCAACGGCTTTGAAAATTGTAGAGGACCGTCTAGGAGCTAACCCGCACAATCCCTGAAAATTTCATTGAAATCGGATAGAAAGTTGGTATAGTTTTGGGCGTGACAAATATTTACCACAGACATACAAACAGACACGGAACCAAAATTGATCCGCAAGCTTTGAAACGCGAAAAGCAAATGAAAATTTTGATTTGGGAGGGCGAAATTTTTTTCGATTTCGCTCACGAGCACAAACTTTCCTGCCTTCGTTTGTGGGGAAGCAAAAAAACCCTCTAAAAACCTCCTACATGGCTTTGTATGAATTCCTTGCAAACGTTTTGCAAATTTCTTGTATCAATTCCTTGTAAACGTTGTTGATCTCTTCTATTGCACCTTTGTTGGTTCTTTTCCGTTAATTCACTACCATTATTGTTTTGGTCTGGGATTCCGTTAATTCACTACCAATCATGTTTGTACTTAAAGTAGGTATGGTTTTGGTTTTCATTAGGTAATTGTGTTATTAAATATGTAGTAAATACCTGGAATAAAATTATTGAGGTGGAAAGTACAAAAACATGCAATCATGGCTACTGCTACCGCAACAATGACTGTCTGGACTGGCCGCCCGCCGCGCCGCGCTGCTCCTATCGCTAAGAGATAAGATAACAATTGCAGGAATCCTACACGGCTATGAAAACACAGAACACGTATTCTGATGTTTATGGAATAGTTTTGTATCGAATAGCTTATATTTCAATGGCAGTGAATTAACGGAAACCAAGAAGAATGTTTGGTAGTGAATTAACGGAAAAGAACCCCTTTGTTAACTACTCTAACCAATGCAATAAATTATTATTCTTCGAGAAAGGGTATCTGCATATCATTTAGTCTGGGTGCCTTCAGGATTTGGTCCCTCTTTAAGAAGGACAAATTCATTTTGTAAAAGGACGAATTCAGTTTGAAAAAGCTGTATAAAGGTCTGGACACAAATATCCCCTTATAGGAAACGTACGGATGAACGTACAACAACCCTGATGATCTTATTCGATTTATCGAACCTGATTGACTTTAAATACCCTTTTATTTCGAAAGTTTTTGTGTTATCAAATTTCTTACATTTCAACCCTCAAATACTGCCCTTTAGGGTTGACCGAAAGTGATGCCGATGTTACTGGCTCATCCCTGACCGATGTACCTATGTTTTTTGAGTCAAAAATAAAATGCATGAAGTTTGGTTTATTAGTTTTGGAAAAAATCTTCGGGACGGAATACAGCGGACGGGCGGATTTTCTTTTATTCAATTTTTGGAATCTACTTATCTTGGAACCTGAACCAACAAATTTTGAGGGGTTGTTAATTAAAAATGGGGTACTGCCCATCAGATTCGTTTGAGGTTTCTAATGTCCGCATGGTATTGGCATGTTCGTGTATTCCGGCCACCTCAAGGAATACGGTATTGTCACATGGAGAAACCATTGTTGGCAGAAATGTAATTGAAGCTATTTTACGCAGAACTGTTGATGATTAGGAACTTTTCTAATAACAGATAAATTGTAAGTGCCAACAATATGACACCATTGTGTTGTAAGAATATATCCTTCCCCCAATGTTTTGGTATTTTGAAAAAGTTAAAAAATAGGTGCTTACCTATTACAGTACGCCCTCTTAAGTTACAAATAATCTGAATTCAGGAAATAGAAATCCTTGGTGTGGCCAAACTCCCAAGGCCTTCCACTGTTTGAAGCACTAAAAGAAAAGGGTAGTTCCATAGGTGGTACCATTAAATCTCGGCTGAAAAGTTTTTCAATTCGCCGTTTTGCGTCGCTCCCCCAATACATTCTCTTCCACTCTTGATCTCGGTATTGCCCTCAACTTTTTTCTATGTTTCTCTCTCATTTTATAGATGAGAAGTCAATTGGTTCAAGTTCCCGATAGATGGAATATATTGCGGAATACAGTTACTGAGAAGCAGGTAGGTTTATAAAGTGCCAAGGTTTGGTAATACTTCAAGAATTTTTGTGGACTAGTCACTTGCTCGCTTGAATAATGAGGCTGGGGTGGGTAAGTGAACAGCAACTTGAGGGCACTCTAGGTTGCGTTATATTGCGGGTAGGTACGAAGGTAGGCGTATCCCCGCCCCGTATCATAGGGGTGTATTCATATCATATGATGAGGTAGTGAAGGGTAATAACTACTGGAGGGTGGCCGGATGCTGTGTTCACCTCCGCCTCGTGCCCGTCCTGTCCATTGATTTCTCAGCGCCCCTCCAACCACTCACGCCCCCCCCCCCCCCCCCCCCCCCCCCCCTTCCCTCTCTACCTCACCTAACCCAATGAACTTCTGTACTTCTACTTATATACCAGCCAAATCTCTCGACTCCTTTATCTCGCTGGAAAACCTAAACATTGAAACAAACCCCATCAACAAAACCTATTGCTACTTCGGGGATTCCATTGTAAATATCATCCTAGTAAATATACCAAGAATAGACAAAATCCTGAAGCAACCATTAAAACACAAGCAAGTCAGGAAAATGAAAACTGCACGAATTCTTTCAAAAATGTTTGTTCACTATTCTTAGAGCCTACGGAATCCGTTCAGTATATTTCCAAATAAGATGAATTAGGTAGGTAACTTTATCCCGTGTTTTCGGACGTAGGTACCTAGATCCTATTGCAGGTACTTTATGGTTACTAAGTTCCATATCAAGATTTGGTAGATTTACTATCCAGCGAGACGCTAGTCTCGCAGTACCAAGCTTTCAAAACCATTGCAATGGCATTTACAACCTTCAAAAAAACAAAAAAAAAACAAAATGCAAAAGACGCGTCGAGATAAGTAACAAAGTAAAACTTCGGACCGACTCACCCTGTCGGCTCAAACTTACTTCTGGACTTTCTTCTTTTTTTTCTTTTTACGTCTCACTCGTTTTGTTGCCCACCCTCTTCTCCCAGTTCTATTGCCTTCTTCCAGCCAATTTTGATGAAATTTCAAATCGGCTACATTTGACCTGACGAAATGCCCTTTGGCGTTTTGGAGCCGCTACGACTAAGTCCTGGTCGGCTGAGTGAATTAAATTCTCTCCCGTTCACCCTAGGCAGTTGAAATTTGATGGTACCCACATAAGCACCTACCTAAAACTCTGATGAGGCCACAAGGCGAAAGTACTAAGCTAAATATACACTACCAAAGAGAAGCCTAAGAAATCTCTCCCTCACAATCTACCCACGATTTTATTCAGTAATTCGCTAAATGGAAAAGCATGATGTACTTTCTTGTCAAGGACCATGTCCTAATCCTGGTAGAACTTTGAGTTTTCGTGTTTCCGAACGTAGTTGATTGTTTATTTCGTTTATTTATTCGCACCTACTCAAATGGAAATTATAATGTTAAACACTCCGGTTTCCCTTTTAACAATGTAGGAGCAGAGTGTAATATAAGATGAATCTAGTTTATAACAAGAAATCTAAGACGGCGAGAGAACAGAAAATACAACTGTAAATTCAGGTTGCTCTATTACGCTTCAACTAAATCATGTGATAAATCATTAATGATATAAAGGCGGTTATTTGGAGGTGAACGCCAACAGTATGAAGCGCAGCTCGTCCGTTGAATCATTCCATAATTATTTCAGCTCGTACTACAGTCGAGCTCGGGCTTTTCGAGGCAGCGAGCAGCCAATGAATCTCTTATGAAACCTATTCATCAAACTTCTTCCAGCGCAAATTATTCATTGTTGGAATCAAATGCGGAACAGTAAATTCAGTTGGGTGAATCTAACTACAGAACCGAGTGAATGATACAATGCCCTTCGACGAAACAATATTGCAACATTGTCTCTACGGTAGGTACGTGTAGAATTCATTCCCGCTGGTAGCACCGAACCGCTACTTGATCGTGTGGTTGCGTGGGCACAGACAAAAATTGCTACGAACCCGAGCTCGACGCTTCCAATAAAACCGAGATAGGTCCGTTCAATTGAACGAAGTTCTTCAAAAGGAATTTTTCACAATACTAGGACCCATCTAGCTGTTAGCCTTATACAGGAATATCCTTAGAGAGAGGTGGAGCGAATTGGGAAATCGCGTGCGCTCGTACCTTCACTCAAGGCAACATTTACAGCTCAAGTACGAGGGCCGTGCGGTAATGTAGTTCTCTGCATCATAACAATTTGAAATATTCTCGAATTTAGAAAACGTGACTATAGTAAGGTGAGAGGTGTATCTCAGGGGCGGGAGACTTCTTACAGATTATGTAGATCCTTTCCAACACTTCGAGGGGAAAATGGAAAGTTACCTACGTAATCGGCAAGAAAAATGTTTGTTGAATTCAGCCAATTCTGTTGGGCCTGAACCCAAACTGGAGACATGTCTTTACAAAACAGTAGGTATGTTCCATAACTTTATCTGTTTTAAAAACAAACAATGTTGTTAAACGCCGCCATTTTCCCCGTTGTCAAGTTTTTTGGGGTGTTCTGTGAGGATTCAAATCGATAAAGGCTGTTATGTTTTGCGTTCCGTTCATCGAATTCAGGGTGGCCCCCGCCTGGAAAAATCAGGGAAAACCTGGAATCCTCAGGGAATTCTTTGCGTCGGGAAATGTCAGAGAATTTTTCAAAACTTTTTTTTTTTTTTTTTTTTTTTTTTTTTTTTTTTTTTTTTTTTAATGAAAACTTTGTGTAATAATTTACAACGTATTTTGGTATATTCTAATTGCTAAAAAATCACACTTCAACAGCGTACGTACTTAATGAAACTACATATTATTTCATGAGTACGAATGACAAAAATAATAATCAAGAGTGGATGTTAAACTGTTCAAAGATTAACAATACACTACATGCAGATACATTTTGACATGAATATGTCTTTGGCTCTCCTGGTTTCTACATCACCTAGAGTAATCCATATGTGAGAAAAATCAGCAGACTACTGAACTAGGGAGCAAACTCAGCTGGGTTGGAGATTGATTCAATGAGAGTCACAACTACTAGTGTAGTCATGTGTAATAAATTCACAGCTTTCCAACGAACGATCCCCCCCCCCACAAAGCTGAGAAATGTACAAGTCAAAAGAAATAGTTTATTTTTTCAACTCAAACTATTAAAATTTCAATTCAAATCTGAACCAACAAAGCGCTTCAGATCACAAATCGAGAGTCCATAAAATATTAAATAAAAAGTCATGCAGCATGATCGTACGGGCGTGTTTCGGTAATATATCGTATTACATTTAGGTTAAATTGTATCGGGCTCGAGGAACACTAAATATCACCAGAAAATATGATTTTTATGTCATAGGAAACCTTGATATTGGTATAACCCTCGTAAATTTTATTGATTGATTAGTTCCTGGTACTGAGGAGTTAGCTTAGAGCCTCAACGAATTTACGGCAACCATTCCTACATCCCGCCAGCGATCTCAGGCGGTTCCATACGTATATCCTTGCCATTCTGTCTCCTATGGTGCTCCTCCACGTAATTCTAGGTCTTCCTCAGCGGCTTGGCGCCTTGTGCTTCAGGGTAGGCACTTCCAGCGCCATTTCCTTCTCCTGACTTGCAGGTCGGCTTTCTCCACTCCAGTCCTCATCCATAAGTCTGTGTTGGAGATCATATTTGGCCACCTTTTGCCGGGGATGGAGCGTAGCATACGGTTGACAAAGACGTGGAATTTTTTAAGAATGGCCGCTGTTCCCCGCAATTTGTCAGAGGCATAGAACAGCAGTGAAAGCACATTCGACCGGAAGATACGGATTTGGGTGCCTAGGGGGATAATATCCTCCTAGAATATTATTCTATGCTCGTCACATAGGTGATGATACCTTAACTTCGTTGATTCGCTCCTAAATTTGCTTTGACATTTTGGGTAAAAGTTGCTTTGTATCCATATCTCGTATTTGTTTTCTATGCCGATCAATAGTTTGTATAATCTCTTGTATGTTACAGTGTACTCTGAATCGCTCGCCTGCCTCCTCACCTTTGCTCCACCTTCCGATACTTTCTACACCACCGCCGCATCACCATGGACACTGAACCGAAATTCAATAGCGAAGACCCAAATGTTACCCTTACCATTCGTCTTATAATGCAGGGCAAAGTGAGTTTCAGTGTCTTCCTGAGTTTTTTTTTTTTTTTTTTTTTCTGTCCAAACTTACTAATTTCAACATGGGACATGTTTAGTCCTAATCTTCCTAACCAATTTGTACTGCACAACAACAAAAAAAAACAAGTTTTGCATGTTTTCCATACTGTTGTTGAAAGTTTTTAGCTCTAGTAGATTTCAATCGAGCCAATATTAAAGTGGCCAGGTGATTTTGAATGGATGGGGGGAGGAGAGGGCTCACCCAAAATTAGTCCGCTCTTCAATTCATTGTCTTAAACCTCCCTTATATGAGGAAATTGTTTATAGTTCTTGGGGTCGAATCGCTTTGTTTTTTGTACTCAACAGCTTTGATGCGTTTGAAAATGTCTGTATGAAGCACAGTTTATAGTCGTTATTAGTGAAATAGGTACTTGAAAAAAGTTTCAGTCATGCAGTATGATCGATTAAGCGAATTTTCGTGGACTATTAGCTTTGTTCCGACAAGGACAAAAGGGCACCCTAGAGGAGCTCAGAGCTCGAAATTGTGTTCCAGCAAGATTATGGGGTTGAGAGCTCTGTGTTCCAACAGATCTTGGAGCGCCCCCAGAGTTGCTCCGGGGGTCCCCCAAGCAGCCCCACAATTTTGAAATAACCTGCTACCCTTGGGTAAACTACATATCCGCGTAACCTTCTCTAAACTGTTTTCGCCTTCTTTACTACGTTTGTGATAACATCTCTCTCCGAAGTGTTCCAACAAACACGAAAGTGGGCGACCTTGGAGCTAACCCCACGGCAACTCTGGAGGAGCCCCGGGGGTCGCTCTCAAAGCGTTGTTGGAACAAAGCTATTATGTATAACAGTTTGTTTGTTTGAGCACATCAAGTAGTATTGTGAAATTGTTCTCCACCAATTTAAGTAGGATAGTTTGAATAACGCCGATGCCCCCTACGATCCCATCTCAATAGTTAAGAAGCATCCTTATTAATCAATTTACTAAAGGGTTATTTGGGCATTCGTTCTGAATCTGTGGATGAAGAAAACGCTGCAAAATATTGCACAACTGTTTGTTACTCATATTATTGGATATCAGTATTGGATTTGATCAATTGGCTTTGGTTCTTACTTTACCTATAGTATCAACACTTGAGTGAATCGGGTTTGGGGTGGTATAGACTATCACAGGGCATACACTACTCTGCAGGAGCTAGATCCGTCCCAGATTATTGTGAACGAAATGTGTAGTCCATGATGATTAGGATTCGATCAGAAGAAAAAATTATTGTCTCATTAACTATTACGATTTTTGAAAAATGAGAAAAAGTTGTGCCGCCGACTTTCTTTTATTTATTTTTTTTAAATTATATTTTATTTATTTATTCTTTTTAACTCGATTGCTTTACTTGCTCTTATACGTAAAGAAAATTATTACAGTATGGTTAATTCGTTCATTTTCATGATTTGATTGTTTTAGGAGGTTGGAAGCATTATCGGGAAGAAGGGTGAGATTGTGAAGCGATTTCGTGAAGAGGTGAGCACTTCTTCCATAATTTGTTACGTTGTTAATTAAGGTTAATCGAGTTATGTTTATTTATGATAGATAGGTACTTACTTCGAGTACAGTTTGTTATTCATATTCAAAATAATTCAGTCCACTCATAAAATCATTACATAATTAGTATGGTGATTCGTAAGTATTTCAAGTAGGTGCTAGATACAAGATGAAGCAAAATGTGTTTCCAGTTATGTAAATAAGCCTAATTAACGGGGTTTCCCTCCTTCTTCAATAGAAACTTTATTCTGAAAGCCACTATCAAGTGTGATTACAATAAACTATGCACATAATATATAAAACACTTTTCATTCGTAGTGTCTTTTCTCACCCTATTGTGGCCTGATACAAAAATTAATTATAGGCATAACATCGCCCCATATAACGAAAAAGTTTCTAGCAGTATTAAAACGAAACGAATTCATTAATAGTTTTAAACGTGATCTTTTCACTCACACCCATTACAGAAATCATATGCATGTATCAAAAAACGTACTCACATCAATCAATATTTGTACTTGTTCAAAGTCAAATCAATCAATCATCCAAGGACCTGCACTAGTTGGATAAGTTATAAAATAAACAACGGAACCTCCGATCATAAGATTCA
Source organism: Adelphocoris suturalis (assembly GCA_030762985.1). Classification (NCBI taxonomy): domain Eukaryota; kingdom Metazoa; phylum Arthropoda; class Insecta; order Hemiptera; family Miridae; genus Adelphocoris; species Adelphocoris suturalis. The sequence goes on from CM061044.1 coordinate 48,009,495, forward strand.
AGTTATACTATTTGTAGTGTACATTTTTGCGCCTTGAACCTCTTCAAATTCCTCGCAGAAGTTTGCATTAGAAACTAATATTTTATTATGTAGGTATTACGGGTAAACATTGTATTTCTGTGGCCAAATAAACCCTGAGTTTCTATATACAGGGTGTTACGTTTGGTGAAGGCCAGGAACCGATTCTATGTAATTATATATAAAATTTCCCTTGGTTTAGGAGCAACTACAAACGAAATTGAACTAATCAAGCTTTGAAGTGTGAAAATGTATTAACTACTTACAATTTTATGGTACTACAACCTCTTGAAGTAGGGTTTAAACAGCCTTAAGAATAGGGAGCGCTACTTCCCGCACTTCTCTGCAGATGTTGCACGTCTGCTGCCAAGCTTCCTTTTCTGAAGAATTACTTGGTCAATTATACTACGTACTCAATTATTTATTATTTATTCATTAATACGAGAAAGATCGAAGTTTAGTGGTGCAGCAGATACACTGAGGCACTAAGCGCCGAGTATTTATATTTGTCTAAATTCCTTATTTCTTCTTTCAGTCTGGAGCTAAAATCAATATTTCCGATGGATCTTGCCCTGAACGAATCGTTACCGTTACTGGCCCAACGCAGTCCATTTACAAGGCTTTTACCCTTATCTGCAAGAAATTCGAAGAAGTAATTTATATTTATAATATTATACTTAATGTTTAATAATTTGTCAATGAACTAATCGTTGACATTGATTTAACATTGTAAGTCATCACTTTACGTTTACGTGGAAATAGACTAAGTACGTTCTTAAATGACTTCAGTTTTCTTCATATTAAGAGAAAACACGAGATGTTACAAGCTGGTCCAAAATGCGGTGAAAGTGATTTTTTCCTGTTTACAAAGTGGACGAGCGTCCCTGTGGTCCTGTCTTCACTTCCGTCTCATTTCATTGCATTCAGTCATAGAATCATCACTAGTTACGTTTCTTCCAAACAGTTCACGCGAAAATAGCAAAATACTGCCGTACGAAGAACAGATCACGTATCTGCATTTTTAGCCATATTAAGTTAAATAGTAACCCCCCCCCTTTTCTTTCGATTTTGCTAGTCTCGAAATCGGATCTCAACGGGAAATGTCCCAAAAACGGCTTACAATTATCGCATTAACCACGTTTTGGTTAGATTTACTAATGAAAATCAAGTAACTGGCCTTCTCTAGAGCAAAAACCGCATATGGGCGACATATACGATTATTTTATAGGTATTCTATAATAGGTTCGATAGGTTTACTGGTATTCCGGTACATACGAATTGCGACACTCTATAAAGTCCAGTTGAGAATTTATTTCTGAGCATTTTAGGACTGGTGGCGTCTGATACGATTTCGGAATCAGTGGCAGATTTTCTTTCCAGTATTTTGATCATACGAATGTATTTTCTCTTGTCAGATCATATGCGGTTTTCGGAGGTTGCAACCACGATTATTTCTCCTAGTATCCTGCATATACGACAAAGTAATTTTTTTCGCCACATAGAGGGGTACTAATTTTGTAATAGAAAAAACGTATCAGTCTTATTGCAAAACAAAAACTCGCATGTGCACCAGATACGAGGAAATCCCCTAGTAGGTAAATACGTTCTACACCTTTTTTTTGCAATTTTCTGACCGAAATATTGTTTTTCCAGCCACACCACGCGATTTAGCGAGAAATTTCCTATGGAATGAGTGCTTCTGGAGCTCGAGACAACGTAAAATAGAGCTAATATCAGGAAATGTCGACTCAGAACCTAGAGACGCATTTTCCCAAAAGTAGGGTTTAGTCAGATACGGGATCTATTCTTAGTACGGCAGAATAATGATATTGAATTCACAACAAGTTATGCAAACGTTATCTATCAAGTTCCAGCCTCAAACTAAGTGATTTGACGAACTTCTTGTCAGTATTTAGTACTTCTGAATTTCACGAAAGTAATTTTAATAATATATTATTAAGTAGAGGATATCTACTGAATGTAGTACCTATTTGACGAAGTTCTAGTCAGAAATAATAATGTTCAATTCAATAATTAGTACCATTCAAAATTAAAATGTATTATAATTACTGCAGAATGTGACCGCTCGCACATCTATGACTGCACCATATGGGACCGATCGTACAATTAGGGCTGCAAAGTCCGGGACTGCTCATGTACCCTGTTTCAAGCGAGGGACTGCTCGTGCAAGCACCCGTTTATCCAGGTGTTTTCATCGTAGAGAACAGTCCAGAGCTACTTCCATAATAGAGAGTTCCTAGAGCGATAGGGAGATAGGGATGAGGCGCCTTATCGAGAACGGAAAACACTGCTGCGCATGTGCTGGCAGATGAGGCGCCTCATCTCCAATAAGACAAATTTATTTCACCTAAACATAAGACGCTTTATCCCAAACCAACCTATCTCATCTCTTGTTCAATATCGCAAAGTAACGTTACACATCTATAACAGTGATATTAATTTCTTGTTGGTATTTATGATTCATGAAAATTATATTCATTTTCTCGTTAATAAATTTTCAAAATCTGCCATTGCGAAACCTTTTTGTGAATAAGAAAAGAACTGGGAAACGTGGAAATGCTGGAAACTGAACACACGGGAGAGGCGGGAAAATCTCCTTGGTGGTTCAGCGTTACTTGAAGATAAGTAGCGTCACTCTAAGATGAAATGCTAATTCGACCATCTTGACTTTATCGCGTTACTATCCACTGTGGCTCGAGTTTAGGAACTCTCTATTGACTCCTGCTTCTTGACTGTTATTGTCAGCAAAATTTTCTGAAATAAAATAACTATCATAGTAAATAATAATAACTGAATAACTTTGTTTTTGCATTTCACCAATGTAGAAAGGCAATTCCTTATACATTTTATTTCAAATAGCTTTTCGTATTTTTTTCTTCCTTGAAATTCCTGATTCAAGCCAAAATAAAGTGTTCACTCAACCAAAATTTAATCAGCAAAAAAACATTATGGGCACTGACTACTAGAATTGAGTATAAATTCTTGTTTTGATTTAGACTTCTTATGAACTCTTTTCTTACAGTTCGTGCATCAGTTTCAAGAGATGCAGAACGGTGGGGGATCTCGATCCCCAATCACCTTGCGACTCATCGTGCCGGCTTCTCAGTGTGGATCACTGATCGGGAAGGGAGGCTCGAAAATAAAGGAGATTCGGGAGGTGACTGGAGCCAGTATCCAGGTCGCCAGCGACATGCTCCCAAACTCCACCGAGCGGGCTGTGACCATTACAGGGACCAGCGATGCCATTACTCAGTGTATCTACCACATCTGCCAAGTCATGCTTGAGGTGAGGTTCCTTGCTGAAACGGTATGGAAAAAGTGTTTTCTTTGATTCATGCAAGATATAATATAGTTTTAGTCATGTCTAGCTGGATACGCACTTGGGAGCATCACATATTTTATAAAACATAGGAATGTTGTCACTGCAGTTTTTTTAGATTCGTACTGGGGATTTATCATTTTTGGAATGTTTGCTTAGCCAATTTGTGAGGTGAGTAGTTTCTCGTTTACCCACGAAAACTGATTGGGTACTTGATGATGTATTTACAGAAAATCTCGTCGTAAACTATAGAAAATTATGTAATTGTTAGCAGACCGTCCTACTGAAATAATCTCCACCAAACCCATCATATCCATATCTAAACCAAAAACTTGAAACGTTAGGGCTTATGTTTTGGTTTAGCTCTACATAGTTGTCCACATTGTTTTGTTAGTTTTTTATTCTCTTCTCTTGAGGTGACCTTTTTACCTCCTAGCCTCAACTGCTGTTGACTTTTGTTTCAACTTTAACGACCGTGTCCTACATCTTGACACCGTAGAACAACCCCACCACCCCGTCCTTACCTACCTTAGAATGAAATAATCGCTCTAAAGAACAATAGGCCTCATGCTTGGGTCCAATGGAGACAGTGTCCCATTCAGGATATATTTTCAGTAGGAAAACCACTCCTGGAATTTTCAGTTGAATAGGAAACTTTCAGTACTTGTTTTCCGCATGATAATGTTCCAAAAATCTAAAAACATTCAAACTCTACCGGGAATAAATGTGAGATAAATTGGGTGATCATCATACCACATCATACCCTCAATCCAATGGCTTTCACATGTGAGATAAATTGGGTGATCATCATACCACATCATACCCTCAATCCAATGGCTTTCACCATCTAAAGCCTAGTATCGACAGTGCCGGCTGCTCGCCTCTCATGCCTTGCGACGTTTACCTCAGGGTGAGGCATAGGCGGTTGGTTAAATTTGTAACCATGCGAGCACACGAACCACCCAACTCGAAGGTAGTCAGTTCACATGGCAATTGCCTTGTGTGGCCCGAGGCAGATGTGGACCGGTATCAAAGCTACGAACACCTCAGCCTGAGGCACCTTTGAGCTGGGTAATTTTACTGACAAGCTCTTACCTCGCCTCGCACTGTGCGGCCGCAACCCCGGTATCGACATCGCGAGGCTGCTCGCCCCATATGCCTCAGGATGCATGCCTTGCACTGTAGATACCCGCCTTAAGGTATAGAGGGTACCGACTAAGAGCTAACCGTCACAAACCCGATCATTTCATCTAAATCGGTCTATTAGTCCTGGAAGTTCGTCAACAATAGCGCTTTTTCAGGTGTGTGCATGTGTAAATTTTAACGCAACAAAATTCATGGGATACCATCCTGAGGCTTGTTCCCAAGTACCCCTCGGGTTCTGATAAATAGATCATGAGAAATCGAACGCCTTTGATAGTGAGGAAGCAAAATGGCCATTTCATTATCCTTGCAGAAGGTTTGGAGTTTAGATATCTTGTAAATTGTGACATAGGACATCCATCCCTGGTTTGCTGGGAGGTTAGCTATAGGTGAGGCACCTCTTTATTTTTTTCCCATGCTCTCGGTAGCGTTTTCTCTCTTGAAGTAACATGAAACGAGCCACCTCTTAATAAAATTCCACCTAAGTTCCCCATTACGATGGTATTGTCAAGAGATATCTGGTTTTGGATGATCATTTGTAATCAGTTTGCATTGATATTCATAAGAGATGTTTAAATTCATTCATGTCTCGCCCAATTTAGTACTTTGGCATGTCCTGGTGTTTCAGAGTCCACCAAAAGGGGCGACGATCCCATACCGACCCAAGCCCCAAGTAGCGGCTCCTGTTATCCTCGCAGGTGGTCAGGCTTACACGATCCAGGGCAACTACGCCGTCCCGACCCACGGCGAAGTAAGTAGCACCTGCCTTGGTGGTGGCTGGTTACCCCCGCCATTGTTTCCCGCTCCCCCTGGCGGCCTCATTGACCCCTTGCTCAAGACCCCCCATCTTCAGGCGGCGCTGCCTCCAGCCCACCTCACTGCTGAGGTAAGTTCACCCCCCTTGCCACGACCACCACGTTTTCCAATTGTAATTCTTCATTCCTCCATTTCCAAAACCTCCTTCTGATCTCTTAGTCTTTAGTGCTCTTTCATACTAACCTTTGTTGCTCATTGAATTTTTTCTCAGCTTTCATAGAACATTTATACTATATTTACGGAGTTTCTTTTTCCTGCCAGTCGTATGACTTGTGGAGGTACCGGCGAAATTATTTTCATAACATTACTATCCCTAACATTGGAGACTAATGCATGCTATGGGCAGAGCCTTTTGCGGAATCATTTTAGCTCTTGAAATTTTATGCATTACGGTTTCGATTTATGACGTTTGACTTATCGTTGACATTATTGTTTGAGAAACATCTGAAAAATGGCAACATTGCAACAAATGCTTTCCTCAGATTCCTGTAATTGTGTTTGATCCTCACCAGGCTGTTTTGACTCCATTGTAATTGTAAAGAAAAATCCCAGTGTAGCACTATAACAGATTAACTTCCCAGTATAGCAGGTTAATTATTCGATTCAATTGTTGTGATTGAGTGCTGGGAGAAAAGAAAATTGACCATTCAATTCTCGTCGTAGCCTCCTGTATTGAAAGTAAATTCTACTGATTAGTTTACATATCTCTGTGTAAGTGTTCAAATCATGCCTATTCATTCTTTGAGTATAACTTGATTGTAAATAGCATCGGTAGTGCCCAACCATCTACTACTTCAGTCATTTCTTTCTAACCATAATTTGAAGCTCACTAGTATTGCTCAATATTGAAATATGCGTTGATAATTTATTAGTAAATTCCTTGTTGATGAGTAACACAAATTATTCCCGTTTGCTGGTTTCTATTGGAAAACTTTTGATGTGCCATCTTTCAGACAGAGTTATTCATAGGTTTGACATGTATTTTGGTTTGCTGGTGGTATTATTTCTATTCGATCAAGCTTAAAGATTCTAACCCGAACTATCAGTGAATAGTTATTGTACCTTCGTTATAATCCCCATAACATCTAATTCCATATATCCCCATCACGTTCGGAAGATAAAATTGTCATTTTTCAATCTCCTTCTTTGTTCCTTCTAAAGAATCAATACAAAGTGAAACAATTTGCAATAACTAGAGTTATTCATAGCAAATGAATTTGCTCTTCAAAATTAATAAGATCAAAATCTCTTTAATTATCTGAACTTATCGTTATCGAACCCAAATACTTATCCCTAGTTCCTCAATTAGAAATGGGAGTGGAGGTTGAAATGTTGGCCACATAACTGAGTCCTTGACGATCTTACTGCTCCTGATTAGGCATCCATCTGCAACTATTCTTAGATTGACATATATTGACAGAAAACCCTTTTCTTTGTGCAGTGTTTATTGTCTTACTTCTCTTGTTGATTGAGATTTGGTTTGGGAAATGATTACAGTCCAAAATAACTCAGTGTCAATTCAGAAAATAATTTGTTCTCGAACTCGCTAATGTTGATCAACAGTAATGTATTGTTGCTATATAAGGTGGAAACTGTACTCGCCTGCAAGTACATAAATGTACAGATTATTGTTTGAAATTTTATTTTGTAAACATACCTGTATGGTTTTGGACACAATTTCCCAATCCGACTATAACAATCATATCCCGTGAACAGAATGATTGGTTCTACGTGGAAGTCAAAGTCACTTGTAACGGATTGCTAAAAAATGTTGAGATGTACTTCGCATGACTATAAGTTTCGATTATACGTTTGGGTTCATTGTAACTCTTGTGTTTGAATATGTTATGGTTTTCATTTTACATTCTGCTACCTATTGATGTAGGTAACGTTCATTTAGTTTAGACTGAACAACTAATTAGGGACAGTAAACATTCCGAACACGTCTCCCATATTGAATGTAAATATTCTTCAGATTTTTAGCTTTTCGTCAGATTCGGTGGTTTAGCTCTTCGTGGATTAAGAATCCAAGTTATACCCCCAAGTCGTGATATAGTTATCATAGTTAGTTTTCTTTCAAACTGTGGTATTGTGATGAGAAGCGTTGGAGATCAATAAAAAACCAATTTAGGATAGAAAGGCCTTTTTTGTAAAGTCTATGCCGGAATAGCCAACGAATTGGGCGTAGGTTCATAACAGATAACTGCAAGTTTCACTGGTAAATCGAGGGATCTCTATCGCACATTTTCAGAATAGTATGTCTCAGCTTTGGACTACAATTATCCCCGTCATCAGACACCCCTCTTACATCCATGTCATGACCCAATTTCACTGTCGGTTGTTGACATTTTCAAAATTGTGGGAATCTGCCGATGACATTTCCATCTCCTTCCAGAGTGGAAACCTTATTATGTCATTATCTTCTTTGGCTTCAACCTCCTTTCTTCCTCCATGCCTAGGAGCCTGCCTGGAAGTAACAGTATGTTGAACCAATTGGATACTGTATGTATGATTATCAAAGTGTATTGCGTATTGTTAGTTTCGCTCCCGCACCACCAAGGTGACCTTTTTGTTGACATAGCGACATACTAATCTGTTTGATTTTGACAACATTTTCAGGGATTGTACGGATTAGCCCCATCACCATACTGCCATTAGTGCATGAGCATACATGAATTCCCTCAAATCATTTAACCCTTAAAATTCATTGTTGGTGGCAAAACTCCCAAATTATTTGGTTGATTTTGATTAAATTTGACGAGATTGTTCGGTTTCTAGTTTGCTTTACAGTTCCTCAAGTTTATTTCCTACTGCTATCTTTCTAGTTTTATTCTAGCTTCTTGAAGGTCCCCTATAAGATTCATTGTTGTCAGACTATTGATAGCGTTTTTCATGAACACTCATTTTGTCCAAAAATGTGAGGGTATTGGGAATGCCCGCAAGACGATTGACAATGAATTTCATCCCATGAAAATCAGCTATGGCTTTGCCCTTTTGTAAACATGAAATTTGACTCCAGTGACAAAACGCTTAGCCTGTCGCACCTATTTTTGAGAAATTTTCAGGGAATACTAGCGTAGTTTTGGAAGTTTTCTTTTGAGTTTAACTGTCAAATCGTCAGGACCTTGAGGGAGAGTACAAGCCGATTATGGTGCCTGAAACTCTTTTCCAATGGAAATCTAGAAACAGTATATCCCTACGTTTTATAAATGGTTTTGAAAAGCGGAGTAAAACTCGATAGGCAAACTGTAATTCTGATGTTTTTTTGAGCAGTTACTTTGGCTCGACCCTTCATTCAGCTCGGCTATAATAGGCGGCATGGAATGGTTCGCCCATACTCCTCTCTTTTCTTTTACTTCCATTGATTCGCCACCTTCTAAAATGCGCATTAAGTGGCCCGTGATGTTAGTTTTGCCCCTAATTAAAGAAATCGCAATTAAGTGTTCAGCAAGAGCTGGCACATTATCGAGAGGTTGCTGCTTGGTACAAAGCCTTTTTTCGGGTATCTGCCCTGATATTTCCGAATCAGTTTTTAACTAAACGTGAATGACTAATTTTACTTGAAACTGTATTATAAAATGTTCATATTTTTGTGTTGGTTTGCTGTGGCTGCTTTCCATCCACAATTAATTGAATCACATAGATTACTGCCTAAAAAATGGTTGCATTGATCCTGAGTAGCACTGACTCTGACAATATGGGAGCCGTTTATGCTTAACCCTGCTCACGCCAGATGTATGAAGAATTTCAAGGCGCTCGTTTCTAATCCAAACAGATCCTGTTTCCTTTAAAGCATTTGGAAATTTGCAATTTTCAGAGTGTTCCTTTACTGAAATACTAAGGAACTAGGATACTCCTGATTATTGTCTGAATCCGAATATCAGTAATCTTGTGGTCTCCAAGAAAACAACTTAATGCAAATACAAAGAAAGGGGTCTAGTTCCATTGCTGGGTTGTTGTTGAGACAGTAGGTTATTCGACAGTATCGATTCTATTGGAGCCTGGTTGGTCTCTCCAGCATGTGCACCACAGATAATTTTAGGCCTTTGACTCCAAGTTTTGCAGACCATTTTCTGTCCTTTGTTGAGTGCGTGCAATTGCGTTGATTGATTGCAATCAAATTGCAATTCTAAATACATGACTGTCAGCATGATTGCTCTACTGCTTCTGTGCCTTCTTCCTTCAATTAGTATTTGAGTACCGAGTCAGCTACTATGAATTTGAGCATCCTTAAGTTCATCCCTTTGTTCGCATTACTTTTTGATAGTTATACATACAGCAATCCGCTTTTCAAGTATTTCACAGATCCATTTTACCATCTTTCGATCAATTATTACTATTTTACTAATTTCACTATGGAGGAAAAGGAGGTGTTATCTAGATTTCTTCCTGTATCGAAGAGAGACAGCTGTGTGTACGTGATATGGTGGCCACCCGCTGTTTCCATAGCTTTAATAAAAAAGTTGAGTTGAGAGGTGAGAGAGTGATGAGATCATTTTCGTTTAAGCTCATTGATGGAATTTTCTCATGGGAAAATCCATACGGTTTTACAGTAAACTTTCAATTTCTCTCAGGAAATATCATATGCTTATCTTTTGAATTACTATTCGTAATATATGAAATATGGGCATTTGATCTTACGAATATAAAGTATGCGTACACTAAGCAAACTAATTCTAGCAGGAAAAACTGTACCAATTTCGAATCACTTCTGCACGTGCATGTCTTTTCTGTTCAATTTATAATAGTGGGCCTTCAGTCCCTTTTTTATTTCACCAGCTTTCTTCCCTTTTGATGATCATTGGGTTTCAGAGTTTTAGAACTTCTGCATTCAATTTAGCTTTGGCCCTACACATCAAAATCTGTAGTAGGTGCACCAAAATATTTGCCACCTACGGTGTTTTCTGAGTGTAGGAACCGAAAATGCTCTTGAGCATGGCTTCTCTGTTCGCTTGCTTTCTCCTTCTTTTTTCAATTTATTTTTTAATTTTTACTGATTTTTGTTTATTTTCAAGTACTATTTCTACGTTGATTTTGATTTTATTTGTTTATAGTATATTTTTTTCTTTTTCAAATCTTTAATACTGAATCAGAGAGATCAGAATGAACTTAGTTCAGTTGGTTATTTTTGCCCTCTTTTTAAGTGTGGTTCAATAGTTTTGCGCTTACAAAAATGTCCTGCTATCGTGTGTCTTGAGTGGGCTCCATGAGTTGAATCCTACTTCAAATCGCATTGACCAATAATTTTGATACCTAGTATAAGGTCAGTTATTAATATTCTATGTGGTACCAGTTGCGATGTGATTACTTTTTCTTTTCTTTTTTCTTATTCACATATTCTCGCGATAGTCCTTGAAAATTGGACGACACAGCGAGTGAAGAATGAAATTAAGTTTATTAGAATGGAGTTCTTCTAACGCATGATTCAGTCATTCTTCCTGACATTGCTTTCATTCTCATACAATTATTGATCATCTTCCACAAGATGACTCTTAGCTGTCCTAAATACTTGCAGGACTTTTTGTAATAGCTGCATCTATTGTTCACACTGCCTCCAATCAATTTTCTTCATTTATTTATTTATTTACTTCCGTGGCGCAAGGGATGCATTAGCAGTGGTCAGTGGGGTGAACTTAAGTGGCGAGCATTGCTTCCTCCCACTCCTGTCCTTATGAACTTGGACCTTGAGTTTCATTGTAACATTTAAATATCCTTCTATCTTCAGTGGTGCCTCTGTACCAAGTAAGTACCCATGTTCCATTCTTTCTTTGTGGAGAACTTGAAATATTTGCCTACAATCCATCCCATTCCTTATAAAGGTTCGTCTGGAGGAAGGATCTCCAGAGGAATGTGTACCACCACTAGGCTCTTCTGGAAGTCATTCGCAGCCTTTAGAAGGAAGTATGTGGTATTAAAGCGTGTTTGGAAGACTAAATAGACACAGTTTTCAGAGTTCATCAAAGTCAATTTTATACTTCTCCCTTCAAGAAACATGCATGTATGCTAAGGAATGTGTCAATACTGTCTCTGCTCTGTGTACCTAATAGTTGCATATTTTCTGGCGTATTGTCTGTCTAAATGTGGGCCCATTAAAAGATCCATCTGCCTTCTGTTTCCTCCCGGATTTTAAACTCACACAGGGAAGGTTGCACTGCGCGAGGAAGTAAATTGAATCAATTGAAATTGAAGTTCAGCGAGAAAAGTCTCTTGCATATTACTTCACTAACACCCTAATTTTTTATTGACATTCGGACCGGTTAACATAATTATGCGTCTTGATCATTACAAGCTGTTGAATATCTTTCTCCTTGATATGCTAAGCCGTAATGTAGTAAATACTAGATACAGCATATTCCACAATCAATTCGTACCACATCATTGATTTTACAGTTTTGGTGTTGTCTACGCTTAGAATGTGTTTGAAATTTTAATCTCTGGGCAGTAAATTTTAAGTACTATTAAGTATGGCACATGAACAATCGTTCAAAGACTCACCTTATAGACTCATGCATATTAAGATTGATTTTGCGAGATACTGCTTTAGCTTTACGAAGGAAAACATCGATGTATCCCATTATGGTACCTATTTATATTTTGATTCTATAGCAAACCTTAACATTTCTAGTGTGAAATAGGGAAAGGTCGATTCTTCTCTGACATCTCTTTAGTGAGCGAGAGTCTTACTGTTGGTCCCAAAACATTTCTATCAAAATTTTGCGGGGGGGGGGGGGGGGGGATCTTAATTTTGGAGTTGGCGTCCTTAAAAATCCGTCGACTATTATTGTTCAGATCTTTTTATGATTTTAGTTGTATCGTTTTAAAACGATGAACTAATTTTCGTGTAGTAAAGTATAGTTTTTGGTAGTCCCTCACCCTCAGGGCAAATGACTACAATGTGTAGGTATGTGTTGCGATTTTTAAGTTGACCATTTTCGAGCAAATCCAATTTACGGATATCCATCTTAATCGTTATCGAAAGCTTTTTGTTTGAAAAATGTGGAGTTTTATGCGCCGCTATCCCATTTGATCAATACCTGGCTTGTCAAACAGTCAAGTATCGTAGTTATAAGCGAGACGTTCGCGAACAATCAAGTTGAGTTATGAGACTCTAGACCCTGACTTGCTCTTTAGTTCGACTACCGACCGCGTGGCATTCCCAGCGCTCCAGTCGCCATGAGATTTTACACAGATCAGTTTTTTGCTTAGATGCTAAACTAGATCTGCTAAACTCGCATCTCAAAAATACATAACATCAAGTACCTAGTCAATCTCTTAGTGAAAATTCCCTTAGTAAAAAAGATTTGTTGGTCTGGATTTGATTGTTCAAAAACGTCTCGTTAGTTATAGTAATGTTGTCAGAGTCAGACTTTAACTACAATGAATTAATTCAGAAACAACTAAGGTTGAATTTGGCGTTTTTTAAGCTTTCTGAACGGATTTGATCTCGTGTCCACAATAAGTTCAACAATAAGTTCACACATCAACGTAAAATCGATTTTAAACTACCTTCATGAGTTTCAACAAATTTTAATTTTCCCACCAATATTTTATGGTCCAAAAATATATAATCCCTCAACAGAATTTGAACTCATGCCCTTTCCTTGGAAAGATATAAAGCTCTGAAAAAGGCAGTGCCTTTAACTGCTGTGCAATCAAGGCCATTGTAATCAAACACCTTCAACTTCGTGAGTTTTCTCTGAACGTAACATTTCCCCGAAGTCAAATATCATATCAGTCTGGGATGAATTGGGGTCAAACAAATGACGGAGTGAAACAGTTGGCCACTGACTCTGCAGTTACTTGCTGGAAGAAGTCAAAATCAAGTCATTGTCCGGTTAGTTTTGACTCAGTGACTGAGGAAGTGTGAAGTGATATTTACAGTATGGCTCGAGTGGGATTACGTATTAAAGTTTAGGTCTTACTGCCTGTGCCAAATGTTACAGCCCAAAAATATTATACCTTGATATAACTCGAACGCATGCCTTTCCCTTAGCAAGATCAAAAGCTCTGAAAAAGGTAGTGGCTTTAACCACTGTAATGAAAACTCTTTGACTACAGAGTTTTCCCAGAACGCAACACATGAATACGTAGGACGAAGTCGCAATTGTAGCTTTGTTTCCACTACTGCACTGGAGCAGGTTCAGTTCAGAGCAAGGGCACCTCCGTGGCTGCTCAGTTCAGTTAGCCGCGGAAACGCTCAAGGACATATTTGGGGCAGTAACCATGGATACTCGAAGATCCATGAAGTGGAGTCACGTTGGCGGTACTCAAGCAAAACCTTGAGTCTCATTCTTATTCTTCGATTCTTATTCGATGTCAACCTTCTCGTGATTCAGCCTCGAATATTTAGTTATTTCTATTTTATTAGTTTAGTTTTCTAAGCACCTGGGCCTAATAAAGGAATAGGCAATTCAAATTTAAAATTTTATAAAAGCTCGAAAATCGCAGAATCACTTGAATAAATACAAACAAATGACTCGAAAACAGGCTCGAAATCAAAGGAAACCTCAATTCGTAAGGAGGAAGGTTACTAGAATTTGAGGAAGGATAAATCGGGTTATCTAAAGTTCCAAAGAGCGCATGCGCGGAGCAAGCTGCACCTCCTCTTCTGGCGGAGCAGGAAGTTCATATTCGGATCATGTTCCTTGAGCAGCAGAAACACCGGACGTCTTGCACTGAATACTAGCCGCGTAACTGCCGAAACGCCATTTTCATACTCCTTCTTCACTGCGCAAGCGTAACTTGACTTAAACCTGTTCGGTTCACCAGTGGAAACAAATCTAGTGAAATTGATTGAAATTCGTATTGGTGGATTCTGACATTCCACCCATTTAATCTTTCAAACACGCTTTGACATTTTGAAGTGCCCTTGGTGTTCCACACACGTTCCTCTGAGGGGGAATCGTTTAGCACACCAGCAACCAGATTACCTGGGGTCCCGTTTCAGCCTTCCTGCTCCTTTTGAAACCTCCATCACTAATACTCCACATACAGTTCTTCTTATCTATATAAATCTATGAATTTGAATGATTGCAGCAAAAGTCTCGTGCCTTTTGGCTTGAAATGTTTTAATTCTTGTTGTCTCAATTTATTATCAATGTTAGTTACAATTTATTGGTCTTGATTGTCTAGACTGTTCTTCCATTCGTGTATTCAGAATTATTACCCTCACATCATCATCCTACCTTTATTACCTTACATTTCTATTGTGTTTATTGTGATTGCGTTGTTGAATAATGTTTCTGTAGTCTATATCCTCGGAAGGTACCTCCATTATTTCAGCTACATATTTTGTGTAAAAAATGGTACTGCAATGGTCTAGAGTTTTGGAAGCGATGTTTTTGAAAAGTTTCTTAATTTTAAACGACTATAGAACCTTGAATTATTAATTTTGATCATTTATGTACTTTTTTTTTTTTTTTTTTTTTTTTCCCAATCTCTTTCTTTCTGTATTGTTGGTGGAGATTGGGTGGTACCTTGAAGTTGGCTTTAAGAGGTGTTGTTCATATCAACTGTATATGGCTTGTATACTTTATGCATACTTGCAATTTAAGGTTGCTCATAACCAACGGTCTCAAAGTGGTAGGTCCAGTAACCAAGGAAGCCACCACTTTTCTACTTGAAGAAATCATCGGTATCTTTGAGAGATGTTCCTCTGAAGAGACTTTCATGGTGATACAACAGGAACACCTGGAAAAAGATCTCCCTCTAACGCTTCCTTAATAGCAGTCCAGCCTTGAAGGATGGCCTGATTTGTCCTCTAACCGAATCTTGACACACTGGTCATACAATATACAATATTTTTTCCATTAAAGAAAAAAAATTTATGCTTAAAATTAAATGTTTTAGCTGAATCAAAATACTGGTAATATTGCTGTGAAAAAATGTGCAAAGAAAAACTCAAAATTTCACGCAACACTTAGTTTGGGTAACTCAGGTAGTAGGCAATCCAAAACCTTTTCAAAACTTACATTAGGTAGGCACATACTGGTACTGTAAAAAATCAATCTTCTTTCCACATGTCCACACATGATTGCAGAGAGGCAAGACAAATGTTCCAAATACCGTTCCATTGTTTCATTGATGTTTAGTTTAAAGCAAAAACTCAAATGTATTGGTTTATCCCATTGGGAGTTCGACGATCTTTTTCGTTCCAGGAGAACTCAAGTGTTAGGGCACCCTTTGTACACAAAACTTCTTATTGTGTATGTCCAATTTATGAACCCATGCAACGTAAAGTGAGGAATTTTACCCATCCAACATGGTAAAGCGTTGTGCTGTGACATCACGCCTCTGCCAGCAAGGATTGGCTTGTGTGTCCGCCATGACATGTCAGTAAATCGTAGCAACCAACCTACTTTACACTACCACTTACTTTACACAATTGGTACTTTATTTTGACTACCAATTGTTATAGTTTTCCATAAAATCCAGTATTTCAAGGGAGATTCATTTAAGGTTTGAGAATGAATAACCTGCAAAATAAAGATTCCTCAGATGACAGTACTGCAAAGTACATAGCCACTCCACAGGTTTATCAACTAGATACTTTTACCTGTTTAACGGGGAATTTTCATGGTCATTTTTTATTTACTAAATAGAAAGATCTGCTCGAGAGCTTTCCAAAAAGGTGCTATATGATGGGTATCTGACCAGTAGTAATGCTCTTGAAATTCATTTGCACGATGACGTCATGGCCCCCGCCCGCCTGGGGGAACCCTCAGCTATCTTGCACTACTACGTCACGCGTGATCTTCCTATCTGTTTATCGGCCAAACTAAACGGTCCTTTGAGCTGAAAATTGGTACATAAGGGTTTTCAAGTGCGCTGAATCCAAATGAGAGGTCAAAATTGTGAAATTCCAACACATGAAAGTTCCCACCAACTAGTGAGTGGCAACTAAGTTATTAAAGCCTTGTCTCGATGTAAGGATGTTCCAGTGAAGAAGTCTCGAGAATATCACCTAAGTTTTACGAGTGACATGTTCGTTGTATGAAAGTGGAGGGGGTTAATACTGAAGAACGAATTTACAAGAAACAAAACTCAACAATAATGTTTCATCATGCTTTCAGATCAGATATCTTCGGTAAAAACGTGTTGGGATTGGGAGTTTGAATTATTTCTACATGGAGACTTTTTGCAAACATTTCGCTTCCAAAATCGTTCGACCCCTTGCAAAAAATTTTTGACATTGTTATCATGCACAAAGTTTGTAATGCACCATGACTTTTCTTGTAGATCCCAGAAGTCATTACCCATTTATTACTATCTTTTCTGGCTTATGAATTTCTCCAGAAAAGTTTTCACGTACATGAAGGTACCTTATACTTTGCAGTATTATAGGTAAAATTACTCGACGCCTGAATTAGGTAGGTGTCTCATAGAGAATATAGGTTTGTCTATACAGATCAAACGCAGGTAACTCCATTGGAACCTTGAAACAACTTATCAGTTTTGTGTATCTGTTGCGTTGTTTTTCATTAACCTTATGAACTACTTACTTATTTTTTTACTGTAATTTATTTTTTTCAATTGATCAACTTATTATAACCAGCCTTTCTAAGGGTAATATTGGTACATCATCATAAATTTTAGGTTGTTTTGGGGAGGGGGGAAGGGAGGGAGTTGGCAATCCAGTCATTTTGATCCCATCAATTCGTAGAAGCCAAAATAAAGAGAAATTCATACTTCCATCAGCCATAAAACGTTGAGCACCCAGAAAACTAAACCATGATAATGGCACTCGATGTAAAATTTCGTGGACAGCACGTTCAATAAGGATGCAACATATTATTTTCTTACTTACCACCCAAGATGATATAATTAACTATATTCGACAATTATTACTGATTAAATCGGGATGATGTAGGAATCCTGTCAGCACATTCAGTCCTCTGAATTCTTATCGACGTCGAACTATCACCAGTTTTGCCACCATCAAAGAGTTGTTGGTATTGTTCTAGGCGAAATCTCGGTAATCATCTCGGTGGTATTGAATAAAATCCGCCACAACAAAGTACTTTCACATCCGATGATCAATGTTTGCTGTCTTCCAAGTGCTGCGAGGTAAACAAATTATCTTTTGAGCCCCCTTCCCCCCATTGTACACATTACTCCACTTTGCTGCATTTTTAACCTTAAAATTAAAAGAACAGAAACCCTTCGATACCCAGTTTTTCCCCCCTGTTGATGAGAAGCTTCTGACATGATGATAAATAGACTAGTGGGCACCAACCAGACCCCCGTTACCCTTGTTTGATTTTAACCACAAGAGGAGATCATGCTACCTATCCTCCCCCTCTTCTGCCACCGCTAAACTAGCACTGCAACCTTAGGCTGACGTCACGTCAAGCAGCGGCCTGTTACCTTTTAACACTATGGCTGACCGCCGGTTTTCTTCCTCCCAGTTGTTGTCCCTTCTAACACATTGTTCTGTCCGAAGTCGTTAGTGAGATGCATTGGTGTGCTAAATTGACGTAGTCGTATCTTCATATCTTTCAGCTGAACAGTATCCTGATAACGATGATACCTTATCTGTATGACTTTCTGAAACTATAGATTTCCTACTGCTTATCAATGTTCCTTTTGTTACCGTGATTTAAAAAAAAAAACGAATAAGTTGGTTACTTTTATGTTATTGTAACCGTTGCTTGCTAAAAAGAAAATTATGTAGGTTACCTAACTTTTCGTGGCAATCTTAGTTATTCCTCACTGTGATCCTTAAGACAATTTCATGTCTCTATCATATTTAGTTAGTACCTATGGGAGAGAATGATTCATCTCTCTGTAGAAGACTCTATTCCCCTCTGAGGCGATGAGACTCTGTCATCTACAGGTTTTCTATTTGCTAGCTTAATCCGTAAATGGCTGACAGCACAGTTCTGATTAACCTTATATGCCAACTGTTTTCCCTGGTTGTGAAGGTATCTATCTATTTGCCAGGATTAGGCCAATGCTGAGGATTCGTCTTCTCAGTGTAGAAGTTATGATGTCCCTTGTGTGCAAAATAAGCTATAGTTAGCGAAAAAAGTCCTTTCATATCTTTCTAGTTTGCCATTCAGCTCATTCTTCCACGTGTACATTGCACGTTTAGAAACTCACTCTGGGTTGGACTTTTCCGCCCTGCTCTTTTCACAAAAAATGCAAGCCCTTTATATTATGGGATAACGAAACTATTATACTGTGAAGCTCTGAAAAAGTCAAAGAAAACTACCTACGTGCTTAACTGTAGGGTGGAGTCAATGAGTCTAAACTGAGCAGGATCTAAACTTCCACTAGCTTCAGGGCCAGTTTCACGAATAGCTCACAGTCTATTCTTAAGTGGCTACGTAAAATTTGCAGTAAAACAACGTACGTAACGACTTCTCACTCTTTATTTCACCAAGTAGGTATGTATTATGCCTGTTATCTAATTATGAGCTGTAATTAATCTTCATGGGAGGATCAGAAGCTAATTAATGTACTAGTGCCAACCCCTTGCCCCTGGTACCATTATCACTAGAAAGGTGGCAATCAGCTGGTTCCAATTCAACATGACCTCTCTACACACTCATTCGAAAGAAGATACCAATCACTTAGTCATAAAACCTATTTGTTTACCTATGAGTAGAGTATGAATCCTTTTGAATAGGGTGGAAACATGAATTGCTATTTGTTCTTCTATTGCTTTTCATTTTGCTTTTACTTTTTGTTGAAATGACCGACCGAACAGATGTGATAATCATGAAAATCCAATAATCTCATGTTCAGAACCTCCTGCAACCTGATAATTTTGCACAGATGGGAAAGATGGGTGGCTCTCCGCTCGCAGGCCTCGCAGCTCTAGGCCTCGGCGGTCTCAATTCCACAAACGCTGGTGGATTAAACCCAGCAGGTGAATTGTGTGTTCTATTCTTTTATTATAAAGAGTACCATGATTTCAATCAAATGCATTTGTGTGTGTCTTAGTAATTTCTTATTCTTGTGTCCATGCGTACTTTTCAAAGGTTATTTGGTTGTCTTTATAAACTCCAATAATCTAATTTTTGTATGTCTACGAATATTTACTTTCAAGACTAACAACAATTTATTGGGCAAATATACAAAGGACATGGTGTGATTTTCATATGGTGGTAAGAAGTGTTCATTTTCGTTTATATGATCAATGTACTAACGAGTAAAACATCGTTAACATAGGGTTTGTTCGGACACGTAGTTGATAACCGTTCGTAACTGGACACGCCCACTTTTGGCTGTTCGGACAACACGAGAACCAGTTCTGGAAGACCTCGAACTAGCAGTTCGTTGTTCGGACGTGATAGTTCGTTACCATTCCGAACCAGTTCTACCAGTTCTGTCTTTTTTCCAGAACTAATAGTTCTAGACATGCTCAGTAAACAAGCTTGGCCCCGCCCTGTATGCACGTACCTCCCGCCAAACTTTCAAGTTGTCATCAGCCTTCTTATTTCACGTTCTCGCGCTCACATTTTTATCTGATGTCTTTTCAATTTATCTTGCCCTTAACGTTTCATACAACTGTAAGTAACTCGTGTAGGTACAGGATTGCGACCTTACGGTACGACATAAAAACATTCAGATTCTAGAGATGGGTTTCTATACCCCTACTTAAAATAGCCTAAAATTATTATTTTAGGGTGAACAAATCGAAGTATGTGAAAAAACGTCTTTTTTAGCAGTTGTTGCCTTTTCTCTAAAACGCCTCAAGGGATTTTGATGAAATTCATAGGAGTTATTCTTCTTCTGGGTGCAAATTATATTCAGTTCCCCTCATCCCGTAAGACTGGTAGGTACTTACCTAATTAGCAAAAAAGTTCTTAAATGGCCAATTGGGGGGGGGGGGGGGGGGGATAATCGGTTTTAGCACTTTTTGGTCTATTCTCCAAAATGGCTCGAGGGATATCAATGAAATTCATAGGAGTTACCGAGGTCGAGTTCAGATTTATGTGTTCAGTAGCCATTTTCAAAACACATCAAAGTCAAACCTTGGGCGGAAATACATTTGAACATGAAAGTACGCAATTAAATTCAAAACATTTTATTGAATAACAATTTAGGTATTGCTGCTTAAATGTAGTATCACAAGATACTAACAGGCCTCATAAACATTAACAGGCGGTTAACAGACTTGATAAAGTATAACAAAAATATTGAGTTATAGTTTTTATAACACAAATTACAAACATGTAACCACGTTTTGGGAAAAAGACGGAGAGGTTATCAGGTTATCAATTCCCATGGAAGAAGAGAAATGAGACTTCTTCCATGATCAATTCCGAACTACACGAAAAGGCGTTCGGACTGGGAGTTCAGAACTAAGAGTTCTGAACCGGTTCCCATCCCCTCCCTTTGCAGTCCTTGCGGAACTACGTGTCCGAACAAACCCTTAAGTTTGGTGCCTATCAAAAGTAAAACCTGAAACAAGGTCAATATAGTTCCCTACCTTTAATATATCAACACATTAAATTAGTCGTTTAACTAACCAATAAAGTGCTAGGTATTAACAAAATCATCAAAATCAAAATAAAAACTACAGAACCATATTAAATTTTTTTTAAGTAGAATCAAAAATGAAAATAATCATGAACCAAACTCATCATTATGCAAATGATTTGATTCGGTTAATATTTCGCAAGACCAATAATTTATATTTCATTATATTATATAATATATTAATTATATATCATTATTTACAATGTCAATGCTCGCGTAACCAGAGTGGTTGAAGTCAAAATGGGATGTTTATTTATTCCATTTTATTTATCATTATTATTTTTTCTCCAAAATGGGATGGGAGGAGCCCACATTTTTTCAGCAATAGCAGGGCATTCAACTGTCCTGACCTTAACGATATTTTAAAGGTAATACCTTAAAGGACAGTGGTTAGTGAGGAGACCTACTGGTTTACAAAGGTCCTTCCACCTCATTGGTAGTAGAGGTTTTTGAGATGGCAAGAAACCGCTTGGCTTGCCTTTAACTAGGCAGTAAGTTAACCGTTTTTTGTCCTCAATTTCCTGACCTGTTGAGTCAGGATAATTGGGCAGAACTTTGACCCTCTTTTTGCAAGATGGTCAGCTTCCTCGTTGCCATCTATTCGCTCATGCCCCGGCACTAATAGCAACGTCAATTTGTTGCTGTGGGCTGAAGTCCTAAAGGAACTTGGGCAACTTCAGGTCAAGTTTTGCTTTGAGATTATTGAGAAGACAGAGATTGCTTTTAGGGCTGTCTGACAAGCAGTAGATTCTTGTAGCTTCAAGTTGTTTCCAGTCATCTCTTGTGTTGCACTTGTTTCCGACTAATAAATAACCTGAAAAACTTGTGGCCCCTTGGCCAAGTCCAGGGAATATGGTAAAATTGGGACCCTTAATCCCCAATTCAACAGCACCATCTGTGAACTGCACTAGTGAACCTGGCTCAAATCGAAACAAGCCACTTTTCCGGAATTCACGATGATTTATGATCACCATAAAGGGTAGTATGAAGTTCGTTTTTTCCAAAATAACGTGATATAGTCACTGGCTTTGTCTGATGTTGTCCAGAATTCCATACTACCTTTATATAGGCCCCTAGGTAGGCCTTCCTCTGCACATTTATGTCAGAGGAATGAAGTTAATAGAATCTCTAGTGCTGCTATGGGTGTTGTGTTATTGCTCCTGCTGAAGTTTGTTAAGCTTCGCCTGCGCAATAGATTTGCAGGTTTTCTGTCTCCATACTACAAATGATGTCAATGCTATGCAACCAGAGTGGTTCAAGTGAGTGTGGTTTATCAATAACCTACGAAAGTGAAAATTTACTTCTTCAGGAAACCTTGATGTCGAAGATGCTAGTTCCCCCTTGGCTCATTGTATTGTTTGCACACCTTTTTGAAGATACTACCCCATAACCTCCAAGGACCCATTGGAGCCATCTGACGTTTAAAATGCGGACCAATGAAATCGTGGACTGGGTACAGTCTTGCTTGATTTTCCGATACTTGTATTGTTGCCGTCACCACCTTGCCCAGATTTGCAAAACAAGAAAAGAGAGATGTTGTTAATTCCTTCCGGGAAGACCAGGGAGTGAGAGTGGCTGGTTCCAACGTGAGCACTCAAGAATACGGGAAACCCTACGCGATGTCGGTACCAGGGAGGCCGTCATCGGATGGGTGGGCTCGGGTAGGCCGGTCAGCACTGGCTAGTATGGATGTGATGCGAAGCGGTTGTCAATCTATTTATTGACTAAATGAGCACTAGTACATAGGAAACGTATCTGTAATATGAGTTTTGTATCGTAGAAATCTAGTATTTAGGTAAATTCGGGATAGGAAAGGGAATATCGAGTACTCGCCTTACCTCAACATATGAAACAGACCCGCAATGATGCGATAATCGAAAATGATAAAACTCCACGGCATAAGAAGAGGGAGCTAAGTACCTTCCTGCCCCAGTATACGATTGAAAAGTATCCGTGTAAAACCTGGTACCTCCATGAATATATATATTCATACCATCTAAAGTATATATTTTATAATCAATTACTATAATTGAAGTATACCCCCCCCCCCCCCCCCCCCCCCCCCCGCCCACCAATTGTTAACACATTGACTAGACGTTGTATATAATACCTAGGCAACTTGTGTAATGGCTAAAATAATTTGGGCAATGTATGAAATGAAATTATAGAAGTAGTTTCTTTCTTGTTTTCCCAATTTAATTTCCATTATAGTTTGGTGTAAGCTCGTCTACAACCACTATAAGGAGATTTTACACGGATGCAATTTTTGCATAGATCTGTGGTCTGGTTTCAAAAATTCATAACAAAAGTAGTCAACCCCTTAGTAAACTTTCAGATTAGTTGGATGCATAGATTAGTAGGTATCTTGTTGTGACTAGTTGAAAACTAGTTTCAACGAATTCATAAGAAAAATTAAATGACATGTCGTAGATTGACCAAAACGCCTTAGTCAATGTACCTATAGAATGACTTGTCAAAGTATATATACACCCCCTATTAAACACACTCCTGGAGAAAGATCATGAGAAATCAACGTTTGCGCATGCGCACAGACTATTTATCCAAGGGCAATGAAATTTACGGGATTTCATCATTTAAGAGCTAATCCTTACAATCCCTGTAAATTTCATAAAAATCAGTCCATTAGGCATTAGTCTAGGATATTTGTCTGAATCAATCAATTTTAGTTTTACGTATGCGCAATAGTTATTACTCAACCAATCGCCATTTAATTCATAGGGCATCTTCTTCGAACATTTACCCTACTATTCTCCGAATTTGAACGAAAATCGGTCCATTGATGATGGAAAATCGACTTTACAGGAAATTCACTTTTGAGTATGCTCACAAACCGCTTTTGATCCATCGGAATTGAAAGTTATAGGAAACCGTCTAGGAGCTAAGCTGCGCAACCCTTAAAAATTTCATGAAAGTCGGAATACTATAGTTCTGGGCATGACAAGGAACCACAGACAGATAAGGGAGCAAAATACTGACCGAAGAAGTAGCTAGCTACCCATTAAAAATTGATGTTTATCCTTGGGAAAAAATTGAATTAAAAACACTGACTACCACTGTTGATAGAGAGACATTGAGGCGAAAATGCTACGTGTATATTAATTTTTACAGTAGATGGATAACGCGTATTCATTGTAAGATGCATTTAGCAATTTAGCCTAAAGTAATTCATTTATTAGGGAGCAGCACTATGGGGGAAGTCGGGCTAATGAAGAGTTTCCAGCTTCCTAGAGCAACTAAAGAAACATTATGTGTAGGAAGAAATCCATATCTTCAAGCCCCAGGCAGCGGACTTTCTCCTTGAGTCTCGAATCCGCAGTGAAACCTCCCGGATCACAGCCATCTTAGTCAACCTTTTAATAAATTACATAATACCTTCAAGTTCCAACTTGCCCAAAGCTCTGTAAGATAATTGCCGAGTAGGTTAATTAAGGCTGCAAATTGCTACCAATGCCTCTGCTGAGAGTGAAAAGATTAATAAATTTTTCAATCTTCAAAGTAAGAGGTAACCTGTTATTACTGGAAACTCGAAAATATTAACTGGAGCTTTTGATTGTTACAGCTCTCGCCGCACTTGCGGGTAGCCAGCTGCGCACGAGTACTCCCAACAGTCGTAACCAGGCGTCTGGGGGGCAACAGACACATGAAATGACTGTGCCAAACGACTTAATAGGGTGTATCATTGGAAAAGGAGGCACTAAAATTGCTGAGATAAGGTGAGCTATCTTAAATTTGGTAATTATGTAAAATACAACATGTATCTATCTTCTCTCTTTAATCAAGGACTACCCAGGGCCTACACAATACATAAAGCACAAATTCTCTAACACCCCCCTCCAAATGTCACCTTGGATGAGGGCGTGAGTTACTCATTTGATTATATTTTCCAACAACTTCTAATGAGGTGTGAAATACTAAGAAAACCTGTAGTTTACCACTTATGTTAAATTAAATGCTGCATTTAATACTGTATTTAATTGATTATATAAGTGGTAAACTAAATGTTTTCTTTAGTATTTTATACCACATTATATACTGTAAGATGGTTTACCATATAAGGTCTGATGAAAAACTGGAAAGAAATCCAGGATTGTATTCTTTGATGTACGAAATGGATTTTTAGGGGGTCCCCGCCCCCCTTCCTCCCAATTTTTAAATTTTGAAGCTTTTTTTTTTTTTTTTTTTTTTTTTTTTTAATTTCTTAAAAATGACAAAACCAGTATTTGATTTATTTTTTGTCAGGGAAATCTGAAGTTCGGTCAGGGAAATTTCAAATTTCCATTTGGGGGGCCACCCTGTAGTAACCGAAGTACCGTCAGGTCATCTATCCTATCTGAATCTTGAATAACACGTTAGGAGAGACAAGGATTCAGAACGGTCTGTCCAAACGAACCTTAAGAAGTCGTATATCTTGATAATCATTAGATTTGTTTTGTTCTTTAGATCATTTGAGTTGTTCTATAATTTGGTTACATTATTTGATGTAAAAATTACATGGTTGGGATCATCTAATGCTTCTGAACTTGCGTTTCAGGCAAATCAGTGGAGCTATGATTAGGATTAGTAATTGCGAAGAAAGGGAAGGTGGATCAACTGATCGGACTATCACTATTAGTGGCAGCACTGATTCAGTACAACTAGCACAATACCTGATCAACATGAGGTAAGAATTTTAAATTTATACAACTCTTCTTGATTTTTATGAAGTTATGTTTCTTAGTGACAGTAGACAGTGGGTTATCTCTCATAGTGCATGGTCTCATTGATTTTTCTGATATTAACACGTATGTGAATATGAAACATAGAAATTACAATGGGTACTGAGACGGGGGCATATTTTGGGCACTGCCCTGCACCAGGAAGTCAATAGTTTACTTTGGAAGGTGGTCCTTCAAATAATTGCTTCTGTGGATTTTGATAGCATTCTTACCCACCTTGGAATGGGGTATATAATAGTCCCGGAGCCGAGGCCAAAAATTGGTAGTAATTTGAGAAGAAGGTTTGAGATTAGATTTTGACAATTTAGTCTGTTCTGAGTGAGAAAATCTTTGTCTACCGTCTCAAACTTGGTAGAATACAAAATGACGACCTCATAAAGATGGTTTAATTTGCCCATTTTGAAGTTTTTCTCTACTAATTCCTAAACTATGCATCCTACAGACATTTTTATACGTAGCAAAGTTGCAGAGCATAAAAAAAGATTCGATCCAATTCAAAAACTCTGAATTATCTCTTAAAATAAGCGAATTAAAAACAATTGAAAATCGGGCTAATTTTGTACTGGTCCTCTCCTCCCCCTGTATAACCTTTACCCTTCAATAACCCCTAGCGACCTCAATATTGGTCTGAATCAGATTTGCCAAACCCCATTCGATTCAGGATTAAATGCTTTCCAAAGTTCGTATCGAGCAATTTTTAACTGAGACCTTTCCCCATCGACTTACAGCCGTACTTATGAATTTGGTCATTTTACACACTAAGTTCGCAAAAACGACCTTTTACTTTGTACTTGAATGGGAGATGGTCTGAGCAAAAACTTGCACAATACGAAATTTGGAAAGTATGTAATCCTGAATCGAATGGGGTCTGGCAGACCTGAATCAGACCAATATTGAGGTCACTAGGAGGTTTTGAAGGACTAAAGTCTAGACGGGGAGGGGGGAAGAGAGGACTGGCCCAAAATTAGCCCGATTTTCTATTGTTTTTAATTCACTTATTTAAAGAGATAATCCAGAGTTTTTGGGATGAATCATTATGGTGTTTTATGCTCTGAACCTTTGCTACGTATAAAAATTTCTGTAGGATGCACGGTTTAGTAATTATTGGAGATAAACTTTAAAATGGGCAAATTAAGCCATCTTTATGAGACTGCCATTTTGTATTCCACCAATTTTGAGATGGCAGACCAAGATTCTCTTACTCAGACTGAATTTTCAAAATCAAATCTTCAAACCTTCTTCTCAAATTAGTACATTTTTCAGCCTCGGCTCCAGGACTATAAGTGTAGTAGAAAATCTAAGCTTTTCCCATTAATCTCTTTCAGAAGCATGAAATACTAGTTTCTATCCAGTTTAAATGGTTTTGACATTTTATGTCTTTGCTATGGCACATAAACTAAAAAAACGTCACGGAAAATAATTGCTCACGAAAATTGTCCCAAGTGGCCACAACGATGATGATGACCATCAGAAATGACGTTGATTTGGTATGTAGCCCCTTGAGGGACTTCTGAACACAACTGACCGATCCCAAATCAGCTGAGTGGCTCTAGAATCCAGTTTTTTCCCCTAATGATCCCACGATTCTGAGATTTGGTATGTGGGCCCTTGAGGGACTTCTGAACACAACTGACCGATTACAGATCAGCTGAGTGGCTCCAGAATCCAGTTTTTTCCCTAATGATCCCACGATTCTGAGATTTGGTATGTAGCCCCTTGAGGGACTTCTGAACACAACTGACCGATCTCAGATCAGCTGAGTGGCTCTAGAATCCAGTTTTTTCCCTAATGATCCCACGATTCTGAGATTTGGTATGTAGCCCCTTGAGGGACTTCTGAACACAACTGACCGATCCCAGATCAGCTGAGTGGCTCTAGAATCTAGTTTTTGACATTTTATGTCTTTGCTATGGCACATAAACTAAAAAAACGTCACGGAAATTGCTCACGAAAATATTCTGATGATTTCCGCTTACAACCGAGTCGTTGCTAGGGAAATGGTACTTCGTCGTTTTTCATCTCACTAAATTCGTTGTTCATTCGTTTGAAAGCTCTCGATTTATCCAACCATAATATGTTAACTACTGCGAAGTGCGTGGCCAACAAGCTGAGTTATGAGCATGGTTATTTGAATAATTGTGTACACGCAGGTGATCATTCTCAATAATTGATATTGTGAACATAACTGCAACCGCTTGTTAAATTTTGATGATACGAGTCTGCAACTAAAGACATAAAATGTCCCAATGTGTTGCAGACTCGTATGCAAGCGTCGAAATGGTGTTTCTGATGATTTCCGCTTACAACCGAGTCGTTGTTTTCGTTTATTTGCCAAAGTAAAGACATAAAATGTCAAATTATGATTTCCATCATAAAAAAACAACTACCAAGATATCTTAGTTTTTGGAGAATGGCTGCGTTATAATATAACATGAAATCACACATAAATTTTCACATAATGTAGAACATTTCTTCATGAATACTCATATTAATTTTATATTTAGATTAATAAAACTAAGTTTAATCCTCTACTGAAAACAGGAGGGGGTGTAAGAATAATCAACGTTTTCATATTTGGCGCTTGAACTTAAACTTGGAATAATAGTACAAGGGATCGCCACCATGTTTGTTAGTGTTGAACCTACGGATTTGGTGTCCAAGGTTGGCTATGCTGAACTGGATTCAATATTACAAATGGCCAATTTATGTATTTTTTCCCAACTATATTAGTTTATATATAGTTAGAGAGTGTAAATAAATATATAGATTAAAGTAAAATACTATAATCGGCTTGTTTTCAGCAGGCTAGAGTTCGCTGTTGCGGCCCAAAAGTATTTGATACCCCAGACAACTCGTGTCTTTACTTAGTAAGCGAACACTCCAACGGGTTGAGCCCTGAGGCTGATTTAATGAAACCTCTTCGACTGTGAGAGTTTTCCTTGAACATAACATTGCTCCAAAGAACATTTGTCACGGTAGCCTACGGACTTATAGAAATCCGTAGGTTAGCTGCTTATGACATAAGTTGCAAGCACCAAGTCATACCTCCGAATTTCTTCAAGCTCCTGATGAATACAACGGGACTTTTCCCACATAATGATGGCGTCATTAGTCTTTTGGGGCTCAAGCTTGCAATATAAAAATTGCTTTCATATCCCATTGGACACCATATTTTCCAAGAGATAAAGAGCTATAACATTGACATCATGAGAGTAAATGCAGAACAAGAACAAACTGTTTTCGATTTACCTACCAATTCTATGAGATTAGGCAAATTGATAAAAGAGAGTTCCTAAGACGATAGGGAGATACAGATGAGGCACCTTATTGTGAATGGAAAACTACTGCGCATGTGCGGGCAGACCAATCTCCAATAAGACAAATTTATTTCCCCTAAACATAAGATGCTTTATCTCGAACCAACCTATCTCATCTCTTCCTCCCTATTGCAAAGTAACCTTACACATCGGTAACAGTGATATTCATTTCTTGTTGAAAATTATATTCATTTCCTTGTTATACATTTTCAAAATGTGCTATTACGAAACCTTTTCCTGAATAAGAAAAGAACTAGGAAACTTAGAAAAGCTGGAAACTGGACACACAAGATAGGCGGGAAAATCCCCTTGGTGGTTCAGCGTCACTCTAAGATGAAATGCTAATTCGACCCTCTTGACTTTATCAGGTTACCATCCGCTGTGGCTCGCCCCAGATGATAACATCCCCAAACACCTTATCCCAATTGACTAATGGTTTAGGAACTCTCCAAAGTCTCATATTCAAAACAAACTTGATTGACAGGCTGCATGGGGCTTCCATATCTCTAACTGGTTTAATCAGCTAATCTCATTTTACTTACAGTCAGGCCTCTAAGGGATGTCTATTCGATTATGTAATGACCTTTTGCCTATATAGATTCTGGAATCTGTCACAGATGCAACGTTACTTTATTCTGTCACAGTTGCACAAAAAGCGTTCAGCTGTCTCGAAAATTCGATTTTCAAAACGGACAGTGAATAACTTTAATATTATATAGGTACTCTATCCAGAAAATTACCTTGTGCGAATATCAAATACTCTTCATTTAATATATTGGATTTTATTGGAGTTAAGTTTTTGTGATGGGGTTGTGATATGCCGGTCAGCTTCTGTTTCCTTTTTTCATCATTATTCTCTTAGCAGAGGCAGTGGGGCTCCGTCTTCTATCCCTTGGTAATCCTGTGGGATCATACTCTTTAAGTGGCTTCCTCGATTCCCGCAGCCTCAAAGAAATCGCTCGGATGGTTGCCAACTGTAACTTTACTCTTACCCATCCTGCGATTACTGACTGTGGTTTCTGCCACCTCTCTGCTAGGGTAGAGACTAATTTCTTCACAAAAATGCCAAATTCCCTGTGCATCACCCATTCACAAGATATGACAAGTGGTGTGAAGGAGCCTTCTGCTGCTGCATCATACTTTTGATGTTTTTCTCGAGCTGCTCCATCGGAAACTGCAGACCAATACTCTTCATTCCTACACAAAACCTGCTTGTATTTATCATCTTGTATCATCATTTCCTTCTTTCTATGCCTTCCACAATCCTATCTTCTTCATCCCTGTTATCTTTCCCCTCTCATTCAACCTTGCTGCTTTTTCACTAAAGTGCTAATTATCGGCTTACCTACCTAATTATAATAACAACAAAAGCTTCAAGTAGTCATAGTTTGTCTTACTTTCAATTCCAGGATATCCATGGAAACGGCTGGAATGCCAATGCAAGGCTACCACTACTTAACTCCAAACCACATCGTCAAGCTTCCAACGCCCATCCATTAAGGTTGCAACTCACATCAGACCAATCTCGTTTTCTTTTTCTCTCCAAATCTGAAGATATATAGGTGTTCTATCGGTATTATCACTATAGTAGGTAAACATTTGTTTTCCACATCAGATTCACAAGTTTTTTGAACTTTATCTCTTCTTCGATTTTTACGTCGTCTTGTTGGGTAGTGACAACTTTTGGGAAAAAACCAAAAAAAAATTTCGTATTTCTTTTTAGGTAAAAGAAAACCAAATATCTTTGTGGAAGTAATGTTGGCTAGTGTAGTTTGCTTCTTAATTTTACGTGGTTTCTATTCGTTCTTTAGGAACTAGAGCAACTTTTAGCAATAACGTGAACAATGGAAGGTTGTAGCAAAGTTGATTTTTTTTCCTTTGAGTTTTTGCTCTATTTAAAAAAAAAATCGCTTGACAAATTTCGTAGCTCTGCTTGCCATCTGTAACGGAGAGAATGGAGTTTGTTTGCCCTAAAGGCGGATATCCTTTGTTCGATGAGACAAATATTTAAAATGAAGAAAAATAAAAATCAAAGCTTTGAAAGCAGTTCTGGAAAAGGAACGTTTTTTCAAAATACGTATAGTATTTTTTAATAAAAGAAGCATAAGTATGTTTAAAAAACAATGCTTGGTTTAAACAAAAAAAAAGATAGGTGTTGAAGAGAATCTTAGTGCCAAGTGTGACAAAATAAGCTTTTTGGGTCCATATTATTACATATTGTAAAAAAATAAAAGCTTTATGTTTTATATTTCAATAGTTAGTTATAGATTCAGCAGTCATTGCATTAGGGTAATTAAAAATAATTATTACCAAGGCGAAAGTAGTTTTATGTGAAGCAAACAAAAACAAAAAATAATTAAAATATTCCTTCATCTCGAAACCGAATAACCAAAAAAAAAAAAATTGTTTTGTTAAAGTTATAATAGTCCGCATTTTTATCTAACTTTATTTATTTATTATTTTTTTATATTTATTTTATTTTTCTACTGAAGTTGTGTAATAGTTTCCTTTTTCTTTCTCTCTTTTCTTCTATTGCAGCTTGGAATGCTAACGTTTTATTGATCGAAAAAAATTTAATTGTAGGTAAATTTGGAGACCAAATCTCGGGAAAAACAAAAAAAAATTGGGGTACATGAACGAAAATTATAAGTTATTGTTATTTATGAAATCTCTAGATGAATTTCGTTTGTTGTTACTCGCTTTTTTCATTATGTCTATTTATTTTTTAATTAATTTATTTAATTTCATCTTTCAGATTCATTGATTTAATCTAACTCTTGTGTACATATTGTAATATTTACGGTTTTTAGTTATTGTTTCTAACATGTGACGATTTCATTTGTAATAGAAAAAGATGAAAAAACACAGTTCTAGTTTAAAACAAGAATAACGTATTGGAAAAATGAAATTACTTTTTGTAAAAAAAATTTTGCATGAAATGCATATTTTAGATGGTAAGTTGTTACATTGCTGTGTTTGTTATATTATTGCGTAATTTTAATACAGTTGATATTATTTTTTTCAATATCTGAAAAACGATTCAAAATAGATTTTTTTTCCTCCTCAAATTTTATTAATTTATTAATTTTTTTCTACGTATTTTATGTGCCAAAATCAATTACAGTATTTAGCCGCTGTGAGATGTTGAATTATTATTGTGAATTAGACTGTATTGAAGCTATTTGTGCCAATATTTATGCTCATATTAAAAAAAAAGGTTATCGTATGCTTCTACAAATTGAATACCTGGTACTTAAAAAATAGTACTTAACTTTTTACTGTGATTTTTTTTCATTTATTTTATTCAATTTATTCATTTTTATTGAATTTTTATCATCTCCACACGTTGGTATAATTTTGATTTTTTTAATTTTTAATCGTCATATATTTATATAATTGAATTGTACGGATGAAGTTTTTTGGATATTTATTTGTTTCTCAGAATAAAGAAAAACCTGAATCCCAAAATTTTATACATATCTTAAGTTATAACATATCACAATAAAAAAGTGTTCTAGTTGTTTGACTTTCTTTTCTTTTCTTCTTTACGTGTGAATAAATTGTTTATATTGATGAAAAATTGAAGAAACATATATATATTATGTGAAGCTTCATCGAGTTTTTGGTTGAAAAGCCGTATATTATAATTTAATGAATGTCCGAGTATAGTTTAGGGAACGGAAAGACTTTACTGTTTACTTTGAATTAGACAATCAATAGCGTTAAATGGTAGCTCTATGTGTATTATACAAAAAATACTTGTTTTAAGGTAGAACAAATACCCTGCATCTAGAGCATTTCTTCCAATATCCTTTTTTTCAATTAGTTTTTTGTTGAAAAAGAAAATTGTTTCATTTTGAAGTGCCTACAAATAACTGTCTTATCAAACGGCAAAACAGTTGGTACCACTGCGTGTTATCAGAGTTGAGGTGTGAATGTGATTTATCAGGCTTTGGAATCAATGTCCGACTCCAAGTTTGGGATCGATTTTCATCTGTTTATCGTTGCCTAGCCTCATTTGGCCTCATTTATCAAATGGAAAAACAGTTGGTACCACTGCGTGTTATCAGAGTTGAGGTATGAATGTGATTTATCAGGCTTTGGAATTGAAAAGTTTGAGATTGATTTTTGGAATGGAAAGTTTGAGATTGATTTTCATCCGTTTATCGTTGCCTAGCCTCATTTGGCCTCATTTATCAAATGGCAAAACAGTTGGTACCACTGCGTGTTATCAGAGTTTAGGTGTGAATGTGATTATCAGGCTTTGGAATCAATGTCCGACTCCAAGTTTGAGATTGATTTTCATCCGTTTATCTTGCCTGGCCTCATTTGGATTTTCAACATTTTCCAAATTGATAAGATTTTTACCTTTTGTTTTTCTCAACAAATGCGACCGTTATTTGTGGACCCTATTTATTAGTGAAATTTTAGATTTTTTTCGCTTTAATAATCTAGTTAAAAAACAAAGTATTTGCCAAGTGTTGACGTTTGCACCTCCGCCGATAGTGTGAACTTGGAAGAAAAAAAATTTAAAAACTTTTTACTCGCCATTATTCGTCTATATAATTGAGTGAAGTAGTTTTACTTACTTAGTTTTAAATGACGTTAATTTATTGCGGAAAAAATCAGTAGTTTTCATGTGTATAGATAGACTAGTTTTCTCAGTGTCTAGGCGTAAACAAGAAATAGATTACCTACTAAATCATTTTTGAGTTTTCAAAGTTTTCCGTTATCTGTTTTTCTTAAAACTTTTGTTTCATTGTTAATTTCCAATCTATAATTATTTTTTCTTGAGTCCTTATCAATGAAACCTATACAGCATATCTTCTAAACATATTATTCTGTAAAAGGAATGTAAAACGTACCTATCATATCTTGGGCATTATTTAAAGTATTAACAAACAAATACGATCGTTCTGTGAATAATTCATTGCCTCTTTTTCATGAGGTGATTTTGTTAACATTGCAAGCGAACAAGATCTATCAGTATAGAATGGTACCTTATGAACCGAAAGCTCACACTGAAATAACATCACATATCACGTTACATTTGTGTGGGTAAGACTGCTTAATTATAGTTTATGTTTTTAAGTATTTTAACTTGAGTATCTTCTAATTTCTCTTTCAAACTGCCTGTTTATGTTCCATTATTATCTCTCGTAAACCCTCTACATACTACTTTTGTTTATATTTGTGCGCTTGTTGATGTATGAATTGCTCCTTTTTTCTTCTTCCTATTTCTGTTGAAGGTTTAATTTCTCATGGTCAGAACCTAATTTTTTCCTATTTTTTCACTCATTTTGATCAAATGTTCACAAATTACGTTGAAGCAAAACGAGTGCTGAAAGAATTTACAGTCCATTTCCCATGGATGATTGTGTAGGAAGTAATTATTAATTATTAAAAACATTCTCGATTCATCCTGCTTGCTGAATTTTGAAGCAAATAGCTATAGAGGTATTTTGAATTGATCTAGCATGTTTCACTTTTTATCTGAATGTGTGCACTATTATTATCTAGGTTGCTATTTCACCCCCTCCCCTTAACCCAGCTGTTACGAGAGTTGCGGCGCACGACGATATGCGATGCAGACCAGACTTGATGCATTTTTCCTTTTTTTTTAACTTTGATTTTTTTAAAAGAGTAACATCGTTTATTTTTTATTTGTCATGTCATTTCATTTAAATTTAATAGTGTACCTGTTCCATTGATAATGGTGTGTCAGAAATGGTTGTATGAGCCACAATGATTGAATTCCGTGATCGAATCGTATCTGGTTAACTGTTGAAGTTTGTAGTGGTGATGAACGCTAAGTAGTATCTCATGTTACTATTTGTTTCTCTTTAGGTTCCGTAAACTTGTTTATATTTCATTATCAGTTCTAGTCCTGCTATCAAGCTTAATTAAGATTGCTGAGTCCTCTGTTAACACATTCAATGCTTAGCCATTTTTCCGAGTCTCCACTCCAAAAATAATTAATACTGATGTTGATTATTTGGAATTTGGCTTTCACGACTTTTCCAACGGCAGAGCGGTTGGCTTTTAAACATTACGGTTTAAAACAAACAGAACTGGCAGGCTGCCTAGTTCATACTGAAGGGAATGAAAGGCCAATTGCAGCCCCACACTCCCCTCCACTCCACCATCAAAGGCAGCGAACTCACCCTACAGAGATGGCATCGATCGATGCCATTCGCCTCTGAGCGAGCATGAAACGGCATCGATCGATGCCATCCACATTGATCGTGTTAATTTGTTTTACTTAGAAGAAATATCTGGGAAATGAAGAATTGGCTTTTAGAGGCCATAATATTCGGAAACCATTTCTCGGCATTCTGCTTAGCTTCGAGTGCAAGGACAGTTGTTCCTCTAAGACTGGCTCCTCTTTCCACAGAATCACTCAGCTCTTTTCCCAGGTGATTAAAATCCTTTTGACAGGATCCTTTTGCCAATCACAGGTATGGCAAAATTCTAACCAATCAATGATAAAAACACTGAAAAATATAGCAAAAGAACGCGATTAACCCATTCAGGACGGATGACATCATATGATGTCATGGCAGAGCTCATTGCGGCCGGATGAGTTCTTATGATGTCATGGACCCATTCAGGCCCAGGCGCTTTTCAAAATCCTGCTAGGGATAGGGAGATCCGTAGTCTGGTGGTTTTTACACTCAATGACCTTCAAAGTACCGTAAGTAAGGGTTCTTTTGGGGGTTGGTTAGTTTTATCTAGAGCTTTGGACTGCCGAAATCGATAGTATGTTTTGAGAAAGCTAGTGTTTCCTGTCTGGGTGCTAAGACCTCTTTTTGAGGGCCGAGTTGAATGGATTAAATATCTTTTTGACCAGATTATGTCTTCTTGGTTCAAATGAAAACTATGAACGAGAACCGTGAATATTTTTAATGTAGGAGAACAATTAGACTCCATAGTTTAGATCAGTTGCATATGGATACTAAATACATCGCTGTTTCGATCTTGACTCAACTATCGATTACAGATATCCATTCGGATCTCTTTCCGTCTCTATAACACACATTATAGAACTACTGAAATTTTCTATTGCGGCACATACACCCATTGACAAAACCCATTTTGTGTAAAACGATTAATTTTTTTAGTATAATTTATTTTATTTTTTCTTATATTCCTGTTCAATTACAATAAACCTAAAATTGCAGTTGGACAATCAATTTAGAATAAAAAATTGATTCGAACTGTTACTTCCTGCCCACTAAACGCTGTCATGATGAAAAAAACTATTTTAATAACGAAAAATGAAGTTGGGCTCGATTATAAAACAATGAGCTTTGAGAGTCGTTTTTTGACCTTATCTCTCGGAAAAATCGTTTTCATACCTACCCCTTTTACTCCATGACCATTGATAAAATTTCAACTTAGTCAACCCTCCTTGTATTAACACCCTGTCACTAAAAAAAAAAGAAAAAAATCCAAAGGCTGCCATCCTTTTTCTAACCGGATATGCTTTTATATAAATAACATTATTCACGGTGTGTGAATTAAAGAAGTTTTTTCTTGCAAATTTTTGTATGTATAAATTCGAAAAAAGTAAACAGAAGATGAAGAGTAATAACCAAAACTCCAATTCAATCTACAATCTTGCATTTATCTTTGTTAGCGTTAACAATCAAACAAATCTTTTATTTTTAATAGAATACTTTCAAAATTTAGCATTTCACGCTGTAACTTTTTATTTTAATATTTTTATATGAGTATGGAGCTCATGTTAGACCGTTATTGTAGCCTTAAAGCCTTCATAAACAGGGTCAAAAATCGCATACAAAAAAGTAGGTGTGATTTTAACATAATAATTATAACCATGTCTTTCAATAAGATACAAATCAGAAGAAAAAATATAACTTGAATTCGGTTTTTGGATCTTCAGTTGAATTTAAGTTTCGTCGTCTCGGTTCATTTTTTTAATTATCTCTTGTCTATAATTCCTTACTTTCCCTTGATTTCTCTTTGTACAGTTGAATGGTGTTTTGATTAGTTTCTTCCATCTCATTATTTGTAATTCTCCGCCAAAGTATATTTATTTTATTTATTCCTGACCCCTCGGAACACCGTTTTTTGTATTCATTGCATTGGATGAACATGGTTTTATAATAAAAAAAAGAAAAAGACACATAAATATAAATATTACAGTTAAGACTAGTCAGTTTTATCAGATGTTAAAATGTATTATAAAGGGGTATTTATGGGAGGGGATGAGAATTATTTATTTTTGTTCATATATGTGTAATAATTGATGGTATGAATATTTAATTTTTCGATTTAAAAAAAATATATATGGATTATAATACCTATATGCATAATACAGCTTTACATACAAAAAAAATGTCTAGTGTTAGTAGGTCATCTCACATTTTATCATTGAATGTACTTAATACTATCCAAGATCAAATGTTTATGTAGATCTTAAGTAATTTCATCAAGTCTAATGTGTCACTTAACCTTGATGTTGCCAGTTATTATTAGAGTAAGAGAATTTTTCATTAAATAGAATATCTGGTTATCATATCAAACCGCGAATCGATTAATTTGGTAGAATTTTCGTTTATAATTTGTTCGTTCTATCTTCCGTGTTTGTTCTTATTCTGGAAAATCTTGTTTTTTTTTTTTTTTTTTTTTTTTTTTTTTTTTTTTTTCAATTTTTATTATTACGAGTAGGGTTTTGTTTGTAAGTGTACCCATTAAAATGAAAAAGAGCGTGTCAAATTTAGACAATATTTTAAAAGAAACATATCGACGTACTAGCTTCATGTGCCAAAGTATCAGGTAGTTCTTAACTGACAACATCACGATTTCTGTCATTGTTGTCCTTGAAAAAATGAAAAGAGAAGAGTTGTGGAATTTTAATTAAATAAGTGTACTTTTACATTTGCATTGTCCGTATGTTTTCCGTTATTAACTTTATTCTGATTTCGTGGCATCCAGCTTAATTTTTAAAAAGGAAATCCGTTATTATTTAGACATTGGAAAAAAGTATGTATCCCACAATAAATAGCAATAGTTAATTCGGGAAGAATATTTATGGAAAAATAAAAAACACCGTACCTCCAATTTTATTACAGGGGAAATAGTGCTATCCAAACTGTGATAACATTACAGGGAAACCAAACCTTAAAAATACAAATTTTAGTATTAAAAAATATTAAGCCAATCTGTGTGTACATGTCTATATTATTA
Organism: Adelphocoris suturalis; assembly: GCA_030762985.1. Lineage (NCBI taxonomy): Eukaryota > Metazoa > Arthropoda > Insecta > Hemiptera > Miridae > Adelphocoris > Adelphocoris suturalis. The sequence goes on from CM061044.1 coordinate 48,047,567, forward strand.
TCAAGTTGTAAGTTATAAAATAATTATATTTCCCATATTTGTTGACTGGAATTGGGAAGGACTATTTCTCCCTGATCACTCGTTGTTATCACTTCACTTTACCTGTAGACGATTGAGGCAAGTTTGTTGTCAAGGAAATTTTCGTCACGTTGATAAATTTAGCTGGCAATGCTGTTAATAATTTTTATCTCACATTGAAAAAAGACATAACTGTATTATCAATAAACAATTTTTTGTTACCTACTTAAATTCTGTTATTTTGATTCAGTACCTACCTCCTTGATGGTATCATGAGTAGGTAACATGGCGGTGTGTGCTGAAGGGTTAGGCGTTGCAATGAACCGTTTCTCATGCGATTAGCGAAGTGGACCAACGTCAAGCATACTTTACCACAAATGTAAGGGTCATCCGTCCAAGTAGTTGTTTTCACACTGCTGTACGGAAAACCCCCTTCTCCACTCAAGGGGGCGAGGCAATGAGTAACTTGAAGCAAAATCATGAGAATGAATTCTGATCTTCCAATTGGAGGACATCAGTCAAACCAAAAGCTCAAACCTGATATGGTTGTTTACTTTTTAATTGCTTGGTGCGATTTAGTTCTGGTGGATAGTTTGCTAGTGTGTGTGGGGGGGGGGGGGGGGGGGGGGGGGGGTAAAGTTGAGACTGTATCATGTAGTGTAGTAGCATCTGCTGAGTCACAGTGGCTGCTCTATCTCATGATTCAGTTGCTTAGCTGGTGCTCTGCCATGCACTGGCTAAGACATGGAAAGGGAGAGACTGTATCACCTACCATAATTGAATCGTTTATTTCAGAATCCACCTATGCTACAAAAATTCAAAAATGTTGTTTTGGTGGTACTGTTCACTTCAGAGGTGAATACATCGTTTAGTGCAGAAATAACCAATGTTCCATAACACCAATGCTATTTGATAGCCTTGAAAAGATCCGTTTATTTCAGGAAGAACCCAAGCGCCGTCGCTGTAGCCCAAGCGTACTGAAGCGTGTAGTCTACTTGTAGGAGTATTTTCCGTTTAATGCCTAGTAAAAACCACTCTTGTTGTTATGCTTAAGTGTTTCTCTTACTTACCTTTGATACCAAAACAGATAAAAATTAATTTCAATCATAATTTTTTTTAAATCACTGGATTTTTTCATTTATTGCAGAAACCACTTCATTTATTGCAAAAATTTATAACTCAAAAACTTGAAGGAAAAAAAATGTAACGAAATAGATAATTCCAATAGCATGTTCTTGATTTGGTAAAAAAAAATATTTGAAGGAGACTAGACCTATACTTAAGCTGCAACAGTTTTTTTTTTTTTTTTTTTTTTTTTTTCGTTTTCCAAAAGTTGAAAAAGCGCACTTAGGTGGTTTCTGAAATAAACCAATTAATTTTGGATTTCCCGATTGTCAATGGCAAACCTAATGGGATAAGTTGAACAAGTGCGATAGGAATTCCAGTAGCAAGTGGTGAATCAGCTAAGAAGAGTGGAAACAACATGGATGGACCTGGGGGTCATAGCATAGTGTTCTGCTGGGAAAAAAGCCCAACTTCTCCAAGAGTTTCTTAATGTGTCGGGTTGGTTCTCAAACTCCAGTCGTAGTCTTTACTTGAAAGCATCGATCATTCGATACTAGCTAGTATTGAGTGCCTGTAGCTCAAGGTTAGGTACCATGTTTGATTAAGGAGCTGGAATTAGAGTTCAAACCATAATTGGGATATCATTTTCTTTCGATTTTAACCGCAAATCCTCATCAACTTTTCTACATAGTCTGTTTTACTAAAAAGATTGATGTTGGAATTTCATTGGTTTATTTTTAAAATGTAAGCTTCTAGATAACCAAGTTTGATACGACAAAAAATCGGCAATGCTGCTGCCAGGAGCGCACATGGTGTATTTAGTGCAGGGAAGAAACTCCTCTACGAGATGTTCATATGCATAGAGTCAAGTTCTTTCACTCTTCATGGGGAGCGCTGGTTCCACTCAACTAAAGTGGTAAACACAGCTTTTGTTTGTTCATAATTGATGTATGTAAGTTTCCATGGACCAGTTAAAATAACTGACTAGGGAAGGAAGGGCCCTATGTTAAAATCCTGAACTGCCCTCAACCATCTCTAGACATCACTATACAAATCCAAAAAGACTTAACAATTCATTACGGAAAAGTAATGTGAATATGCTGGAGATATGGGGGACCAGTGCTCCCTGTGGAGATTGAAAAAACTGGCTTTTTGACTTGAGACTCCTCTTGTACTGGGCATGTCAGCAAGAGTGCTCCACATGCCACCCGGACTCATGGTCTACCTTTGATAGGTACTCCCAATACAATTCTTCTCCTTCCACAATCTCTAGGGCTGGCATCAGCTAAACTCAGGCGTGCCCCTCCCTAATTTTTCTTCTCATTTTTCCACAAAATGTTGAAGGATTTTGATGAAATTCATGGGTGTTACCAACTCCTTATAGGTAGGTAGATACCTACCTACTTATAAACATTATCCAATATTTACCCGTTACGCATGGAAGAAGATCTTCTACTATGCCGTAAGCTAGGAAAAATAATAAAAATCTGTTTTTGGATAAGAAAAAGTGTTGTTTGGCAAATTTTAGAGTTTTGTTTTTGGTATTTTCTCTGGATCGAAGGATTTTGATGAAATACACAGGAGTTACCTTTAAGAGGGGCAAACAATATCTGATACCTCTCATACACAATCTCACAATCAGAAAGCGATTTTGATTAAAAATCGGTATCTAGTTGTAAAATAACGAATGTTGGGAGGTACCTACACAATACCCACCTAAGCAGTTGTTTTTGGGATGGAACTCTCTTCAACCATGACCATGTTCTTGAAACGTTGCACGAGATAGGAACGAACATTTGACCCTCAAAAGTTGCTGAAAAGTAGGTAAATACTAACAGGGTGAGTTAAATTCTCACCAGTTCTCCCTAGGAAGTTGAAATTTGGTAGGGAGCTTCTCTAGGACTTTGAGATACCAATGGAATGACAGGCTCCTTCCTGATCAGCTGAGTGAGCTATATTCTCTCTTGCTTTCTCTTGGGTTGAAATGTGATAAGGAGTCTCTCTGGGACATCATGAGACGAATGAAATGACAGGCTCCACCCTGATGAGTTTGAGTTAGCTACCTCACTGAAAGTTTATTATTTTTGGGAAAAGTCTGATCAGATCGCTTTAGTATTATGGCTAAATATGTTCCAGGTTTTTACTTTCAAGATTTAAATTTCTAGGAAAGGGGGTCCAGGCAGCACCTGACAGAGTGCTGTTTTTTCTCCTTTTATCAAATAAGTGTGGGTCAGTCTCCTTGGTCCCGTCAAGTATAAGGTGAAGGTGATGAATGGGAAGTGGTTTGTCATGGGACAGTTATCTATCACCGTCCGATCCATGCTTGAGGTATGGCAGTAGGTACCTACCGTGGAGATGACGTCATGGTTTTGGCAACCATTGCCACAAGCTGTGTGGACCTTGGTGGTGCACTAGCTCATATCACCAAGGCTCCATAGATGCCACAGCAGAAGCTGTGCCTCCTGCACACGTAATTACTACCAAATCTAACCTATGGGTTAGTCTTTGGCAGACTTACTGCTGGGAGACTGCCTCAGTTGGATTGTGAAGTTTTTTCTGCTCTGTACTCTTGGCTAGGCTTCCCAACTGGTTTCCCAAGTGCCCACATGCATCCACAGATCATGGCCTTTGGCTCAGTATTCTCTCTCAGTAAGTATCCCATCTTTACACTGCCAGGAGCCAGTTCACCCTTTGGCGCTCCAGCTGTGACGCCCCCTGCTCTACTGTTGACCTTGACCATCAAGCAGCAGTTGTTGTGTTGTGACCTAGCCTACTGCTCCAAAATCCAACTCATCTGTTGAGTTTTCTGCTGAAGTGCGTGAATCAGAAGATGGTAAAGAACTCCCACAGTTCTCTGAATCCCCCATTTCTTCCCCATGGCTTTCACCTCAAGGGCTCGAGCTGGGAGCTGACCCAAAATGCTGCTGGCCTTGACTTTTTCAGGCAGCAGTTGTTGTGGGGCAACTGAGCAACACCAATGAAAAGGATACCCCTATAGATATCATAATAGGTAATGATTATTATCACTATTTTTTAACAGGAGAAAGAAAAATGATTTCAAAAAACCTCTACCTCCTAAAATCTAATCTTGGATGGATAATTTCGGGATGTTACCCCAAAACTCAACCAGAACATTGTCTGTCAATTTTGACTTATACACAAAGGGATCATCTTATCGACAAGGGTGGTTTCAGAAATCCTGATCCACCTCTACAAGAGGATAATATCAAAGATATTTGGGAACTAGAATCTATTGGCATTAAGGATTCCCCAAAAAGCAAACAAGATGATGAAGTCATACAGTATTTCAATGAGACCATTAAATTTAACAATGGCCGATATCACGTCAAGTGGCCATGGGTACAATACCCCCCTGACTTACCCATCAACTTTGGTCTAGCGTTTGGACGATTGAAATCTTTGATTAAGAGAAGTGATAAAAATGTTTTACAACAATATGACGCAGTTTTCCAAGATCAGTTACAAAAGGGAGTCATAGAAATAATCAAAGCAAACTCACTCCCCAGCTCACACCCAGTTCATTATTTGCCTCATCATTGTGTCCTACAACCACAAAAAAGTACTAAATTGAGAGTAGTATACGATGCTTCCGCAAAAACGAAGGGCCAGTTTAGCTTGAATGATTTTCTTTACAAAGGGCCTCTTATGCTTGAAGACCTAACGAGCTTGCTTGTCAAATTCCGTACTCATCGTATAGGAATTACAGCAGATATTGAAAAGGCTTTTTTACAAGTTGGATTGCAAGAAAACGATCGCGATGTCACACGTTTTTTGTGGGTTAAAGATTTTAATGAAGAACTCACTGAAGATAATATCATACAATTTCGCTTTTGTAGAGTCCCATTTGGAATCATTTCTAGCCCCTACTTACTTGCTGCCACTATACGTCACCACCTAATACAGAAAAATACCACGTTTTCAACACGTATGTCACAATGCCTATATGTAGACAATTTAGTAACGGGAGTTGAGTCAATTGAGGATGCGCTCACACTTCACCAAGAAGCCCGAAAATATTTTAGTGAGTTGTCAATGAATATTCGGGATTGGACATCCAATAGTGTTGAATTTGTAAATACTATTCCCGAAGAACAACGTATCCTCGATTCTCCAGTTTCTGTGTTAGGTGTTACATGGGATACAAAAACTGATGTTCTGAAGTTATCAGTCAATCCCATAATTTTTGACAAGACTTGTACCACAAAACGAGAAGTACTTCAAACAATTGCTTCAATTTTTGACCCTTGTGGATTTATAGCACCACTCACTTTACCAGCAAGACTCTTTTTACAAAATTTATGGGTTAATAAAATCAAATGGGACACACCATTATCAAACGCTAGTCAACAGGAATGGTTGAATTGTGTGAGATACCTCCAAGAGATCCCGAAATTTACAATCCCTCGTTCTTTCCTGTCAGAATTTGAATTCAATGATCTAGATAAGTTGGAGCACGAACTCCATTGTTTTACGGACGCTTCCAAGGATGCTTATACTGCCGTGGTCTACCTTCGTAGCTATTCCTCCTCTCATGACCAGGTCCGATTTGTTATGTCAAAATCAAGGCTTACACCCGTTCGTCAAAGGGATAGTCTTACAATACCCAAACTGGAGCTAATGGCTGTACTCATTGGTACAAGATTACTGATTTATGTTCAAAATGCATTGAATCTCCCTATAAAAAATATAATTTTATGGTCCGATAGTCAGATAGTTTTAGGATGGTTACGATCTGAAAAACTACTTCCTCTCTTTGTAACAAGAAGGGTTACTGAGATAACCAAACAACGTCATATTCAATGGCGGTACGTACCAACTAAATTAAATTCAGCTGATATTGCTACTCGTCGTTTAGAACTGACTACCTTACCCAAAGAGTGGATACATGGACCTTCTTTTCTATCTTCACCAACTTCAAATTGGCCTTCATTTGATCCTTTACAAGTAACTAGAGACAATGAAAATAGCCCTCATATTCTTGCAATTACGAACACCGATCCTAGACAATTAACAACCCCGCCTGATCACTCGACAAATTCACCACCAGACCTGAATTACTTGGTTAAAACCACTACACCAGAACTAGATATTATCAGAAAGTTACAACGCCATTTCTTCCCTGCTCCAAAACCCCACTCATGTGCTGAGTTTACTGTTGCATTGCATGAGTCTGTAGGCTGTAAATAACTCTGACAATTTCCCTGAATCCCCAATTTCTTCCCAGTGGGTTGGATGGGCTTTAGTGGGCATTCAAGTTAGAAACTATCAACATTTTCATCCTGCCAGGTGGCTGCAGTGTTAAACGATGCCACCTTGGAACCATTACTGACTGAGGTGAACCAATACCTACTGAGTCTCAGGGAACGTTTTCAATCTGAACATCGAGTAACAGGGGTTCATTAGTCTTTTGTGGGACATAAACAGAACACTGCGATTGAGGAACACTCTTCTTCTCATGATCTACCAATGTCAACTACAGACCTTTGCTAAACAGGCTATTCTAAATATACAAAAATGGACTGAAAATCTATTTAATCTTGCTTGCACACATCATAAAAAATAAATTACCAATTCAATTTGTATGCCTGTCAGGGTAAAAATTAGTGTACCAAAAGATGTAGTAGTGCCTCCAGACTCAAGGGGGCTGCATTCTACGTCACAATGCGGTTGCCAAGCAGATAGCAGGTACTTTGTCATGTAGCAGTGGGTCAGTGGTTGGGATATGTCGAAAGGGAGAACTATGTCACTGACAGGGCAAGAAGCTAGATACCTATTGTTAATGTCAAGCCCGATGGATCTGCCATAATCCTGGATGTACAGTGACAGTGTGAATATAGAGCAGGCCTGGTGGGCTAAGATAAGTAAGTATGAAAGAAATGGCCAGTGATATTTGAGCAAAAGGGAGTTGCAACAGAATCATGTCCACGGTGCATGGAGTATAGTGCAGGAAAAGTGCCACAGAGTTATCTACTCAAGTTGGGCATCTCATTGGGAGTGCCCCCTGATAACGCCTCCCGCATCCTTAGAGGCTCTTACCTCAACTGGTGGTCATTTTATAGCACTTTCTTCCGACCCCCCCCCCCCCCCCCCCCCTCTCACTCACTCACTCTCTTTCCCTCCTCCTCCTTCTGCAACTTCCTTAATCCTAAAGAGTTAAGTAAATTTGGGCGTCCTCCCCATTTTTTATTTTTTCTGTTTTCATTCAATGGTGTGCGTGCCCGCCCCATCCACCATTGAGGGGAACACAGAAAAACCCTTTCTTACGCAAAAAAAATAAAAAATAAAAAATAAATAAATAAAAATAAATAAATAAAAAATAAAATTAAAATAATAATAATAAAATAAAATAATAATAATAGTAAATAAATAATAACAATGATGATAATAATTAAAAAAATCAAGCATTCCAATTGAAAGGGAGAGATCGCTGGACAGCTCTTTTTGACCACAATAAAATGGTCTAATTTCAAAAAATTTTCTTTAAAAATCACTAAAAACGTTAAACACTTTTTTTAAAAGCAGAATGTCACTCAGAAAAAATTTATGAACTACCTACCTACTTAAAACATTAAAAAAATGTGCGTACAAAATTATTCTGAAAATCATTAAATTCGCTAAAATATCGATAAAAACTACAAGTAGTTAGGTAGGTATTTAGAAAATTTGTATCATTTTTCAAAAAATTTGTTTGCAAGAATTTTATCTATTAATTTTTCAATTATATTATTATCTACCTGTTTACTTATTTTTATTAGTACATTCTCTACCTAGGTATATTTGTTTCCTCGCTTTTAAAATAAGCGCTCACATTTTGTAGCGCTGCACATCTTGAAATTGGAGCTTATTCTTACTGATTTCTGCAATTTTTGTTTAATGTGAACCTTGATTTTCGATTTATTGAAGCTCATTACTATTGTACCTAGGTATAATGTTCTGAGGTAGGTTACCTACCGACTTATAGGAAATTAAGTTCTTAGCGCCGTACAAGTTCACTGCTACTACAACGCACTACATTTAAGCTTAACGTTTTAGTATGACCCCTTCAAGTTGCCAGCTTCCACGCCAGCATGGACACTCTCTCCTACTAGCATCCATTTCGAGTAGGTTAATTTTCTAACCTTTCTAGTTTTGAAACAGATGTAGAGAATCATGTCGAGCGAAGAAGTGAGTATTTTATCCTTCTATTCTTTCAAAATATCTTTCCAAATTCTCATTCAGATGTTGCATCAAGTTTTTAGACTTCTTTTAAAGCTCGTGAATGATTTTTCAGGTGGTTAAAGTTCTGAAAGATCTGCCCCTGAAGGTCCAAACCTCCAGCCTCGCCGGCAGAAAGGAGGTGTTCACCGATGTTCAGTCGATTCTCCCCAATCCAGGTCTGTTTTCTCCACTTTCTTAAAACCTGCAATAGCTGTATAAATAACTACAGTATTTAACCAGCTTGGGATATATGTTGGACTTTTATAATAGGCTTGGGTATTGGACATTGATATTCCGTTTTATTCCAGCAAGTTGTGCGTTGTAACTCGACCATTGGCTACCGATTCGAGTAAAAATGACAGAATTGAATAGAATCGAATTAAATAGCCTTTGATACTTCAGTTTTTTCTGAGACAACGTATTTTCCCGTGGTGAAACTCGTTTAGATATCGTTCATAGCCCAAAGATTGCTCCAATGTTTTCTAGTTTCCTACCTGCTCTCCACCCTTTTATCGGAGATCGTTACTTCGTCCCCGTCCTTTATGGCTCATGCGCTCCCATTTCAGCTATCTGTGCGTACCTATCTGTAGCATTATTTATCCTACATATCTTATTTCTATATATTCTAATCCGTAAATCGATTGAAAGTCCCATTTTTGCCTTAACTTGATCTAGGTTTGACCTATGGTACAGGCATCATGTACCTACCTACTTATGCACTTTGCCCTGACAGTAGAAGAATTGTGTTTTTTCTCACCAAGTTACCAAGATATCATTTGCCAAGTGTATAATGCGGTTCAGTGGCTGCAACAGGTCCTATTTATAATAATACCTATATAACATCCATGTCACCGAAAGAATCTATCAAAACGTAACAATAAGGTACAGATAAATAGCTCTTGGCCAGGTTAAACTTATACTTTTCTATTGGAGGAATATAGTGCTAAAAATAAAATGAATACATAATATTTAGATTAAGTACCTATGCATAGTAGAAATAGGACTATCCAAGTAGAGGTGTATTGTATAAAAAAATATACAATTTATGCCCTAATATCCCTTCCCTTCTGGTTCAGGTGCGGCTTAAATCATTAAATACAATTTTAAAAAAGCTTTAATATGTACAAAAGTCAAGCAGTTTGACAAAAATCTGAAGCACTTCTCGGAGAAAGCAAATAGGACTAAAGGCTGTCCTTACAAAACATGGATTCTTCCTATTATTTAGCAATGTTATGCAAATGCCTCATTGTACAAAGTAATAATAAGGTTTGTTCGCAAAGCCGGTTGGAAATGGTTGCCAACTGTTGGCGACCAGTTTTGTGATTGGTTTAGTGCGCATGTATGACCACCACCTAATTTCAAACCGTTGGTAACCAAATCCGCATTGCGAACAGATTTGACTGAAGTAAACCGTCCTGTAGCCTCCAACTGCTGTAACCTGCTTGGTGGGCTGACGCCATCCTTTGAATAGGTAAACATTGGACTAATTTACTCCTAGAGGCACTGGAAAAAAAAACCATTGTCTCCATTTACTCCTACTCCTTTCAGTCCTTGGTCTAGTAAGAACTTGGGTACTAGGTAGGTATGTTCTTACTTGGTAATTGAATTCAGTTGACTCCTCGTAGCGTCTGACCAACTCCACAATACTCCTACTCATTCGAAAATGTTTGAAAAATGTGCGGTCATTGTACAGGGTCACGGTCATGTCAAGGAAGTTGGCATTTTTGTGAATGTAATGTAATGTAATTTATTGGCATATAAGACATATGTCCCACCTCGCATGCCAAGTTTGTCAGAATAGGCGATAAACAAGGAACAAAGTAAATTAAAACTAAAGCCAGAAGGACAACTAAATTGACTGAATGACTCTACTTTCTTCTTCGGCGTTAGAAGAGCAAGAAATATTCAGGGGAGAAACGGGTTTTTTAGACGAAGATTCCCATTCAATATCGTCACCAACAAGATTTTCCATATCACACAACTCAGAGTAGGAAACTCTTGGTAAATAACCGTAGGAAAAAAACTGAGGTAAATCTTATTAAATCTTAAAACCTTCGGCTGGCTTATCTTATCATCTCTACAGTAGTTTCAGCTTGATAAGCTCCCGCTACCCACACATTTCACAGTGGAATGATTTGATTGGCTACTTCGAGTCGCAGTGTGGTGGGGGACAAACCGTCAGATCGGTCTGCAGAAACTTCTCTGTTCGGTCAAACCGATCCACAGCTTGGTACAAACTGGTTTGGTGGTCACTGCGAACGGACCACTATGGATACTACACAGTCTGAGATTTCCCCTAATGGTCACTGTGAACGCCCCAAACGCGCTTCCAACCGTTTCTTACCGGTTTGATGGTCACTGCGACCAAACCTATTGTTACCAAGGTGGTCAGTGATTGGTAGGTTGAGAATAAGAGGGAGAGAGGGGATGGATAGGCGGTTTGCGAGGACAGCTTGGTTATAACTAGGGGCGTTGGCTGCATCTCAATGTACCTTAGGATGATGTAAGTACCTACCAGAGCAACACAGTTTCCAAGCACAGCTCGATTTTCTACCGTCTCCAAAACATCAGGGCTTCATATATTCTCAATTCCTTTCCATTCATTATTTTTTTGTTTACAATAATCCATTTTTTATCTGTTGAAATTCACAAACCATGATAATTGTAGTTTCAGTACCATCAGAAACCCTAGGATATCAGGATTATATACTTATTAATCCCATCAGTTCTGCCATAAAAGTGTTGGAAGGATTATGTAGTGTCCTCCCATGCCATCATGTTCCTATATTCTATATAATCAGAAAAGACACAAATAATAACTTAGCAGCATCAACTTCACGTAAATATTTTGTATTATAATCATTGTCAGAAACTTCATTTACCACTACATGTTTCTTAAAGTGTTGTTATTGCTGATCTTGTGTTGTGACCATGCAGAATCCAGAATCATTATTTATCTCTTTTAGCCTGGTAGAATCAAACCTTATTACATTTGCATGATTGTTGTGTTTAGCTCTCACGGAGCAAGTTGTACGGGGGATATGCAAGGTGTTGCAACTGGCCGTTTGCAGATATAGAGACTCTGCATCTCAAAAATATCTTTTGGACATCGTCACTTCGCTCAGTCAGATACATCCAGACTGGACTCTCAAACACCTGACACCTGTGATTTCCACCATCGCTACAGCTAATTCTTCAATTACTGCTACGTACGTTGAATTTGTTGAGTAGAGAGGGTGTAGATACTCTCAGAGAACTGCACAACATTTTTATACACTGAATAAAAAACCCTACAAGCCCAGCGAGCTTAACTAGAGACTAACTTTTGAAATATTTTAAAATCTATTGTTATTGTTGGTTAAACACCTAGGTACATGATTCTACTCAAAAAGGAAGGAAATGCGCTTATTTAAGTACACTAATTTCGAATAGAGATCAACAGAATGAACGAATGGAACCTATCCCAAATCATCTCGTAACTTTTGGAATACATCTTTTTTTTTTTTTTCATTAGACTTTAGCTTATGTGGATCAGCATAGGCTGCAATGGCCAAACTTTTTTTTCTGATTTTTGCTTTACTTGATTATGTGAAATTATTTTGTGGTCTACGTAGTAATTAATTAAATATTGTTGGGTCTGTCCTTTAAATGGGTTGCATATCCTCAAAGTTGTGGAATTACTCTCAAATCACCCTTCAACAATTCTTACATCCTAGATTTAGATAAAAGATAATTATTATTGTACTCCATACGTACGTAAACAAAATTCATGTCTGCAGCATAACAGGTTGGTACACTTAATTTTCAGGAAATGTACAGCTCAGCAATGCCTTCATGTACTCACATGGAGTTGTTCCTTGGTGAACAATGCTCTTCCCAAAGCATCGAAAGAGGCTAAAGAAGAGTTCCGCGATATTTGCAACTCCCAGGCCATTCTTCTGTCTGCAGTTTTCGCATCGTGCCACCAAAGGTCTGTTAATTCACGTCAGCTCCTTAACTAACTTCTATAACTTGAAAAAGTTTGGTGGGTACTCCTTCAAGCTGAATGAAACGCTGTGCACATATGCACAGCATTCTAATGGTTGAAAGTCGGGGGTGTGTTCAAATACAAAAATTCTATAACGATAACCGCATTCTCAGGTGTCATGTCTATTTTAAAAGTGGAGAGCGACCAGTTATAGGTAGGCACTTACAGGAATTTTTAATAATTCCATAAGTCGTGGAATATCACCGCTGCAAAATCCACTCTCATGCACTGGTTTTGGTCGAGAGTGTTATTATAGATCCAAAATTCATTCACCCGCACTGCCCTGCTAATAGAGGAGCCCGCACTGCCCTGGAGCCAGGGCTGAAAATATGTTGTAATTTGAGGAGAAGGTTTGAGATAAGATTTTGAAAATTTAGTCCGTCCTGAGTGGGAAAACCTTTGTCTGCCATCTCAAAATTGGTGGAATACAAATTGTCGGTCTCATTAAGATGGCTTAAAAGCCGTACATCCTACAAAACTTTCTATACGTAGCAAAGTTGTGGATCACAAAAAACCAAAACGATTCGATTCGACTCTGAATTATCTCTTAAAATAAGTGAATTACAAACAATTGAAAATCGGGCTAATTTTGGGCGAGTCCTTTCCTCCCCCCGTCTATACTTTTGCCCTTCAAAATCATCTAGTGGAGTTAATATTGGTCAGGTTTCAGTTTGCCAAAGCTCATTCTACTCAAGATCAAATACTTTCAAAGTTCGTATCGAGCAAATTTTAGCTGAGACCTTTCTCCATTAACTTACATCAGAACTTACGAATTTTATGACATTTTACACATGAAGTTTGCAAAAACGGCCTTTTACTTTGTCTTTGTCACTGCGCACTATCGTTTAAACCAAACTGGCACCCTGAGAGGCAACCATGTCTGATCAAATATATCAAACATATTTGATCAGAAGCGTGAAAGCTCACGCCTGCCTGTGACCTCTCTTCGAATCATGCCAGACTCCGTAGGAATGCAGGTTTAGCGTTACCTGTAAGATAGTCCACCGTCTAGTAGATGGAGCCCTATAACGATTCCTACCCGTACAAGAATTCATTTTATATTTTTAAACGTTTTTAGCTTTTTATGATTTGTCAAAATTTCCTGCATTGTTGTCGTCACACTGGGCAGAATGATCCCACTCAGGAGAGAGAGTGCTTTAACGTCACCAGTGAACGATACTTTGAAAAATCAAATGCGTTTAGGAGAGTGAGTACTGAGTGAGCACTCATCGTAGGAGAGTGAGTACTGTTGTCTTCAATCTTCTTGGATGACATCTTCTATTTAAAAATAGTTGAAGTGCCTTTTTCAGACTCATAGGTCACTAGCGCTCATTCTGCTAGTTTGAGTGTGGTATGTTTGCGCTAGTAAAATCTGAATCTGTAGCATGAATCTGCTTATATGGAAGATCGCAAAAACTGTTACATCTCGTAAGTTGTTCAAGTATAAGTTTTTCTGTTCCTTAAATGCAATTTCACTTTTTAATAGATTTCAGTTTGAGGAATGATTTGTCATTTTCGTTAATCCAACTTTCAGGAAAGTGTCCAAAGCTTATCAGATCCTGCAAAGCCTTTGGAAGGAGAACGCTGACGTCATCGTGCCTTTGTACAGGGAGACCATAGTTAAATTACCCGAATCCCAACATTTTATCGTATTTGGGTCAACATTTCTCAAACATGTTCACGAAACAAAGAAAACGGATCATCTAGCAGCTCTCAAGGTTCGTTATGAATTTCATTTGTATTTAAAAATCCGGACTAAACTATTGAAGTTTTTCACATTCCACAAGTTGCCGTTCTTCAGGAAATACCTTTTATACGTCAGAAAAATCATTAAAAACAGTCCAGAAAAATGTCTTCAAACTTGAAAAACTGGAAAGTTTGTCGATGAAATGCAGACACCTACATAAATATATGTTGATTAACACATTGATTAATGTGTTATTAATTTATTTGATTTGTTAGTGTCGGAATTACACACCTCAAAAGCATTAAGGGATCACTTTTCTTTGTAGACGACAGACCCCAGATCAATCGGACAAAGTTCATATTATATCTCATGATTAGGTACCTAATGGAGATGGGATGCACCCTGTTCTTTTTGGTTTTCCTCAAACTCGGAGAATGGCCAGCGATATCTTGCTCCGACTTGAGCCTAAACAGAATGAATCGCGCTTCTTCTTGGTTGTCAGCTCTATTCCGAGAACGGAATAAGCTATCTCAATTCTGGCTTCACCATCGTGTTCAGCACTAAACAATCTTTGAAATGAGGCTTCACTCGGCACAAAATGGAACATTTTTTCCTAAGTATCCAAAAAACGGGGGGGGGGGGGGCATTGGGTAGTCCAAAGAATCATTGGATTTTTTCTGATTTTCATTTGCTTAACCTTTTAGCGCCGGGGTCCGCATAAATGTGCAGCTATCTAGATCACAGCCGAGGTCCGCAAATATACAGTTTGCTTTTCGTTTTGTAATGACGTCACTCCATTCATTGTCCTCTCTTCATTCATGGTTTTTCGGACTCAGAGCGGTAGTTGGAAGACTATGGACTGTGTTTACATTGAACATTCGACATTACTGGGCGGGGGCGGGAGGGTTTACTGTTCTCCTCCGAGAAGCTCCAGTACCGCTTGCCCTTTCATACGAGATTGTCTTGTATTATTCCATCCCTGTTATTTTCAGTGAAATGTCGCGAAGAAATCGTGCTTTCACGGACGAAGAAATAATTGAACTTGTGATGGATTCCCTGTGTTTAAAGTTGAATTATTTAAATTAAGTTTGATTTGATCAAGTTGAATTTGTTCACCTCATTTTTGGTACAAAGCTGTTAAGAAAAATACTGGACATTTTAACGTGATTGAATACTATATTGTGTAACAAACATTATCTCAAAATTTGTTGAAATTTGATCGAATTTTGAATCTGTAATGCTTCTTAGAAGATAGGCAGAACGGAAGAGTGCAAAAACGCACAATAAGTCAGGACAGGAGAGTTGTCTTGGTTCGAGCGGGCCAAATCCAGGAATGGGGAGCTGCATGGGAATTTTAAAGTCAGGCGCAAGAAGGTTAAAACTTAGTATCAGGCACCCCATAAACGCTCTCCAAGTTTCACTTCGAAATCTCAAAAATTGTGGGGGGAAAAATTAGGGGGGAGGGGGTTACTTCTCTTGAGAAAAATGCTCAGATTCCATTCTGTTTTGGCTCAAGTCTGAGCTTGATATCGCTGTTCTTTCTCCGTGTTTGAGAAAAATCTGTTCTAGCACCAAAAGAGCATCCGTGGTTCGGTCAGACGATGATCTCCTTGTAAGCCGACATGCCATTACGCAACTTTTGATTATTGTTTTGGCATTAAACTCTTGAAAATTTCATTTCTCCCTTGATGGGAAAAACAAAAGATCATGGATATGTCTAGTACCTACTGCTTACCAGTTGGTTCCTACTACTCAATTGTATACCAACCATGTAGTGCCTTCTTTTCACAAGATTATTCCATTATGGTTACAAAGCAATATTAGTTTTTAACTTAGAGTAATAAATCAGCATTCCTTGACACTACAATGGCTTAGAGGTCATGAAATGTCGTGGTAAAATTAGAGCATTCCAAAAAGTGGCGAACGATTTTCCTACTATGAAAACTATGGGAGTTACTCTTCCCTAGTAACGCCATGGATGTACGTGAAAATCAATACAAAATGTCGGGAAAAAAAGTGTCGGTCGGAAAAAATAAGTGTCGCGAAAAATTCCTTGACCCCCAGCCAAAAGACATATCCATGTCAAAAACAAAAAGAATAGGGTGCATCCCATCTCCATTAGGTACCTAATCATGAGATATAATTGAACTTTGTCCGATTGATCTGGGGTCTTTGCCGTCTACAAAGAAGAGTGATCCCCTAATTGGGGCTATTTGACTTCATTCATGAATATGTCGAATGTAATGAACTTGGTTTTGGAAAATGTTCATCTATCAAAGTGAATGATTTACTATAAGGTATGGCAGGTTGTTTTTATCATGATATACGATGAGTTAAATTATGTTTCAAATGTGTGCTGTGTAACTGACTGCTTAGAGTTACATTCTGTTTTCTGCTGGTGTTTAATAATAAGAAAGTTATGATTCTGAAAAAACGCATAATGTACATAGCCTAATAGTCGCTGGAAACGATAAATTAGTGAAGTGAGAGACGAGTAAATGTGGAACAACCTGATTTGTTGATGAACATTAGTTTCTGAACATACATGCTTGCGCATTTAGATATTAGGTTTGAAGTGCGAATTGTTGAAGTTATGACCAATAATACTGTTTATTTACTGTTTTGCAGCCTTATTTGATGGAAATGTTTGTAAAGAACGTTGTTGGAAGTAAGACCAAAGTATTTCCTTACGTTGTCGAGGCCTGCCGCCCTCTCCTCGTACTGGTGGATCACAACGAGTTTTCATCTACCATTCTTCCTGCAATTCAGAAAGCAATGCTCCGCAACCCTGAGCTCATTCTTCGAGTATTAGCGCCTCTCCTCTCCAATCTGACGTTGGACCTAAGCTTGTACTCTTTGGCTATCACCAAATCCGTGTCGAGTAAGGCATTTCTTGTCGTTTTTACTCAAAAATTAACATTTGCCACCTTAATCACTTACCAACCTAACTATCTATTGCCTAAACTAATCTACTGAATTGACCTTATCTCATAATTTTACTTTTTTGGAAAATGTTAAACAACTTAATGTTTTCTCCTACCTGTTATGTTGGTAGTTCCTCATATTTTTTCGGGACAGAATACACTTCCTTTTTAAGTCTTCCTTGGTTTTTCGAAATTTGTTTCTTCGGCTTGTATAACGTCCTACAAATCTTGTGTACCCAGGCCTTTGTTACATATTAAAATTAATATTATATCATCAATATATGTTGTATATTGAAACTAATATTCTACTTCCTTATAGGTAGTTTATGCACAAATGACGACGAAGGACGTAAAATGGCAGCTGAGACCATTAAATCCTTAAGTTTGCAGTGTTCGGACCATGAAGCTGTCTCTGGAATGGCCGATCATCTTTTTCAACTTCTTGGTGGATCTCAAGGAAAAATAACTGTTGCTGATCATAAAATTGCCATTCTTCAGGTACCCATGAAATGTCTCTTTTCACGAATTATAATAAATGGAACATTAAGGGCCGGTTTATCAATGCTCAGTCAAACCTGTGGCTAATTAAGTAACTATTGATTACAATTAGTAAAAGGTTAAAATGTAGGACTTTCAGATACCCTTTATCAATCTTGAAATGACTACTGACTAACTAATCAGAATTTACCACGGGGAAAACATGGGTGCTACAACAACAGCAAAATATACCCATGAAATTAGGTTGGAACACTGGGCAGGATTTAGTTGTTTCCATAGCAAATGCCAGGCCTCAGCTTACAGGCGCATTTTTCTTCCATAACCTCTTAATTTTGCATCATTGCATCAATGGTATATCCTTTCCTTCGTGCTTTTAATTTGTTTCTACAAATAATGAAAGACATACCAGCTACAAATGATGACACAGAATGAACTCATGACATGCAATGCAATGCTTCACTGTTCTTTCCCAACGTTTGTAGTGAATGAATTGGCGTAGACTTTATTTTTTAACACACTTCACATGAAGTTCATGTATCCCCCCCCCCCTCCTCCCCCTTTTAATGCTTCTCAAACTTTTCAACAGTTCCAGAAAATATTTTTTCGACTAAATACAAAGCTTCTTCCTCAAGGGCATTCGAGGCGCTGGGAAAGTGAAAAGTGCGTAGGTTCCTACCTCCTTGTACCAACAGAATGACGCACATTGGGAAGATAGTTACGTACAGAACCTACCTTATGCAACCCCTCAACACTATAACCTTCGTCTTCCTGCCTATGGTACATTTTAAATGTTCTAAAAGGGAACAAATAACGTACGTTTCATTAAATGAAATCGTGTTAGGAAATCCACATCATCCATTACCAAGAACAAATCTTGACTAGGCCTCACTCGTACCTAAGCGAGAAATCAGAATCTTCTAATTCCCAGTCAGAATTAGAGTCCATAATTTTCAAACACGAACAAAAGAAACATGAACCGTATGAGATATAAGTAAGTTTATTACAATAAAATGTCGCGAAAGGTTCCTACTCATTCAACTGAGCAGGTAAAACGGTAACTGAACCCCAGGCGCTCGGTTAAAATAATCATTGATTATCTGATAACTGAGCAGTGAAACCGACTTTTATAAACAGGCATGTCGAAGATAGTCGGAGCTTTGACTTAGACATACTTTAATCAGGCTAGCAAATGCGATTGATAAACCGGCCCTAACTTTATTGTGTTTGACTAAGTCTCGTCTCAACCAATATTGATTAGGGTGGCCCCAAGGTGATCAAAAAGTATTTGAAACAGTCGAAATCTACATAAATTTAATTGTAACTACTATTTCTCCATAAATATTTTTTTTTTGAAATTGTTATTCTTTAATTTCTTTAATTCTTTAACTATCGAGATCGTGGTGTCTGGGACTGATTATTGTCAAAACTGATCTCCCAAAAAGGATAAAAAGGGGACAATATCGGTACGGCGTCAGGTTTGAGACAACAAAAACATGGGAACAGCAGCAAAGGCCGAGTTAATCTTGGCGTCGATACCCACGCCACGATGAGGCTCTGTATTCGTGCACAAATTAAACGTTAAGCGCACTTTCTCTGACGCGGAACTTTTATCTGCCATGATAAAAACTCGAAATTTATCTAAAACAGATAAATAACTGATGATTTTTGCGAGAAATAAAAGAAAATACGAAGCTAGATGAGAGCTCGAAACACTTGCAACACAGTGAAAACACGAAGTGGGGAACCGTCCTTCCAAGATGGTGGGGGACGGAAAGGGACGCAGGGCAGCCAACGCTGGAGAGCTAAAACTCCGTTTTTGTTTGGGAAATTGCGCCTTCGCTGTTTTTTTTCAAATCATTTTCCTTAAAAAATTCACCGCAACATCCTGTACTCACGAGAGCTGCATTAGTAAACAGTCTTCTACGAAGACCGTCCCATAATTACGGGTTTTGATGTTGCTTTGTGTTGATTGTGTACATTGACACCCACAGCTATAAATAGTAGGTGATAGGAATTCACTAAAATGTAGCTGAAGGAAGTAGAATGTGAGAATTATTCTTCTTTCATTCTCTGGTCATTTTTAGATTCTCAGGTTTTTGTTTTCCATTTCAGGCTATAGGGAATTTAAGCCACAATTCCATTACTGGCGCCAGTATGCAGCAGATATCAACAAAAATCGTTGATTACTTCATCAAAGTTCTTGAGACTGAAGGTAAGGATTTTGGTTTCTAATTACGATAGTAATTTATTAAGAATTGGCTACTCACATATGTACAGGGTATCCCAGATAACGGAACTACCCCCTTCAGGAGGTTCATAAGTCAAACTTACACTTTAACTCACGAATTTTTAGTTCATTTGTTATGCTAAATTTTATGTGTTTTTAAGGGTAAAAAACTGTTATGATGTAGTTGAGGTGATCTGCAAGTGTTACCATTCGACTCATCGTGAAAAAAATACGTAGAAACCGGCCCCAAACTCAATTTTTTTAGCAGGTCATTTTTCACAAAACCCTCGATTCCATAGAAAAAAACACGTTTTTCAATATACAAATTTTACTTTTATCCTATAATTAGTAAAGTAAAATAAAAATTGATTATACCGCTAGAAAGCTGAGATCTTGGGCCAGTTTTTACAGATGAGGCACGTGAAAAACAGTACAGAAAGGGACAATCACAGTTGGTTTGAAAAATTGGAATTTCTCATACTTGTGGAAATTTCATGCTCTGGCGGTTTTTTTCACCAAATGAATCCTATTAGAAAAATTTTGATTTGGGATTAGATAGAAAGGAAATTTAATGGTCTTTCCAATGGTATTATCACATTTAAACTTACTGTTTTAATTATCGTAGTTATTGTTGATTTAGTGACTTGAGGTCGAAAATACGAAAAAAATCTCAAAAATTGAATTACTGTAAAACTAAGCATTTAAAGAAAATCTCTAGGTGGAACTTTCGCTCAGAAATGAGCTCTAGAATCACGCCCTGAGGTACTGACCTCCTCATGCGGGACACCCTGTATATATGTTCAATAAGAGTTGAATAGACTAACATTATGTTCATCGTTGTTAGCTGTCATACATCGGTTGTTGAACATCTGGAACTGTTACTTTCTTATTTTCTAGTCCACGAAAAGACGTTGTTACATTGTGTTGAAATGCTTGGCCTCTGGTGCGCCAAGTTCACAGTGAGCATTCCTCCGCAACTCATCAAGTGGATCGATCAATGCCAGTCGATGAAACAACTCACCCCTCTCATTCGAGCTGCATATTTCAGCGCTCTGACTGTCTGTTGTAATTTCTCTACAGCCCCCCAGCTACAAAAGCATGTGCCCAGCCTGATGAAAATTGTTGAAAAAGCTGCAGCACAACCCCTTCAGGTATAATGGTTCAACTTCTGGATTTGATCTCATAATTTTTCTCAGCGGCATGCACTACTCACTAAGTACAAGCACACAATTCCATTACTTAATTATTTCCTCTGTGTACTTATTCTAGATGGGATTGGTTCGTGAGGGATTGGCTGCCACTTGCCTGCTCTTAAAAATTGCTTCCACGGATTCTTTTGCAATTGATATGTCCATGATCCATAACGTCATCCTTGATATGGATAAATTACTTTTTATCTCCGAAAAATTTCTATCCCAATGTACTCCTGAAGGTAAGTATTGCTTTCTATAGCGTTACCTATATTGTCTAGGTTAGCGATTTAAATGAAATGATAATAGGTAATGTATGTATGTAGCTGGGATGTTGGTTTTAATATCTCAAAAGTAAATGTCCTGCTGGTTTGTGTTACTCCTATGAAATGACAAGATGAGCTGTTGGAAGATGGAAATATTGAATGGAATGAATGGAATTTCCCTTTTTGTAGGAGAACCCCCAGTTCTTTGGTCAACAGAACTATCGGTTATCTGTATATTATCACATTGCTAGTTGTGGGCACCTTTTCTGTGATATTTCGTGTCTTTTTCTTCACTTTTTCCCCTCAATGTCTCTTGACAATTTACCTGAAATAGGCCATGGCGCTTGTGGTAGTAGGTGCTACCCAGAAACCACGGGAAAAGAGGATATCTTTATACTTGCAAAGGTTCAGCCACCGAAACCTCTTAGTTAACTCACCATATAGTGTTTGTGGCTCTGATCCCTCAAGTGAGGTTATTGCTTTAACATGTCAATAATTTGACTTAGCACTCCTTTTTCATCGAAAATTTCAAAATAACGGCGAAAAAAACACAAAATCGGAGATAAACTTCGAATTCAAGACATTGATAACAGATGATAACAGGAGTTGGTACAAATGGCGGGGAAAACAGGGAAAAGTAGGAAGGAAGGAAAGAAAAAATGCCTCCACACGCTCCTCCGTGGTGGTTGAAAGAGTGGGGGAAGTTCCTTTGTAGGAAGGTAGGACGGGCTAGACCTTCCTTTCTTCCTACGTAGGAGCTTCCTACTTTCCTCCCTCCTTCATCGCTATATACGTTCCTTCACTACCTCCTTTTGGGCGTGGCTCCTTTTTGAGGAATAACCACTCAACTCGAGATCAGTTTCAGTTTGCTGTCTTGAATAGGTCAGCTTTTCATCCATTGTCCCCTTCAGATACCGAAGGATTCTTTTTGCTGCTTTCCAATGAATTTCTGAGTAGCAATTATTGAATTGACTTAAATATGTCACAGCATAGTTGATGTCAATTCGAGTGCCCAAAGTCAAATACATAAGAGATCCTATCAGATTCCTAAATGGAAACTTTTTCAGATCATTCTCATTAACTTTTGCTGGTTCAAATTTTTGATTTGCATCAAGGGGGGTAGAAATAGGTCTTCCATTTTAAATTTCTTCAAAATTTCCTGAATATATTTTGTTTGAGAAATTGCCATTTTCCCCTCCTTTTGATTATATTCAAATTCAAGGCCTAAACAATAATGAATTTTGCCAAGGTCTTTCATTCGAAATTCATTCATCATTTTCGATTTTAAATTCATTAAATTTTCAACGTTTTTCGATAGTAGAACTATATCATCGACATAAACAGCCAAAATTACACTATCTTTCCCTACTCTTAGGGTATAAACACAGGGATCAGAATTAGAAGGTTTCATACCAAGTGCTTTCAGTCTTTCGTCAAGCTTTTTGTACCACTGTCTCCCCGACTGTTTTAAGCCGTACAATGATTTTTTCAGCTTGCAATATATTTTCCCGTTCCAATAAAAATGTGTTGGTTTACGTTTCAAGACTCCTAGATTCTTACGAATCGAATGATGAAGAAAAAATAAGTCTTCCGCAGCTTTTTTTAAACTACTCACTCTTATTGACTCCTGAAGGGTTGAAATATTAAAAAAAATATATAGATCAGTACTCACATAGTGAGCCACATGTTAAACGCATTTTCTTTTAAGTAGATTAGTCTTTCACAAGGAATGACAATTGGGGTGGTTCCGCTAGTGAAAATCATATGCTACCTGTCTCACAGAGTTCCTTTTCAAATTTCACCTTCTTAGGAAAAGTAGCATAGAAATTAGCGTTAACAGTTCACTCAGCTGATTGGCGTGGTTCAGCAAGTGAAAATCTTATCCTACTTGGCTCACAAAGGCTTCGTTCCAAATTTCAGCTTGCTAGGATAAATTGCATAGAACTTAGCGTTAAGAGCTCACTCATCTGATTGGGGTGGCTTGGCAAGTTAAAATCCTATCATACATGTCTCACATGGGTTCTTCCATTCCAAATTTCAGCTTCCTAGGATAAATAAGAGCACAGAAATTGGTATTTTTTGAATCACAAAATCAGCTCACACTGCTGACTATCAACGACATTTTTTGCAACCACTTGATTTTGAATGACTAGCTGGTCAAAGTGAATACAATAGAACATTTTTTTTTTTTTTTTTTTTTTTTTAATTTATTCATTTATTTTTTGTTGTAAGAATGTGCTAAGAAGGAACTCGAAAACTTTTGGAATAAGAATAGATTAGATAGAAAGTTAAAGCGCTTTTACGAGGATACAATGTATATGTACATGCACATTTAAGAAAATGCGCTAAAAATCAGGAACTAGAAACGATTTTGTTTCAACGAATCGAGTGAGACCACTCAGAAATTAGCATTCATATGCTTTGCCTAAGGCTCTAAGCTTTGATAATAGAACGTGAATAATGAATAAATATTAGAGAGTTTTTGTTCTTCCCGTAATTTTCTACCCGTGTACGCGAAAAGACTGAAATACCAACTGCACATGCGCGAATCTTCACGTCAACGTGTAGAACTACGCGTGTACGGGAAAAAGGCCTAACTACACGTGCACGGGAAAATGCATTCGTTGGAATTTTGGCCTACGGGTAGTCATCATAGCCTGACACAAAGGTAACCACAGCTTCCGGTAACCACAGTGTGACCAAGGTAACCGCAGTTACGCAGTTACCAGCAAAGGTAACCACTGTGTGGTTGCCAACAACACGTTGGTTGGTCAACAAGTCGAGAGGTTATAGTGAAATGCTCCGCTACAAAATTCAGCCATTTAAGGTACCTGAGCAATAAATGTATTTATAATTTATGTATTTATAAATAATTATAAAGCAATTAATTATTGAAATGAGAATAGGTTGTACGAAAAGAATACGAAACAGCTTCTGAAACACTTATAGAGACGTTAACGTGACGTTAGCGTTTGGTTTTTCACGTATACGTGTAGAAATACGCGTACCAATCACGTGAAGAGCTAGCATCTCCAGCTGCTTGCTCTAGACGCTGCTCTACGCGTCAACGGGAGAAAATCTTACGGGAAGAACAAAAACTCTCTATTATTTATGAATAAGAACACGTGTTAACATAATCATAAGAGGATCCTCTTACAAATTTCAAATCGAACCAGCTGATATGATTACTCGTGCATTGGAATTTCCATGTCAAGAAATTGAGCTTATTGTAACTGTTTTACCTATAGACGGACTAGTGGAGGTCAGTGGCGGGTCGCTCTAGTTGGTTTTTTAATTAATTTGTTTCTTAATATGTACGTTAATTTTCATTTGTTAGCTGCCTTCTTCTATAGTTCTTCTTGAATAAAAATAAATAATAAACCTTAGTGTAGTGTTTTGCAGCGATTTTTCATTTTGAAATTTGCTTTTCAGCATTGTGCCAAGTCGTGTGGTTGTGTGAAAAGATCCTGATGGATCATGCAGGAAACCTTTCTGGTAGTCCTGAACCCGTATATCGAGCCCTCGTCTTATGTATGATTAGCGGTCGCTCAATTAAAACCAAAATCCATTCTAATCTCCAAAGAATGTTTTCATCTCTACAGGGAACTTCAATAGCCACCTCATTATTAGATCAAATCACAGATATGCTCATTAAAAATAAGCTCCAAGTAAGTACCTAATAATTTTCTTTCTTTTGTTACGACACACGTTTTATTGTTGATACAAATTAATACACCGAAGTCATCAATATACGTATATTAGGGCTAGGGGAAAAATACGTACTGTAGGTAGGGGTTGTTATGGTCTACTTCTGGAAGTTTTTTTGCTGTCACTCCTCTCAGGTTTATGATAACATTCCTATGGATATTTTTTTCTGAACTACACCTATCAACGATGCTTTTTAGTGGTGAGAGAATTTTTTTAGGTTACCAGGCGACAAATTGATTTTCAAAGTTGGACACCCCCCCCCCCCTCTCTCTCTCTCTCTTGAAATGGGCTGACTATGGTCCACTTTTCTGCTTATTTTTCCCACTTAGAACGCTCCTGGATCATTGTCACCCCGTTGTACAATATTAGTCCAACTGTCGTCTGATAACCTAAAAAACTTCACCCACCGCTAAATAACCATCCTGCCATCAAAAAGAATGACAGCTGGCCGCTTCCGCCACTTTTGAGCCCGCCAGAACAGTTTCAAAATAAAAAACGTTGGATTGTAGTAACCCCGTTTGGTTAGCCACCCCAATCCACGGTAGTTGTATTAAATGTTTCTCAGTCTCATATAATCAGATCTGTTTCTTATTTTAAATATGATGCCTGCTCCAGAAGGGCGCATGTATGAACGCTCCCCAGGAAGGAAAAAGGGACTTTGTCGGTGCCTCACCATGTACGAATACTCCCCTCGCTGCCCAGTATATGTACACAAACGTTCCCATTAATTCGCCAGAGCTGACATGTGACATTTTCTCTCACACTAAACCATTATTCGCTAAATACATTCCAATGGGGGGGGGGGGGGGGGGGATGGGCGTAGTTTTATAACTACGAAGTACAATTTTTTTTAAATGAAAATTTCTGAATTTTGAAGAATTTATCTTCCCCCGAAAAGTGAAAAATTGCCGTTCCCCGGAGATGATTTTTTTTCTTCGCCATAAATGACTCAGATACTATTCAGGAGCTAACATTGAAAAAACCAAACGTTGACGATTGATGGCTGTGCTGCTCTCGGGTCAAACCCTCGGATCAACTCCATTCATGTCTCGTATTCATATTTTAGTTTACAGAGTAAAGTGTCCTCCCGCTGTCTCCTACTATCTATCTGGCTGGATGTTTCTGTGATCTCATGTCACTCGGCCTTCAAAGCTGACTTCATCGGCACCCATCCCAATATAATCCAATTCACAGAAGCTTTGTTGGCTTACCAAGTGGACGTATACACGAAAATAAATAGTACAACAGGGGACTACAGGAGGAAAAGTTCTTTGAAAAAAAGAGATTGGATAGCCAAATATGACGCTGGGGAAGTTACGCTATCGAAATTTATTCAAATTTTGTCGATTAAGTATCAGCCAAAAGTGGAGGGGGCATAAAGAATTTAATTGGTTGTTTAACTTTATTTTTAGACATTTTAGAATGGTTTGGGCTCTTGTGGACATGTTTGTATGTCTAGACATTTTGTTGGATTTCAACTTGGCCATATGATAATGGGGGACTACGTGAGCAACCTAACCTCTTCGTGGTGTCGTCTGGGTAACACGCAAATTGCTCACTACGGAACGATTTTCAGCGGGAGGATTCGTACATAGGGTACGGGAGCATTCGTACATGGTTGACTGAAAAGAGAGTGCCCCTTCGGGAGCGTTTGTAAATACCACTTTAACCTTTGGAGCGTTCATGCCGTCCACCCACCAGAAGTAGCCTCCCATAAAAACAGATGAATTTTAGTGCCTACCGAATCCCTGAAGGGCCCAGTTTGTCGGACGACGAGACCCTCTCGAACGATCAAGTTTGTCCCCCACCCCGGCAACTTTTTGGAACCATTCCCTACAAGAAGAACTGTGAGTTCTTCAATTCCGTTCAACGCGGAGCAGCTCATGAGTCACAAATGAAAAGTCACATTTACTTTTCTAAACTGTTTTGTGATCGTGTTATGAGACCACGAAACTATACACTTCATTCTGATCTACATATCCAACTAATCTGCATTTTTACTAAGGGATTGACTACTTGATGTTATGTATTTTTGAGATGCGAGCTTGCGAGCATCCAGACCACCAAACTATACACTTCATTCTGACCTACATGTCCACTAAACAGGTTGAACGGAATTGAAGAACTCACAGTTCTTCTTGTAGGGAACGGTTCCAAGTAGTTGCCGGGGTGGGGGACAAACTTGATCGTTCTAGAGAGTCTCGTTGTCGGATGGGCTGTGTAACTATGAGAAATTTGAGGATTTATTTCTGATCGAAGCTGCTTCTCTTTTCTACCCATCATATTAGGCCCTTGCTGTTACCACAATTAAGTCCATTTACCTTTAATTGAATGATTACTGACGACCGTATTTAAACTTCATGAATTATTTTTGTTTCCAGTGGAGTGGAGGCCTCAAAGAAAACAGTGAAACCTCGGATATTTCTGGATGCATAGAAGTTAAGCCAACAGAAATAGTGGAAGGCATCACTACAATATGCTCCGGTTCAAATTTGAGTTTGGAAGATAAGAAATTGTTGGCTCTACATTCAGTTCTTGCGTGCCATCATCCTTTTGTTGGTATGTTACATCCTGATACCTGTTTTTAAAATCTAGTAGGTACATGGTAGTCGAAAAATTATGAATGTACAGAACTCATATAACATCTAGCTGATGAAAACTAATGTCTCTTACTTTTGTTTATTGTAATCATTATTATTTCCACTGACAGAGTTAGCTCAAGCAAAATTGTGGGTGAAGCTGCTAAAATTTTTCAAACTTGTGCCAGAAGAGTTTGTGAGAGACTATCGTACTAAATTCATCAACTTGCTCGTTCGAGATTTCAAGTGTCATCCAGTACGTATAACATTATTTTATGATCATTGTTGCTTAATACCTGTTAGATTTCATCCTTATCAAGTTTGATGTAGGTTGTATGACCAACATAACCAAACCATTTGTAATTTTTAACAGAAATCATTTTAGCTAATAAGTAGAGTGTCCAGGTGGAAGGTTTGATATCATCTTTGGATACTCACTAACAGTCTAAATTTTATCGCTCTGGGAACTTGACGGCGTTTACATGTAGTATTTCTCCGAATTAGCTTGACAGTTCGTTTCAAAAGCGAATTGAAGGTTTAAAAAATCGCCAAGTCCCACTTGCTAAAAACCTGGATGGTTCGAAAAGTCTACAGTAGAGTGCTCCCTAGTCTTGGAACTACAGCGATGACACCTGTTCGAGCTGTCATGTTCACTAATTAGAAGATGGCCATCTAGCTCTATAATGGCCTAGGCCATACACGTAAACGTCCCAAGTGCCCTATATGGATATAATTATAAATGAACCTCACAAGTTCGTTTACTTCCCAATCATCATTTATACTTTCCATTATTCCAGAGCTACGAACAAGCTCTTCGCACCGTCGTAAATTTGAATCCCCAAGCAATGATACCATCTCTGCTCGACATCGTCACTGAAGTCTTAGGAGATAGTGAGCTTCTTAATGTATCCCAGAACGATTATAACGTATTTCTCAGCCCACCAGGTCAGCTCTTCGATAAAAGTATCCTCTCAAAGTAAGTACATGAAACATTGCTTCTTAGAACTTTCCCCAAGGTGGCTGTACGAAATTAGGGATATACCTACTGTGTGTAATTATCCTACAATACCAGAGAGGTTTATTGCTTTCCTTAATGCTTTCATTAAAAATTTATTTTGTTTTGATGGTAAAAGCTCAATATAAGTTAATGAATGTACAGGTTTCATTGTGGAACACTATGAGAAATGTGTATTAGTTTGTGTTTAATGTTTTTTCAATGTTTGTGGGTGTTGGTGCATTACATATTAATTTGACACCATTTGCGGTCCTTTACAATAAGATTTTTATCTTATTTTCTTTATAAAATTTGTTTTACTATTGGACTTGCGTAACTAACAAGAATATTAGAAGTAGGCACTACAAAATTTGTTATTTACAGCAAAGATAATGACGGACTAGCTAATTCCAAAAATATGAAGAGAGAAAGTAAAATATACTCTTACAAAGAACAGCAAGAAGAAATTATATTAAGGAAGGAGCTAGAGGAGAAAAGAAGGCGAGAGGGGAAGGTAGGTGTGTTTTGTTTTCCAGGATAATTTATTGAGCGAATTTCCGTATGTATGATGTATGAAACTAAACTCCAGAAGTTGTTATATTGAAATATTTCACATAGAAAGGAAAATGAAATTTGAGCTAGACAGTGCATTGATCCAATCTAAGTTTCCTGTGCTCCAACATGCGTGATTTTTAGTTCAACTCATCCTCTTAGGGTGGGATGAAGTGCATCTATGTTTCTGTATGAAATAATGAAGGAATCCATCGGTTAGTTAAAAGAAGAAAAAATTGTTTGTTTTTATTTTGCACTAGTAGATTAAAGAAGGATTTTCCGTTATAGCGTCAGAGAGGGGGCTGTACAAATCTCAGTGGATGTACGGATGAATAAAGAAAATTTAGGGTTTGTTCAGCCAAGAGTCTGGAATGGATCAGATCTCGTCCTGTACCTGTCCCGCTGTTTGTTTGAGCGCTCATTGCCGTTCAAGATCAGTTCTACCGGTTTGCCCAGATGTTTTTCAGAGCTTGCAGTTCTACCCTGCACCATTCCCTCCTCCCTCTATCATCAAGTATTTACGTTTTTAGGCCATTTTGTTTTATACTATTAAACCTGCACCTATGGATAATTTCAATGATTCTGATGAGGAGGAGAAAGTTATTCGTGTAGGTTAAGGTAAAGATTACCAATTCCAAACGATCCTGAGAACTGTTCGGCTAAACACCCTGTGTCCTTTTTCAGATGAGGTTCTGTCAAAAACTGATTCGGTATCCTTAGCTGAACAAACATTTTGTAAATGAAATATTGTAAAATGAAAACTTTGTAATTAAATAAACTAGTACATGACACTGAGGTTGGAGGCAGCCACCATTGGCTATTGGGCACCAATAGATCTCTCTCTCTCTCTCCCCCTCTCCCTCTCCCTTCCTTTGTCTCTAGATGCTACTCAGCATTCTTATCACAGCTACATCGTACGTGTGGGAGCCAGACCCAGAGCCAGGTTGGGGTTGTCTGAAATTACTATGGGCCGGCCCCAGCCCTAAGCATAACGCGGAATGCGTGGAAGGCCAAGGCAAACACATGGGCCATAAAAGAGCTATGGAGAAAAGAGGACAGTAGGTATAGACAATATAGGATGTGCATCTCTCGCTGTGGTACGAGTCGTTCAGATTGGATTATGTCACAGCCTAGAACACAAATGAGGAAAATAATTGGGGTCCTCACAGGCCATTTTAGCTTCAAGGGGACCCTTTTTGTCATGTCCAAGGTACCCTCTCCACTCTGCGAATATGGAAACGGAGAGGATACAGCTGAACACTTTCTGTGTGTTTGCGATAGATTCTGGAGATCTAGGCAAGAGGCCCTGGGACATTATTATACAATCGAAAGGGCCTCACTTAGAGACCTAGATTGGAAAAAGATTAAGAAGTTTGTTGCGCTAAGCAACAAATTTAGGGACATAGCGCAGCCGTAGAATCCCCAAATCAAAAGGGGCCCTTTTGGGGAAATATAAGCCATTTGGCCTGGGATTTCTTTCTACAGAAGCCCTATGCAGTCAGTCAGCCAGACCCACCCGGGAGGACCAATGTCTTACATTTTTGCCTGATAACGCCCATGTTCAGTACATAGTTGTACTGGCATTCTGATTGTATCTGGTGTTGTCAAGCATCCTACACACCCATAAGGATATATCTTTTGAATAACTCATCTGTAACTTAACTAAGCACTCAACTGAATCGCTTTCTTTCAGATTTCCGAACCAGAATTGACTCCTAAGCAAAAAGAATTGGTAAAGCAACAGATGGAGAAAGAAGCTGCCATTAGGGAAAGACTTCAGAACGTAAGTGCTCCAGGGTAGAAAAGGGTGCTCAATTTGTGTTGAGTGGAGGCTGATATCTAGTTGAAGTGAAGTACATAGAGTGTGAAGATCGCCCCTTGAAATTTGTAGCGTACCTCTTTAGCTATTTGTTTTTGCCTAGAAAAGTAAATTAGCACATTCTTTGGGTGGTTCATGAGCTGCTTGCCTTTAAGATTTTTTTCATATTCCATGGTATACTATTAGCATGGATGATACTAAAAGTGGAGCCCTAATTATTCCAGGCATCAAGCCGGCTGGAGTGTGCTGTGAAGATAATCGAATCCGTGGGAAAAGGAGCTCCTCTAGCCCTGGCTGTTCAGCTGCCTGCTCTAATTCCACCTCTCGTTCGTGGTCTTTCCTCGCCTCTTTGTGCTCCATTCTTATCTGGACTTTACATCACACTATCGGAAGCGGCGTTCATATCAGTCAATACAGTATCCCCTTTAGTCATCCAAAGAGTTAGCCATACCAGTTTGCGGCTGTTGAGACCTAAGTGTGATCTGAATTCTGCCTGGGAAAACCAAGATTTGGGTAAGATATTGGAATGAATTCGTATTCAGTGTATCTATAAGATCTTCTTCCGTTAAAGAGCAGTGTGTTCTGACCTAGTCGAATCTAATTTAATACAATTTTGAGTACATCTGACTGTACGTATCATAATAATGGAATTTGGTGTTTCTTTCCAGTTTCATACAGCTTGAAGCTGACTGTTGATTTAATTTTTCTCTCTTTACCATTGAATGCTTTTCCACTTTTCAAGGCCATGGGAAACAGAATTGATGCATTATACAGTCGGATTATTTAAATGATTTAGCGCTTACATTAAGTATGTGCTGATTTTTTTTCTCATTTGAAAATGGATTCATGTTTGGGGTGATGAAGACATGTGAGTGATGTGAATACCTCTTCTCTTTCACGTGTTAAACTGGAAACATGAGTTTAATGAAAATATAATTTGCATATAACTCGAAATAAAATAAAACGGCATTTTTGAGTTTTTACTTCACAGCCACAGAGGATGTTTTTGGGAAAAGATGGAGTAAAATTCGATCATCACGCTTTCACTTGGCTCTTGAAAATGTTAATAATTATGATTGGGGAACAAATTTGGATTAGCTTTACCAGCATGGTTGTTTGAGGGGGGGGGGGGGGGGGGGGTTGAAAATAAAAATCAGACGAATGTTGGTTTTTTAATCTACGTGGAAAATATTTTCACTTGGTTTTGAGTAGAGCCTTGGAAATTCCAAGTCGTCATTGACTAAGTTAGTCAGTCCAATTTCATGACATTATAAATATTCTACAATTCCATTGATATCTACCTAGATAAGTTATGGAGTGGTTGGAAAGAGAGTTGATTCCCAGTCAGAATTGTCCCCAGTTTGATACAAATCTTGTAAAACTGGTTGTTCTCAACCCCTCCTCCCACTTCTTGGCAAGTTTCATTTTTCTGCTTTTTAAACGAATTGTTTTCACCCCTGAAGCAGCATTTTAGTGAATTTTAGATATGAAGCTATTGCGTGGAAATTCGTTTTGAGGTATCTTGTATCAAACCCAGATTTTAATGGCCCAGTATGATAATTTGGTGGTAGCTCAAAGAGAATTTGTTCATTTTAATTGTATTGCCTTAAGCATGACGTTTACCAACACTAATAGGAGATGGCTAAGTTGAAAACGGTTAGGGAAATGCTCTGCTAAGAGGATCATCAATCTAGGAAGCAGTATTGAACCAATGAAACACGTTATTATAAAATCGTGAATTCTTATCAACCAATTAACCTTTCATTTGCATTATTTGTTAACGTTTGTTTAGATAAAGGTATGCGAAAAGCCATAGAGGACATAGATTCGTTAGGGAAAGAATTGACTGCTCCAGCTCTGACGTATCTCCTGCCAATGATAGAGGTTGCTGCCACTTCCATCAACCCTGCAGATCCTCTGCTATCTATTTGCATACGGTTATTGAGCAATCAAGCACGACTTCGAAGGAGTTCAGGGGACCTTCACGATCCCAATTTGCTCCCCAGGTGTCAGCTAATCACGTTATTGATAAATATCATAAGTAAGTATGTTATTATTCATACTTTCTTGTTGTTGCTTTGTTTTTTTTTTTTTTTTTACTCTAACCCTTTGACTATTCACTCCATTTCCCATATGATTAATTGATCAACGAAGCATTTTATCAGTTTTGGTAAATAAAAATCACTGTATAACGTTTTAAGGTAAATCTGGCGGTCGTGTTCAGCAGCAGGCTGTGGCTTGTTTGCAAGAACTTGCTTTAGCCTCAAACGGTCTTGGAGAATCTGCTGTAGCCTCTCATAATGAAATAGATCGTTTGTTGTTCGCACTTCAAGATTCATCCCCTCAAGTTCGAGATGCTGCCCTTCGGGTTAGTTCTTCTTAATATGAACAATTTAGTACTACAAATGAGTTCTTAGCATTGGTGAAAGTTGAGGTTTCTTGGATAATATGTATTTGTTATTTTCATTCAGGCGTTGTTTGCACTCCTTCCCGTTCTTCCAAAGAGTGATGATTGCCCGGAAATGGAATTTAGAATCATCAAAAGATTGTGGGTGGCCAAATTTGATGTTGTCAGTGAAAACAGGTAAAGCGATTAGCTGTGTATGATAGATGAACTAACCAAAATCATGAGAACTAGATTGCTTTGATGTTCAATAGACTCATCAACTTACTGTGAAAGTACAAGCCTGACGAAGATTGTGGATGATCTTATGTTTTCCGTTTGCCAATAATGATGTGACTTGAAATTTTTTGTGTTTTTTAGAGACATTGCCAACAAGATATGGGAACAAGGAAAGTTTGATGCCAACATTGATGGCTTATGTGAGGGATTAATCGATGACGTTGCTCACCCTGTTGTCGATATCCAGCAAGCTGCGGCCCAAGCCCTGGCAGTGCTCCTCCCTCAAACTCAAAAGTCCCATCTGACTGTGATACTATCCCTACTTCTTAACATTTATTCCGAAAAAAATAATGTAAGTACTTGTCATTCTAATACTTCTTTGTTACCGTTTTGAGTATTATATGCCAAAACGAAAATATGCTAATATTAGTGGTTTATATAAGTTTAATTAACAATTATTGTTTTGAATGTTACTGCCTTGAATCTTATTTTTGCGTTGTTTCTTCGCTGCAGTTCGTTAATGACTAATTATAGGTGTACAACATGTCAATCAGTTTTGTAATAGCAAGTAATAATTAGGTATTTATTTTCATTCCATCCAACACGATTCTGTCACTGTAGACTACAGTTGTTGAAATATATGCATTTAAAAGATTGACATTGAAAAATATATAGGTATTTATATTATTTAAATAAGATGAAAACCGCATGTTTTCATTTATTTGTGAGTTGTCTGAGCATGTTTCTAATAACCATTGCTCAAAGATGAGTGAGAATTCTTCTTTTCATTGAGGGTCCTTCTACCATTCCCAATAAGTAGTAATCGCTGTGGTAGAGATTTCTGGCAGCCATTTGGGTCCTTGTAGGCATCCAAAATGAGATATTACCAGGAAAAGAAAAATCAGATGCTAACGTCCCTTCAGTTCACCATATCTGATTACAAACTTTAACTAATTTTCTTTGCTACTTTCTTAGTTACTTCCTAGTAACTTAACTCAAGTTCTTTACTTTTCTAATTTCCTTCTCAACCCTTGTCTATTTGACATTGCGCTATTCATGTTTGATTCCACTCGTAATGGGATCTATCAGCTTGGACACTCACTCATAATCTGTAGCAGACTATCTGTATATAAGTATTCCGACCCAGTGCTTGAATGACTGCCAAACACTCCAAAATCAATAGTATTTGTGGGTTGGTGCTGAATTAGTCAAGTCCGTTCACTGGCGTTTTATCTGCTGAAAAAATGCGCAATGGTACCAATCATGTATTTTATGTTAAGATTCGTATTGGATTCTCAAAAGTTTCAAATCCTCTGGCCCGAAGTTAGTCGTTATTACGAGTATCTACTACCCTTGATACCTGCTTACTTAACTACTGTCTAACTTAACAATTCTCCAAATGATACCCATTTTTCATCTTCAGTTGCTTCACCCTTTAAATCAATCCAAAATTCTTTGAAAATAAAATAAATTGAACTCGAAAGATAGAAAGGAGTTTATTCTTGCTCATCACTGACTACCACTTTTCAGGGAATGATGTTATTACGGTCCAAAAATATTTGATACCCCAATAGAGTTCAAACTCATGCCTTTACTTTCTTTGTGAGAAAAGCTCTTTAAATACAGCGTATTTGATAACTGCAATACCGAGGCTGATTTAATTAAACCTCACCGACTGCGAGAGTTTTTCCTGAACATAACATTTTCCAGGATTGGCTGTGAACAGTGGCCTGGGCAGCGTCCGCAAAATTTGTCACACATACAAGGACCTGTAGTTTTTCCCGGATTCGGTCTTAGAATCGTCTGAAACGGATTCCTATTCGTTTATTTTGTTGTCATTCCCGTGTTGCTTCTCACACACACACACACCCTCCCCCCTAGATCAATTCTAACAGGCGCCTCCTCTTGTATACAAAGCCTTGACGCCTATATAACTTGGCTTCAGAGGAACGTCCTAAAAAAGGATAAAAGGAAAAACTCTCGTGTTGAATCTAATCACGATATGGATTGAGAATTGACGATTTCTCCCAAGTAAATTTACATTTCATGTTTGAACCCTCTTCTCTTTCACATTTTCCATAACTAGGAACGTTTCTTTATTTGGACCGTTGAAATTATTACAAAATTTGAAAACCAATTTAAGGACAGAAAGGCCTTTTTTTTTGTAAAGTTATCCATAACTAGGTTATTTTCTTTATAGATGATTCCAGCCAAAATGGACAGTTTTGGGAGAATAGTGGAGACCCCCATTGACACGTGGGAGCCTAGATCAGGAGTTGCGCTTGCTCTAACTCAACTAGCCCCACTCCTAGCTCATCCTCAAGTCACAGAACTAGCGAGATTTTACGTTGAAAAAGGGCTGGGTGACAGGAATGACGTCGTGCGCAATAACATGCTAGCAGCTGCTCTTGCAGCTGTAGACCATCATGGAAAGGTATCAGCCATCGTATATTTATATAAGTGAAATGTCACTGTCAACAATTAATGGGATTGAACGATATTCAAAACTTCCTAACTTCGCATACCGTTCCTGGGCTATTCCGGCCATTTTGCACAAAATCACATTAAAATCCGTCGAGCGTGAAAGTTACACATATACTCATTTATAGCATAGATTTGTTTATAGAAAGTAATGGCATCGATATCTCAGGTTACATAAACACTAGGAAGGTAACCATGGTTCGATAACTGTATCGAGGACACTATAAACATTTTAACTTCTTTTACATAACAGGAAACTGTCAGCCAGCTACTTCCAATCTTCGAGCCTGTGTTGGACAAAGGTCCTGACTGCAGTAGTTACGACTCTGTACGGCAGTCTGTCGTTATACTGATGGGAAGTTTGGCCAGGCATTTGGATAAAGATGATCCTAAGGTTAAACCCATTGTCACCAAGTTGATCGATGCTCTATGCACTCCTTCCCAGCAGGTAAGGACCTTCAACATAAGTATACCACAAGTTTCCACAAAAATAATCCTATGGTAATCGTAGTATACACAATCGATTATTATTAAGGGTGTACACACTGCTGGGCTGTGTTCGCCGTACATGGGATGATCACGGAATTAAGAAATTCGACTTAGGTACTCAGAGGTGTTGCAGAGTCAATGCGCACTCCATGCCCTTGGTTTTGTTTTGCACAAGTACAAATCGGAACTGAGACCCATCATAGGGTTCATCAAAAAACAGATGGGAGGTGGTTTATCCCGCATGGTGCGTGCCCCACACCCACACCCACTACAACTTGGCAAAATGCTGTGCGCAAGCAGTGTGTACTCACCTTTCGGTACAACTTGCTTATTGCTTGTCGTACTACATTTGTACGATGCAGAGCTCTTCCATTTAGTTTTAGTATTATTTTTCACAGCCATTTTCCACTTGTTTAGGTTCAAGAAGCTGTAGCGAGTTGCCTCCCTGCGTTGGTACCAAGTATCAAAGAAGAAGCTCCTGCTCTAGTTCAGAAACTATTGGATCAGTTACTCTCATCAGAGCAGTATGGTCAGAGAAAGGGAGCTGCCTACGGTTTGGCCGGCATCGTGAAGGGAATGGGCATCCTCGTACTCAAACAGTTGGACATCATGACCACTTTAACAGATGCCATTCAAGACAAGAAAAATTATAGACATCGGGAAGGTGAAATATATCATTTCACTGTGCATTCTTGTTTTTTGTTCTTCTAATAATTGAAAAGTGTAATGCTTATCCAAATTTTGACTTACAGTTCTCCTTTGGATATATCCATATTTCTATTAGTAGCTTTACTGAAAATAATGGGCCTTGGTGCCCAATAAATGATGACAGATGTTGCAATTGAGATTAAAAATTCATATGAGAAAAAATACCACCAAATATACGAAAAAAATACGTTTTGCAAATTTAAACATATACTGTTCTAAATGTCAAAATTTTTAAATTTTAGTTCAAGTTTTTGAAGAATCAGATTGGTTGTTGCCTTTGAGGAATCGATCAGATCATCGGAATTGAGTACGAATTATTCGAATACTTAGCTTAGCTAAAAACTCAGAATTGAACAGACGTTTAGAAGTCTTATGTGAGGTAGGAAATTAAATCATGTTAAAGAGGGTCTACGCAGTACTCACAATACATTTCCTTACCGGCCTTTTGAAGTGGCATGGTTGTTTGAACTTCATTTTTGCTTTTTCACTTGTTACTTACGGTATTTTAAAATTAATTTGATTTACACTTCACTGCAATTTGGGAGATCATTAATTGAATCACATGGTACCACTTGTAAAATGTTTAATATTCATCCCTCATTGTTAAGCACTGTGGAGTTTCATAGATTAGTCGAATAAGCATTTAGGGTCCTGCTGAGTGTCAGAACCATATCACAACAATGTTCTTTGATTGTGAAACGTGACCGAAAATGAGGAGCTTTGGAAATTCAACTTTTGCTTAACTTGTTCACTACCTCTTCTCTTAGATCGCAAAAAGTTTTATCAGAAACGCTCCCATAATATACATAGCTTAGAACCGTGATGAATGATGGAGAGCTTAGGTTGGGAACTATTCCCATCTATACACAAGTCGTTCTGTTACCCAACCTCACAAAACTGACACAAACTCACGCAGCATTCATGAGAACTCAGCCACGTTATCGTTCTACATATTTTTTTTAGACAAAATCGGCCATTCATTTCTTTCCTCGGGCGAAAACCTCCATAGAAGGTCCTCCTGGGTACCCCCCTCAAAAATCGAAATCTCAATCTTTCCATTCCATTCAAGAGTAATTGAAGCAGTAATTGTATTACAGAAGGAGGCGTTATTTGTTGTAGAAGACTTAATCTAGGCTTCCACAAACTCTCTAATAGTGGTTCCCACAAAGTATGTGCCACACTCGTTTTCTTATTCATTGTGGCCGCATCTGCCAAACGTAGCGCTTCCTCCAACCACAGCTATTTCTCAAGAAGAGTTCTTGACAGCTGCTGGATCAAAACAATATACTATACCTATTTTATATGTAAAAAGTTTTTGAAGAAACTTGATTCACCTGCTTCATGTAATCGTATTGCAGTTCAACAACACGATTTGGATAGAACCACCAAAGCCTCTTGTAGCCTCTTCTCTGCCACGTATTTATCTTACTCTTCTTCATATTTCAGCATCTCAATACTAATCAGAAGCTTATCAGCTTGTATCATATGGGCTGTAGCCGTAGGTACCCTTCCAGAGTGTGTTTCATGCTCGGTTTTAGAATTGAGATGGATACCCCCATGAGGGGTATTCCATTTCTACCACCTACTTTCGATGGATATGGGTAGTTAGTTTCCCCTTCTCGATTCTTGCTATGTCGCATCTTAGGACAATTTCAGGATATCCTCTGGGTGTAGGGGCTAATCGCCTCTACCCTTTGAATGTTTAACCACTCCACTGCCATCACCTCCTTGTCTATGGACAGTATACCAGGAATTATTTTAAGATGCGGTAGTTACAAGAATCGAGAAGAGGGAACTACCCATATCCATCACAGAACTCACTAGAACAAAGACCAGCATTTTTTCTACATGGGTTTCTTAGTGTACTTTGCCTGTTATTATTATTGTTAATATTGGTTCATTCAACTTTCAGGAGCCCTATTTGCGTTTGAGATGCTTTGCTCAGTTTTGGGTCGTCTCTTTGAGCCTTATATCGTTCATGTTCTTCCACACTTGTTGCTGTGTTTCGGGGATGGGAATCAGTACGTGCGTGATGCCACTGATGATTGTGCTAAAGTTGTCATGAGCAAGTTGTCCGCTCACGGAGTCAAATTGGTGTTGCCCTCTCTTCTTGCAGCATTAGAAAAAGATTCATGGCGCACTAAAACAGGTATTTTTTTTAAATCTCTAGCTGAAGTTTTAATATGAATAATCGAGTTTGATTGTTTTATTAATTTTTCTTTATTATTCCATCTCAACTGCATATGTTATGACATTTAGGATCTGTGGAACTTCTGGGTGCTATGGCTTACTGTGCCCCCAAGCAATTATCATCTTGTCTTCCGTCTATTGTTCCCAAGCTGATAGAAGTTCTGAGTGATTCTCATGTTAAAGTGCAAACTGCTGGTACTGAAGCTCTGAAGCAGATCGGCAGTGTTATACGAAATCCTGAAATTCAAGGTTGGTACTGCGACTCTTCTTACGTAGTAATAATTTTCTGAAAGAAATGGGAATTGATAATATATGCACAGAAACAGCAGGTTATAGGATTTATCATGGTTTCGATTTTCTATCTAATATTATTTGTTTAATATGGGGATAACAGAAGAATAGCTAGACCTTTTATTAAAATAGAGTCCTGTTTGGTAGAAAAACAACTGTACGGAGAATGGAAGATTGGAAAATTTATGTTGACTGTGCATTCATTGATTCTTATTTTCCCTTCAACCAATATCTAAATAATGTATAATAGTTATGTGTAATTAATATATAAATACAAAATATTTATTACAATTTTTCTGCTTAATGATCTTGCGATTCTTCACCCCATAAGTATTCCTTATTTCTACGGATTTGAATGAAACCAACTTTTAATTCTGCAGCTATTGTTCCTGTACTTCTGGAAGCCCTTCAAGACCCATCTAACCGGACGGCCACTTGTCTCCAAACGCTTCTGGACACTCAGTTCGTTCATTTCATTGATGCTCCCTCTCTGGCCCTCATAATGCCGGTTGTGCAACGGGCTTTCCAGGACAGGTCGACAGAAACCAGAAAAATGGCAGCTCAAATCATTGGAAACATGTACTCATTAACTGATCAGAAAGATTTGACGCCTTACCTTCCTACCATTATCCCTGGCCTCAAGACATCCCTGCTTGACCCTGTCCCAGAGGTAAGTAGTATCAATTTCAAGATAATATTTACCGCCAGTCTTTGGGTGCAGTTTAGTACACATTTAATTTGATTTTCAGGTGCGTAGCGTGTCTGCAAGGGCTCTTGGTGCAATGGTTAGAGGTATGGGAGAAGCCAGTTTTGAAGACCTACTTCCATGGCTCATGAAAACTCTGACCTCTGAAAACAGTTCAGTCGATAGATCTGGTGCCGCTCAAGGTCTCAGTGAAGTTGTTGGAGGTTTGGGCGTTGAAAAACTCCACAAACTTATGCCAGGTAATTATTTTTAATGCCACATTAGCATGGATGGAGAAATGTTATTCTGATTATACCCGTAGTTCCAATGTTCATCAAACATATTTTCCTGGTTCGTGTTTGTTTGGCGAATTAACAATACCTTATATTTTGTTGTAGATATTGCTAAAAAATGAATTCAATAATTCAACTTACGTTGGTGAGACTTGAAGTTGTAATGATACTAAGTAGTTGGATCTTTTAGTAAGGCTTAACGATTTTGTCATCTCCCTTCAAGAAACAAACTTGCCCTAAACCCTACTCAACCACCAGATATTTCGTTTCAACTCAACAATGTAACCCGTGCTGTCTCAAACGAAATACTGAAGCTTCCTAGATGGGCATTTATTCTTTGTTTTCTTCAAATTTGGTTTAGTAAACTGTGGAAAATAGCTGCTGCCAGTATTAACAAAATCTTCTTAATGTAGTCGTAATCGACCTGTCCAATGAGAGAAGTTGATTTTCCAACTGAAATCAAGTCAAGATCAAAGTTCTCTCTAGAGTTGGTGGAATAGTGGCATATTTCTTGGCAGGTGGTCTTAGAACGGAGCTGTTTGATGACGTCACTTGAGTACCATAGTTTGAAAAATCTCCAAAAGAAAACTTTCTAACTGTAGAAAAATAAAAGGACGTCTTCTGCAGATATCTGCATCAATTTTTCACTTGACTTGATGTGACAAGGAGTTAGGAATTTCTTCTTATTATAGTCTTCGTTATCAAATATTCTTCTTCTTCAGAAATCATCAGTACTGCAGAAAGACCTGATATCTCTCCACATGTGAAGGATGGTTACATAATGATGTTCATTTATATGCCTGTGGTATTTACAAATGAGTTCACTCCCTACATTGGCGAGATCATCACACCTATACTGAAGGTTGGTACTTATAGGATATTTCTTGTTTTCAATTCATGTCCTTGATATAAATTTATTCAAGCATCTGATGAGCTTAAACAGTTTATTTCCCATCTTGTAAACTCTAGGCTTGGATTTTCTCTATAAAATTGAACAACATCTATTGAATCTGTTGGGGGGGGGGGGGGGGGGCATGAAATGGAAATATACTTATAATTAGAAACAATTGAAACGCCTAATAGAAAACACAAAAACTTGGTCTTCGAAGAAAGCACTAAATTTCATCTCAAAGACCTCTATCTTCTTGTTGCCCTACAAATTCATTTTTTTATGCATACATATTTGTATCTGTATATCTTTACATTGGTCCAGCCCAAAACTTGAGGGCACTTTGCTTCATATAGGCAAGATACATGTACACACACCACAGTCCATAATGTGTTGGTATTGTAACGGCCTAAAAATATTTGATACCTAGAAAGAAGTCGAACTCGCGTCATACTAAGGGGAAATTTCTCCTGAGTTGCAACACTCCAACGATCTAAGCTATGAGGCCGGTGTGATCAAACCTCTTTGACTGTGAGAGTTATTTTCCTGGAACGTAACACTATACATTTTATAAAAGTTCCAGTCATGCAGCATGATCGTATAAGCAAATTTACGTAAATTGTTGTATTGTATAATGTTAAATTGTTTTGAAATTTGAGCTTTTTGAGCACAAGGAAATTGTTAACAATTGATTTTATGGAAAAAACGTATTCTAAATAATAATCTACTATTCAAATAGTGGTTTTGAATTTTTAGCTTTTTTTTTGCGATTTTTTTAGCAAATTTTAATGAATTCAAGTGCATTTTTCTGTATAATTTTGTACATAAATGTTTTAATGTTCTATTTTATAGTTAATAAACTTTATTTGAGCAATATTCTAGCAAAAAATATAGTTTTAACAATTTTTAGCCATTTTTAGTGATTTTTTTAAGTAAATTTTTTGAAACTGGACCAATTTAATGTGCTCAAAAAGTGCTGACCAACTAACTCATCCTTTCGTTTGGAAAGCTTCATTTTTTGGTGCAAGAACGAAATTTTTATCTCAATCCTAAGGAGAGTTGTCGTCTGGAATGACGAATGTCAATGAAGAAATTGTTCAAAATTTTTTATTTTACAATTTTCCGAGCCATTGCAAGCTTTATTTTCTACGAAAATTCCCTAAAAGTGTTGAGCTCACTATGTAGCTCTGTACCCACTGAACAAATTAGGGAGTCCTAAGAACCCCAGTGGTGTTGCTTGAACCCTACTTCATGTGCTTCTCATCCCTCGATCAGCCACGAGCTTCTCTGCTACTGCTTGTTTTGGAAAAAAAAATATATATACAAGATGTCCCAAAAGTAACCACCCACCCACCCATCCTCCAAACTTTTTTCCACGATTTTCAAGATATCGAAGTGAATCTTGGAGAGCGTTTTTGAGGTGCCTGATACTAAGATTTAAACAAATAAAAATGAGGAAAAAATCCAGAAGTTTTTGGACTATCCCTTATATCAACCTAGAAGAATAGCGATTCTTTTCTAAAATTGCCTATTTTTAGAAGAAATCGCCCTTCTTCATGGTTCATCAGTTCCGATCCGAGAACGAAATAAGATATCGCAATTCTGGCTTCACCATTGCGTTTGGCATTTAAAAATTTGTAAAATGACGTATCATCCGGCAAAAAATAGATTCTACTCTCCCCCTTTGGGTAGTCCAAAAACGTTTGGGATTTTTTCTGACTTTTATTTGCTCAAAACTTAGTATCAGGCACCCCAAAAGCGCTCTCCAAGTTTCACTCAGGTATCTTAAAAATTGTGGAAAAAAGTTAGGGGTGAGGGGGGGTTACTTTTGGGCCACCCTGTATCGTACGGGTAGTGCGTTATATATTTATTGTCGCCATTCTCGATATTTAAAATACAGTTGGCATTTTACTGTTATTTTTTAGGCTCTAGCAGACGAAAATGAATATGTGCGAGATACTGCATTGAAAGCTGGTCAACGAATCGTCAATCTGTATGCGGATTCGGCTATCACCCTTTTATTGCCTGAACTTGAAAATGGACTTTTCGATGAAAATTGGAGGATCAGATACAGGTACTGAAAATCACGTAATGTTTGTTTGTTTCCTTTAAACTCTGGACTGGAATACTAGAAAAGACTGGTCTATCTCGCTATCATGATTTGGGTTTTGTAGAATAATCAATTGAAATTAAATTGTCTACGGGAGCTCTGAATTTATTTGAACTTGGACTGCTGATTCTTATTAAACTTGAAAGATGTCAACTTGTCTTGTTCTACATTCCAGTTCTGTACAACTTCTTGGTGATCTTCTCTACCGAATCTCTGGTGTCTCAGGAAAAATGAGCACAGAAACTGCAAATGAAGATGACAATTTCGGTACAGAACAGTCTCACAAG
Organism: Adelphocoris suturalis; assembly: GCA_030762985.1. Lineage (NCBI taxonomy): Eukaryota > Metazoa > Arthropoda > Insecta > Hemiptera > Miridae > Adelphocoris > Adelphocoris suturalis. Next base: position 48,091,385 of record CM061044.1, read on the forward strand.
GTAAGATTTGTTGAAATATTGAAAAACAATGAAATCTGAACCGTAACTAAAGGGATTTCATCAGCACAACAGAATCATCCCAACTAGAAAGAAGAGTACACTTTTTTTTTTTCAAATGATGGAATGCCATTCTGACACCAGTTATGTATTGAGAGAGAAAAAGTGAACTATTGCCGTGAAGAAAATAATGAATCTGAATGATTTCTGATCAGTTAGTAGGTTGATGAACCTCGACCACAGATCATGCGATCCTTATTTACATTTTTTTCCACCGATTCCTGAGCTTTGACTTTCTGTTACCCCAACTTGTAATGACACCAGTTCACAAAACAAATTACCGAATATTATGGACAAATTGAATCAAAACTGAACACGACACACCTACAAAAAAAGGTATAATGGTCGCGTTGGACGTTGGTCTGGAAAACTGTTGGGTAATTGGCAATAAGAGAAAAACTTGGGAAGTTCGTGGAGAGTTGCGCTTGTTTGGCACCACTATTTGGAAAATTTGTTTGTATTTATTAAAAATTGCAAACGAATGTATAGAATTTTGCTTATTCACAATATGCTGATATTAGAGTATCAAAATCTAGGTATATTGAATCAACACAGACCACCCTCACTGTAGATAGATATCACCTCCGCTACTGTACCTGGCTTGTTAGACGATATTAATTCAATTTCTGATATTTTCAGGCCATTATTCATGCGCTTGGTGTGGAAAGGAGAAACCGGGTTCTGGCTGGCCTGTACATGGGTAGATCTGACGTTGCGCTAATGGTCCGCCAGGCAGCACTTCATGTTTGGAAAGTTGTTGTTACCAATACACCCCGGACACTGAGGGAAATATTACCCACACTCTTCAGTCTACTTCTGGGTTGCTTGGCCTCCACCAGCCATGATAAGCGACAGGTAGGTAATGGCAATGTTAGATAGCAAATAAGAGTTGATATCATTTATAGATTAATCAGGAAATTGAATTATTGCTGTTGCTAAAAATGAATAATTCATTTTTCATGTTTTTTTAGGTGGCTGCAAAAACCCTCGGAGACCTCGTAAGAAAACTCGGCGAGAGAGTTTTACCTGAAATCATACCCATTTTAGAGAATGGGTTGGAGTCAGACCAGCCTGATCAACGCCAAGGGGTGTGCATTGGTTTATCGGAAATGATGGCTTCCACCTCCCGAGACATGGTCCTAACATTTGTCAACAGTCTTGTCCCAACTGTCAGGTATTACACATACACGTCTCTAATCTGAATACAGGAACTGTCAATTTTCGTTCATCACAAAACTATCCTATCAAAATTTATGACATGATGGAAGGAGGGGGGAGGGAGTGATTGTACTACTGTCACTGTAAATATTTGATATATTTTCCTGTAGTTTATATGTTTAGGTGCAAAATGATTGAAATTGGTAGAGCTGGCTTAATTGAGCTCTGCCTGGGAATTTAATCCTTCAAGTTCAGGCTCAAGAAGCTTCTGAGACTACACAAATAAACTTAGCCGAATCTTGATCTCACAACTTGATTTTTGGTGATTGAAAGAGGTATAAGTACCTGATTGATCGGGAAAGTAAACTACCGTTGATATGACTAATTTATTATTTGTGTTTCGTGTTTTTCCCAGGAAAGCTCTCTGTGATCCTTTGCCTGAAGTTCGCCAAGCTGCAGCTAAAACTTTTGACAGTCTCCACGCAACTGTTGGTGTCCGTGCTCTCGATGATATACTCCCGCAAATGCTCCAGCAATTGGTCAGTTGATCACGTTATTCACGTACCTAAATCAGTGTCCAACAAAGTTGTAGTGGAATTCTTGTTATTTTCATATTATATCGTTAACTGTGAGCTGTCCATTTACAGAATAATTCGGACGAGGAGAGTGCTGAATGGGCTTTGGACGGATTGCGACAAGTTATGGCAATCAAATCACGTGTCGTACTGCCGTATTTGGTACCACAACTGACATCACCTCCAGTGAACACCAAGGCCTTGTCGATCTTGGCATCTGTGGCTGGTGAAGCCTTGACCAAGTACCTCATAAAAATCCTACCTGCTCTACTCACTGCTTTGTCCACCTCTGATAACAACCCTCAGGTTCGATTATAAATATTTCACATTTTGTTATTATTTCATAAATATTTTCTTGACCCAACAACACAAAGATTTAAAGGAAGTTGAATAATATCATCTTGTCATGAAATTTTTTCCTCATGGTTATGTACTTATTTTCAGGTTAACACTACCAATTGTATTCCATTTGTTGATACTTGAAAATTAATTTGAAATGCACTTATATACAATTACCACACAACCTATTCCTAGTCATTCGGAATTATACAAATTTTCTGAAAACTTCCTTCGAAAAGAATGGCTTTGCTTTGTTTTTCAGCTATTAACAACGAAAATTAACTTTTAGGAGTAGAAAAAGTATACATAGAATCCTTCTCGTTTGTTCAAGTGGCATTTGTTGACACATTATAAAATCATTATTGATGACTAAGAATCCACCAAATCTCCTTTCTGCCACTCAGTCGAGCAAGGGAAGGCTATTATATTTTTACCTTCCTACATGTTTCAGGAGCTGGAGTATTGCCAAGCAGTCATTCTCTCTGTTGTTGATGAAGCCGGCATCTGTACTACAATCGACCAGCTGCTCGAATCGACTCGCTCCGACTCTGTGGGTACACGTCGAGCAGCTGCCACTCTCCTGTGTGCTTTCACTTCACACACCAGGGCAGACTACAGCCAACATGTTCCACAGCTGATTAGAGGTCTTATCCTGTCTTTTGTGGACAAAGATCCTTTAGTGCTGCAGATGTCCTGGGATTCCCTTTCATCAGTAACTAAGGTGATTTGGCTTAGCATCTGTTATCCTAGAATCTTCTTCTTCTAGATTTTTTTGCTCTTTAGCTCTCCGTCAGGGGGGTCGATCCGCCTAGATCTGGACCCGGCAGGCTATGATTTTGATAGGATTGTCCCTTTAAACATCTACAATGTTTAATAAAACACCCTCTAATGCCCCTAGATATAATTGATGAATAAACGAACTTCCTAGTGAAGTTCATTCATAATTATGACAGGAGCACTAGAGAGTGTTTTACACCCACCCATTACCCTACCCTAGATCATAAAAAATCCCCCGTCCCGCGATTTTTTTGAATATCTTTGAAACCAGCTCTGTCCAGCGCATGGTGAAGGCCACTACAATGGTTAATAAAACACCCTCTAATGCCCCTGACATAATTATGAATGAACGTAAATAGGAAGTTCGTGTATTCATCAATTAAACACGAATGCTCATTAGATTCTTTATGTGTTTTAGTCTCTAGATGCGTCACAGCAAATTCAGTATGTTGGAGATGTTCGTCAAGCCATCAAGTTCGCCTCTAGTGACTTGAAGAATGGTGAAAATCTACTTCCAGGGCTTTGTCTTCCCAAGGTTAGCTAATGTTTTTCCAATAATGTTCTCTGATCTGTTGCATTTTTATTATATAGTTGTTGTTTGTGTTTTATTACCTCTTCGTCTGTTTTTTAGGGTATCACACCAATCCTGCCTCTGTTCAGAGAGTCCATTCTCAATGGAGCTCCTGAAGTGAAAGAAGCTGCGGCACAAGCACTTGGCGAAGCCATTTCACTGACCACAGCAACCAGCTTGCAGCCATCTGTTGTCCACATCACTGGCCCGCTCATTCGAATTCTGGGCGATAGGTTCCCCCCATCCGTGAAAGCTGCAGTTCTTCAAACTCTCGCTACTCTTCTAGCTAAGGTGAGTTTCATTGGCAACTATGCAATCATGGTCAATTTGGTAATTTTGTAGAATATTTTACAGTACATATGCCACTTCTAAGTTTCAGCTGATGTTTTTTTTTCCAATTTCAATTCCCTTGTGATAGTGCATGTGTTTTGTTATTTTTTATTTATTTTTTAATTGCATAAACATGTAACAACCATATAGAGTTAAATTCTCCTTTCTTGAACACACTTTCACGTTTTTAGAAATGCAAGGAACTTTTGAAATTATGTAGTTATTCTTGCTATTTCATAATGAGGTCGAGATGAGGAATCGGCATGGATCACTCAAAAAAGGCTACTTTTTTTTTCTTAATTATTAACGAAGTAGAAGATTATGATTAAAAATTCTCTTAATATAATGAAATATCCAATTTGAAGACTTTGAAATGGGAATGGTGGACCCCCCCTTGTTACTCCTAGAGCCTAATGTCTAAAAATTGAAGGACTTGGAACATTAATTCTGATGATGGTAGTTGAGGTCCCTACCAAATTTCAACATCCTAGGGTGAAAAGGTGAGAATTGAGCTTACTCTGGTGATCAGGATGAAGTCCATAATAGATAACTCAACTTACCTGTGGGAAAGATTGAGTAGAATTGTAGTAGGTCGAAGTAGAAGACTGTTTACTTACGCAGCTCTCGTGCTCTTACTGTGTTGCGGTAAATTTCAAAGAAATAATTTGAAAAAACCCGCTAGTTTGTCGAATAGCGAATCAGGAAATGTGCAATATGAATAAATTATAAACCAGCTGTAATGAATTTTAAGGTTTTTTCCCTACAGCTGGTTTATAATTCATATTGCCCATTTCCTGATTCGATATTCGACAAACTTGTTGATAAGCTGTTGAAATTCGTTGGCAGAGCTACAACCTACCTACTTAGTTTACTTTTAACTAGCAGCGAATTTGGTAGGCAGTACGTTTCATTTGTTGATGGAGCACCAACCTGCCTTGTTTACTTCAACAAACTACCAAATCTATCCTTTCATTCATTCAATAAAACAAGGACAGCTGCCTCAGTTATAGTAATAAGAACATGTCAGAAACGCTGATGAAACTGCCTGGGCAATGGCTATGTAGGAGGTACCTACACTGCAATGTACAGAGATCTGAGGAATTAAAATTTTTTAAATTTTAATTTAATTTTTATTCTTAGTCTACTCGAATGAAGTTTAGTTTTCAGACACTGATTAAGGCTGTTCAAACCCTCCTTCAGGAGGTTTTATTATCATAACATTTTAAGTAGTTGATCAATTTTCACACTCCAAAGCTTGATTAGTTCAATTTCGTTTGTAGTTATTCCTCTACATTAGAAAATTTTAAACTGAATTTAAATTGTATGAAAATAGTCAAGATTTCATGGTTTTTTAACACTTTCTCAGGCATTTGTGGACCGATTTGCATGATTTAAATCACGCTGGAGTCTATTTTCCATCCTCTGTCCGCTCCACAAAAGAAAACGGTCAATTTACGAGTTTGGAAAATAGGTAAAACTGGAGCAGCAAACTGCGCCCCTAGCGGATTTATCTCAAACTGCCAGGACGTGGCGGGGAAAGCCTCTCCCCCACTCTGCTCGCGAAGGCCGGGCGACCACCCCCTCGATTGTCTCCCACCCCCCCTACCTGCTCCCATTAGGTTAGCATCACCATGGCAACAGGGTGACTTTTTTTAGAACTGGAGTAAAAAAATGAAGTGCCTAATTCCGCCTTCCTCAACAACCGACTTACGAGTAGACTTCTGTTTTAGCATGGAACGAAAGTAGCGCGGGATTTTTTACTTTCCCAACATCCCAACAGAGTGGAAAGTAATGTCCACTTTTACTTTCCCAACATCCCAACAGAGTGGAAAGTAATGTCCATTGTTACGTTCCCAACATCCCAACAGAGTGGAAAGTAATGTCCACTTTTAGTATCCCAACAGAGTGGAAAGTAATGTCCATTTTTACTTTCCCATCATCCCAACAGAGTGTAAAGTAATGTCTACAACTTTGACATATCCATGATCTATTGTTCTTCCCCTCAAGGGAGAAATTTATATATGGGTCATTCTCACAGAAAAGGGCAGTTCTGAGTTCGAGTTTTTTCAAGTAACTTGTTAGTACCTACCCGGCTCATTAAAAAATTTAGTCCAACTGTCAATTCTGAGAAGCTGAGAACTCTACTACAAAAAAAGGCCATTGATTTTTCAACTTGGAAAGTGCTCTAGGTTATAAATAAAATCCATGTTGGGTAGGTAGGAGCTATATATATATATATATATGCAGTTGGCTGGCATCGTTTTTACCAAAAAGTAATCAAAGGATCTTGTAACCTAGGCTTTTAGTTGCGATGTGTTCTTCGACATTTCAGATGTTTTCGATTTCTTATTAATGAGACTACATTTGGGACATCAAGAGGTGAATGAAATGACGAGCAATTTGAAAAGCAGGCCCGCAAAGAGCTAAATTAAAACAACAGACAACAAATTCATAGTAAAAGCAAACAGCAAACAGATAAAACACGGCTAAAGCATGTTCCATGTTTCTTGAATTTTAGCCGAAGGATCTAAGCAGTAACCATCCGGGGGTCCAGGGGGGTTGTCCCCTGGTGAGGCCCGAAGGGCCGAGTTTTAACAATTTCTTTCTACTGAAATTGCTCAAATTTCAATACAATTTAACATTTAATAGTAGGTAATTAGAGAAAATTCACTCATACGATCATGCTGCATGAGTGGAATTGTTTACTATCATAAATTATGTTTCTCCTTCTAAAATTGGCTAGAAAACCAATTTTTATTCATAAAAAAATCAAATAGATGGTCATCATTGGAAAGCACATTCAATTCCATTTCGTCATAAACAATTTAAAAAATTTTTGAGTTGCTTGAAACCGTGCCAGAAAAATAGGAATTTCGCGAGTTTCAGAAATCGGCAACAATTCACTGTGCTCGCTCGAAAAGTGTTTCTAAATTCTACTTGCTAGTGACGGGAAACACTTCCTTAGTACTTCAGGTTTCCAAATTTTTTTTTAAATTGTTTTCCACCATGTGAAAGAAAATGAACATAAGAATCTTTACCACTAAAATAGTTTATTTCAAATGATAGAATAGTGCAGAAAAAATAGAATGTTGCAAGCAATTAGTTTAAAACTAACTTCAACTCATGCGGATTAGAAAATAACTCATGAGAATTAGAAGAAGAAGAAGAAATTCAACTTTAAATTGAATAATGTTCTTGAGCCTCTGTCGTTATTTTTGTTCTTCGATTCCCTGGTGTCTTAGTCCTGGAGCCAGGGCCGAAAATATGTAGTAATTTGAGGAGAAGGTTTGATATTAGATTTTGAAAATTTAGTCCGTTCTGAGTGAGAAAATCTTTGCCTGCCATCTCAAAATTGGTGGAATACGATATGGCGGCTTCATAAAGATGGCTTAATTTGCCCATTTACGGTTCTGTAGGTTTAGTTATTATTAGAGAAAACACTTTTTTCTCTAATAATAACGAAACCTACAGAACCGTACATCCTACAGAAATTTTTATAAGTAGCAAAGTTGTAGAGCATAAAAAAACAAAACGATTCGATCCCAAAACTCTGAATTACCTCTTGAAATAAGCGAATTACAAACAAGTGAAACTTGGGCTAATTTTGGGCGAGTCCTCTCCACCCTCCGTCTAGACTTTTGCCCTTCAATATCACCTAGTGGCGTTAATATTGGTCTTACTTCAGTGTGCCAAAGCTCATTCTACTCAAGATTAAATACTTTCCACAAAGTTCACTTCAAAAAGTGTTTGCTCAGACCGTTTCTCATTGAAGTACAAAGTAAAATGCCGTTTTAGCTAACTTTATGTGTAAAATGGTATAAAATTCAATAGTTCGGCTGTAAGTCAATGGGGAAAGGTCTCAGCTAAAATATTCTCGATGCAAACCTTGGAAAGTATTTAATCTTCAACAGAATGAGCTTTAGAAGACTGAAATCAGACCAACATTAACTAACGCCACTAAGTGATTTTGAAGGGGAAAAGTCACGACGAGAGGAGAAGAGGACTAGCCCAAAACTAGGCCGATTTTCTTCAAAAATTTGCTAACAGTCACGGAAATCTGACGAATGTAATAAAAATATCACGATTTATCGTTATTACCCCCTCCGTTCACTCCCTCTTGATGAAAATTGAAAATCCTGACTTACTCTCGAAAACTATATCGAATTCATAATGGAACAAAATAAGAATCACGAAAATCAGTAGACTTGTAGCTTGGGCAGACAGGAATTTCTGAGGTATTTTGCACAACTAGACCAAAATTGGAATCGAACAAAATAAGTATCACGAAAATTGGTTGAGAATCGTAGCCTGGGTAGCGTCGAAAAAAACCACGGTTTGTGGCTTTACCACCTCTATTCCCCCTCTTCCAATTTGAAATTCAAAATTTCACACACACACACCTATGGTTTTTTTTTTTTTTTTTTTTTTTTTTCAAGGATTCGGTCTTAGAATGGTCTGGAACGGATTTGTATGCGGTTATTATTTTTTTAATCATGTTTGTGTTGTCCCCTACCTCCCTGGATCAATTCCAGTAGGTCGTCCCTCTATTGACGAAGCCTACCTTCAGAGGGACGTCCTGAAAATGCCTAAAATCCAATATCTTTGTTTGAATAGCAGATTATTAAGAACAAGTTTTTTGTGTGCATATAATTGATAATTAACCATGTCTATGCGCTCAAAGGGCTCAATACTACAAAACACTAAATGTTTGTTTCTATTTACCGAAATTGCGAGGAAAAAATGCTTCTATCCGGGTTGTCCCAACATTAAAAACCTAATACAGCATTTCTTCTGGTTCCTCAGGAACCTTCTCACCATCTGAAGTGGATTGTGTCACAGTATAAACACCACTAATCCTTAAATGTTCGTACTGCAGGACCCACGTCCTTTATACGTGTGGACATTAAGATTTACTCCCAGTAAGACATGCATAAATCCACTACACTGGTTGATAAATTTACTTTCATTTTCTGGTTTTAAAGTTGACATGTTGTTTTTTAATTTTGTTCCCTAAGTTCAGTCCTTCCATTTTCCTGTAGCTGTAGCAGCTCTGCGGAAGATTCCCCATCTAATAACTCTCCCGTCCGAGTCCATTAGCTCCTGCAAGTTGTGGAGGGAATAGTGAACCACCTTTTGCATATGGCATGGGTAAAAAGTATTCATGGAAGTTGCAGATTTAATATCGGTGGGGTTAAAAGGAGTAGGCCATTCTGATACATATTGATTTTAGTCATCTTTTTAAATTTAATTGTATTATATTATTTATGTTTATTATTATCTATAATCATTATTTTTTATCTTTTGGTTTAGATGTACTATACTTTTGATGGGATATCTTTTCTTTTTGATGACGAGTTTTTGTGATGGCGCGTGATGGTACCTACTATTTACGCGATTCTTAACCGATTTTGATGATTGTTTCTCGTTTTGTTCGATTATTTTACTAGTCTGCGCGAAGAATTGGATTTTTCTGAGAAACTTTTCTCAGTAATTAAATTTCATAGTGTTGGGGAGGGGAAATTACCGATACACCGTGATACTTTCAAACATTTTGTAAAAACAGTTCTGCTCGTAACATATTCATGTCCAGTAAAAATCACGATCTATTTGCTATTTCATGTATTTCATTCGCAAAACCATGTACAACCCATTCGTAGGGACGTCCCTGTAATGCTTCCATTACTTACCAATAAGTTTTTTGTATGAGAGGGTGAAGTAGGTATGTAAAATGCGGCTAGTTTTTAATAAAATATCGGCATATTCTTCTAATGGATTAAAATAAAATACGTGGAACTGCCCATTACGTCTGTCGAGTCGGTGGGAGTGACACCAATCATCTCCATAACATGATTGTATAGATCATTGAAATGTTTTAGAAAACCTCAAGAGATTCCGTGGTGGATTCCTAGGGTTGGGTGGAATGTAAAACGGAACGTAAAATGTGAACCTCATAGAGTACCTATTTGTTCTCTAAACTTACGCATTCGTAGAAATCGTATGATTGAAACTACACAGACATACAGTCATGATTAAATTCATCTGGGCGGTAAAATCGCCTCTTCCGTACTTACTAGCATCCAGATTTAAGCAAAATTGGTGATATGCAACGAGGCAATGTTTGATAGACGTTACGTTTGCACATGCACAGAACCATCAGTGAATTGGGGACTGTGAAGTCCATTGGATACCATCTACAGCATCTGTAGAAGTCATGTTTGTTACAACTAATTTAGTATCAGCAGTATTAATGATTCGATTGTAATGGAACTTTAGTAGGGCAATCAAACCGTCGTTTCCCAGCAACCCTCAGAATATGAACGTGATCGGATGAATAGGCCATCTGATGTTTGATGGGTTTAACGTATACGCTGCACAGAGTGAAGTAGGTATTGATTAATGAGCAACAAAACTAAGGGGACCATCTGCCGTCTAACCGGTACATTTCCTGAAAACCTTATCAAACTCTGTTGGAAACTGCAAAAATTAAGCTAAGGGACTAACCTTCACAATCCTCAAATATTTAATCAAAATCGGACTAAAGCTGAAATTGGCATGGGCAGGGAACCAAAATTGATCCGCATGCTGTGATAAGAAAAAAGTTCCAATCATGAACATGATCGTATGAGCCTTTTTTTAAATTTTTTTATTTCGAATTACATTTACGTTGAATTAATTACTGTTGAGCACTTTTTATGCAATGTGATCGTTAACACACGCATGCATGTGATGGTTAACTATCTATACGTTTCTCGGTAAAAAAAAATTTCTAAATAATATTCAGCTCTAAAAATGAATTGTTGGATTCTTGCAATTGTTTATAGTTTTTAAATGACACTAATTACCATTGGTCTGAAATTTCAGCGGATTTTCGTAAAAAATTAAGCAATTGCCATTGCTTCCAATCATTTTCAAAAATTGTCGTAATTTTGAGGCGTTCTGAAACGGATCTTAGGGTTTAGCGATATGTACGCCGTTTAACGCGAGAATAAATATAATATATACCTATATCAAATCCAAATTGAATTTGACATTGTTCAAATAGAACTGGACATTTTCCGAATCTAATTCGATCTTGTCCAAATAGATTTCGATATTCTTCCATCGAACTTAATCAAGTCTGAATAGATTTCGAAATTTTCCCGAATAGAAATGGACATCTCCCTAATAGGTTTCGACACCTTCCGAAAAGGTTTCAACATTTTACAAATAGGTTTGGGCATGGCGTGAATCTGAGAAGAAATCTGCCCGAAAAACCATGTAGGTAACTCTATAATTTAGGAGAGCGTCTAAATGGTAGATTATGGATTGAAAAGGCATTGCATTCCAATTCAAGAATGTACTCGTAGTTTGTTTTTGTTTCCAGAATGTAGGTATTGGCGATTTGTATGTTATAGAGTGTCACAGTTGTTGTTCCTTACTTTTATATTTGGAAAATGTCGAAACCTGTTTAGAAAATGTCGAAACCTATTTGGAAAATGTTCATCATTCCATTTTGAAGGTGTTCATTTCTATTTGGAAAATGTCGAAGTCGATTTGGAAATGCTATGTAAGATGTAATGTGTATGTATTTATGTGCCAAACTATAGCTCCTCAAAGGGTTGAGATAAAATTGCCATTCTTGCGCTGAACAAATTCAAGAATTTTGCTTAAAAATGGTTAAAAATGGCTAGTACCTAATCGTTGAATTTTTAATTTTGCAGACTTTTAATCAAACAAAGTTCTATCAACAATGGACTGGAACATTCTTAAATTATCAGAAAAATTAGGAAGAAACACGTACTTAAATTTCATTAATATTTGTTTTTAAAAAAATTGTTAAAAACTGCGCAAAAAGACAAAAGTTCTAAACTTTATTTTGAGTCGCAGAATATTTAATAAAGAAAGACGCAAAAAGTTAATAAATCTTTACAGAAAAATACTATGAACCTATGTATGAAAAGAATGATGACTTTCTTTTTTAGCATTCCTATTTTAATGAAGAAACCTTTCTTCCTTAACTACAGTCACAAAAACCGATCATTTTATTTGAAAGTAATGCACTTGTGCAGGCCATCTACCCGCTTTTTCCACGAGGGCTTAGACAAAACAAAAACAAAAATTCTAGGACTGCCGGTTGCCGGCAAAGGGTGGTTGGGCGGGGCGGTGTATCGGCGTGGCTGAGGGCATGGATGGGTGGGGGAGATATCAACTTCCCCTCTTGCTAACTGCCGCTGGCGCTGCCTGTTGAGCTACCGTTGAACTGGGTCTGCAACCCGCAATCAGCAGAGCGCTCTCTCGGGCTAGGACGAGGGCGAGAGAGGCGTTCGCACAGCCTTAACTATAATAGTTAGTCCCTAGTCCAAATAGAAACTCGTTCACCACTAGATCGGTATAGTTGTCTACAACCAAAATCACGCTGGCAGACTTCTAGTGAAAAATAGGTTGGTTGAGTTGCGATCTAATAACATCTACCACGTCTTGGCGGACCTTGGAAGAAACTCAAACCTACTCCAGTCGTGACAACACGAGAATATGGGCTAAATATTTGTGTGGGATACAAAGGATAAGGGATTTTGAGGAATTCAGAGAGTGACTCCCCCCCCCCCCCCCCCCCCCCCTCCCCCCATTCCATAATCACATCAATGTACCTTCTCCAGAACAGCGCCTCAAAAGAGTCGTGATATGCAAAGATTTGAGTATTTGTTGTGGAATTTACGACAAAACGTCAGTATTAAGCCGTTAGGTAAGCTATGTAATATTCATGTCCTATTGTCCTATCTCTAGTCTTGCTGAAGTTTGGATTTTCCTTTGCAGGTCGGGATGATGTTGAAGCAATTTCTCCCTCAACTACAAACCACATTCCTCAAAGCACTTAATGATAGTAATCGCCTCGTGAGACTAAAAGCAGCAATGGCTCTAAGCCATCTCATACTTATCCATACTCGGCCTGACCCACTATTCCAAGAGCTTCATATGTCTGTCAAAACGGCAGAAGAACCTCCAGTCAGGTTAGTGTGGAATATACTTCAATGGGCCAGAGAAAACTGTTCATCTATAGAGAACATTTTCTTAGTTAACCAGATGATATTTCTTATTTAACCTGATGATATTGCGTTCCTTCAAATATAAATCACATTGGGGTTCATAGCTTTACAAACTAAATTGAAAGAAACAAACAAAACCAATTGGAAGGAATGAAAGGCATATCTATCGGTTTGGTAATAATGCTGAAAGTTATGAATAGGCACTGCATATCTTTCAAGTCGACTATAAATAATAGCATGTATAGCATAATTGTTTAGAGACTAAGGGTCCTAGTTCAACTTATTTAAATACTTTGGTTGGGAAAGATTCAGAAAGTATGCACTGTGATATAATTCAATTTAGATCAACTCATTGGGTAGAGTGGCAGTCATTAGTCCAAGAGAAATAACATATCACTTTGCCTTCAGAAATAGTTTATATTAAAATTGTGTACCTAATTTTATTGGATCAGCATTCGTTAAAATGAAGAAAGTCATGTTCCAATCAAGTAAATATTAATTGACTAATGTCTGTTCTGTTTTTCTCGAGTGAGGCAGACAATCACCTATTTTGTCTTTGAGAAGGTATGATAACATGATTAATGCTTTCCCATATTCAAACTGCTTCAGCTTCTGATTTCATATTTCAGGGAAACGATGCTCCAAGCGTTAAGGGGCGTCATCACAGCTGCTGGTGACAAAATGTCGGAACCTGTATTGAAAGCCGTTTACAATTCGTTGTCTGGACTTCTTAACCACCCAGAAGAAGGCACACGGAGTGGTGGTGGTGGTTGTATGGGCGCTATGGTTAGGTGGCTTCCCCACGAACTCTTGAACTCAGCATTGAACGACATTCTTCGTGAGTCACGTGGTTATACCTCATTACTCCAGAAACCTTTAATGATTTCTCATCATTTACCTACTAAAGTATTGTCAATTTCCTTGAAGGATATGAAAGTATTCGTTGGTGGCAAGCTTATTCTAAAATGTTAGTGCTGAGCAGCTCAAGGGTAAATTGCTATTTAAATTCATGTAGCCAACAAAATTGAATTAAACTTCAATAACAAGTCAGCCAATCGACTGGGATCAATGGCGTTGGACTCATTTAATGCTGCCATGTATTTCATATTCCTGAATTCGATTTACCATGTCTCATAATTTCCATTTCTTTCCTTTGAAAATGTTCAAAAATATATATTAAACTAAGCCTTTTGAAAAATAGGAAAATACTCTTGAGAAAGTGAAAGGTTTGGATTTGAGCTTTTGATTTATTAACTCACTTATTCTTTTCAAATGGTTTAAGATTACTTTCCCTTTCCTTGATTTTGATTTATGATTTCAGATGATGATACCACAACCGAGTGGACGTTACGTCATGGACGAAGTATAGCACTATTTGTAGGGCTGAAGGAGGCACCAGAAAGAATTTACACCCCAGAAAACAAAGAAACAGTTCATCAAGCTATCCTAAGTTTCCTCCAAGCCGATAGAGTAAAATATACCTAATACTTATTTATGTATAATGTAGTTCTTAATTATTGGATATTCGTTGTTTTCAATAATACCTAAATTCGGTTGAGATTAGACACTTTAAAAGTAAATCTAGAAAGAAGATGTGTACACCATACATGAATCAGAAGATCTCAAAGTAATTTTTTGCTAAGTGTATGCTCTATTTTGCTGTTAAAATGCTGTTTCCTACTTTCTTACAGGTTCCTATAGCGTTGAATGGCGTGCGGTCGTGTGGCTATTTGTTCGACTATCTTCTGGATAAAGATGAAGCTGTTCTCCAACCTTTGCTATCTTCATTCGTTAGGGTAAGCCCAATTCTATTATGAATACCATACCCATCCCTTGAGCTATCCTTCTCAGTTGAAGATGATACTTGCAAATGGTTATACATTGAATACATTAGTGTCATTACAAAAATGACAGCGTGTAAAGGAAAAATGCCTTGCAAGTTGAGTGGACAGTATAGTTTCTTCCCCAATAATATGGACCTATAGAATTAGTTGACTGAACAAAGTAGGTATGATCAAATCGAAGTTACCGGAAATTCGAGGTTGCGCATGTTGAATTCTATGGCAATGAAATGTACAGGAGACCATCTAGGAGCTAACGGACACAATTCCTTGAAAATGTTACCATAATTAGACCATTAGTTTCAGAGTATCAATAAGCTTTAATGTTGCTCATGCGCATGAATTGTTACTTAACCAATGGGTCTTTGAACTAACAAGATCTGCCGCTAGAAGCGCTTGAGGGTGAAGGACCTTAGGATCATGATGGTTGACATGACTTTCCCCTTGCTCGTACCTTGTGCCACCCCTTTTTGCTCTACAATTCGTTTCACATGCTATCAAACTCATTAATACTGGTCAAAAATTAGGATTATATTATTACGTAATAAATTGTTATCATAAAGAAACACACAAAAGGTAAAAAATCTAAAACAACTTGTGTCCCTCATGACTGTGGTCATCGGCAACAAAAGAAGAGCAAATCGATAAGGATAATCCTTGTTTAGCGCTGTACCTTGAACATCCCATGTTCGGAGCCCCATTGCGATAATTTAGTTTCACATTTTTATGTGTGTCGACAACTTCAGTTTTGTGCATGCACAATAATTGTCTTTATCATCATAAAACCCATAAGGCACCTCTCTGACACGTATCCCCTTCAAGTTCAAACGAAATCGAACTGATTGATCGCAAGGAATTTGTGTTATAAGAGATCAACGTTTGAACGCCATTATTGATTCGATAACAATGACATTTACAAGAGACCATCTAGGAGTTAACTTGCACTATCGCTGAAAATGTCATCAAAATCAGACTAAAACTTGGTACATTTTTAGGCGTGACAAAGATTTACAACAGAGAGACTTAGACATGGAACCAAAATGGGGCTCCGAACTAACAATGTCCGCCACTAGGAGCGCTAGGGGGCGAAGGACCTAAAGAACATAATGGTTGGCATGACTTTCCCATGTTCGTAGCCCCATTAAATCAGCAAACTCTGAAATGCAAAAAGCATGCGGACATTTTGATTTTGGAAGGCAATTTTTTTTCTTCTACATCTTGCCCAAACACAAAGCTTCCCTACCTTCGGTAGTGAGGAAGCAAAAGGTACCTACTACATGTCACATTTGTGCAGAGGCCTCCATTTCATTTAATCTGCGCTCAACGAAATGCATTTAGGGACCAGGTTATATTTGAATGATACCGTTAAATAAAAACCTTGGAACAAAAATGTTACCCTGAGTCGCAACACTTTCATTTACACTTTGAATAAATTCAATGAATGGTTTGTTGGAGACAAACTAGGGCTAACCGGCACAACCCATGGAAATATCATACAAATTTGACGAAAAAAGGAATAATTTTTTTTACATCATTTGGATGTAGTGAGTAGAATTTTGTAAACTTTGGTAGCTGTGTGGAAAAATAACGACTTACAGCAAACCTTCCTCCCTCTCTCCCTCCCCCACCCCATACACTTCATATCTCAAAGCATAAACTAACAAGAATGTTGAGGAGGTCAGAAAATTTATTAATTGATTGATTACAAAGTTGTTATTGGAAATCATAAACCAACGATATGTTGAACAATGGACTAGTGTCCTCAGATATCGTGTTAAAATTAACTAACTCCTGTTCATTGATATATGCAATGACTTTACATTCCACATTATGTGTTCCCAACTTGGGTATGAATCTCCTTATAGGTGCTCTTTTATCAATGATATTTTTTGACCTATAACTAATTAGTATTTGTAATTAACTCATCGCTACTGGAATAATTTTCAGGCAATGAACCACACATGGGCAGAAACGAAACAGCTTGTCGCTAGGGTGTGTATTTTTATTGCAAGACGAGAAATCAAATCGCCGGAGTTCCTAAAAGCTGTCATTCCCATGCTCGTCAATGGTACCAAAGAAAAAAACAGTTACGTTAAATCCAATTCCGAGTTGGCTCTCGTCGCTGTCCTGAGGTTACGGCAAAACCAGCAGAAACTTGAGGTGAGCATCTCATTCCTTATTGTACTTACATTATAATTCTTAAAGGATTTTGAAGTTTGCCATGACGCTTATATAACAGGTTAAATGAGAAGTAACGGAAGTTAGCAATCATTGTGTGATTAATTTTGGTTTGCTTGCCAATTCTGGTTCAGAATTTATTCTGATGATTATGCTCAAGGCTACCCGTTCCCTGCCTTCACTTTCACAACCAAAGGTAGAAATTATGTTTGCCCCCAAAGCAGCCTGCCACCTGACCTTTGGCCAAAGACAACTTGGTTCACACTGCCACATCAATTTATGTTGTCCCGCCTCTATTAGACAAGCCCCATTCTTGTTCGAAGCTGATCTGAACATACCAAGCTCCTGACTTTAATAGAATAGTCTCGATCATCCTATACTATTGTCAGATTGATTTTCATAAGAATCCCTCAAAACTCGGAGCATGTAACCCGTACATTATATTCATGTCGATGCATGCCCAAGTCATATTGAAGTCTCATAAAAACCATGTCTTGGGCAATGATTAGTACATTCAAATGCCTTATTTACAATAAATGAATAGTTTTTTGTTATTCAGATCAAACAAATTACGAGCTGATAACTCAATAATTATTCCCTTGCCAAATAATGTATTCTTGATGAAATATAAATGTTTCTAGTAACAAATTAATAATAGGTAGGTGTCATTCACTGTTTTGCTATTACCTCTCAAAGCCTTTGTTTCCAACTGACCTAATCAATCTTCGTTTTGATTATAAATGATCTTCTTTTCCTGGTAAAATACAAGTAATAAAAAAAGAGTCGACACATACTCGTGGCATCATGGGTACTGTACTATCGCGGTAGTTTTCCTTCAGACCTTCTTTACATGGTCTATGTTTCATTCATTCAATAGCTATGCATTGGCATATATAGACTACATGTATCTCTTCCATTTTTGCCTTTTCAACAGTCTTAATTTCGTATCACTGAAGATCTCCTGAGTGATGAATTATTCTATCACTTGATGAATTAATGAAGAACCTAATAGTAGGGTTCTTTATTCCTCCCGAGGGATCTGGTTTTCGGTGTTTAGCTCACCACCTTATAACTTATTATATTCTTTAAAGTGTGGTTGTTTCAATGAAGTGGTGAGAGAATTGTGGCTGTACTTTTTCGTCTATAAATAATTGTAACTTAGATGCAGTATGCCTCATTTTTAGATAGAAGACTCAATGAAGGTAAACGTACTACCTTGAATCGTTGTATAAATTGTTGTTTTCTGGCTTACATAAAGTTATTTTGATGATTTTTAGGAGTGCCTGGGGCTCCTTGATGAAGGCGCACGTGAAGCGCTGAGTGATGTCATCACTAAAGTCCTCAACAAAGTAGCAGCATCCGTAGTCATTGATGGAAAATTAGACGATCTAGATGACACGTTACTAACATGAGGACTTGCCTCTGCCGCCTATTTTTTTGTACATTTCCGTCACTGTTTGATATCAATAATATACGTAATTGACTGTAAGTTCTCTTTTTTTATTTCTACCAGTAACAGTCACAACGTGTCATTTCATTGTCAATCATTGACTGATAAATGAAAATGAATACTTCCATTTGGGTAAAAGTGGGTTTGTATTGATTTTTTTAGTTGATGTAATTGCCTGTGTAATTGATATAATTTTCTGTTCGTTGGAATTCAACTAGAGGTGGAGAGCGATAAATAATTCTTCATTACAGCTGTTGATTCGTTGAGGTTCTAATGGTTCGAACGGTCTAACCAACTGATGCAATGAACAGAAACTGAAGCAGTGCAAAGTGTTGAGGTTATGTTGTCAACTGTAGAAACTCATTGGGAAGAAAGTGGGAAGTGAGTAAGGCTGGCTTCACACAAGGCGGTTTTGAGATTACACAATGTGAACGGGCGGGTGCAAGGAGTGTAGCTCTGTGGAAAGTGAATGGGAGTTGCCCGAACCCCTTCACACGCGGTCAACTCGTCCGCCCGTACACGTGGGAGCCCGGCACAGTGCCTGCACCGTTCTCATCCCCACTAATTGGTTCTACTCAAAGGACACTAGCGCCAATGAGCGTCTTCACCCGAGTCAACTTCGAGCTTCGAGCCACCATGGAAGGCATAGCTCTGCGAGGTTTGAATATAGAAAATTTTATAGAATCTATTCGGATTTGTCCCGCAATATGGGACATGAGGTGTAGCGATTATGGGGGCAAAATTAAAAAAAGTGAGGCGTGGAGGGAAGTGGCCCGAAAATGACATGGTGGATTTGATGATTTGGAGCCAACACAACAGAGTGGAATCAGTAAGAACATTTCATCAAAATTATTTGAATTATTTAAGTACCTAATTATTAAATTAAGAATTTTACCTATATTACCAAATGTCAACAACCAAGACCTATTACGAAGTATCCCGGAAGTATAACGGAAATTTTGTTACGCAAAGAAAAAAACGTCACGCAACCTATAAACAAGGAAGGTGTTGTTATGACTGTGTATACTAGCAATGTTATCACCACGACGACGTGAATTCATATTCGTGGAAGAATTGGGCATCGTCGAGACTAGGTTACAGCAAATTCAGTAATTTTGGGTCAATAATTATTTTATGTTTTCTAATTGTTATTTTATTTAAAACTAAATATGGTGATAAAGTTGCCTCGTCTTAAGGGAGCGTTCACACGGCGGTCAACTTGGTGCCAAGGGCAGGCAACTTAGTGCCTGTCAACTTAGTGCCTCGTGTGAAGCCGGCCTAATGGAGAACAGACCTCACGTAAACTAATTTTTAAGTGGAGAGACATAATGAAATAATTGAGAGCTTTTGTAAGCAGTTTTGCTTAGCTCATATATGAACTCGAAGAGGATCTGAGGTGGTAGACAAATTTAGATGACAAAAGAAATTAGTAGCCAATGGTCACCAATTTTTTCAAGTCCACACTTACCAGCATTGGTTCATCATGACTTAGGCTGACCTAGTATGGGCCAACACGACCTTCGCATTTCCAACACGATAGCAGGGCACGTGTTGTCACTCGACTCGCTGTCGCCCCAGGAAAATAACTCTCACAGTCAAAGAGGTTTGATCACACCGGCCTCGTAGCTCAGATCGTGTTGCAACTAAGGGGAAATTTCCTGTAGCTGTAAGGACACAAGTTTGAACTCCTGTCGGGGTATCAAATATTTTTGGGCCGTTACAGCGGCACAGTCGAAATAGGATCCAAAATAATACGAAAAAATAAATAATTAAGTCCCTCTCGAGCCAAAAGACTGTAAACATCACATTCCCTGTCGTAGCACTTTTCTTTTCCTCACTCACTTGAGTCAAAACACACCGTGGCAATGACCTCGCTTGATTGCTGACTTGTTCCAGCGAGCATCGGCTGAGCCAGTAGCCTGCAGTTTCACTTCGTCATTCGTCCGACCCCAAACCAGCAGGGACGGCTGGTATTTGACTCAGGGGAAATGTTACGCTCCAGGAAAATAACTCTCAGTCGAAGAGGTTTGATCATACCGGCCTCATAGCTCAGATCGTTGCATCTAAGGGAAATTTCCCGTAGTTGTAGGGACATCGCGGCATCAAATATTTTTGGATCATTACACACCACACTTAGCGTTTCTGGTGCTGGTCAAGCACGTTTTTGGAACAGCGACTCGAATGCAACAACGAGTGGGAGAGATAATGAATTAATAGGTATTACGAGTAACTTTAACTAATCAGTACAACTGCATCTTTCGAGATGCTGGAGAGAATTTCAGAGAGAAAGAAAACACTGAGTTAATTTAAGTCCACCTATTATTTAAGTTGAGATTTATATTTATTCTTTCCATTTTCGCAGTTAGAAGGCTCACATAAAATGAATAACTAAATGTTTTAAAGTCACCGCAATGAAATTGTTAACTAGGGTTTGCAAAAAATTGTATGCATAATTTATATATTTTTAATTATTATTTAATAATAATGGCAAGTTGCCATAATTTTTATTTTTTTAATTAATTAATTTATTTTATTATTATTTATCTTATTATTATTATTATTATTATTATTTTAGCTAGTTGAATATTATCTTTGATTAACACTGGCCGGATTTAGTGCACTGATCGGTGTTCAAAACCTTTATAAACAACATTTATAGTTAGATAATTAGGATTGCCTACATTTTAATTATCACTATTTTTAAGGTTTACATAGTTGATAAGTTTTCTTCAAAATTTATACAAATTGCATTCTTAAAATTTTTCGAAATCAGAAAGATTGCAATGGCCATCAAATTTTAGAATAACATTTTCATCGTGGATATCGGTTTAGAAGCTTTCTGACAGGATACCTGGATTTGACGCGTTTTAGCGAATTTTCGGAAAACATTAAGGCTATTGCAACGACTCCAAAAATGGTAAAACAAAGACCATACCTGTCTGAGCCATAAAAATTGGTTTAATTTCTAAAAATTTGTAAAACTAAAAATGGCAAAATGATAAATTTGTGGTTTTTATCAGAATATTACTTTCAAACGGAATTATCAATTGTGAACTTTTTACTTCAAAATTTGCTGAAAGATTACTTAAATTTCCTACTGCTACTACCGTTTTCCTTTCGTTCAAACTCTCAGTTGTTGAACAAGGCTGCTCCAATCTCTCTTTGGTCACGTTGTTTTTATCATTCTGGCTATAACTACAAGGGTGTTTATCAACTTTTTCAGTAAATCATTGTTCTTTATCTATTATTTCACGCGACTCGGTTGAAACTGAAAAACTCACTTGGTATGTCTTATATCCTCTCGTTAGGTTTCCGAGACTGTCGCGGTAACTTGTGGGCACGTTTCCCCGCGCACCTTCCACACCTCAAGTGTCACGGGAGAGTC
This sequence comes from Adelphocoris suturalis, assembly GCA_030762985.1. NCBI lineage: Eukaryota > Metazoa > Arthropoda > Insecta > Hemiptera > Miridae > Adelphocoris > Adelphocoris suturalis. The sequence continues at coordinate 48,113,069 of CM061044.1, forward strand.
GCTTCCGTGCACATTTTGCCCGCGAAGTATGTCGAGATTCGTTGATTTACTTGGGTTTTCTGGTCAAAAGTGTCGGGAGCGCACAGCCGTGTCGAAAAACAGCCGCGTCGAATGAGTAACCGCGTATAAAAAGGAGGTTTTTCAAATAATATCTCAATGTAGTGTTCAACCGCATCGAAGAATAACCGTGTATAAAATAGGGAATACTGGAGCCGAAGGACAGCGGCGTATAAACTTTCAGTAATAGAACGGAAGGGGGTTAGCGGCATCGAACAACAGCCGCGTCGAAAACGTGAACAGGAATAATTAGAGGTGGATACTAAACACAATTAGACAGAGGCCTGCTTTGGTGATGTAACCCGCAATACACCTACGATTTGCTGCTATGTATAACTGAATGATGTAAGGTGGAATGATGAAGTGTGCCAAATTTCATTACGGAAGAGTTTGTTTACGCTGGTTGTTCTGGTTTTTGTGAATCTCATTTTATTACATTAAAACTTCGGTCTTATTTGGAACATTTTTCACTAGTTTCAATACGAAAGGGGTTGAACGGAGGCGGTAATCGGAGAGATAGGCCATGAGAAACCGACGTTGTAGGAAATTCAAGTTTGCGCGAACGCACAGACTAGTAATCCAACGACAATAAAAATCATAGGACGTCATTTAGGACCTAACCCTAACCCCTGGAAATTTCAAAAAAATCGATTCAAGAGTTTTGGAGTTTTGCCCCCGTCAACGAATTTTATTTTTGCACGTGCAAAGTAGTAATTACTCAACCAATCGCGATATAATTTATATGGCATATTCCTGGAAGATATAGGTACCCAACTACTCCCCGGCCTTGCTCAAAATCAGACCAATAGCTAATGAACAATCGACGTTATAATGAACTCACGTTTGAGCATGCGCACGGGCTACTATTATTCCGACGTTGATGACATTTATAGGGAACTGTCTAGGAGCTAAACCGCACAATCCTTGAAAATGTCATCAAAATCGGACAAAATTTGTTATGCCCAATTTTGGGCGTGACAACAGACAAGTAACAAAAATTGATAAATAAGCTCTGAAACGCAAAAAGCTAGGAAAAATGTTGATTTTTGAAGGCATCAATTTTTTCGACTTCTCGCAAGAACTCAAAGCGTCCCATGTACCTTCGGTAGTGAGGAAGCGAAAATCATTGAGATATTAGTTGTGTAACAATCACATTTATGTATTATATTGCAGTATCAATTTCTTTAAAAAAAAATGAAATAAATAAATACATCAATAGATTTAAAAAAATACATTTTAAAAACGCTGCAAATTATTACACAAAGATTTATTATTTCTGTATTAGATTCTGCGCGATCAATAGATCTGCGCGGATCGCTGGTCTGTAACTATTAAACCTCGTTTATAGTATACTCGCTCGCTTCGCTTGCTCGGTATGGCTGTATAGATCCGTAGGTCTTCACTGTTGAGTGGGACATGTAGAGTGATTGGAAAGGGTGGACCACTGAGGTTGATTTGAAATATGTAGGGGATGTTGCTCGCCTCGCTTGCTCTCTGTGGGATGTATAGATTCGAGGGGATATTATATACCTATATATATATATATATATATATATATATATATATATATATATATATATAATATATATTCAGTATAACTGAATTATGTAGGTGTGCCATATCACAAAATCATGTTCAAATGAGGTGCGCATGCTTCGTCTTTGAACTACCCACAATGAAAATCTTGAAACATTGATGATAGTCTTCATATTATTCACATTAAGTTAGAAATAATGCCTCTAGTTACCCTTAGCTAAGCCCTATAGAGATCGTACAGACCCTCGGCAGATACAACCAAGAATTCCCGTCCCTCGCAAGCCCATGGAAATTGATCAAAATTCACCGAAATAAGTTCTAGTAGGTAAATTGACACGCGGAATCCGATTTTGAAATCCGTTTTGCTCTAGGATGTCCCTTTCTCCGGCAAATGACAGAATTCGACAAATTTCATGAAATTATCCAAAAATCCCCCAAATTGTGTTTCTTTGGGTAGATGGCCTAGGTAATGCTAAATTTGATGCTCCCAAAACACGCAGGTGCTCCATAGTTAACCAAAACATATATTAAATGTTTAATTTATTCCCCAACTACACCCCCCACCACCCCTACTCACTAATTGACCCCTGTATGGTGGTTAAAAGCCACTAGAAATATTGAATAATATGAATTATTTGAAATTTTGAGGAAATTTTTTTTTTTGTGAAATTGAATTGGTGAAGAAAGCCGTGCAAACACCTACAGGAACCACCCAGGCTTCATTTTCAGGAAACTTATTAAATTAACATTTTGTTTTTTCCAATTATACTGTGATGGAGCGCCACAGGCGCTGGTGAGAAAGAAGCTGCTCCATGCTGGGGATCCATGTCGCGCCGATCCATGCGGCGGACCAGCTGGTGGGACCGGCAGGAGGGGAAGAAGCGCAGGAGGCGACGCGCAGCCGGAGAGGGAGTAGGGGAGCATGGTGGGAGAAAGGGGGAAGGAAGCGACTGGCCGCCGCAACGGCCGGCAGTCGCGTCATAGTCGAGCCACTCACCAGACCTATCCTGAAGCAGGAACCCCTCTCAAGTGACCCGGATCGTGGCCGTGAGTGAACCGGCGCGAGTCCCAATACAGTTTGTCAGAAGAAGTATTAGTCAGTGCGAAACATATAGTCAGTCAGTGAAAGTGAAGAAGTAGATACATGAACAGTGAAGTTAAAAGTCGATCTCAGTAATTCGTAAGCCCGAAACCCCCCGACACGTTGTGGAACCCCTCTTGGATACATCTGGTGCACCGGTACGCCCTCCCAGCCGAAGTGGAACCTCACGCAGACCCGGACATTTCCCAAGGACCTTGCAATCGGACTCTTCTTGTGCCATACCCACCGGTAAATTCAGATCTAATTATTGTACAGTTTTATTGTGGTTCCCTCAAATTTTATTCACCTTAGACATATATTTTATTTCGAAGTGGTAAGACCACATGTTCAATTCCTGTTGGGGCTTCACCCCGGTCGCCATCTTGCCAAGCATTCACGTCCCAGTTGGAGACGCGCACCCCCTTTAATTTGTTTCGGCCCTCAGCCAATCTACGCTTTCATTCGGGTATCTTATCCCCGCCAAGAGTTTTATTCCATTTCAAGTTCTTAAATTGTTGTAAGATTTGTCCATTCGTTAAATTGTTTTCGGCCCTCCGCCGACTTATATATTTTTTATTTACCATTCGGGTATCTTATTCCCGCCTAGGTTCTCATTCCTATCCGAGTTCATTCGGATAATTGTAAGTGTTATTCATCTCATATACTGTTTTTTTTTATTTTGTGGATTCTTTAATGTTTTTATTAAATTCGATTATTATTGTGTTCCTACAAACGGCATTATTCTTGAACTGGACCTCTTCCTGGTGATATACGAAAAGTAAATCAAGTTTAACAGTAATATTCAGGGGCTTAACTCCATTACCCATTTTTTTGAAATATAATTACTTACCTTTTATTACATTTTTGGACGGAAGCCGAGGTGCTCCGAATTCTATTACTCTTCTTCAAAATTTTTCGAAGTTTCACTTACTCTTAAAAACCTTAGAGTCATCCAGCAGTATCTGGATAATTTAATAAATAGTAGAGTCATTTTTCGGCGATCCCTCGGGACGCCTAGTCAACGACCCTTACGTCTGGTCTGCTGCGACTTCATAGATCCAGTCCCCGTTCTGGTAAGTACCTTAACCTACCTAGTTTTAGCGTTGGGCAAGCGTAGTAGTAGGTTTTCACCCGACCGCTCAGCCCTTTAGAAAACCAACTATTACAATACCCCTTGAAACCACACCAACCTGCCCCAAAATTCGTCCCACTAGTCACTTAGACGCGCTGATTCCAATTTTGAAATCCGTTTTGGGCTAAGACGCTCCGTTCACAAGATATTGAAAATTTTGTGAAATTCATGAAATCTCTATAAATTGGCCCTGAAAATCCATTAAAATTCACCAAAATCGGTACCCTCATGTTTCTCGATGCGCTGAATTAGAATTTGAGGTCCATTTCGCTCTAGAATGTAAAAATTGCAAGATTCCACAATTTCATGAAAATTCAAAAAATTCTTACTTACCCCATTTCTTCAATGTATTTTAAGGGAACATACCAAATTCGTAGGTCCAAGTTCACGTAGGTGCTTCGGAATAGTTTAAAAAAGATTTTGACCAATATATTTCAGGCCCCAGAACTGCCCTTAGATACTCTTTAAAATTCACCAAAATGTGTTCCAGTATGTAAAATGAGGTGCTGAAACCGAATATGAAATCGGTTTTCTTCTACCATATTCTCTTCACTAAAAAATCATAAATTTCCACATTTTCATAAAATTTCGAAAAAATGTTTAAAAACCCTATTAAATTGGGTTCTGGGGTGATGTCTGAAGCGATTCTGTACCCTAGTTACCCTTAGCTAAGCTCTGTAGAGATTGTACAGACCCTCGGTATATACAGCTAAGAATTCCCGTCCCTCGCAAGCCCATGGAAATTGATCAAAATTCACCGAAATAAGTTCTAGTCGGTAAAGTGACTCGCAGAATCCAATTTTGAAATCCGTTTCGCGCTAAAACACTCCGTTCACAAGATATTGAAAATTTCGAGAAATTCATTAAAATCCCCATAAATTAGCCCTGGAAATCCATTAAAAGTCGCCAAACTTGGTATCCTTATGGTTTTTGATGCGCTGATATTTGAAGTACACTTTGCAACGTTGAAAAGTGTTGCAATAGTTGGTAAATTTTAGCGCAAAATGGTCTAAAAATTGCCTTTGACCTAAGCTAAAAGTTTGAAAAATTTATGAGTGCTAGGAAAAACCTACTTGTGAATTCCATCAAAATTTCAGCTTGATCGGTGAGAGTCAAGTTCATCAAACAAAATTGTCTTTTTGCTACCCAGATTCACTCCCCGTTTAGGCGGAGTCTCAAGTGGCTTCTTCCTTCATCAGGACCTGTCCTACCTATCCTATTACAAGCTCTTTGACAATACCAATGCACCCATGTGCTAACTTCCATGTTACTAATGCAAGGCTTAACATCACTGCATCATGGTACCTACCACAACAGGCGTCTACAGGAGAGTCTCCGGAAAACCTGATCTACAGCAGGGGGTGCCAACCAAACGGTTCTAGCCGAATAAACCGGTTGTCCATTCTCCTGCTCTTGCTCAATGTAACAGCTCTTATCCGTTGTCAGGTGGGTGGAGTGGACAGAAGTCTCATCCAGATCAAGATTCCATTGATAAGTAACTTGTTAGCAATATCAATGCTATTTATGTAAAGATTCAAAATATATTTATTTAATGTGTGATTTTTCATTTCTGAATTATTTTATTTCCCTTGGAATTTAGAAACAATCAGCAGCTAGTTTTGCTTATAATTTAAGTACGCCACAAGACGCCATACATAAGGTTGCAGGGGCGAGCCCAGGATTTTATTCAGTGGGGGGGGGGGGGGGGGGGATACCAAGTAAACCTAAAAAGGATGTAATTTTTTTTTCTAGCTTCTAGGCCATGGAAATCCTGCCCTAATAAAACAGAGGAAGAAACGGGAAATTTCAAGTTTTAATGCATTGCATCATCGATTGGGATGTTGAAATTCATTTAACATCGATTGAGATGTTGAAAATCGTTCTAACCGCTAGATAAGCTCTAAGCTATGCACACAACATGGTTTTACGTTACTGTTGCATACCTATGACTTGAACAAATTTATTGAATATAGATATACTTGTGTTGTCATTAAATGGAAATTAAACCTGTTGATGAGACAAAAACCTGGAATTTCCTTCGACGAATTTGAGGAAGAAAATGTAATACACGTGTGCGATAAATGAGTGATATATTATGTGAGTGCGTGATGCTCTTCAGAAGCTGTTCCAACCTATTGATATCGTTGGTAGTTTTTTTTGTGACAGTTGAATGATTTATCAGTTAATTTTATCGGTGCGAATACCAAAAAGCTGCAAATCATTACACAAAGGTTTATTGTTTCTCTAATTGACAGTCCTTCTGCGTTGTGCAAATAGATCACTGGTTCATAAAACGCAGCAACCAACTGAATAAAGTTAGAAACTAATGAACTTAGGGTAAAATTCTTTGTTCTAGGTCGATCATAAAATGATAAACTTAATCATAATAATTAAATACATACCTAATTAAACAATTAATCATGCAGAAAAGTAATGATAGACTTCTGCAACATTCAGAACGAGCCCACAGGACCATCTTGGGTGTAAATCGCGCACCCGGTCTCAAAGACTGAATGAAAGCATCAGGATGAAGATCATAATGTTAACATCTCCATGAATGCAAGCAACGAGGCAACAAGACTGTTAACAAGTATCGTCATGCAAACAATGCCCAGTCGTATTTTTTTCTGTGATCAAGCTTAATCAGCGAAATATCTAAATTTTTTCTTTGTTCTTTATATCTGTGAAATTTGTTTTTACACATTAATTTATATATATCTACGACGTTAAAATTCGTTATTGTGTTCTTTGATGTACGAAACGGAATTAATTGTACCCTGACCCTTCAAACCCACTTTTAAAATGGTCAAGCCATTTAAATTGCTCATTTTTTATTTGAAAATTCGCTAAAAGGCTGAAAACCAAATTATTACTTATAGCAGTTATGTCCTAAGCTACATTATGAAGCGAACCACTAAAAGTAGTGCATAGATCCCATAAAATGAACCATAATAGGGGTTTCGTATTTATACAAAATGCTATTAATTGAGATTATTTCAACTCTTTTCCCATAATAAGGACGAGGAAGGGACCTCAGATACAGGACTGCCCTTATGGCGGCACGGGTATGGTTCAACATAATCCAAACTGACACTGCAAGTAGCACATTCCAAAGGGGGCCATCATGTTGCCCTCTGACATCAAACCGAGTGACATGATGGACTCTACTGGCAAATCGGAGGGGAACAGTGATGGCCACTTTTAGCCAAAGCGGATAAAACACCTCAAAAACAAAATAATACAACTAAGATTAAATCAAGATAGGCTAATAACTAAATATATATGTCACTATATATAATTAGCAAAATGAATAAAACTGTGACTAGATTGTACAAAAATACATCTGATATCACAGTTTGTAGTAGAGCTCAGCGGCTCTCAGGTACGACAACAGGGATCGGACCTTGTCTGGTCCAGATAAAACGTCAACCCACGGAGGGGGCCGACGCTAGACTCGGAGGTCCATAAGGTCTGGGCAGTCCTCCAGGAAGTGGCGGATGGACAGATCGCCCCCACACCTCTCACAATCAAATACTTCAACATAATTCAATAGTTTAGGATTTCTAAGCAACCTGAGTTCAAAGTTTGAAAAAAAATTGACATAATATGAAGTAAAAAACAAGGCTCATATGGTCTTGGCCTGCATGACAGTAACCAATGAAGTAAGTAAGCAATGAAACATTGATTAGATAAAATAGTTACCTAACACCTGGCCATGCTTCACTTGCACCATTTTTACTTCCCCAGCATCCCGTAAGGGTCAAAAAGGGATGTTATGCAATCGGCCTGAAACATTATTCCAGACCTCCCATTGCTATGGGGCCCGAATCCTGAAAGCACATGAGTGTTTGTCAGTCTGTCTGTAAAGTGATGAGCGGAACGACCACCCTGATCGACATAAAAAATCGCTGGGATTCGGTTCATATACCATAAGTAGACAGTGAACTATTGCAATGGCTCGGAAATTTTTAAAAAAATGTCTTCATTGAAATCCGTTTTGAAGCATAGGTAAGAAAAAATCCCAGAGTTGAACACTTTTTCATAATATTTATATATTGTAAATGTTTTTATATATTTATGTTTCATTCCAGACGATAATTCTCCTTAGGATTGAGATAAAAATTCCGTTCTTGTGCCAAAAAATCAAGGTTTCCAAACGTAAGGATGTATTCGTAGGCCAGCACTTTTTGAGCACATTAAATTGATCAAATTTCAAAAAAAAATTACTGAATGACTACAAAGGGATACAAATTGTTAAATATATATTTTTTAGCAGGATATTACTCAGATAAAGTTTATTAAATATAAAATAGAACATTAAACAATTCATTTACAAAATTATGCTGAAAAATGTTCTTAATTTCATTAAAATATGCTAAAAAATCGATAAAAACTGCAGAAAAGTTAAAAATCCAAAATTTCGTTTTGCATCGCAGAAAATTATTTAGCACGAGTTTTGCCATAAAATTGGTAGGTAGTTAACAATTTCTTTTCCCTCAAAGTCCTTAATTTTCAAAACAATCTAACATAATATAGTAGGTAGGTAGGTACTTTAATTTACAAAAATTCGCTCATACGATCATGCTGTGATCAGACTGGAACTTTTTACTTTTCACTCCTTAAATTTCACCGCTCAAGGTTTATCGAAAATGATGCCGATGTTGCAGACACATCCCCAGCCATTGTAAGATTTTTGGTCTAGTAGTTTCGGAAAAAAAGATTTGGACGGGTTTCAATTTATTAGATTTATGGAATCCACCTATCCTTAAGTGGGAACCGACAAATCTTGAAGGGAGGGATTAAAAAAAGTTTTTCTCGGTATATTACAATGGTTGGTCAATTCATTACTAAACAACCCTGTAGCGCCTTCATACATATCTCAATGTAGTGTACAACCGCATCGAAGAATAACCGTGTATAAAATAGGGAATACTGGAGCCGAAGAACAGCTTCCGTAATGAAATTTGGCACACTTCATCATTCACCTTACATCATTCAGTTATACATAGCAGCAAATCGTAGGTGTATTGCGGGTTACATTACCAAAGCAGGCCTCTGTCTAGTATCCACCTCTAATTCTCCTTCAACTTTTCGATACCGCTGTCTTTAGACGCCGCTACACGCGTGGAGTTTTCATACCTAAAACTTTCGACACGGTTATGCGACATAGAACGGCATCGAAGAGGAACGGCGTCTAAAACAGGGGCAAATTTTCTACTTGAGCGTTACCATATATAATGCCTTATTTTATACGCCGCTCTCTTTCGACGCCGTTGTTCATCATCATAAATGTTTGTATTTCACCTGTTTTCGACACCGCTACTCTTCGATGCCGTTCTACACAACCAAAGTGTCACCTTCGCGACATGGTCACTTGTTGCACCAGAGTCACTGTGGCGTTGAAAACGGGAAGTGTGGTACAGGACTTGGGTAGTTTTATCGTTGACAGGTTGAGCAAAACTAGTCTTCAAAGCGCTCTCTAATCAATCAACCCAATTTTGCCTCAGTGCCACACATTTTGGGCCTTTCATTGGCTATTTTTGAATCATGTAATTTATTTGTTAACATGTTTCCTGTTCAACGAAATTCATGATAACTCACAACGTGAGTTGGTATTTACATCAGAATGGATTTTGCTGACCCTACTAATGGACTGAGAGACCATTGCAAAGGGAATGAAATTAATACGGAGTTTTTCGGGTAGTCATTGTGGTGAAATCCACCCCCTCTTGTCAACAGCCCTTTTCAGGGCTACCAAAAAGAGGTAGATACAACACAAAAATATTTACAAGACGTCGAGTTACAACTCCGTCAAACAAAATATTTCACCAGAGAGAAAATACTAAATTCTCTCCCAAAAGTGAAATATTAAAGAATAACACGCAAGGCGACCTCCCCAAACATTTACTGGGCGAGAGAGATGCGACAAACATCTCGAAACAAGTCGCCTTGAATGAGAACACGCAAGGCGACCTCCCCAAACATTTACTGGGCGAGAGAGATGCGACAAACATCTCGAAACAAGTCGCCTTGAATGAGAAACCTCAAACAGGAAAACTCAAGGTCGTTCAGCCACCCCCGGGGACCCCGTCAAAGCGACGGACGCAGGGAAACCACCTCGGAAGACCAACTCAGCTATCATATGCACAGATACTGAAAAAACACTGTGCGAACCAATGAGACTGCACAGTCGAATTTATGAAATTTAGCGAGCCAATCCGAAGCTAGTTTGATCGTACCAAATTATTTGACGAAACTAATTTGCATACTAACCATAAAGTGGCCACCACTTTTTGGTTATAAATACCTCGCTCAGAGCCTGGCATTTCATTCCACTCTCCGCTCTCGACGACGACACACTCTGAAGTACGAAGAATTCTACACGCTCTACGCTGACGAACCTTCTGCCTTACGAAGTCATCTCAAGAACGGTTTCCTACTGCTTTCTACAAGCCAGTCCTTCTCTCCACGCAGATCTCGCATTGGCATCTACGAGTCCAGTGATTATTCATCCTGCTCATTGCCCAACGTAGTTCATCTGTTAGGACGCCACCCGGTGCAGCTATCGATATCCTCTTTAGCTCGCACGCCCGAGAGCGTTCCGAGCCGTGTCGCCCGGGTTACGTAGCCTTAAGCTCGTAACCGACCGCTGTGGGCACGCCGGTAAATTACTCAGCTCCTCCGCTCTAATTTACTGTCTAAGGAAGCCTTTTTCAAGGCTACGAGGTAGGACCCTGCCATCCGAGCATTGGAAAGACGCTCTGGCAAGCGAGTCCACCTCCAAAACCCTCTATTTCTCACACATAGAGGCATCGAAACGAGCTAAAACTCGATCATTTCGATGGAACGTCGGCCTTCCTACTTCCCCTTGCAAGGGGAGGAGGACGACGGCGAAGCCGGGCCGAGTAGCCCACGTAGTGCGCCCTACCGGCCACACGGCGAATCCGCTGAACCCAGCGACAGCGCAAGGCGCGACCCTCACGTCCGGATCGCCTTCTCGCCCGACGTATTCGTTCGAGAAACTTTCGAACAAGCCTCGCATATACAAAAGATCGAGGAAACCTTTCAGACTCGCTCTGAAGCCGATCATTACGATTCGACCAAGCTGTCCGAATACCCACGATATTCGACGCAGGCTTACTCGGCCGATCCGAGTGTCAAATACACTCCAAATGCACAAAAAGCGAAGGATACTTTTCAGTACCTCAACCAAGCTCAACATATTCCCCTTTCAGATATAAATCTAAGGCCGGAATATTACAAAACGGCTCAGTACCAAACTGATCGAACTCAGCACTTGCTACGCGAGCCTAGCGCTCCACGCGGCTGCGACACGGACTATCTCCCCTTTCAGTCCGCCAAACCAGTTGACCTTGGCGGCTCCGCCCGCATTCCTCGCGGGGGTGACCCGGAGACCAACCCGCATAACCGGGATATAAATGTCCGACTTGGCCTACCTACGCCAAGTAAAACCTATATAAATCCACTACAAATGGTGACCCCGCCTTTGAACAGGCTCAACACGGAGCATTTCGTTCCCTCTTATGAAGCTAGTGGATTTCAGGGAACCACTGCGGGCGTGCGACCCCCGCCGGGCCTCTACGCCCCACATCTCACGCAACATCCCTCTACACAAGGTGGTTTTCAAGCACTTTTAGAGGAGATGGGAGATTATCAAAAACCAGTCTTCCAAAAGAGGAATATTGATCGTGCACTCGCCGAGTTCGATCAATACTGCGTGCGAAAACACCTGAGAACGCAAAACGAATGCTTCTCAGCTATATACAAGTGGGTACCAGAAGAAATGAGGGAAGCTATCGACTCAGCTTACCTCACGGCACCCCACGCACCCTACGAAGAGGCCAAACAGCGCCTCCAACGAGAATATGGGTTGTCCTTACAGGACAGGCTCCTCGCACTCGAGGACCCCGCATCTCTCGCCAAAAAACCTAGCACCAAGTACCACGAAATGTACTCGAAAGCTGTTGGGTACTTTTCGGAAGCTCTGATCACTCAAAAGTGGATCGAGACTCTCCCCATCGAAGCACGAGGTATGGTCGCAGCTCAGCCTACCACGACCTCCCGGCTCGACCTAGCTGATACGCTACACGCGTACAGAACAGAGAATACTTCTCTGAACATACGAGGAGTAGAATCTACTCCGAAACCCATAAATACTGGTTTCAAAAAGGCCCTCTCGAAACAAGCTGAGTTCAAACCTCAACCAGTGGAGAGTAAGCCTCACAAACCGACGGCCTATGTCTGTCGAAACCACGCACGTTTCGGTAACGAAACTCGCAAATGTGCAGACCCAGAACACTGCACTTGGAAGACAAACACTGCTTCCAAAACTAGCAAAAAGGCTGCGACTATAAGCCAGCCTAAAACCCGGGTTTCTACCAAAAACACTCAGCAGTCGGTACAAGAAAGTACCATTCCAACCTCCGACACAGAGAGTTCGGAAAACGAATAACTGCCAGCGTATCTGAGCCTATACGCCGGCAGTCTACTGAGTATAAAAGGCTTTTTTTCAAGTGCAAACTGAATGGCACTGAATTTCTCATTGACACGGGAGCAGAAGTGAACATTCTGCCCCACAATGTCACAAAAAAATTGGGCTTGAAAATTCTCAAGTCCAACGTTAAGCTCACAGCAGCTAACGGAGCCCCTATAGACACACTAGGGCGAGCTGACACAACAATTAACATCGGCCTCGGGGACATGACCACCGAGTTTATGATCACGAAAGTTGATCTAGCGATCCTAGGTATTCCATTCCTCGAGTCTTGGGATATCGGAATACGGGTCAAACACAAGTACATTTATAAAGATAAAATAAAGTGCTATGCCGATCAAAAAATAGCTGCAGTCATGAACAAAAAGTTCACTGACGAACAAATAGCAGCTAATATCCCTCATCGTGACAATACCCCTCAACCAGAGGACGTGCAAATCACGGAGGACGAAAACATTCGCTCTATCATTAACAAATACAATGATAAAATGAGCAAAATTCATGGTAAATGGAAAAACAACGGGGTTTACCACCGTATAACCACGGAAGGAACACCAGTACACTTCCGAGCAAGACCCATGGCAGGCGAAAAACGGGCTCAAGTCAAAAGTACTTTTGACGAAATGCTTTCAGAAGGCATAATTGCACCATCGGATTCCGAATGGGCATCCCCGTTACACTGTGTGCCGAAAAAAGACGGGTCATGGAGAATCACCGGCGACTACCGTTTCCTCAACGCGAAAACGAAGAAAGACGCCTACCCCCCTCCTCACATTCGCTCTTTCCAAGCGAATTTACATAATACGCAAATCTATTCGACAATAGATTTAAAATCAGCGTATTATCATATTCCGATGCACCCAGATGACGCTCATAAAACTGCGATTATTACACCTTTCGGTCTTTACGAGTTTAAGAAAATGAGCATGGGTTTGGCCGGAGCGGCTCAAACATGGCAAAGATACATGGACAGCATTATGCGAAAATTTGATTTCGCATTTGTATACCTAGATGACATCCTGGTGGCTTCTAAAAATTATAACGAACACATGAACCACCTCAGACAAATTTTTGACAAACTAGGGGAACACGGACTTCGAGTAGGTTTTGATAAATGCATTTTTTCAAAACCTACCGTCGATTTCCTAGGTTTCACTATCTCGAAAGAAGGGATAATTCCTAAACGAGATAAAATTGAAGCCATAGAACAATTTCCTAGGCCAGTAGACGTACGAAGTCTACGCAGATTCCTAGGTATGTGTGGTTTCTACCGAGCATGCTCAAGCAAATTCGCTCACACGGCACAACCTCTGTATGACTCCATTCAGTCAAACAAAAAAAATGACAGAACACCTATCGAATGGACATCAGAGAGAGAAAAAGCTTTCAACAGCTTAAAGCAAGCAATGATCAAAGCAACATTGCATAACATTGCTCACCCACACCCTACAGCGGAGTGGAGATTAGTCTGTGACGCGTCCGACACACACATCGGAGCGGCACTAGAACAAGAAATTACAGACAAACATGGCTCGAAATCGTACCAACCATTGGGATTTTTCAGTAAAGAAATTCCAGAACAATGGAAGAACAAAGCATCGTTCGACAAGGAAATGTTCGCCGTTTACCAAGCGTGCATTCACTGGCACAACGACTTGGACGGCAGATCTTTCCATATTTGTTCAGATCACAAGCCTCTGCTAGGCACGATGCTTAAGAAGAATGCACATTTTTCTAAAATGAGACTAAGATGGCTAACGTACATCTCTCAAATGACGAGTGACATTCGTCATATTTCCGGAGAGAGCAACGTCGTCGCCGACGCACTCTCCAGACCCTTCGATCCGGTTGAAATTCAAACGAAATCGATTTCAACCCAGACGGACGAGGGTCCACCTATAGCCGAAATTTCGAAAATTACGGCTGCAATAGAATGCAATCTTCTACTGCACATTTCAAATTCACAAATTCGTTCTCCCCCTACCGCGGAGGACAAATTGAAACTCACACGAGTGGAATTCTCTCAAGGAGAAATTTGGTGTAACCTAGACCTAGGACACCCTAGACCTTATATTCCAAACGATATAAGGGAAGAAATAATAAGCCAAATTCACAATTTGGGACACCCAGGTATACACTCTACAGTGTATAAAGTTAAACAACGATATTTTTGGCACGGACTACGTGCAGATGTCTCAAACTGGGTCCGAGCGTGCGAAACTTGCCAACGAGCAAAAATCACGCGCTCCGTGAAGCTCCCTTACTCCGAATTTGAAACGGCAAACAAATTTTCACACGTACACGTGGATATTAGGGGAGGTAGGGGGAATGGCGGTCACTTAACTTCTAGGCACTACCATATGTTTCAGGATTGAGATAAAAATTGGGGTAACCATTTTTTTGTAGGTAAATTATTGTAATTTCAGTTGCCATAGTAATTTTTTTCTTCAATCACGACCAGACGTGTGAAATTTACAGAATGTCAAAAAAGTCATTTGACCGGGATTACCCTGACGTCAGGGTAATGCCAGTCACGCATCAGGATAATACCGGTCACTGATCTCTTGCCTAAATTTATTTTTTAACAATGCCACTTCCTTCTTTATAATTTTCTCGTAGGTAAAGGAAAAGGTTAAGGAAAAGGAACACAACAAAAAATGTCAAAACAAATAAAATTTTAATGAAACTGAAAGAATCATTTCCTTATTTTAAATTGACTATTCAAAATTCACAAATTCTGTTGAGTCCACTTTACGAATGAGAAATTTTAAATTTGTCGGCATAGATCACACAGTTGGTTGTCTGGTTCTCCATGACTGCACAAATGGTGAGCCCAGTGGTGACAACCATCACATTTCCACATTAGGGGATCCACGCTCTCCGACTCGTGACAAATGAAGCACATGTTCCCCTCCAAATCACTATTAAAGTCATGGAGCCCTTCATCATCGCATAATTCTTGAATACTAATATCACAGCTTTCATCACTTTCACTTTCTTCGCTAAAACGCACTTTACTTCTTTTTTTGTTAGGGTTCCTTCTCTTCTTTTTCATCTCCAATTTCTCAGTCACATCAGGGTTTTCAAATGGCACTTGCACTTCTTTAAGTGCTCTTTTCTTGGTTTTCTGTGTTCGGTTAGCGATTTGATTTGATGTTCCACATGTTGTGATGTCGATATTGCCTTTCGATGTTCCTGGTGTCGGAAAATGAATTTTTCTTCTGGAAGAAACCTCCTTCTTTTTCAACCTCTCATTCTTTTTCTGTAGTTTCATCAGCAGCTCGTCTTTCTTGGGTGTAGACGTTAGGATCTCTGAGTGCTGTTTAGCCCTACTACCCTTCTTGCTATTTGTGGAAGCAGGAGCAGGAATCGGTAAGACCTTATCTATAGGAGATTTACTTGCTCCATTTTCAGATTCGTCCATTTCTCCAACAACAGGCAGGGATTCTTTTCCTGTTAGCACTTCAGCAGGTTTAAAATCGTCATCTGTAAATACATTACAATTAAGAGGAAATATGCCAGTACTTCTGAATCCTGCAAGTGCATTGCCTACTGTTGCAGTCTTCTGGTAAGCAGTGTTGAAGATACCAGCGAGATCGTAGGGAGTTATTTTACCAAGGTCATTTTGTTGCATAACATCATCAAATCCATGGTCATTGGCTACTGGGAGATTTTTCCGTTTCAAGAACAAAAAACATTCCCGACGAAACTCTTGTTTCAGAGGAGAATAAAATGACACATCTAGTGGTTGAATCCTGTGAGATGTGTGGGGTGGAATAGACAATAGTGTGATTCCGTTATCACGACACAAGTTATAAGCTTCAAGTGTTGTATGGCTTACATGATTGTCAAGTATTAGCAGCAATGGGTTTTCTTTGGTTACTGCTGAATACGAAATGAAGTGGTGGAGCCACTTCACAAAAACTGTCTCGTTGGACCACCCATTATCCGAACACTCATAAGCAGCACATGGTGGACCACCCTTTTTTAGATGAGGGGACATTCTTTTCCGTGGGAAGATAAACATGGGTGGGATATAAACGCCTGATGCACTCATGCAGCATATCACTGTTACCAATTTCCCCCTCTCCCAACTAGTAACAACGCCCACTCTTTTTTTGCCCTTTTCACAAACAACCTTTACTGGTTCCTCAACTGTTGATATTCCTGTCTCGTCCATGTTGAATATTCTATGAGGTTGAAAATGGTGTTTTTCCATCAAAAGTGTGAGGTTACTTTTGAAATTTCTTCACTTCTTCTCGACTAAACGCAGCAACACGATTTAGGGAAGTAGCTTCAGGTTTTCTTATAGTGATACAAGGATTTCTTTTAGCAAAACCCCAAAACCAGTCCCACCCAGCAAGTTGTGATTGCCTGTTGAACTTGTGTGGAATATTGTTAGCCTCTGCAAACTTGAATGCTGCGGACCTTAATTCTCTTGGAGTGATTCCATAAAACAGATTAGCAAGCAAAACAACTCTCTGTGCTATTATTTTTTCCTGCTCTTCTGTAAATGTAGGCTTATTCCCCAAACGAGGTTTTTTTTTTTGTTACCTGATTTCATCCTCTCCTGCAACGTACTAAAAGGAATCCCGAATGACTCAGAAGCTTTGCGGATGCTGTTCCCCTCTTCTATAAAAACAATAGCCTTACTGAGTGTCTCTTCTGTCCAACTAGCTTTATTTGTTACCCTCTTGTGCTTTCTCGGCATCTGAAACAAATGAAAAAAATACGTCTACAATAATAAACATGCTATCGCATTTTTATATGCTAATAATTAACATGCTAAGTGATTTGGGGGAATGCCGGTCACGATTGGGGGAATGCCAGTCAACCGGCATTGCCCTGACGCTCTGACCGGCATTACCCATTTTGTTTACTTCTACTTAGCATCTCATAACATCCATAATAACTGAAGGATTTCGAAAATTCAATCACCATTGTGAAGCCAATGATTTTTGATTGCAGCAAGTGAAAAAAATGAAGAAAAAGTCGTAAAGAAATTGTCTTACCTTGTGATGATTTTGGATGAATACTATAAGAAATAAGTACGTTTTCAACAACGATGCGCCATCTTGTCAGATCAGCTGGCTTGATGCGGCAAATTTCAGCGCTAGCTCCCAAACACTTCCGCAGATGGCACTGTGATCGGCAAGCGGCTAGTACCTACGGCTTTTCCTACAACTCAGTGACCGGTATTACCCTGTGACCGCCATTCCCCCGTTCCCCCCTACCGGACCCTTACCTTTAGCAAAAGGAGGGAAACGTTACATTTTGATGATGGTTGATAGAGCAACGGGTTGGCTAGAGGCAGTCCCTCTTAACAACATCGAAACAACCACAATCACAAATGCCTTTATCAATATTTGGGTAGCTTCAAAGGGCGTACCTAAATACATCACAAGTGATCAGGGCACCCAATTTGAATCAGATCTGTTCAATTCCATTATGGAACGTCTCGGAGTAAAACATACTCACACGTTACCATACAAACCATCAACAAACGGTATGGTAGAACGCAGAAATAGATCTTTGAAAGAAGCTCTCAAAGCTCAAAACGAAAATTGGCTCGACGCACTTCCCAAAGTTCTACTCGCCATGCGTACGGCAGTAGACCCGGCGACCGAAACTACTCCTTTCCAAAAAGTTTACGGGATTGACGTACCACTCCCAGGAGACATTTTCGTAACTTCTACGAACCTTTCGGAACCTCTTTTCTTCCGGCCTACGCATATTAAACATAATAATACGAAATATGCCGTAAACATGCCCAAAAATTTGGATACATGTACTCATGTCTATATCAGAGTGCCCACACAGCTCACCTCTCTGCAATGTCCTTACACGGGACCATTCAAAGTGGTTAAAAGAGATAAGTTTTCGGTTACAGTGCAAATTGGCGAACATACTAAAAAAGTTCCCAAACAGCAAATCAAACCAGCTTATACTCTACACTCGGAAGAAGCTGTATCACAAGGACAATCTGTGTCACAAAATCAGACAGAAAGTAAGGAGAAAACTCCCCGAAAATCTGCCAGAAGGCACGTCCCCTCTACCAAATTCGACGAGAGGTGGGTAACGGCGCTCGAATCACCCCAACCGGCGTCGTCGTTATTAACACGACGTCTTGGGAGGGCCCCTGTGGTGAAATCCACCCCCTCTTGTCAACAGCCCTTTTCAGGGCTACCAAAAAGAGGTAGATACAACACAAAAATATTTACAAGACGTCGAGTTACAACTCCGTCAAACAAAATATTTCACCAGAGAGAAAATACTAAATTCTCTCCCAAAAGTGAAATATTAAAGAATAACACGCAAGGCGACCTCCCCAAACATTTACTGGGCGAGAGAGATGCGACAAACATCTCGAAACAAGTCGCCTTGAATGAGAACACGCAAGGCGACCTCCCCAAACATTTACTGGGCGAGAGAGATGCGACAAACATCTCGAAACAAGTCGCCTTGAATGAGAAACCTCAAACAGGAAAACTCAAGGTCGTTCAGCCACCCCCGGGGACCCCGTCAAAGCGACGGACGCAGGGAAACCACCTCGGAAGACCAACTCAGCTATCATATGCACAGATACTGAAAAAACACTGTGCGAACCAATGAGACTGCACAGTCGAATTTATGAAATTTAGCGAGCCAATCCGAAGCTAGTTTGATCGTACCAAATTATTTGACGAAACTAATTTGCATACTAACCATAAAGTGGCCACCACTTTTTGGTTATAAATACCTCGCTCAGAGCCTGGCATTTCATTCCACTCTCCGCTCTCGACGACGACACACTCTGAAGTACGAAGAATTCTACACGCTCTACGCTGACGAACCTTCTGCCTTACGAAGTCATCTCAAGAACGGTTTCCTACTGCTTTCTACAAGCCAGTCCTTCTCTCCACGCAGATCTCGCATTGGCATCTACGAGTCCAGTGATTATTCATCCTGCTCATTGCCCAACGTAGTTCATCTGTTAGGACGCCACCCGGTGCAGCTATCGATATCCTCTTTAGCTCGCACGCCCGAGAGCGTTCCGAGCCGTGTCGCCCGGGTTACGTAGCCTTAAGCTCGTAACCGACCGCTGTGGGCACGCCGGTAAATTACTCAGCTCCTCCGCTCTAATTTACCGTCTAAGGAAGCCTTTTTCAAGGCTACGAGGTAGGACCCTGCCATCCGAGCATTGGAAAGACGCTCTGGCAAGCGAGTCCACCTCCAAAACCCTCTATTTCTCACACATAGAGGCATCGAAACGAGCTAAAACTCGATCATTTCGATGGAACGTCGGCCTTCCTACTTCCCCTTGCAAGGGGAGGAGGACGACGGCGAAGCCGGGCCGAGTAGCCCACGTAGTGCGCCCTACCGCCCACACGGCGAATCCGCTGAACCCAGCGACAGCGCAAGGCGCGACCCTCACGTCCGGATCGCCTTCTCGCCCGACGTATTCGTTCGAGAAACTTTCGAACAAGCCTCGCATATACAAAAGATCGAGGAAACCTTTCAGACTCGCTCTGAAGCCGATCATTACGATTCGACCAAGCTGTCCGAATACCCACGATATTCGACGCAGGCTTACTCGGCCGATCCGAGTGTCAAATACACTCCAAATGCACAAAAAGCGAAGGATACTTTTCAGTACCTCAACCAAGCTCAACATATTCCCCTTTCAGATATAAATCTAAGGCCGGAATATTACAAAACGGCTCAGTACCAAACTGATCGAACTCAGCACTTGCTACGCGAGCCTAGCGCTCCACGCGGCTGCGACACGGACTATCTCCCCTTTCAGTCCGCCAAACCAGTTGACCTTGGCGGCTCCGCCCGCATTCCTCGCGGGGGTGACCCGGAGACCAACCCGCATAACCGGGATATAAATGTCCGACTTGGCCTACCTACGCCAAGTAAAACCTATATAAATCCACTACAGTCATATTTTCGAGGGTATCGTAATTTAACAAAGCTCAAAGTGGTTTCAGCTGTGGGATCCTGTTTCTGGTTCCCTGCCTGAGTTTTTATATAAGTAAAGCCATACCAATAAGGTGGTTTTGATTTAATTTTTAATAATATTTGTGGAAGTAGATTAATACCTACTGCAGTTGGTCTTTTTAACAACTAAGTTTATGATAGTAACAAATCGAAATGCAAGTAGCTAAGGAATCGTACATAAATACTTTTCTCTGTCAAAATTGGTTTAAATCATTCCTTTCTCTCTCAATTAACAACATAATTATGTCATTTCCTCACGCAGAAAACTATTGACTTGATTCTTTGGCTGGATGGTGCTGCAAAACAATGAAAAATGTTACAGTCACGTATGTTGCACGTCATTCGAAGTCAAAAGGAAGACTAAATCAGCCTGCGTGAGTAAAACCTCCATGCCTTGTTTCAACGGAGGTGGTCGTAGGAAGAAATCCAGAAAAAGTAACCTAGGGAAGTCTAAGCCTGTTGTGTCTCCTCGTGACACAAAAAACAAATCTGATGTAAAGCTGAATAGAAGTTCAAGAGTGGGCAAAGTCATTAGCAAAGCTCTATTCCTTGTTGGTGAACCAGATGTACGTAACAGCAGAAAGTCGCAGAAATTAAAATTGCAATCCGAATCTTGTAGGGGATTGTGCTCTGTCACCAGAAACTTGCTTGATGCTTCTACTCAAACTTTAAAACTCTCTCCTGTTAAGCTTATGTTGAATCATTCTACACCTAATTATCATCCATCTACAGAAAATGAGGGTATAGTGGGTGGGATTGTTGAGGCATCTCCGTTGAAGGAGCAAAATAATGGTTGTTGCTCTAGCAAAGTGAGTAGCTGGCAACGAGGGAGTGGAGATTTCGCTATGGAAAATTGTAACTCTGTCGAAATGAAAAAGTTGGATTTCTGCTGCTTTCCTCTCATAAATATAAATCCGCCTGAAATGGACAATGTAAGTAAACGTAATGGTGGAAACATCAATGAGTCAAAAATTTGCAGGGAAAATGACGATTCTTTCTTGGGAAAGGAGGAGGACTCTCTAATTGGTTGCATTTACCAAGCGCAGGAAAAAGTTAATGATATCAGGGTGAGGCTTGAGGAGTTGGCCCTGACTCTGACATCTCGAACTACCACACCAGTCTCGCCAAAGGACACAAAACACGCTAAAAAACTGATGAAAGCACTTGATGATATGATCAAAGAAGTAGACGCAGTTTCTGAAATGGGCTGGAACTGGAGCAAGTTTTCTGATACAAGCCCATGCCGTAGCATAGGTAGCCCGAATGGAAAGGTTGAATGCAAACCAATGAATGTATATGTTGATGCTGCAGGAAATCCGTACCTTGATCACTTGAAACCTAAATCAAAATCCAAGAACCATAGAGAGAATCCCAAAAAAGTGGGTGCAACTCCTGAAACCTTTTCTCGCTCAAAACTCCGCAGAACAATTCGTTCACATTCTTCCCCCAGTGCAGTATCGTCATCGTCTTCAATCGGTAAGGAATCATCGTTAACTTTGCTGAAGAAGGAATTGGGAAATTTTTTTGAAAAGATGAAGCTGGAAACCGACTTGTTGATGGAGGATGCGCAGATACATCATAAGGCTTTACTTCATTATTCAGAACATAACTCTATAAGTTCTTTAGATACTTCATCTATTGGTAGTACTGGACTTTAGGTTTTAACCAGTAAACCAAGTCCACTTCAGAAAGTGTAATTTAAGTTTTGAGCAACATAAAGTTATCCCTTGCAAATAATGTTATTTGCTACTGTTGTTTCCAAAGTGCATCTCACCTTCAATTCGCATCGTAGAAATATTCGTTCTATATTTTTGCTAGCTCCTCAAGAGAACACGTGAAGAATCGACTTACTTTCACCACAAATGGAAATAATAGGTAGATTAATACATACATAGTGAAAAGTATAGTTCTATAAATTGTATACATTTCACAAATAAGATATTTTAGAGGTGGGTACTCATGGTCCAGTAGTTTCAACTTCAAATAATCGAATCTTCGAACTAAAGTTTGGACACGTTCCAATGAGCCTCATCTTTTACGATCAGTCGCAGTGCCTCCGAAAGACAAGTTTCGACACCGAATCATCAAAAAGTAGTAACGATCTTACTGGCTTCTTATTGAAACGTCCATATCAATAAGACACGATAGTCGATCTTGTCATTCAGATCTACTGACGTGTCAATAAAGTTGTTCAAATTCTCGAGTTTTGAGGTTATAGATTTACGTTTATTGCTTCACAAATAATTTTATCATTATCTATAACCTGGTTGGAAGGTAACCTGCACTGCTTTGGCTTTCACCAATTCCCACTAGGTAGCTCCCTACTTGAATTTTTTAAATTATTTCGAACATATTTTCGAATTAAATGAGGGAGCGCTGTGAAACCATCACTTATCGATGAATTCTATTTTCGAAATGGACCATGAATAGGTACCCCTTTTAAACTAAACAGGATCGAGGCTATGGTCTTAACGAACATGCGTATTGGTATTGATGGCTTAAAATAGTAAATTTTGTGTAAAACCCCATGACAAAGTATGTTGGCAAAACTAACATTTCACCCTGCAAATGTGTTTGTTAGCCCCCAGGGTATCAAAGAAAATAGTAGGTACCAATTATTGACCACCTACCTTTTAAACACAATTTTCTAAAATCCAGGTGTTTCTGTGTGTGATCGTATAAATAATTTTTCCGCATCAAGTAACTAATCCAGATGGCAGTGGAGTATGAAAAGCTCATTGGGTTTGTTCGGACACGTAGTTCCGAACCAGTTCGGAATTCATCTAGTTCGGAATCGAACTGCAAAGGGAGGGGATGGGAACCGGTTCAGAACTCTTAGTTCTGAACTCCCAGTCCGAACGCCATTTCGTGTAGTTCGGAATTGATAACCTGATAACCTCTCCGTCTTTTTCCCAAAACGTGCTTACATGTTTGTAATTTGTGTTATAAAAACTATAACTCAATATTTTTGTTACACTTTATCAGGTCTGTTAACCACCTGTTAGTGTTTATGAGGCCTGTTAGTATCTTGTGATACTACATTTAAGCAGCAATACCTAAATTGTTATTCAATAAAATGTTTTGAATTTAACTGCGTACTTCCATGTTCAATGTATTTCCGACCAAGGTTTGACTTTGATGTGTTTTGAAAATGGCTACTGAACACATAAATCTGAACTAAACCTCTTTATCATTAGTTGAGAGTTGCCCTGTCAGGAACTGAACTTGACCTCGGTAACTCCTATGAATTTCATTGATATCCCTCGAGCCATTTTGGAGAATAGACCAAAAAGTGCTAAAACCGATTATCCCCCCCCCCCCGCCCCCAAATTGGCCATTTAAGAACTTTTTTGCTAATTAAGTACCTACCAGTCTTACGGGATGAGAGGAACTGAATATAATTTGCACACAGAAGAAGAATAACTCCTATGAATTTCAACAAAATCCCTCGAGGCGTTTAAGAGAAAAGGCAACAACTGCTAAAAAAAGACGTTTTTTCACATACTTCGATTTGTTAACCCTAAAATAATAATTTTAGGCTATTTCAAGTAGGGGTATAGAAACCCATCTCTAGAATCGGAATGGTTTTATGTCGTACCGTAAGGTTGCAATCGTGTACCTACACGAGTTACTTACAGTTGTATGAAACGTTAAGGGCAAGATAAATTGAAATGACATCAGATAAAAATGTGAGCCCGAGAACGTGAATTAAGAAGGCTGATGACAACTTGAAAGTTTGGCGGGAGGTACGTGCATACGGGGCGGGGCCAAGCTTGTTTACTGCGCATGTCTAGAACTATTAGTTCTGGAAAAAAGACAGAACTGGTAGGACTGGTTCGGAACGGTAACGAACTACTACGTCCGAACAACGAACTGCTAGTTCGAGGTCTTCCAGAACTGGTTCTCGTGTTGTCCGAACAGCCAAAAGTGGGCGTGTCCAGTTACGAACGGTTACGAACTACGTGTCCGAACAAACCCATTGATAACCTATTATAATCTCTTGAGTAGGTGAACTCTCAGTGCAATCAAACTGGCATAAATATGGGTATACCCAGTAAGCCATGACCATAATGTTTTAATGATTCATTAAAACATTTAAATATATATATTACGTATCGCTAAAGAAATGACTGCTCTCACACAAAGAAAAGTAAGATTTTGAGCTACACCCTTCAAAACCCCTATGAATAATGCATTTATTTAGTTGAAGAAATGGTCTTTGAAGCTCCTTCAGTTGAACTGATACTGGATTTGGCCGGCTCCATCCAAATCAAGGGGTTGTAACTGGTTAATGTAATTTTCATACGCCACTTCCATCTGGACCCCCCCCCCCCCCCCATTCTTGATATTAGAATGAGGAGACTGAAAGTACATGGTCTAAAGGTGAATGAAAGAGCCAGGACCGATTCTAGCTAATCAGGGGCCAGGGTGAACCCCAGCCAACATAAACGATAATGAACATGACGCGAGTCCCTGTTCTAAGGCCCCTTTCACACCAAACGAATCAATCAGAATCAATCTGAATCAAGTTGAATCTGATTGACCAAGATTCGCCTTCGAGCGCTCCGTTTAAATGTGAAGGGACTCTTTTCCCGCCTTCAGACCGAACGAATCTGGTTCAATCAGTATTGATTCGAGGTCGCACTTGATTCAACCTGTCAGATTCCTCGCCCGGTCAGTCTTGAACCAACAACCATAAGAGATGGACGTGGAATTACTAATTTTAAAAGTAAAAGAAAATTGTGCGTCCACAGTTCCCACCAAATCCAGCAGTATTACGAACAATTCCTCACTCTTCCGGAAGAAGTCATAGAATTTCTTCTCATCATTTTGTAGGTCAGGATGTAAATGATGAAACATACCAAAATCCGGCGTTTTCCTATTTATGTGATGTATCCACACTTTTCTTGTTTTCTGTTTCCGCCGTTGCCTCTTACGAATCACTATTGCATTTAAAACAACTGCGTCCATGATGATAGCTCAAAAGCAACTAAAAGAAGGAAAACAAAAAGAAGATGAAAGGATTGTTATAGATTCAGGTTGATTCAGCTGGTGTGAAAGTGTGGATGACGAATCAGATTCAACTTGGTTCGGAGTGATCCAGATTTATTCGGATTCGTTTGGTGTGAAAGGGGCCTAAGGGTACAATAGTTCAGATGGTTGAGTCATCCTCAACCTTACCGTAGGTAAGGGTCATATGGGTCATTCTTATACAGACCATGACAATGGGCTTACTTTATATCTGTCCAAAGTAGGCAGGTACTAGGTTCAAATAAGTGTCTAGGAGTTTTTTTTTTTTTATCTCACCTACAAAAAAGGGAAATTAATATTTCATTGATAAAAGTAGAAAGGCCATATAGGTATATATATTTTTTAAATTAAACATTAATAATAAATAAATTTTTAAAAAACTTGGCCTGCTGGCTGAATAACCCGACTAACTCTTACTTGCTTCAAATCACAGCCACTACCTACGGGGAAAAAAAACATTAGGTACGTTAGACACCTATAACTTTCCAAAGAACCTTGCAAGTTTGCAAGCACTGCAAGTTACTTTTCATACGATATTTGCGATAAAGGAGGTTGCCAATAGGCCAATCCTTTCTAAGCCTCCTTGCTCCTTGGGCTAACCCAGCTAACCAGTTGCCAGGCTTTTACATTGAAAAACGAAATAAGAGAAGAAAGATTGAGGTAGTCTGAAGAAGTCTTCGTGGAAGAAGTGCAACGTTCTCTCACCTACACGCCTATCTTGCAGAATCGGAATAAAAAAGTAATGATGAAATTTTTTTTTAACCCCTCTTGAGTGGGTACACCACTAAATGAAAACTAAAAAACTAAATTAAAAGAGTGGAGAGGGCAGCCAGGTTTACCCGATGCCAGCCCTTGGGATCAAGAAAGCTGAAGAAGGATGAGGAGGTAGAGAAGGATGAAAGGAAATGCCCCTATAAAACCACTACCAGAGGAGATACCATGGAGCAGATGCCCAACTGAAGTAACTCTGTGGCCCTTTTCCCGCACCACACCCTGTGCCATGACCTTGATGTTGTTTTTTGACACCCCTTTAGCTCGGGTACTGCTTGGTGCAGGTCATTTCTGTCATATTGACTTATCTTAGCTTGCCAGGTTTGCTCCTGTTCCATGCTGCCTATGACCACCTGGACATCCAGCATTATGGCAGACCCATTGGGCTTGATGGCAACGATATCCAGCTTCTTGCCCTTGCCACTAGGCATATGATAGTCTCTCCCTACCAACATCCCAACTGCTGGATGACAGCACCTGCTAAATACTTGGTGACTGCACCTTGATATAGAATGTGGACACCGTGTCCAGGGATATTGCTGCACCACATGATATAGGTTCTCATTTTTACCCTGGCAGGCCTGGTTCCATGACTACCCCTTTTGAAAACCTCACTGAGGTAGGCACCTGGACGGAATGAAAATGGTGATAGTCAATGCCCTCAAAGTCCATCCTACCCACTGGGAAGAAATAGAGTTTTTAGAGCACTACCGGAGTTCTTTACAACCTATTGACTCATGCAGTGGAGCAGCAAACTCCGGAGTTTCACTTCACTAGTAATGCATTGGTTGTAACGTTGTAAGTGAAAATAAAAAGAAATAGAAAAACTTACGGATGAGGAAAAATTTGCGGAAAAAACCGGTTTTTGGCCAATTTTTGGTTCATAGCATTGATGCGCCTGAAGCGATCTGGGTGGCTAGATTCTAGGACCAACTAGACCCCAAGTGAAGTCCATGTGGGAAAGGGCGTATTTTTCTCATAAAGTTAAAGGCTTCTTATAACCTGGACGGTGGACAGATTTTTGGATTCTACTCACCTTAAAAGTAAAGTGACAAAGTTTGAGAGAAATTAAAAATTTTCCCCTAAACAATTACAAAGGCCGATTGGAATAATAAACCAAAATAATAAACTTTGTTGAGAACAGGAATTAACACACAGTTTATGCCTACAAAGATCTGCCCACCGGCAGTAAATAGATTACAACAACAAAAAATCTGAGACCACAGCCACATCTACCAGTGTCCGACATAAAAAGAGAAAAATGAAGCCGAGAATCACCACCACCACCCGCCTCAGTTAGTGACATTGACAGTTATGTTTAGTACAGTTTAGTAGGTGTTGTGGTTTTGTGTCTAGGTCTATGTCCATGACCAGGTTTTAGAAACTATTTTTAATTCTGTAGCAAAATAAAAAATTGGAGGATACAATGGTGGTGAAGCTCTTGTATGTTAATGTCACTTTTGCTAATATCTACGTACGGACTTACTTGGATAACCATAGATCCTAGAGTGAATTCACTCGTCCTACTCCTGTTCGCGTGAGTTATAAAGTAGGTGATGTTTCTTGAGCACTTAGAAATGCCTGTGTAAAATCCCCGATGGTATAGGCTCTCTATCTACTCTCCCATGGCGCGAAGTGGCCGAATTCTATGTGGAGAGTAGATGTTCATAACGACCTTCAATCTGGAGTGAGGCTGTAACTTTCCTATTCCTCTCTCAACTTGGACAACCGCATCCACTTATGAGAAACTGGGAAAAACTATGCCGCTTTCAGGCCGTCGCTTTCTTTACGATGGCAGTTTGCCTGATCGTATATCTTTTGATGATGCGCTACGTTCAGAAATCGACTACATACCTGCTGAAAAACCACGAAGTGCCGTCTACGGCGTATATTCCGTGGTTGAAAACTCGTCCAGATCGATCGTACGATTTTTATATTTCAGGAGATAAAAGTATTCATGTGACGGACGAAAGATTTTTGAGTTTTACTGTTGACGCGTCACAAATCAGAAAAGGCCTGATCCATCCATCATTATGGTGAGTTTTACAATTATTTCCTACTGCAATATTTGGCTAAGGTTTCTTTCTTTTGTTTGCTAGTTATACAAGTGATAAGTTGGTAGGCTTTAAGTTATATGTATTCCAAGATAGCTATTCTGGGACATATAGAAGCTTTGTTCCACCTACCCAGGGAGTTAAGAGCTCCCCCACTCATGTCTTGGAGTACAGAGCAAGAAGTTGCCTGTTCGAACTGATCCATGAGTGATTCTGTGGAAAATTATCAAGTGTTCGGGCATTAGGGGAAAATGAGGTAATATCGCCACCTTGAGCATATATTTGTCTATCACAGCCTGGGTTTGCACTAAGGAGCTCAGATTTTGAAGCAAATTATAAAAAAACATCTCCAGTGATGAATTACAACGTTTAGAATGGTTATGTAGCAACTTTATATTAGTAAACGACAATTTTCGAAACCCTTGTACCTAAATGGACGGAAATACCGCCACGGGGTTATGGATTATCGCCATATTAAAACAAGGGGGAAATGAAAAGTCTCATCAGAACATCGGAATAACGTTTTATTGAATTTCAAAAACTCTTCCTGGGTAGCTTCTCAGTTATCACTATATTGGGAACTTAGTTGACAGGAAAAGGGTTCACTAAAGGTTTACAAACAATTTCCAAATCAGAATAGTAAAATTGGAACAAAATAAATATTGGTAAAATAATGTTGGTTCTTCACAAGAACTGAATTATTGACAAAGCTCAACGCGGAACTCGTTAAAAAAAGAAATATTATATAGCATTTCATTTTCCCGGCTTATAAAGTTTTTAAATTTGTGCTCTTCTTCAGGTAGCAGCAAAATTCACAAGACTAATAACGTCCATTGTCAAAATCAAAACGGGAGCATGAAGAGTGGAATCTTACCATGATTATGTTAATATAAGAAGGAAGTTAGGTAGATAGGTACTGCACAATAATTATTCAGTAGATAGGTAGGTAAATATTTAATAAACCATGATTAGGTAAATATAGAGGTGCTTATTGAGATAAGGTATCACAATATAATTTGTCTTTTAAATATTAATTTATATTTTAATTACTCAGAATCAATAGACACAGGTGATTATTACTACAAAAAACTTTGAAAAAATCCAACAAGAATGAGGAATGGAGCATTGGGGCAATACCGCCATGGCGGAAATAGCCTGAATTTGGTGTGGCGGTATTGCCCCAGTAAACTTTTCGAGATAAAAAATCATTAAAAACTATAGTTTTCGTTAAAAACATGAAGTAATGGGTGGAAATTAAAGCTAAATGATTTTTCTACGTCGACATGTTCAACAATTTACATAAACGTATGAAAAACTGTTACTTACCACGAAAATTCGACAACAGTAAAACTAGAACCCCAAGCTGCAAAAACTGTGATCTCGCTTATCTTTGATAAAAACAAATTAATGATCCCAAACCAACTTTTCCAACATTACTGCTGATCTAAAGATTACGATGTTTGGCTACAAGATTTGCCACTCAGGTGGTTGAATAATTATATAGGGTGGCGGTATTCCCCGATGTGGCGGTATTACCCCACTCTCTCCTACGTAAGCAGCCCACAGAACTAGCTTAAGCAATGGCAACTTGCTTCTCACCGCTCTTTAAACCTATATGCTACCTCATACCGATAAGACTTATATCATCCGTGTTCCATTCTAGTTTGGAAAAGCCAATTACCCTGCTTACAATCACCACGTTACCGTAGGAATGGGCTGAGTAACTATGAAAAACACCTTACCCTCGCTGTCCTTTGCTCCTGCCACTCTTCCTCTCCGGGCTTCCTATGTTGGCGGTTTTTGGTATGGAAGTCACAGGACGAGCGGGAAGAAGGGAAAAATTGTTCTATTGCCCAAGATTGAAATGGAACTGGTAATTATACGCTGCTTGGAATTCACAAACTGCTGCCTCAAAGAGGCAGGGATCACCCAGTGTGGCAGTGACTATAGTGGCTGATAAAAGTAAACGAGGCTTGCAGATAGCGTCTGAACAACACTACAACAATGTTTGAGTGGGTGGCCGAGTACTCAAAAATGGTTGCAGGATAAACCTGAACAACTTAGGTTTCGTGAATGACTGTTTGTCTTTTATTCCAAGTAACATGCAAACTATAATAAACTGCATTCCGGTTTTAATTAATTGAATTGTTTATTCGATCAAATTATGTGCAGGCGCAAATGTAAAATCTTTTAACACTCGCTACATCCTGCTATAGTTTGCTTTCGATGACATTTCCGGAGATTGTGTGTCATGGGTTCCTAAAAATTTATCGCTACCCAACCAAGCGTAGCCCTTGCTCGTATAACAACCGTAACTTCAACTCATTCGAGTTTAATGTCTCAGGTGTTGTGTGAGTCAACAGTCTTTGCGTCTATATGAATTATTGTATTGGTCACGGGTTAGTTGTTTGCGTATGTGCAGATATAAAATTCTCGCGATAAACATAACTTCTACAGTTTGCATCTGAGTTAAATGGTATTTTCATGAATTACAAGTGTTGGAGTCAACATAGTCCTTTGTGAATATTAATGTTCTCTGGTTATTTATTTTTTCTTCTTCCACATCCAATTTGCTGACATTACTTTAGGTGATTGAATTTGGTTGATACCATTCTTATCAGGGACTTCATATTGTTACTGCCCAAAAATTTTCCCTGAGAGAATGAGGAAGACCACGCCCTTTTCCATTCAGCTGCCGAGGCCAATTTTTATCAAACTTCATCGACTGAGAGAGTTTTCCCTGGAGTCGAATCTGGAGTGTGTTAGATGCCCCATGGCATATCCATATATCATTTCATTCGGATTCCAGTGTAAATGTAAAGTACATTATAATCTTTTGTCTACCTACTTTGAGGATTGTAATTGATCAACTTTTATTTTTAGGGACGAAAAACTTCGTCGTACCATGAAACATCTGAGTGGAGGCTATGTACGATTTGGTGGTACTGCAGGCGACCTTTTGGTTTTTTCTCCAGGATTCAGGGTTACACCAGAGCAGGATATCATGCTAGATGGAAGTTTCTGCGCTTACAACAATGGCTGTCCAGAGTATTCATCTCTGCAGGCGACAAAGAAATTTTCTATGACTGGTAAGAACTTGAGAACATAAAGCAAACTGGAAATTCTCACTCGTACGTCCCTATGGCACTCATTGTACAGCATTTTCGTGTTGACTTCATACCCTGCTAAATCTGCCGACTTCTTTTCACAAATAATATAAACACATGTATATAAACGAAAATAAACAATTTCATGTGGAATAAGGTTACCTCCAAAATCATGCAGAAGGAAAGTCTATACGAACACTCGAAAAACACAGGAACTACCAAATATATTTCAACCTGTACAGATTGGCTATTAGGACTGAATAGACTGAATATAAGAAGGTTAATAGGGGCCCTGACAGGACATTATGCTCTCAGATCAAAAATAAACAAAATAAACCCGAGAGTATCAAATAGATGTGCATGTGGAAACATAGGAACTATGGAACAATATCTATGCGAATGTCCTATATACTTTAGATCGAGACTTCTTAGTTTTGAAGATACTATAATTAATATAAATGATATTGAAAACAGTGATTGGAATACTACTCTTATGAGGTATACGGGAAGGTTCAAAGATCCGTTCTAAAAGGAATAAAAGTATCCATAACCTACATTCTAGGTAACAGTCAACCAAAATAAATTCATAAGTAAATGAATTAATACCCCTAATGTCGAGAGGAAAAATAAATAAATATAGGATGTTTAGATAAGATAATAAAATATACACATACAACGTAAGTAGACCTAGACTTAAGTCACTGGTCTTCCCGAATTACTCGGGCTCCCACTGTTGAATTGAATTAAATTCACATAGGTATTAGATACCTAGTGAAAAGTCGGATTTGCCTGTTTACAAGGATGTTGAAAGTTTATAGTCCTATTTGTGGATCCTCATCATGTTTCTAATTTTAAATAACTTTGTAAATCTTAGTGTAATCAAAAGGAAGAACTTTATGAAGGAGCAAACAATACTGAAAAGAAAGACAACAATAACGTAGGGCAAACAGAAACGTGAACATGTTTATGGGACATGTAAGCCGCCAAGTGGTCTAATTTATTAATAAAAATAAGTAATACGCCAAAAGTAACCAAAATCTGACAAGTCCTTTCCTTTAGTATTTTTCCGCATTTTTCCTTCATAGTGAATAAAGTTTCCTTGTACGTCTTCTAGTGTCTGAATAACAGGCTATTGATTTCCTGTTTTCCCCCTAGCTCCCGGAAGGTTATCAAAACCTTACCTGCTGTGCTCCTTTGAATGAGTCTTGTTATCGGAAAATTTCTTGCATTTTTATACAAAACTAACCAACATTTGGTAAATTAAATGAGGAAAACCCGTTATATTGAATTGATGCACTATATGGCGCTTGTTGTTTTTAGCGGATAACTGGAAAGCAATCAATACATTTTCCGAGGCTGTGGGCCTAAAACTTATCTTCCAGCTGAATGTGCTGTTGAGAAATACAATGGGAGGGTGGAATTCTACCAATGCTGAGCTTATTCTTGACATAGCTTTCGCTTATCAGTACAACATCGATTGGGAGCTGGGAAATGGTAAGTACTGAAATCGGTTATATTTATTATTGAACAAAATAAACATCCACTGTAAATTCCAACGAATCACAGAACTAAAAATCATGAGGGAATTCTAGCAACATTAGTTTCAATTTCAATTAATTGCAATGCTCGAACCCTTCCTTTCTTTTTAAATGCTTAAATTTTCAGAAAGAACGAATTTTCCAACTCGATTCCAAAGATTATAAATTATGTTACGTTCAAGTGTGATCTATGACTCGTTTCAGAATGCCCCAAAATGGATTTACATTTTTGGAGCCATTGCAATAGCCAACTTTTTCTTAAAAATTCGCCGGAACAATATTTTCCAACTATCTGGGGCCATTTCATAAAACAACAAGTGTACAAGTTAACAAGTACAGGCACTTGTAATGCACGGTAAACTAGAACAAGTGTTTCACCAAAACAAAGAGTACAAGTGTAGAAAAGTTACACTTGTAGAAGCTAAGTTTACAAGTGTAGCAGAAAAGAAAAATGGCGTGTGGGAACTAACGAAATGAACAACGTCAAGCGGGATGCCGAAATTGAAGTTTTGTCAGCGAATCATAATGCAAAAACGGTTCTAAGTACACAATAGGATGTTTATCGTACATGACTAAGTGTAATGATTGGAAGACAGACAAATTATAAACTGAAAAGTGGAGAAAGTTTGTATTTGATTTCAACTTATTCTGATGGCTGGTATAATCGGATTTTTTCTCTTCATTCAGCGGAAATGATTAATCAATTCATCAAGTCTTAATGCTGCTGGGTTAGGAATGTCATGTGTAACTTCGAAATTATCTTCACTTTGTTCTTCAATGATTGGAAGATCCTCAATACCCGATCAGGAAAAATTGCATAGGGTCACGCAGCATTTGAATCATTCAAGGGTCTTGGAAGACACCCTAAATCTCTCGTTAAACTCGAAAATACCCACGAAAAAAGCCTTTATTCATGACCGAAAAAATCGTTGGTGTCTTCTACGCTGAATGCTTCTTTCTTGTCTGTATTCTTCAGCAGAAGATGATTCTCACCTATTAAACACCGAAAAATGGTCAACTCACAATGATGAAAAATAACAAGTTTACAGGTGAATGGACGTAGGTTAAAAATCGGCCATTTTTTACTACCTACTGTAAAACAATGACTTGTACAAAATGATGGGGAAACACTTGTAACTTGTCCAAATTCGCCTGTACACTTGTTAATTTTCACTGTGCATTACAAGTCTACACTTGTACCTTTATGAACGCTTGCACACTCATTTTTTACAACTTGTACATAAAATCGGCTTGTAACTTGTCACTTGTTGCTTTATGAAATAGGCCCCAGGTCAGTTATTGCTGCGATTTTAAATTTTGTTTCCAATGATGGTGAATGATGCCTACGTCGGAAATAGTGGAATGAGTATTATGTGTCTGTAAACGATTCAATGTTACTTACCTTTAGAAAAGTAACGACCAAGCTTTATTGGTACTTTTCCGTTATACTCCCCCCCCCCCCCCAGTCAATATGTCTTCAACACGCCAGCCCGCCCGATGTTTATCGGCTTCTTACTTGGATTATGTTAAGTTGTGAATTTTGGAGATGCGAGCATCCAGACCGCCAAAGTATACACATCATTCTGACCTACTTGTCCAACTAATCTGTATTTTTACTAAGGGATTGATTGCTTGATGTTATGTAATTTTGAGATGGAAAGGAAGTTAGTGAAAAACGTTGTCTATTTCCACGAAAAATAAAGAGTTACAATGTTAAATCGATTTCGACGGTTAGGCCATCATCAGTAACAAACAATAACTGAAGACACATTAGAAAGGACACATCTTATATAGTGACAGGTGAAGGGAGATTGAATCCCATTGGTCGAGAGAAAGGAAAGGGGCAGGTGGTACAACCAATTAAGTGCATACAAAGTGAAAGGGGATTATAGCTAATCAGATTATGGGCGGAATCCATAGTCGCTCCTCAACGCTGAGGCCGGCCTCAAGGTGGGTTGTTGAGGAGAATTTCACCCCATCGGTATTCATAGTCGCAAATGTAAGGCCGGCCTCCACATTTGAGCTGAGGCCGGCCTTGAGGTGGGTTCATGTCTTCTTAACCTATTCAGAGTCGTTACATTCCGAGGCCGGCCTCCAAGCCTCCTCGAAAACCCCGATTCATAGACGATTTTTGAAGGTGAGATAAGAAATTTCTCGACTCCAGAGGGGTTGAAACCCACATCCAGCCAAGGAAGGTACAAACCTCCCTCGAAACGTTATTTTTTGCTGTTTCTTGTACGTAATTAGTTTGTTTGAGTTATTATTTGTTTGAGATTTATTAGTTTTTAATTAGTTCACGATGGAGAGTTTGTTTATTTTTGAGTGGGACGATTTGGACGACCGACTCGATGATGAAAATGTTGAACTTGTCACGGTTCCCAGAAGTCAACAATTTACTTACCATAGAGAAATTCCCGGTGCAACTAAATTGATGAGTGATTTCGTCCCAACACTTCTTTTTCTGTACTAAACTTACTGCAACACTTTTCTTACTCTCAACAACGTCTTTGTTGAGAAGTACTAGTGACTTAAAATAATTCTTCTCCTCCGGAGATAATGAAGTTCTCTTTTGGCTCATTTTAAGCAAATACAAATAAACCACACAACAAAAAAAAAAAAAAAAAAAAAATAATAATAATAAATCAAGACACTTCTCACTCCTGATGTGATATTTAGTGAGATAGTATGAGATATTTAGGTTTTGGACACCCTGTATGATCTTAGCCTATCATTGAAGGAATTCCAATCTTCGGATTTTTTCATCCGATGGAAATGAAATAACTGCCCCCCACCAATTTCAAATTTCAGCAATCAACCTAGTCGGCAAGTCCCTAAACATTTATTTCTCAGTTAATCATTTCGTGTAGTTTCATTAGGTTAGTATACTTATGGTATGCTAGTTAATATTTCTGATAACTAAAATTGTAAAGTAAAAGATCACTTTATGTTACAAACAATTTAATTTTTCAAGTTTTTCGCTTACATATGAGTAAATTTGGTACAAAACAATCGGGAATAAAACACAAACGGTGGGTACAGCTTTTGTACAAGTACGCAACCACGAGGGACACAACAAAAAACTATTAATAATAAAAATAAAACAGTAGGCAGGTAGATAGGTACAAGGCGAAAAAGTTAAACGAAAAACGTGTGTCATGTCAACTCTCAACTGTCAACTTTTCGATAAAATAACACAACTCACAAATGTTGTCTCATTTTTCTGGCCTCACCAAGGTTGCGTCGAACAAATACCATGGAATTCCAAGCATGGAGTCACCAAGTATCGTGATTTACTAAGCATGGAATGCCCAAAATAGTTGGAAGAACCTCATTTTGCTCGCTCTAGACTCCAACCCTCCTCCAAGCCACCTTGAGAAAAATTACAGCTAAGGCCGGCCTCGACGCCTGCACCTTTTGACTATGGATACCAGTTCACCTCCTCAAGCCAGATGTGACCTTGGCCTGAGTCAAGAAATTTCTTATCTCATGGTGCGACTATGGATTCCGCCCGAAGTGAAAGGGGGAAATAACTAAATATGGTTTCAACAGTGTGAAGGGATAATTCCAAGCTTTACAGAAATGGACCTTTCAGTGGTGAAATATATTGAGGTATATCCTCATTTAAACATTTACCAGACCTGTAACTTTTGATAATTTCGAATTTTTCAAGTACATTCAACATACCTCCCTTTGGCGAAAATGAAGAAATTGTACTAACTGTCTGTCTGTCAAATCAAAATTGTAACTATGATTAGATTCCTTAAGATGTTTTGCAAATGTAGACTTACCCTTATTTTCCCTGAAATCCTCCATATGCTCGTCTATTCTTTCCCTAAATTTCCTACCAGTCTGACCGCAATATTCGTAGCCACAAGAACATTTTAATTTATTAACTCCACTTTTATCCTGCACACTCATTTTGTCCTTAACGGATCCTAGTAATGCTTTAAGACTATTTTTAGTTTTAAAACCTACTTTATAACCCCTCGATGATAGAATTTTGCCAATTTTATCAGAAATTTTCCCATAATAAGGTAAACTTATCCATTGCTTTTCTTCTAAAGTTACATCTTCCCGAGCCAGATTGGAAACTTTTTCCCTACTCTTTTTCCTTCCTGATCCCATATGGTATCAACGAGATCTCCTCCATATCCGTTACTAGCCGCTATGCTTTTGATAATGGATTTTTCTTTTTGATAAATTTTGTGAGATGCGAGCTTGCGAGCATCCAGACCACTAACCTATACACAGCATTCTGATCTATTTGTCTGAATTCATGTGCATTCTTCTTGTGCGAATTCATGTGGAGGCAATCAAACCACAACCACGCCAATTGTTTACAACAAATCCTCACCGACATCGGCAACTTCTGAAAACACGGCAATTATTATTATTTTTTTAAATAATATCTTCTCATAGCTTGAAATTGTCACCGATTCTACGTAAATATGTAATCTAAGTAAGAAGTAATGCCTAGAAACAAAGATTGCGGGCGGGCGGGCGTGTTGAAGACAAATTTACGGGTTGGGGGATAACGGAAAAGTACCGCTTTATTTATTCGCTTAAACTCTTCATCTTTTTAAACTATTCGGTTTACAATTCCTATAAAGTTTTAAATTACCGGAACTTGTTTATTATGTTGACACAGTTTTTGAACAAAATTATTTTGAAAAATAGTCCAAATATACATATAATGTTATACAGTTTCCAACGATATTGAATCACTGTGTACCAACTGAATGTGTTTCAAACATTTAATGTTCAATCCATTGGGTAGGTTGCCCTCCATTATCCATGGATAGGGGTGTGAGGGGATGAGTAGATAGTTAGGCACGTTTTCTCATCAGTTTATTTTCCGTCCGAGCGCTTTCGCCAATATAGGCCTCATCAGGGAGCTAAAAGGTATTAAGAGACAACAGGCTATTTCAAGTGTTAAGCTCTAGCATATCTAGTTATAAGTCAGGATATAGGCCTAGTCATCATTATTTATAAGTTTTAGATATAGATACAGAGAATTAAGCGTAGTTATAATTAGTTATTAATTTGGTACAATCTTTGGGAGTGGTTAACTTACTAGTAATGTGTAGTTGGACAGTATGGCATTTATACATGTTTTGTTGGATTATTTGGTAACGTCAGTTAACAGCACCCTGTAATGAAATATGTCATATGTAGTTTGCATTCCTACTGCTCTATACAAACTACATACAAACTACAAATGAACAATTTTGTTTTTCGAAGTACTATACTCCCTCATTTGGGTAGTCCGAAAATGTTTGATTTTTCCCTGATTTTTATTTGCTTAAAACAGTATCAGCTCCTTCCCCCCCCCCCCCCCCCAGTAGCGCTCTCCAAGTTTCACCCCAATATCTCAACATTGTGGAGAAAAGTTAGGAGGGGGAGGGGGGGAGTACTTTTGGGACACCCTCTCTGAAATAATGTAACTCTATTTGCATGTGAACAGAATCACCAAATGTCGAAGAGAATGTGATACGTGAACATGTACCTTGTAGTTTGGTACCCACTGTGCGAGAGGAAATAAGTAACAGACTGGGATAGCGAATATAATGAGGAATTTTGAAAAATAAAGTGAACAGTGAAATATATTTTTCTAGATCGGAGACAGCATATTTGTTCAAAGCTTCAGTTTCGACTAATATCCGGGATGGAACGACGGGTTGCTTACTTTCCGCAACGTTCCGCTGGATGAGGACTATCTGAAACAACCTGCACGCATCTAAACTTCCAATTCCTTGGGAATTTTCGTATTTTTAAGGACTCTGGATCATAACCTTTGGATCAGCTAATTTATTGATTAAATAATACGTGTATATAAATTAAATATTCACAAAATTGTGTTTTGCCAGTGCGTGCCGGGTAGTTGAAGTTTTCCCACTACTAATACCTACTTTTTTTTAATATTCGTAATTATAAACGTGAACCAACAAATTTTGAGGGAGTTTAGAAATTATAGTTAAACAGGATCATCATGGATGACAAAAAACCAAAGGGGGTGATTCAAAATGTGTTCCAAGTTCCAACTTGAGCGAAGACGGCGCTCGAGGCATACCTCTCCTTCAAGACTGATCGGTCTTGCGGGTCTTGCCTATATGTGCCCCTGTGTTCGGCGTTAGGTTTATGGCTGTGGCGGTAACAACAGTTGCCACCAATTCACGGTAAGTAAGAAACGTTGTGTAGTTACTAACATCTAGGAGAGTTATTTCTGAACGAAGAAATTGAAACTGAAGAACTTAGCGGACTTTATATATAATTCCGCTAAGTTCTTCAGTTTCAATTTCTTCGTTCAGAAATAACTCTCCTAGATGTTAGTAACTACACAACGTTTCTTACTTACCGTGAATTGATGGCAACTGTTGTTACCGCCACAGCCTAATAAACAACTCTCGTTGGTAAGGACCGCCCAGAACACGATCAAGGTGGGTATAGAGACGAACGGCGACACTTTTGCAACAAACTTGGGGCCGTGCTGATTCGAATGAGTCGTCTAACACTGAAATCGGACCGCGCAGTTCTTCACAATTTCAAAGACCGTTCGGAATTATATATAAAGATATGCTAGAGCTCAACACTTAAAATGGCCTGTTGTCTCTTAATACCTTTTAGCTCCCTGATGATGAGGCCTATATTGGCGAAAGCGCTTGGACTGAAAACAAACTGAAGAGAAAACGTGCCTAACTATCTACTCATCCCCTCACACCCCTAACCATTTAATGTTTAGGCCTTATCGTATGGAAATAAGCGTGACATACCTCTACATATTTTTCTCTTTCCAGAACCGAATGCTTTTAAGCATGTTTTTGGGATGGAGATATCACCTAAAAACCTGTCAGCGGATTTCACAACCCTCCGTGAGCTCTTGAACCGTTACAGCTTGTACAACACATCCAAACTCTTTGGCCCAGACGTCACCAATCCTAGACAAATCGAAGGGATTATAGATGAATTCGCAAAACCTGAGGCCTATTTATCCCAATTTTTGGAAGGTGGAGCTGATGTGGACGCAGTTACGTGGCATCAGTAAGTCAGTACGATTGTATCATGATGTAAATGATTTCGATTCGATTCAAGTTTTCACTTGCGTGTCGCGTGAAAAAAATACGAGCGTTTTCATGAATCTGAAAATTAATGCAACTGATTTTAATGCAATTTGGAGCATTGGGTCCCATTTCGCACAATTCCTAAAAATGTGTTCGAAATGGTTGGTATTTGCCTTTGTACCTTCAATTTTTGTTGGTTGATTATTTAATAAACTATTTAACGTATCTGATTTTGGTTATTTTCAGCTACTACACTGGGCCTAATGTGACAATGGATGATTTTCTGGATGTAAATACGTTCAACAGCTTTATTTCTTCTGTACGGCGAATGGTTGATGTCGTCAAACTCCGGACTCCGCAGAAGCCTATATGGATAGGTAATGGACTTTTAAGAATGGCAGTGAATAACAATTCAAGAAAAAATTCAGAATTCTACCAACTGGCTCTGATTCCCTGAGTTTCTGGATATGTGATGATTCACCGCAGTTTATTCAGCTATCTGTGGTTTGTCTGGTACCTAAGTCAGGCACCAGCTGTTACGTTTACGGTAACGTACCGACAAAGTTGAAGTATGCACCAGTTTACCGCTGACAATAAATAGGTTTCAGTTTCAATTAATCTTTAAAAGTTTTTTCACTCGTTTACGTGGCAGTAACAACTTTTCTAGTTGCGTCTGGGTGCAGCGCAACTAGCCATTTCATCTCTAAATCAGCACCTAAGTACAGTAATTGAGTAGATGCTCTGAAAACCCTCTGTAGCCAAATGGCTAGCATTATCGCCAATGGTGGAGAGATCACGGGTTTGAAAAGTTTTTGCATCGTATTTTACTGTTATCGTTTCGTCACCCTGACTAATTTATGCGTCCAACTAATCTGAATTTGTACTAAGGGATTGACTACTTTTAAAAATTGGGATTGAGTACGTGTGAATGTATTTTTGAGATGCGAGCGCAGCGAGTGATCTGATCTATGCTAAAAACTGATCCGTATAAAATCTCTCTATGAGTGGTAGTAGACGAGCTTACACTAGTCGTGACTAGTTAAAAGAGGATTCTTCGGACAGGTTCGGGAGCTGTCGGAACTTTTTGGCTAGTCACGCTCCTGTTTCGTTTGAACTCAATCAGGTGTTGGGAAACGATTTGTACCGTTTCAACATTATTGCGAAGTTGTAAAAGTAGAAACTGGCTTTTTTGGCCTGAAGAAGTATGGGAAAATCGAAAACGTAGCCTAAAACCACCTACAGAACTTGCTGATCATTAGGAAAACCCATTTTCCCTCCCTCTCGCATTAGCCCCATAGGCAAAATGGGCATGCAATATTTAACTCATACACTCATATCCATCAACTATTTACTCCTGCTTTGCCTATTGTGAGCCTTCTCCACCCCTTCCCCTCACTGCTTTTGGATAGCACTGGGGGTTAGTTCCCCTTTCTCGTTGCTTGTAACTGTTGCCTCACAGGTTGTTCCTGGAGCTTTTCAGCTTTCAGGATATCCTCTGGGTGTAGCAAGCTAATCGCCTCAGCCTATGAATGGCTGACTCCTCCATTCCATCACCTCTTTGTCATAAGACTAAAAAAAAAAACAGCTTCCCTGATAAAATTGCTTTGGACTGTTTATAAAATATCGAGAATATAGCTGAAACACGAGGATCGTTCTTCAAAAAGTAGAGGTAGATTGTAGAAGGATTTTAGCACAGAACCCACTCCGCAGCTGTAGTGATGTTCAAACAAATAACATCATAGCCCTCAAACTACATGGTTTGATCAAGGAATAATGATATGTGGTGGATAGACAGATCGAATAACAGGAAGGTGAATAAGTTCTTCTCTCTGAGTATAAATGATATGGAGGGCTATTGCTCTGATTTCAACGCCGTTTTCCTGTCAGTTAATATGTGCCGCTGGCGTCGCGCTGAACCTCGAAAATTACGCTTCCCGCCACGCACCTGCTCCTAATAAGTATAGCAGATATTAGTTGAAAATTAAATCACAAAACATCCAGCGCCAAACAATTTGAGTATAGTATTTTACCTTTTAGTTAAACCTTTTTCGCAATGATTTAAACCTTTTTTACTTTAAATTAAACCTTTTTCGCAATGATTTAAACCTTTTTTACTTTAAATTAAACCTTTTAAACTTTCATTTAAACCTTTTTAACCTTCATTTAACCCTTTTTCACTTTCATTTAAACTTTTTTTACTTTCATTTAAACCTTTTTCACTTTCATTTAAACTTTTTTTACATTAAATTAAACCTTGGGAGAGAATGTTAATTTGGGTAAAAAATGAACTCATGAATGATACGCTGGTGGTCAGGGTCAAAAGCAGGTGCCCACTCTGATGACGATCTAGGA
Source organism: Adelphocoris suturalis (assembly GCA_030762985.1). Lineage (NCBI taxonomy): Eukaryota > Metazoa > Arthropoda > Insecta > Hemiptera > Miridae > Adelphocoris > Adelphocoris suturalis. The sequence goes on from CM061044.1 coordinate 48,155,284, forward strand.
AGAAATAGAGGAAGACACATTCAGTCGCCTTGTTTCTCCTAAGAGAAGGCGATCCGTATTTACCCATGTTTGTGTAACTGGGGTACCTTATGTGGTTAAGACGAGCTTAAGGCGATTACTACTGAAATAAAGTTTTCCAATGGTGTTCCTTTTGTGTGAAATGAAGTTTTCATGTGTTCATTTTGTTCAAAAATTAATTTTCTTACTTGGGAATAGAAGAAGGTTTAATTCAATGTAAAAAAGGTTTAAATGAGAGTAAAAAATGATAGTGAAAAAAGGGTTAAATGAAAGTAAAAAATGTTTAAATGAAATTGAAAAAGGTTTAATTTAAAGTTAAAAAGGTTTAAATCATTGCGAAAAAGGTTTAACTAAAAGGTAAAATACTATATATATTATTCGTATACGATTCATAGAAAACTAATATGTACCACAAAATACAATATTAACTATTAACATTGGTTAGCTGATCAGTACGGCTAAAGTTGCGTAATTTACGAAGACCATTAGAGAGTTTTTGGTGACCACTAACGTACCCTTAACGTCACCCTAACGTACCCAAGAGTACGTGACCTTGAGGGGACGTTAGCAATGTCGTACGTTAGAATGGCTCATTTAACGTCACCCGTTTGGGGACCTAAAGGCACACGACATCAGCCTAACCTTTCTGTAAATGTAACCCTACTGCTCACTTCAAAATTACTCGAATACTGCTGAAGTAAATATAATAGTTTTTATTTTCAAATGCCTCATTACCAACTAATTATGTTGATGTAGAGGGTAGGTTTTTGAACACCCCTCAAACTTGGTTACTTATTTTACGTTTCAAGTCGCCTAGAAACCGAATGTGCCATCTGAAGTCTGCCTCCGCTGTCCAGCTTTACTAGCCTTCAACTCGATCGAAAAGTTCCGTTCTTTTGCGCTCAGGCTCTATTTGGTCGATTAGAGCCTTGTTTCTATTATTATTTCGCATATTTTAAATGAGAAAACTGAGTTTTAAGACACTACTTCTTCGCAGTATTGTTCTTAGTTTACCTGAACTCTCAGCTATTTTCTCGTGAACATTGCGTGAAGTGCTGCCTTCACTGATGATTTTGTCAGGTAAAATCCTGTTTCATTGTCACAGAGATAAATACTTTTTCATACTTGTTGATAATTCGCCCAACGGAAAACCAAAAAACATGAAGTTCGTAACGACTAATGACCTAAAAGTGCAACTAAACCGCGGTGTTCCACACTTGAGGCTTACTATCCATCCCCTGTTTACGAATTGAAAACTAAAAATGAGAAATTAGCCCGTATTTGTATTGAAACTAACATGAAATACGAATTCAGGATTGAAAATCGGCGTTTCATATCGAAATGAAGAAATTGATTAGTCAACCAGTAGACAACAAGACAGCTGGGGGGAAAATATCGCGTTACCCAACGTGACATCAAAATTAAGGCAACCGTTCTCCCGATTCCATTTGGGTTAGCATCTTCGTTTGTTCCCTCAAGACTACGGTAACGGGTGACGTTAAGTTGAAGTCGCCAAAAACTCTCTATTGTCACAGAAGTGGCACCTATGGGTTTGACTACTCAACTACCACTAACACCCCTCCATATTATTTATACTCAAAGTTTCTACTTGTGTCTTGGCATTTTTTTTAACAGTTACGCTTAATTCATATTGACAGTCAAGTATAATATACTTGACTGTCCCATTCCCATCCCTTTGTTTACATTGTTTTGTTGACTTTTTCCAAGCATTCTTACAGTTTTTCGAACATGGCTATTTGTTGTACAAATGCAATTATGGAAGAGGAGCTGAATTTTTGAAAGATGAAGAAAATGTGGTTAATGTTATAGAACAGTCAGCATAGGTTCAATGGATGTTCGGCTCCAAGCATGGTACCGCTTTCTGCCACGAGCTTCTCAAATCCGGAACTCCATTTTGTTTGTATACTTATACATTACACCAATATTTATGTGTTCTTTATTTTCTTACATGAAATTCCAGGAGAAACCGGGTCGTCCTATGGTGGGGGAGCTCCTGGTTTGGCAGACAGATTTGTTTCCAGTTTATTATGGACAGACAAGCTTGGTGTGGCAGCGCGGGAAGGAATTGCAGTTGTAATGCGACAATCCATTTATGCTGGTCACTATGCATTACTGGGGGATGCTTTGCGCCCAAATCCTGTAAGTTCATTTTTTAATTGAAATAAAACATTAATGTATTTTAATATACAACCCAAATTATTGATTTTATCAAATTTAATTCAATTAGTGATCCAAGTTTCATTTACAGTAGGTACTTAAAAATGTATCCTAGTCTTTATTCTAAGAGTTGGTAGGTATCTATAATGAACCTTTTTTAATCGACCAATAAACCCACCACTCAATATTTGTTGGTCTACCTTTCAAGATACGTCCACAGAATAGATGGATTTCCACAAATCGAATTTAAAAAAATGCGCCTGTCCACTGTAAGCAGCTTTTCTCTGAAACTACTGGATCTAACTCTATACGATTTGGCCCAAAAATCAAATATCGACTGTAGACAAAAATATCAAAAATCGAGATCTTAAAAACAACTTGCTGTAATTTATATCATTCCAATGAATCGAATGAAACCACCCGCATTGTACGTTCATCCGTTCACTCTCTAAGGGCTACAACGTGGACAGGGAACATATGGAAGCAAATCAAAACTGGGACATAGTAAAAATCGCCTATTAAATTACGGCTATCATATCATCTGATATAAATCCAATGAAGTTCTCACTTCTTAAAATCGAGTTAACTTACCTTTTGTCACCCATTGATGGACTGGTAAAGCGTAGGTAGGTGATTCATTTTGGTGGTGGGTACCTAAATATATGTCGATGTATTTACTCAGATTCTTGTGTACAACTGTACTTTGCAGCTCTTATTATGTATAGAGTACTATATTATGTATTCAATTTCTCCATGGTAGGCGTCTCCGTCTATGCAGTTTTATGTACGTGTTCTAATGAAGAAATAATAAACCGTTGTCATAATTAAGAGTTTAATTTAGAGCTACAACTACTATGTTGTCCTTTTTTGTTCATAAATATCAGGATTATTGGGTCAGTATACTGCACAAGCGCTTTGTTGGCAAAAAAGTGTTGAACATCACGTGTTTGGATGAAGTTTACGATCATATGTTGAGACCCTACGCTCACTGCTCTAAGGACATGAAGCTGATTGTCTTTGGTGTCAACATCGCTAACACGTTCCTTGGCCTAAACTTGAAAATGAATACTACATCGGATTTGTATTCCCTTTCATCGAGTTTGGATTCTAGGTAAGTAGGTGTACTCAATTCGAGCTGATAGGCAGGTTAACATGTTTACTTTAGGACCAGATAATAACACTTTGTTGTTCTTTCAGGTTGGTGTACCTCAATGGGAACATTTTGATGTTGGATTATGACACTCAAGAACTTCCAGATCTTCATCCTGTAACTGTTGACATGAACGAAGTTGTGCCGATCCCACCTTACTCAATATTTTTCTTGCATGTCGACACTCTGCTACCAGCCTGCTTGGATTCATGATTGATTGAAGCCTGTGATATACATTAGAAAACAACTGAGTCTCGAGGAATAGTACCACCAGGATAGAAACTTAGCAAGATCAGAGAACTTGCTGCAAAAATAGTGGTGGCCTGGGTTGATCTATTAACGTAGTGGAAACATGGCGTGGAACACAAGACAATCCTTCTAACTTAAGTAATCCGAAGTATTTTAAACTTTGTCCTGTCGAGCTGCAGTTTTGTATTATGAAAAATTTAGCTTTTATTTCCTACTGTAAGGTTGTTGTTGGAGTGGATATTTATGGAGCAGTTAGACGGATCACATCAACAACATAAAAACCCAGAAATTGGTTTCAATTTTTTATACATCAATGAACAATTTTCAAAATATACGAATTGTGCCCTTGTAGTGGTCAAGATCGTAACGTCTTATGAAATCGTTTCAACTCACCCGAAAAAAACAAGGTTCTTTCCAGCTCGCTGTTCTAGTTTACAGCAAGAATTAAATACGTGAGATGAGTTAATGAATTAACTGTATCGCTCCAACGTCTGAAGCCAATTGGCCACTCTTCTTGTTCCTTACACTGTACGGAAATTTGAGTAAACAAGAACGATCTACCTTTTCATACCAAACCAAGGAATGGAATCGCCTGGACAATTCCAAGTAATGGTAATAGGTTTTTTCCCAGCACCATTTCTTAGAATTAAAAAAGTAATTGCTATTTCAATTATTACCCATTGCAGAAGTTGGAAAGGGTGATGGAAATCACACTAGTTCCCGGAATTGGAATGGGTAATGAGAATGGAATTACACCCATTTCTATTACTCACACTTCTTTCTCTTTCATCTTCAGGACCAGTTTCACCGCGTTAGTTTCAAAATGAGGTCATTAAAGGAAGTCAGGTTTTAGGGGGTTTGAGCGAGAGCCTGAATACGGTGTTCAATGAAGTATGACAGGTCACTGAGCGGCTGTAACTGGTGAAATCTCAATCCTATTCTAATTTCTCTAGTGGGGTTTTATGCCATTCCATTCCAATTCCTGTGATGAATAATTACTTAAAATTGCAACCATTACCACAATAATTGTGATTAAGGAATTGGCAATATTATTAACGTTACAGGAATGATAATGGTAGGTTATGGCAACATTCTTTCAAAAGTAACTGGAATTGATGATTGGAATTACTTTTTCAACACCTCTGTATCCAACAAAGGACGATGGGCCCAGATATCTAGAGACAATAAAAAGACTAAAAGGTCTCACCATAATAATAAAAAAAAAGTTTCTAGCTATGGTTGTTGGACAAACATAATGGCAATTTTTAGTTGTGATTTTGCTTCGTCTTCTATTCCATAGTGTTATGAATGATGGTTTACATATTTAAAAGTTTTTTTTTTATGTTTAAAAACTTAATAACGTTTTCAAACTTAAAAAAAAAAAAAAAAGTTTAGTTTCTTGACCGCTAGGTAATAATTAGCTTTTAGGATCTCGAGAGTCGGTCAGGATAATAATAAAAATTCAGGTCTTCAAAGCCAACGTTTCGATGTATTTATACATCATCATCATTGCTACAACAAGATGAGATTCAAAAAGTCTATTAATTGAACAGCTGTTGTTTGACATGTTACATTATGCCAAATAGAAAAATTAATAATAAATTGTAACTGTAACGATCAATGTATGTAAATGACATGAATGTGCCATCAACTACGAAATGACTTTGTAGGAACCTGCCTAAATTCTCCAAGGTATGTAATACAATGTTTATGTATATTTATTATTAATTTTTCTATTTGTCATAATGTTACTTGATAGCTACAGCTGTTCAATTAATAGACTTTTGGAATCTCATCTTGTTGTATGATGTATAAATACATCGAAACGTTGGCTTTGAAGACCTGAATTTTTATTATCGTGACCGACTCTCGAGATCCTAAAACTGTTTAAAATAAAAACAATGAAATCCAGCTTGATCATTGTGATACACTACTAGACAGTTAGAATTCGAGAAACGTAAAGATTCGTCAATTGGTATGAATATTTCAGGCTAATGAACAAACAACCAGTAAACACTTATTTTTATTGTTTAAAAAATACAAAGATCATAGTTGTGATAAAAAAAATTGACAATTCAGTCTTGATACAAGTTACATAACATCAAAGCCCTACCTTCTACTAGGTAAACTACAAGAACATAATAATGCACCTATACATAAAAAACATCCACTTGCTTCCACGTCAAAACAAAATATAAATCAATAATGAGACTATTTAAAAAAGTCTCGGTGGGAGGTAAGGGGGGTTGCAATTATTTGCAACATGACAACAGTTATTTGATGAGATTCACTTTACTTTCTCATTTGGAAAAATTTTGGAATACCTGTTTGGAATGTGGTAAGGAGATTCTAGCTCAGAGAATGAGTATTAAATATAAGTAATAATAAGTAGGAGCACTGGAAAACGATCATGTACACAAAATAAGTTATCAATCACTACAAATATTTCAAGTTTGATTATTACAAGAAAGAAAAAATCACGTCAACGTAAATGGTTCAGCACCATAGGGAAAACTTGGTTAAATATCCACAAGACAACAATTTGAAGTTCCCAATGTACATATTAATTTAATCGGTTTAAGTTTCTTCAAGAGACTTGCTCGGTTTTTGCAATCAAAAATGGCAAAAGAGGAGTTTGCAGGACATTCTTAGTTTTTCATTCAATAAAACTTTGTAACCGCTATGATGAAAAACAAAAATTACCCCCTTAAAATTCGTTGGCTTACGTTCAAGGTAATAAACTTTCTCTAGGCGTTCCGTAGGTTGTTCACTAACCTCTATGATTTGATGAATTCACTTGTTACGTATAAATGTGTTGATACTTTACTAGTTAGCTATATCGCCTTCGTACACAAATGTCTAAATAATGAGATTTTCGCTCCCCAATTAACAAACCAAGATCAACAAAAGAAGGAATTTTGGATTCAAGCTAATTCCCCATTGGATTCATCAGCTATCTTTCTCCCAACAAATTTACGTTGAGTATTATGATCAAAATATTTGTGGCATGAATTGCTGTAGGTTCGTTATAAGATACCTAATTGAATATCCATGAAATTACTTATTAAGCAGGTGAGTGAATACCAAATTATGGATAATTGATCAGACGAATCAGTGCTAAAATGATACAATAAGAGTTATCAAATCGAAAAAAACTTAAGAATAGTAGGTGTAGCAACTCTAACATGAGAATAAATCTGGTAATAAGTGGATCGAATATTTTGTATTCGATTTTAGATTGCTAAGAAATTTGATAAGACAGAGTGGTGAAATCCTGGTGTGACAGAAGACTAGTGAAGCTCTCGTCTAAACAAGAAATCTTGGTACACAGGTTTGACAATATCGAAGTTTAATATACCTACAATGGTATATTACCTACCTACTATTCTGTTGTTTGCTGGATCTATTTTAATTTGTTAAAAGTGGTGAAGGAGGCAGTTGATTAAGATACGAGTTTGGGAGTTTGTTGCAAGAGGGTGAGCGACCCTGTTACCGCCCACTACCCACAACTAGAAGCTGATCTCTCTTTCTCACCCTCAACAACTATAGGATACAATGTTCTCCTGACACATATTAGGCATCTTTCTTATATATTTAACCCATGGTGCTTTACTTACATTATTTTATAGTAACATTTGAAACTCAGGGTAGCTATTAAGCCACTTACTAATCAACCATAATATTAATTTTTTGTAAAAAAATAAGGGGGCAATAAGTTTTTATGGGGTTTTAAAATTCAAAAGTTAAATTCTTTCTTTGTAACCTGAACATGATACATTAATCTCAAATACTGCTCAAGAAGTAGGTATTAAAAGTGATTGGAACGATGATGAAAGAGCGTTGAGATAAATTTGTTGCTATGATCTAGTTATCGATAAACACTTAAAGAACTTTATTTTCAACTGTTTCTCACAATTAGCACCAACTAGGGCAATGCCAGATTTCGGAAAACTATATACCCCTGAAATTCCTAACGAACATGAATTATTTTACAAATTATCAAGACTGTCCAACTCCAACCAACAAGATGAGTTCAAAAATTTTAGATGGACCTTTTTTTGCACAATGGATGGAATGATTTTTACAAAAAGCGTTAAACATAAATATACAATATTCTTTCAAATCATTTGAGCTTGCGGATGAGGCTGATTTTTGGAAATGTTGAAGTTATCTACGCAACCATCAATTAAATCACTAGAGGGATTGGTTTAGACGTATCATTTCAGGAAGCGAATTTACATTTTATTGAGGAACTTCCCTACACAACTGGACTTTCTTGGTGGATGTCCAAATTCATCATGAGTTGATCCACTTCTTCAACAGCCATCTTGTCGGCGTTGGCTCCTAGCTGGCTTCTGCCAGCAAACACGGGCAAACTGTACCAATAAACATGTACATTTTTTATTTAATTTGTTCGCATCCTTTCACATCATTTGACTAAGGACTTTTTTAATAAATACGAAGACATGAACACGGGGATACTAATGTTCTTAAATAATGACATCACGAAGTAGGAAATGTTGTGGAACAACTATTCCAAAACTTTACAAGAGTAATAAGTAAATTGACTTACTTATCTAGGATTGATGTGTTATAATTCCTCCTTGTAAGGCCAACCATGCAAGACCTGTTCAGGACCAGCATGAGAGAATTGGTGCGTGGATAGTGACGCCTGCGAAAAAATACGATTTTTTTATCAGCAGCGACGATTGGGTGCTCGAAAATAGTCTCCAGCCTGCTCCTCAGGCAGCGGCCTCGCTTTACAGTGGACTTGGAACAACGGGAAACTCTCCTTGAGTAGCCTTCCATGTGAGTGATAGCTTTTTTCTTCTCAGGACAGTGTGTGAATCTTCGCTTTGGCACACCACCCTGCTTAGCAACAGAAAAGAGCTATATTTTATTTATCCAAATTAATCAGAACAAAATACTTGATCGTGGAGACGATCAAGGGTGTACAGATAATTAACACATTTGGTACCCATGCCCAGTCGTTGGATTACTGAAGTTGCCCACTAGTTACTAATCTCAACAACACATTGTGACTCACACTTGGCGTCTTGGGCGTCCCTGGACAGGTTTTCAGTTTTCTGGTTCTACAATACCCATGACGCACAGTGTGAGTCAATTTAGAAATAGGTAGAAGAAGTACTAAATTTCTTAGTTATTTGAATATTTATTCATACGTATGTAAATAGTTTAAAAAAATACAAGAAACAAGATAATAAAAATATTAAAACATCTTTTCATAAATAGACAAGATGTCCATCTGTACCCGATACTTTGGGGACTAAGGGCGGAATAACACTTTATTATTCGAACCAATTGAACTTCGAACCATCGCTACTTCTCTGTACCATAAATTGCCCAACCATGGCCTCTCATTGAAATACGGAAAATGTTTGACTCACATGTGTGCGTCATGGGCACTGTTGGCCAGACCGCTCATGACGCTCATGTGTAAGTCATGGGCACCCAACGTTTTAATAAATACCTAATCTTTTGCAGAATGATTTTTTCACCCATCTATTCATGAATTCACAGGAAAATGAATGAATTCTAGAAACTAAGGCATATCTGCGAAAAAATTTCATCGATTGGAAAAAAATCAACCAACTATACAATCAACATGGACTGTACTACAGATGCAGTACCTACTTAACAGAACGGTGTGCAAGTTCGAAAGGTTTTCTTCAGTGTGAAAAGACGAAGCCTACAAATCAAGGGTAGAGAATGCACTCTGCAGGTATGTGCAATGGATTTGATGCTCTATCATCTTGATGCATGCATAATCCAGAATATTCTGCCTTATATCGAAGTTTCAAAAAAATTGTAATGTCAAGCCATTATATCAACATAGCTCAAGAATTCGCTAAAATCTGGAAGAACAATATTGGAATCTTGTCCTGTAAGAAATGCTTGTATAAAGACCTTTGTGAAATGTTTCTTCAGCTGTCCCTTGGGAACCTCCTCCGTCGTGGATTTGGTGGAAGATGATGGGCCTCCATCTGAGACGACGGAATAATCCCCAGAAGTGTCACTCCACGAGTCGCTCCCGTCGTCAACCGCAGATGCGTTGGCAGTGCCTTCGATTCCACTCTCAATTTCCATTGTAGAAGTAGATGTACCTGATGAAAAGGAAAGCTGAACAGGAATTTGAAAACCTACGCAAGGTTGTACTTATAAAATTGGGCAAAATTGAAAACATCTGGCACTAGGTATTTGGTATTTTTTGGTTTATTAATGAATCTTTGTATTGTTTTTTCTTTGTAATCGAACAACGGTTATCCACACTCTCGACCAAGAACCGCAATATTGTGTTTCGATCAGTTTTAAAGAATTCATAGGTTGTTGCTCAAGACCTTTGTAATCAACCAAGAAAACAGTCCCCCCCCCCCCCCCCACCAAATTTGTTGGTTACGTTTCATAATGGAAAAAAACTGCAAATTATTACACAAAGGTTTATTATTTCTGTGTTCTTTTCTCTGCCCTTCTACGTAGATCATTGGTCTGTAATTTTTAAACCCCAGGCAAGCTCAGACCCATGGGTACTCCTCATTGTTTCCGAGGAGTCCCAAAGGGGCTCCATCTAAATAACATCACCGTGAGTCGATAAGGAAAGAAATTAGCCTCAGAGGTTCCAAAGCTGAGTCCCTACATACTTTCTAATTGTATTCCAGATCTCCAAAAAGGAGGAGCTACATTTCAGGATTCAGCATCATTCGATTAAAAAAGAATTAGGTTCAGAGGTCCAATAGCTGATCAGTGTGAACGGATATTGAGTTCTTGATATTACAAAGAAGGTATATTTCAAATTGGAGATCCGTAAGTTGACATCAATATGCCTGCGTAGATACAGGCACCAGGGGAAAATTAATGCAATTAATTAAAACATCTACATTTTACTAGTCCTGCTGATCTCCGTATAACGATATTTAACTAAGTAGGTAGAGCTCTCTCAGGTTTTAGAAGTGCAAAAGGAGCGGGGCGGGGTAGTGGCTAGCTGATGCGAGACTAGGCAATTCACGGCCCCCTCCACTCCTCTTCTCCATCCCATAGGTGAATTCGCGGATCGTGAAAAACTATGGGAAATTTCCCTGTCTCTCACTGTGCAGTTCCCTGTCAAATACTGTGAGATCAAACCTCTTCTACTGTGAGAGTTATTTTCCTGGAGCGTAACATTTCCCGGAGTCAAATACCAACCGTCTCGGCTGGTTTGGGATCGGACGAATGACGAAGTGAAACTGCAGGCCGCTGGCTCAGCAGAAGCTCGCTGGAACAAGTCAGCAGTCGAGCAAGGTCATTGTCACGGTGTGTTTTGACTCAAGTGAGTGAGGAAGTAAAAGGGTGAAACGGCCCAAAAATACTTGATACCTCTTCAGAAGTTCGAACTCGCCTCCTTACAACTACGGGAAATTTCCCGTAGATGCGACACTCCAACGATTTGAGGTATGAGGCCAGGGTAATCAAACCTTTTCGACTGTGAGAGTTATTTTCCTGGAGCGTAACATCAGCTAGGTCTCATTTTCAACATAACATTTGTTGCTATAACCATTCATGTGATAGTACCTACATACTTCTACGCTTTCGAGACCTGGGCAGTCTGGCTGACTTGATTGACGAAAAAATACCACGAATTCGGTGAATATCCCTTGAAATACTATTTGTTCTATCTACGAGTAGTAATATGTGTATTCAGTCGAACCAAGTAGTTTTAGAAACATTCGTTCATTCTGTGGCATGCTCTGATCAAACGAACTTTAAGGGTCATCTGTCACTTTGCGTGACAACAGGGGCGGCCGGTAAGGGGGGGCATTGGGACATTGCCCCAGTACATTTGGGAAAAAAGTAACAAACTGGAATGAAGACTTTACAAACAACTCATCGTTTCAAATTAGAACGAAAAGCGCAGCGTGTAGCTCCATGCTGTGGCTCCAAGGTGGATGCTAGAAGGAATAGGTTTACGCTCCATCCAAGGAGGTTTAAGATCCATCTACCAGCGAAAAAGTAGGTAGATTGCGATAATATCACTCTATCGAGAGAGAAATTTCGTCGATTCAGGTTAGACTATGAAGGGGAAAGAAAGGGCAGGGACGGGAAAAAGAGGTCATAACAGGATATTTCTGATGATTTTCGGGGCTTTGCCCCAGACAGTGTTTCCAATTTTTCTAAAGACCGTAGAATGAAATTTACGTCATGAGTGGCTTCCACCTGAGGAGTTTTGGTTTATATGCTAAGAGTTCCCTGTTGAGAATGTTCAATAGTTGGTAGTAGTGTTTTGTTGTCTCTGCAGCTAATTTATGATGTTTCTTTAAGTTTGTTCGGGCATGTGGTTGTTCCCAAGAATTTACTCTGAAGTAAAGTCCGTATTATAGCGTTGTGTTATAAGTACCTGTTTTTATTCAGTCCAAAGTTGTTGAGTACGTCTTTTGTAATAAAGTCCTTTGTATTGTCGGTCGAGTTGGAGTGCGTTGTTTTATGTGAAGAGCTTCATAACCCTTTTCCGTTGGTAGTTACGACAAAATTTGGGCATCCCTTGTGGGGAATGAAGAAGAAGCAACGATCACTTTGAATAGAATTCGCACCGAAGGACGACGTTCATAGACGGATTTACGTAAGAAGTTTAGTTTACTGATTTTGACATTTTTATTTAATTGATATTTCTTCATCATGTCCAATAACATCAAAAAACGGCGAGTGTGTAGGACAGTATTCACCAGGCTCTACAATACTTTGTAGCCCTTGTTTGATGTTCAACCTATTGATACTACCGCCATTACAGCGAAGTTCCAGGTCTTAGAAAATAAGTATGAAGAGCTTACTTCTTCGAATGAGTTAATAAGTGAGGAACTTTGTAGAATATTAATCATTCTGGATATGTTGCAATAATGAAAAAGGTTATACATAAGAGAGTGGTGGTTGTGGGGTTAGACAACATTTCTATAACCTTTTGAAACATCCGATTTTTAATTGACGTCTGACGTCACATTCTATCATTTCATCATAATTTAATTCGAGTTCCTTAATATTCCTTCAGAATTATTTCTCCTAAGTAGTTCACTAGTGCAATACAATCGAAGCCTTGATAATTTTTAGTACTTTTAATAATAATATAGTCCATTCTAAAATTTTTGGATACTTAGTAAGTAGGAATCTATAAGATAATATTTTTAATCTAATTTATTTATCTAATTAATTTATATTTAATTTATCAATAATATTTAATGATAATGATTGATTATTATTTAGTAGCCATATTCTTTCATAACAGTTGCCCAAGGCATGGCATGACCCAAGTGGGATTTATGTATCATGTGTTTAGGTCAAAGTTAATTCACACTGAAAACAAAACAAAAAGAAGATAAACCTCAATGCTCTTGACTGTAAAATAGGTAAATATTTTTGTGCCCCACTCCTCCTTTTGCAGACCACCGGCCGCCACTGCGTGACACCAACTCCTGTCTGAGGACTGGCCCCCAGTTTGTTACTTTTTTCCCAAATGTACTGGGGCAATGTCCCGATGCCCCCCCCCCCCCCCCCCCCCCCCCCCCCCCTCACCGGCCGCCCCTGCCTACAGGTGAATGCCCAATAAATTTTGATAAATGTGAGGGATTATCTTGAATAAGGTATTTTTCATCTATTTAGGGCCTAATCGGCCAGAAAGGAAGATAGGAATGACAAATTTTCTCAGGGAACCTTATGTGCGTTGCAGGGCTAATTTCTTGACGTGGACGAGTCCAATAATTCCCAGTGAGTACGAATTACAATATTATTGCATCTAAACCTCACAACTTTCAATCAAAGTGAGTATCTACGTCATCAGTCATACGTGTGTAACAGTTTCTGGATTTATCGCCGATTAGATAGTAGTGGGGGGCAGGACTAAAGTTTTTGACTAGGCAAAAACTTCAATGCTGCCCCCCAACTTTTTTAAACCACGATTAAGAAATGTAAATTGATTTTAGGATGATAGTGTCAACGATGAAAAAGAGGGGACTCTAAGGATTCAAAATCATATTTTTTAAATTAGAAAACGATGGTTTAAAGTGGAGAAATCTCGATTTGAAAATGGGGTACACCCAATTACTGTTTCGTATTATTTCGGGTCCTTCTGATGCGCCTACTGTTATGTCCCAAAAATATTTGATACCTTGGCAGAGTTCTAACTCGTGTCCTTACTAAGGAGAAATTTCTCTTTAGTTCCAACATTCCAACGGGTTGAGCTATGAGGCCGATCTAATCAAACCTCTTTGATTTGAGGGAGTTTTCCTAGAACGTATCAATTAGATAACAATTTTTCCTTTTTTTGCCGAGTGATGCGTCATTTCCATACATACCACAGTGCTGCCCCCCAACTTTTCCACACCACAATTAATTACCTAACAAAATTGATTTTAGGTTGTCCAGGCATTCATATCCTTAAGTCTTCGTATACATATTATGTACGAACTGGCCTGTTTATATATCGAATTTTCCATTATTAGCTGTATCGGAGCCATCTTTATAAATCACTGGTACGCCCGCTTTGTGAACTCGACGGTAGCCCCACACCGGCCCGTGGTTCCCTCCTCCGCCGCGCAGTGGCGTTAGTCTCCCACTTTTATCTCCCTCCTACTGAATAGTGAAGTATTGTGATTGTCTCCAGACTCGAAAGTTGAGGTGTAGCTCAATGAATATGACAACGGTCTCGTGAGACAAATGTCGTGGATTCAAATCCTATTGACTGGTGTATTTTTTTTTGCTCGTAAAACTCCCGAAATGTACTTCTAAAACGTCATTCTGATCTGCATGTACAACTAATTTGAATTTTCACTAAGGGATTGACTACTTGATGTTATGTATTTTTGAGATGCGAGCTTGCGAGCATCCAGACCACCAAACTATACACATCATTCTGATCTACGTGCCCAACTAATCTGCATTTTTACTAAGGGATTGACTGGTACACAATCTCCTCACCAATAAATATATTTTTTCTTAACATACGGATAAATCCGTAGATTTACAGGTCGGAGCGATCATACAAGCCCAGACTGATAAAAGAGGAGACTAGCGCCGCAGCGCGGCGGAGGGGGGAACCACGGGCCGGTGTAGGGCCACCGTCGAGTCTTTGTGATGGAGAGGTACTTAACTTTAGCCTGTCAAGTTTGGTTCATAGTTGGGGGACGATGGTTTAGGTAATTATTCCATATTCATTTCAACATGATTGCACCATTAGTTTCTTTATCTAGGAATAGATTTTAACATGGAATCATGTTTTAGCGATGGATCCCCCGCCGAAAAGTGAGACTATAAAGTGAGATGAAAGTAGCGCCAATAATTGTGATGATTTCCGCTTACAACCGAGTCGTTGCTAGGGAAATGGTACTTCGTCGTTTTTCATCCCACAAAATTCGTTGACCATTCGTTCGAAAGCTCTCGATTTATCCAACCATACTATATTAACTACTGCGAAGTGCGTGGCCAACAAGCTGAGTTATGAGCATGGTTATATGAATAATTGTTTACACACAGGTGATCATTCTCAATTATTGATATTGTGAACATGATTGCAACCGCTTGTTAATTTCTGATGATTTCATTGAGCTGGTGTTTCGATTATGTGATTCATAGCAGGTGATCCGAATATTGCGAGAACGGTTTGATTTGTGAAGCGGTGGTTAAATCATTTTAATAGGTAATTTCTATACTTTACACTATAGGAAGCTGTAATTTCGTATGTAGCCTCTTTAGCCTCTTTCTATAATAAAGTGAATGTTTACTCGCGAGTTTCTATTAGGAGATCATCATCTCACAAGAGCTCAATCGTCGTGATCATTTCTATAATAAAGTGAGAGCGAGAAGCTAAGTTTGGTTCATAGTTGGGGGACGATGGTTTAGGTACCTAATTATTCCATACTCATTTCAACATGATTGCACCATTAGTTTCTTTATCTAGGAATAGATTTTTTTAAATGTGAAAAAGGAGAGTCTAAAAACTCAAAATCATATTTTAAAAATTAGAAAACGATGGTTTGAGGTGCAAAAATCTTGTTTTGAAAATGGAGGGCAGGACTGAAGTACACCCAAATCAAATTTAAAGTTACGAGTTGTTTGAAAATCCAATTTAAGGACAGAAGGCCTTTTTTATAAAGCTTGTATAATGTGAACTGTTCGAATAAAGAAACTAATGGTGCAATCATGCTGAAATGAATATGGAATAATTACCTAAACCATCGTCCCCCAACTGTGAACCAAACTTGACAGGCTAAAGTTAAGTACCTCTCCATCACAAAGCGGGCGTACCAGTGATTTATAAAGACGGCTCCGATACAGCTAATAATGGAAAATTTGTTATATAAATAGGCCAATTCGTACATAATATGTATACGAAGGCTTAAGGATATGAATGCCTGGACAATAGATTCTCACATTACAGATAGCAACCAGGTACCAAGGTAGGTAGTTCGGTACTTAAAATCGTTATTACCCATCTACACAGTTTTATGGATTCCATAAACGATGCATATCAAGAGGAGAGATAAATGAAGTAATTTACCTGGTTGAAAGATCCAAGAAGTGAAAGTAGGTTGGTAGTCACAATGAATCAATCAATTCAAATTTGCGGAGACATTGGAGAATGGCCGGCCATTGATAAACGCAAAATTATCGATAAACAAAGATATTAGTACAATGACTTGATTTAAAAGGTCTCAAAATAAATCAAAGGTTTGCATAACTCAATAAATACCAAAACATCAAGCAAGGCAAACAATCAAGCAGATAAACATCCAAGGAATCACAACAAACACCATGGAATTATTCTTCTTCTTGTTCTCTATTTGTTTTAGCTAGTCGTGTGGTCACCTTTTGTTGGTGGTTGTAAAGTTGAATGCTTTGTTAAGGAGCGTCTCCGAAAAACAGGATCTGCCGCACGGGGTGCCAACCGAGCGGTTCTAGCCGAATACCGGTTGTTCATTCTTCTGCTCTTGCTCAATGTAACAGCTCTTATCGGATAATGAACCCCCGTTCTCCTCGTAGACATTCGCGGACTTTATGGAAAAACGGGAAACCACCGTAAAATTTTCTCCCCCATACAACCCTCGCTCAAATGGTAAGGCGGAAAAAATACTTTTCTATTTTGAAGAATGCATCTACGAAAAACCTAAGCCCAATACCCCGTCATTCCGCTCAGTTGTTAAGACACGTAGGTACAAGTTTACGAGAACTCCCTCAACTTTATCTGGCATGGCACCTACGGCAGCCTTATTAACATATGAGGTGGAGCCATGCAAAACCCCACTAGTCCGTCAAATCAAAATTTTCAGAATTAAGGAAAAACTGTTTCATATTGTTCTACAGCCAAAAACTTGCGTATTTTTACTTCAATGTCTTGTAGGAGGCTTTAAAAACTAAGAAGTATACTGATTCAAATTATACTGTCACTAAAGTTGAAAAAATCCTAATTTTAGTTTGGACATGTGGGGTTTTGATTGATTTTTTTCTTACTTGTGGGGTTTTGGTGAAAACATAAGGAGGACAAGGGGTTTTGGTCTTCCTCATTCAGAGGAAAAATGGAAACTTGGGTAAAGATAATATGCCATTTTAAACGCTTTATGTGAACCACATTTTTTAACTGTTAAGTAATAGAATTCAGTTTGAGTTAATGCTTGAATATAAAACTATGTGCCTATCTGCTGATCATTTGATCCTAGGGTATCTTACACGATCCATAGATATTCTGGCGGAAATTTAAAGCATCTCCTGGCCGAATTTTGAAGCACTGGTAATCAGCTTCACTGTTGTGCTTACATGGTATGAATACGTTTGAACCAGATGGAAACGAATGCCTTACTTTTTTAGCAAGTAGCACCACTTGAAATAATATAAAAGTTCACTGATAAACGTACAGGTAGCCAAACTTCACAGATAGCTAAACAAGAAGCAACAAGAGTGTCACGTGAGGCTAGTATCTGGCTTCCCATTGGTTGCTTGGACTTGTGGGGTTCTGCGTGAATCACAGGTCTGGACATGTGTGGTTTTGGATGAAGTACCTACAAGAATCTACTGTAGTGTTTTGACGAGATCTGTGGGGTTTTGCTCGACATTGAGTGAAGAAAATGGTACAGCTGATTTTAGTAAAAATTGATTTATTGTGGAAAAACTCTTATTTGCGTTTTAAATGCATATATAATGGTTTTGTATAATACTAAATGAAATTCTTGTATTCAGCTTTTTTTCTTGATAATATCGAGGAAAATAAAATAAAAAAACACGAAATACATTTTTCTCACATTCAAGGTAGGTAAAATACTTTTATCACTCTGGAATAGGTCCTAAAAAAGGAAGGATAATATCTGTAAAATTAAAATATAATTACATATTATGTAAAATTATTACATTTTATGTTAAATTAAGAAACATTTGATTTATTTTTGTCGATTTGTGGTTATTTGGCTTGTGTAACACTGGAAAAGATAAGTATTATTGATGCGTAACAGCAAAATTCTTCTTCTCTTTCATTACCCAATACTCTGCTGTTTAGGTGCAACAAATTTTTCAAATGGGTGGAAACTTGCCTTAGAAAGCTGTCTGCATCAATACGAAAAAACACCAAAAGCCCAAAAATGCAATCGCAATGTTGAATTTAGTTCAAGGTCTAATCAGTACAGTGGAATGGTAATGAACCCAACAAAATCAGTAGGTAGCTATAAATGTTCGAAATGGAAGCTTGGTGAATGAGCACTTAACGCTAGCAGACGGCTCCTCCATCCCAGCAATAAATTGGGGTGAGCAAATTAGATAGGTACTACCTAGGAGTAAATTTCTCTGGCGAAATCATATTTGACAAGAGAAAATTCGCTACAACTCTAGAAAGGGACCTCAGCAATTTGATAACCTCACAACTTCTTAAAGGCGATCGAACATTGAACATTCTAAATCAATTCGTCTTTCCTAAGTTAGTTTACCCGTTACAGACCACACCCGTTGATTTGCAGGAGGACAGCTTTTTAGAACGCATCGACATGCTGATACGTCAAGAGGTTCGAGAGATTTGCTCGCTTCCATCCGACACTCCAATACCTGTGTACTCACCTCGGAAATACAGGGGGTTCGGAATGGGAAGAGTGACGAGGGAGGCACGTATCCAGCATATATCAACGGAATCCAGCATAGCTCAACGAATCCAGCATAGCTCAACGGCTTTCCCGAGTTGCACTTGGCTACAATAAGGGACTTGAGCGAAGAAGAACAGTCATGTCGGGCTAAGTTAGAAAACCCAACAAGTAGGAACGCTCGAGACATACGATCGGAATTGAGGGAGGCAGAACTTCAGAAGTGGGCCACGCTAAGACAGAGGAGTAGGTGTTAAATGGTACAGTGTGTCCTCAGGCTAATAGATGGGTGTCGCAGAAGGAAGGTCTATCTAGTAGCGAATGGACGAATGGAATAAAGGCATTCATTTATAAAGGTACGAATTCGTAATTCAATGGCCAACAGATCAACAGGTGGGCGGAATGAGGGTAATCGCCGCTGCAGGGTTCCATCCTGTAGTGAGATTAACATCATAGAAACATTATCTTAATGATGAAAAACGTGGTTTTTGCGATGAAATTGAGGATTTTCTTAAAACATGACCCTATATGAATCTACCAGTTTGGGATTGGTTTAATACGTGTTTTTCACGCTGCATCGAACGGTAACACTTGTAGAACACAACACTACTTCACTATAGTTCAGGAGCCAAGGCCAAAAATAGGTAGTAATATGAGGAGAAGGTTTGAGATTAGATTTTGAAAATGCAGTCCGTTCTGAGTTAAAAAATCTTTGTCTGCCATCTCAAAATTTGTGGAATACAAATTGGTGGCCTCATAAAGATGGCTTAATTTGCTCATTTTAAAGTTTTTCTCTAATAATTCCTTAACCGTGCATCCTACAGAAATTTTTATACGCAGCAAAGTTGTAGAGAATAAAAAAACAAAATGATTCAATCCCAAAACTCTGAATTATCTTATAAAATTGAAAATCGGGCTAATTTTGGGACAGCCCCCCCCCCCCCCCTTCGAGCCCTTCGAGACTTTTGCCCTTCAAAATCACCTGGTGGTGTTAATATTGGTCTCATTCCAGTCTGCTAAAGCTCAGTCTACTCAAGATTAATATCAGTATGATATGATACGTATGGAGCAAATTTTAGCTGAAATCTTTCCCGATTGACTTACAGCCGAACTAAACTTATTTATCTGTTTTAATTCATACATTTTTTCTTGGGACCCGTTTATCAATTACAGTAGTAACTTCCAGGCAACTCAGGCTGATACTTCCAGTTTACAACAACCTATCGATTAAGTTTGGTAGGGCGTTTATTAATCGACTTTGTGCCCGCTGGCACTGCTCTGATAAATACTTCTGTGAGAAGTAGGGTTAGATACCTACCACAGCAACAACAATGATTCTCCCACAAACAGCCTTATAACACTGGTATTTTACCCATGGGTAAAGTATAGACACAACACCTGTCCTTTCGTTTTTTTCCTATGTGCCTGTGCGTTCTTCGATTATTTTTTTCATTTCGCTTGTCCGGAGAACAAGTTTGTATTTTGCTTGTGCTTGTGTACGATATGGTATGAGTAATAATAAAAAAGAAGAAGAAGAACTCATGACTATTACAGTCCACCTTGGCGTCTGAAGGAAATCAATCGAGTCCAGTTTTGACATGCTACAAGCAGTCAAAGTACTATTTGATTCCTTATTCGAGGATTCCTCACATTTTACCTAATCACACGAAAAAGGGAAATGTTTTACACTTTACACATTTTGCATAAGCTCGGCATGTTGAACAAATTTGGTAGTTCCAGTAAAAATTTGAAACACTCTCCTTTCCTTTTAAGAAGCTCTTCCTCTGATTAAGCATCATATCTACTGCATCCGTACACTCGTTCGAGCTGTGGGCATCATACGGTAGATAAAGTTTGCATCTTTCCTATTGCTAGTTTTGTTCACCGGCGTTGAGACTATCGAGAGTTTTCGTTCTTCCCGTACGATTTTTCCCTGTTAACGCGTAGAGCAGCAGATGCTCTTCGAGTATTTCTACACGTATGTACACGAATATCCAAAGCTCTCGTCACGCTAAAGTCTGTATAGTATTTCAATGTCAACGATTCTCTTGAATTCGAGATCGAATTGAAGAAGATTGAATTCATTTTACATTTACACGCTGCTTTATCAGCTATCTTCACAGGTATTGAATAGCTAGGTTTGAGTACAGACCTACGACCAAAGAAAAAAATTGTTTTCACCAACGCTCGTATGACATTGAATACATCGGTTCTCGTCTGATTCACCCAAGTTGAGCAACGTCAATTTCGGCATCTTTTTAATTTCTGTTCTCATCATTCACTTTTCCATCTATCATATATTTACTTATTCAGGCCTCGTGGAATAGTTCGTTTTGAGCGCCTTCCCTGCTTTATCAAATCGTAGATTCCATGATCTGAGTGGGTACCTAGCCTGTTACTGAACTGACAACAGCTTTTATATAAAATCGTATTATTTAAACAGAAACCTGCTTGTTGTCTGATTCATTATGTTGGCAGATTCAACTTTGTTGTACGAAATGTACATGCAGATGTCTGTAAAGAACGGACCCTAGGTACTTACTTTGAAATCGGAAAAGTATCGACAACTGCATTCAGTCCCAAGTGGGTGAACAGGATATCTGGGTGTTGCACTGTGTAGGTAGGTACTTCGTTCACGAGATCAACGGAATTTGATTTCATAGTGCAATTGTATTCATCATTGTTTAACTTTAAATGAGAAAAGTTAGGTTAGACAGCAGTCAGAGGGAGAACCAATGCCTATTTTCAAAATTGTGGACATTTGCGTCAGGTTATGATGACTACGCGTAGGACAGGATTCCAACAAAAGCATTTTTTCCGCCTACGTGTAGGAAGGCCTTTTTCCCGTACACGCGTAGTTCTACGCGTTGATGCATGAATTCGGGCATGCGCAGTTGGTATTTCAGTCTTTTCACGTACACGGGTAGAAAATTACGGGAAGAACAAAAACTCTCTTATAACGCAAGAGCTGACCATGTCTCTTGGGAAAATTCTACCTTAGGGGGTCATTAGTTGTTTTTCCACCTGCTCATCAAAGGTACCTCTCAATTTCCTCCTCTCCTCACCTTCAACTTCGACTCTCAAAAATGTCAACTGCTCTTTCAAGCAGCTCTCAGGTTCTATGATCAATGTTTTACAATTTATTCAACGACGACCCTAAACTTTGAAAGTATCTTCAGGTACTATCGGCTCAGCTAATGGAAACAACAAAGCTGCATACTTCTCTTTAGTCACAGATAATGAATCCAAAGCAAGGAATTGTACTTCAAGCTCGCTATGACGTTCTGAAATTGGTTTTACTTCAGACACTTTCAAAACTAGAGATAACAACTCTCTGAAATAGAATAAAATAAAAATTTCTCCTTTTTCGTAGCGAGATTTCAACTATTCAACAGCTTTGTTGAAGTTCTCTCTAGAAGGCGGAAAACCGTCTATCAACTTTTGAGGAGGAGAGCCAGGAACCAACGCTTCAATCAAAAATGCAAATTTGTCTTCGTCGTGCAATGATTGGCCTGAATGCATCTCAGTAATCTTGCCCAGAATAAAACCACACTTGACTTGGCCACCAAACATTTTGATATTAGGAAGTTTCAGTATCAACCTAGTGTTGGCATCGTACGTACGAGTTAGCGCCAGTATTACCAACATCCATATAGTTCTTATTGATGAATGAAGTGTCTTCACTTTGATTCGGCTAGCATTTATTTTATCAGCGTGCGTGGGTGTGCTTCATGCCGCAATATTGGAGCTATCTACTTGAAATTTGATAGATAGACTCTTAAGACATCCGGAATTAGCTGTAGGTATAGTTTTTGGTGACGATCCGACGACAGGAACTTGTCGTCCGCGACAACGAGCTTCGTAAAAAAAAAAAAAAAAAAAAAAAAAAAATTGAGTTTGGCATAGTTTTCAATAGTTTTCGCCATACAGAATCGACTGAAACACCCTATAAAAGCTATACAAGTTGTTTTTGACGTCAGTCAGGACGTCAGTCATTGTCAAATCATCAAAATTGGAGTTTGGTATGGCTTTCAAAAGTTTTCGTCATACAGAATCGACTGAAACCACAACAGGTTTAAAACATCGTCAAATCAATCAAAAATCGAGTTTTGTATAGTTTTTTAATAGTTTCCATCTCATAGATTCATGAATAAGAAGTGAAGTCGAGCAGTAGACAAACACTTTTTCAAACTTCGTGAGGAACCTGGTCAGCGCACCAACTAGTTAACGAAAAATGTGAGTCTCTACTTTGTCTCTCTTTGACGCGGCGCATTTGTCAGCATGTGCGCGTGTATTCCGCGCTGCAGGCCGAAATTTTGGAGCTAACAACTTGAAACTCCGTAGAACCCTTTGGACAGCTGGAATTACCTGTTTACTTTTTGGTAACGATACGAGGACGACCGTCGTCAAATCCCTGGACAGCTCGCACACTAGTGACACGTATTTCCTAGTTTTAACATCATTCGGTCGTGTTGGAAATCGTTTATAGAAACGATTCATGTTTCTGCCGTTCTGTCATTCATGTTTCTACCTAACGAAAATTTTGTTTATTGTCCGATCAAATTAGTTTAGGAATGTAGCCAGGTGCGTAAGGAGGGGGAAATTGGTAGCTTGATATGTGTACATTTTTCACATAAATCAAGAGCTTTCCAAAGAGTGGCAAACGATTTTCGTACGATGAAAATTGTGGAAGTTACATTTCCCTACCAACGGGTTGGTTGTTCGTGAAAATCGAGCGAAATAGAAACGTTGCATTCTTTTCCTGTTACATTTTCGCAGATAGATCCCCACGCCTTAGACATATCCATGTCAAAATCGATGTCATGAGAAATTCGCGTTTGCGCATGCACACAGGCTACTGCTAATTCGACGGCATTGAAATTTATAGGGAACCATCTAGGAGGTATTTTGCACAATCCCTGAACATTTAATCGGAATCGGCCCTAAGCTTGGTATAGTTTTGGGCGTGATAAGGATTTACCACAGACAGACAGAATGACAGACAGACAGACGGACACGGAACCAAAATTGATCAGCAAGCTCTGAAAAGGAAAAACAAGTGGACATTTTTATTTTGGAGGACAACCATTTTTTCGACTTTAATCGCGAATACAAAGCATTCCTACCTTGGGCGGTGAGGAAGCAAAAAATACGTTTTCGCTTTCAAATTAAGTATTTCTACATGGGTATTATGTTCTAGGGGATTTGGTTAGTACCTAAACGCTGTTTGACTCGTAAGAGGGACGATCGCTTTTGACCTGTAGCGTGGTGTGAATCTCTCTGGTCAACAACCTCAAAGGCCGCGTGAAGCCGCCTTCAGGATAATGACCAATAACGCATGGACCTGGTCGGCCGACGCAATGATTAGCTTGCGATTGATTAGGACCATTAGAGGGTGAGTGATACCGCCCAGGGTGATTAACGACCAGAATGAATGCTTGTATTGAGATTTGATCCCTCCTGTGAAGGGGGGGGGGGGGGGGTCGGTATACACAACCTATATGACTTGCTAATAATATTAGGTAATCAGGGCAGTCGCACCGACAAAAATTTGTATGTGTGTGTGTGTGTGTGTGTGTGTGTGTGTGGGGGGGGGGGGGGGGGGGGGGCTGTCTCAAAATTTAAATTTTGAGACTGCTTGAACTGAAAATTCCCAACTCCCCGTACTATTTCTAACTAAATTCAATTCAATTCAATTTTATTGTGTAACCCGTAGTAGGTATTACAACGAGTTCCTTAAATACATATTAAAAATAGAACATGATATCTTGCCTTCATTTCTGCCTCAACAAAAAATGTTAGACTTTTACGTATGCTGTATCGAAGAATTACTTATATAGGTCCACATAATTTACGTATAATAAATGAGAACTGCATAGTTAACATAGATCACAATCAATAATGCCTACACTCCACTGCAAAATTTCAAAGATATTCCCGAGTCATTGCCAAAATTTCCAAAGCGGTGTTGATTTTCGTTCTATCTCTTGTAGATTTTCAACTTCTTGACCTGTTTTCTGGAAATGTTGGGAGGAGATGGAGGAGGAGTATTCAGATTAATCTCCACTTCTGACCCAGTAGATGTAGAATCCTCCAACGCACTTCGTCCATAGTGAATGATAAGTTTTTTTCCATCAACCAGTAGTTCATCTCCAATCAAGACGGCATGCTTCCCGCTTGAAACAACTTGGGCAAGAGATACTTCCTAATTTCCCGTGTTCGTCTGTCGTGGAACTCGGATGTAATAAATTAGGATCTCTTGAACTTGTAAATGATCTGGCGTACTTTAGATTTAGAGAAATTAATAGCAAAATGAATGTAAACTGGTCTACTTCTAGAAGGTTGGATGGTGCCTAAACATTTCTGGTCTTACACCTATAACTTCATGATAGAGCCCATCAATTCATTCGTCTCCTAATATGCCAGCGAGTCTCACTACCATATTTCAACTTCCTAGAGTAAACAGGAGAGAATTTAGCTCACTCATCTGATCAGGAAAGAGCCCCTGAGTTTATTCACATCTTGATATCCCAGAGAGTCTCGCTAACGAATATTAACTTCCTAGGATCAATGGGTGACAATTTAACTCAGCTGATCAGGGCTTGGTTTTAGTGGCTCCAAAACCCCAAAATACACTTTGTCAGATCAAATGTAGCCTGTATCTAAAATTTTGTCAAAAATGGCTGAGGAAAACTAGTAGAAGTGGTTGGGCAAAAAAACGAGGTGAGGCGAGGAAAAAACGTCTGCCAAGTTGGGTGGGCAGTGTAGCTTCCTCACATTGTAACAAGGACGTATTGAATTTGTTGAAGAACATAGTGCGATTCGAAATTATTTATAAGTCGACGCAAAGGTAATGCAAAGGTAATGAAATTTATAGAAGAAGATGAAGAAGAAGGTTTATTCAACAAAATACAGATTATTTGACAATTAATGAAGTTACAAAAAAAAAAAAAAAAAACTGAACAGCATGGTTTTTAACATATAACAGCATGGTCTCCGGAACATATACCCATCTACTCCAAGAGTTTGAACGAAATCGGACCAATAGGTGATAAGAAATCGACGTTATAATAAATTAACGTTTACGCATGCGCACAGACTAAAATTTAAATGACGGCGATGAAAGTTATTTGATACCGTCTAGAAGCTATCCCTCACAGTCCCTGGAAATTTCATCAAAATCGTTCCATTAGGCTCGGAGTTTTGCCTGTGTCAATCAATATTATTTTCGCGCATGCGCAATGGTTATTACTCTACCAATCTTGGTATAATTTATAGGGCAATTTCCTAGAACATTTACCCAATTGCCTACCGCCACGGTCGCTCTCTCAACCTGTGGGAAGATCCTCTGTACATAAGCAGCGACCTCATCTTCCAAGCCAACAGGCCTCTCAACAGCCCGCCTCGCCAGTTCCTAATATATATCCTTCAATACTAACCTGCAGTATTACCTACCTGCTCTCCGAGCCTCAACACTTCAGTCTTCAAATCTTCAAGAGACCAGAGTTCCCGGGGGAGGATCGCTGAACGGCGAGCTGCTGTCCCCCACCTGTGGGAGTTGTGGGAGAGACCCCACTGCTATTTGCCAGGATTGCATCCTGGACAAGCTGCTCCAAGGGGCCTCAGGCGAAGAGATTGGATGGCAGAAAGGGTGCGCATGGGAAAACGTTCTTTCGAAAAAACATTAATATGCCGTACCCATCACGCAGGCGTGGGTTATAAGGCTCATCTTTGTTTGACATCATAACAGGGAGACGTGGAAAGAAGGGTCGGGAGACCCGTTGACACGATCCTCCCCCCTAATCGACCTTGACTTGGGTAGGGATATGAAGGAGCTCTGAAGAGACAGTTACCCACAGTAACACCAACAGTTACCCTACCCCAGCTACCCAAACACACACAACACACACACACACACACACGACACAAACACTCACACCTATATATATATATATATATATATATATATATATATATATATATATATATATATATATATATATATATAAATGCACTTATTGATTGTTTGGTTCTACTGAACTATATGATGGATTAATTTAGAATAGAAATTTCACAAATAAAAGAAGAAAAGTATAATTAATTCTGATAATTCGAAAGATATTCTTGATCACAGATAATTTCCTTCTTTTATTTGTGAAACTTCTATTCTAAATCAATCTATTATATATATATATATATATATATATATATATATATATATATATATGAAAGGGTGTGCAAACGGGCAGGGGTGTAAATATGGGCACCCCCAGTCGGGAGGTGCTGTACAATGGCGGGAGGGGTGTAATCTATATCACGGGTTGTTGGAAGAAGTAATCAAGGATTTGAAAGTGTTCTTTCAAGTTTTAAAGTTGGAGTGATGCGAATTTGTCGCTGACAAGGACCTGCAAAAGTTTGTGACGTGAGTAAAAACCATTTTTTCTCATGTTCTTAAAGTAGCTGCAGAAAAATGTCTGATACGTATTTTGAAAGCTGAGATATAGTGCTACATCGTGGTGTGCCAGTTGTGTCAAATAACACCTCTTTGAGTGGTGTTGGTGTAAATATGACCCACCAAGTGTGGTGCAAATATGGGCAGCCCTTGAAATGCTATATGGGCATATTTACAACACCATGTTCCTCACCCATTTATTTATTATTACTACTATTATTATTATTTTTTGTTTTTTAGCGAACTTTTGTAGAACGCCTTACAGGGTCCAATTGACCAAATCGTTGACTAAAGCTGTTTTCGAAGAAGAAGCTACAGCTTCCAACCAGGCAAGGAAGAAAAGGGACAGTGAGGGGGCTCTCTTGAATTCGAGGAATTCATTGGATTCAACTCCGGATTCATCAGATGACAACTGTGATCCTCCTGAGCAAGACAGCGGTGGCGACTTCGACGTTGACGATGTGTAGGAAAATCCAGCAGACGGTGACGCCGCTTGCATTGTTTGTGACATGTGTGCGTCATGTGCCGTGGGTGGGCCCATGTTGCTTGCGCAGGGCTTGAAAAAGAAGTTTACATTTGCGATTTTTTCAAATAATTCCTCAAAATTTTGCCATGAATTTCACAAATGTGCACAATAAACCGCTCTAGTTGTTTTAAACGTTCTGAATGTTTTCCCTGGCATTGTTAGTCATTGTACAGATTTTTATGATTCTTTTAAGAGGGTGCCCATATTTGTACCCAATTTTTTTTGGACGCCATTTCGCTAGGTTTTGAACAAATTGCACTTTCGGGTAGAAAAAAAAAGTTAAAACCATCTTTTGGCATCCTAACAAAAAGAGTATCTCCTACAGAAGTCGATTGTGGCACTAATTGTTGATTTTTTAAAAATCTGAGTTCGTCAGGTCAACAATTGAATATGGTGCCCATATTGCGCCCTCTCGCTCTCTCTCTCTCTCTCTATGTATATATATATATATATATATATATATATATATATATATATATATATATATAAAGCGTTCTAGGATTTCTTTTCAGGATGTCTTAAAACGGATTCTAATGAGGATATTTTTCTAAAATTTTAATTTTAAAAATATCCGGCCCATTGCAATAGCTTCATTTTCTACAAAAATTCGCTAAAAGAAGAAAGCCCGAAAACATCCAATTCGATGTTTCGTTTTAGCTTATATAGACTCGATCTACCGCTTCAAATTTGGCTTCAGGCCATGCAATGCAAATTAGGTATGAGCCGAAAGGGTGAGGTTGGGAGGGGACGAGTTGGACTGAAGTTCTACCTGGTTACATATCCTGGCGCGTCTCGTTGCATTGGTTTATCGAAAGCTTGGCAATGGGATCCCAATGATCTATTGAAAGCTTGGTGATGCGAGACAAGCGTCTTGCTTGATATAATTCAAATATTGACTTCCAAATTCTCAGGTATAGACTGTATTTGTGTAAAGGAAAATCATTAAATATAATGAGAGTATTAAATAACGTAACGGAGTCGAGGAAATGCCGGGTGTTTCAGAAGTAATGACCCAACGTCTCGCATTTCCTCATTTAATTGAGTAAAAAAATAGGTCCAATTCCATTCTTTATATTTTTTGAGTGGAATTCAGGAAAAATACTTTCACGCCGACCACTTGCGCGCAATTGACACTTACTTAATTTTTTCGAATATGAACCCACACTTTTTATTGCTGATTCGGATTCTACGTCAAATTTTATGAAATTAAGACTCCTTACTCGATTTTTCGGACCGCGCTCCACCCGTTCGGCGAGCGCGTTGCCTAACTACCAAAATTGCGCAAAACTTTGATTTTGGTTAAACCCCAAGTGTGGTACACAAATTTTCATTGTTTTTCAACGCTGATTCATATGGCGCTATCCGTTTCTTGATTTGATTCAATTGTAGCGGAATACTGGCCGAGAATCGGCCATCGGCTATCGGCGTGAAAAAAATCACCGTTTTAGGCGTGTGTTTGCACATGAAATTTCATAATTTTCCATTCCCATGAAAGCATGACAAAAGGACTTCAAAGCGGTTGCTCACAATGTACGTTCAAAGTCTTTTTTTCATGTTCTCACCCGACCAGATGGTATTTTTAATTTGTTTAAAGGAAATGTTCGTTTTTATTTTCCTTTAACTCCATATCCGGTCCCAAGCCCGGTTGAGAAAAGAGGAGGGAAAGGTTTTGCACAATTTTGGTAGTGGGGCAACTTCGCGCGCTCGCGGAACGGGTTACGCGCGGTCAAAAAATCGAGTGAGGGGTCGTAAATTCATAAAATTTCGCGTAGAATCGAAAGCTGCAATACAAAAGGGGATTCCCGTTTGAAAAAATAAAGTTAGTGTCAATTGCGCGCAAGTGGTCGGCGCGAAAGTATTTTTCCTGAATTCCTCACAAAAAAATATAAAGAATTGGTTGGGCCTATTTTTTAAGCAATTAAATAAGGAAATGGGGGAGGGTGGAGTATAACTTCTGAAACAACCGGTAGAGAACTCCTACTTTGAACTCATCACGAAAGAAATTCATGAATTAATACTGTTCAATAATTGGTAAGCTAAACATAGATCCATAAGTGTCAAAGCTAGTTTGAAGCAGAGAACGTTAAATCAATAAACCACTCAGCAGTTCTAATATTTTACAAATTAGGAACTTTTTATTCATTTCACTAAACTGTATTTCTAAATATAAATCAGGATAGTTGCAATTCCGTGAAAATTTAGAAATATGTTAGTTGGTTGGTTATTATCAGTGGAGTTGTATGGGTACAAGAACCCTCACCAAACCTCCTCGTGACAATCTGAAAGAGACTTTCTTCACTAAAATCACTCCGGTGGTTGTATAGTTCAATAACAGATTCATTGTTTGTACATTTTTGGAAGCCCCAATAAATTCCTACTCGGAACGAATCATTTTTGAATCTTTATTATACTATGATCAGGGTTTAATTTACGAGGAGGGGCCGCTAATTATCAATTGCGAGGGGTGGTCTGCGGCGGATGTTGGGAATAAGGGATGACAACAGGTGGGCGGGGGTGAGTTTGTAGGGATGAAGCTCGAGGGGGTGCATGCGCCACAAGGGGGTGCTCTATATAAAGGCCGCCCCCGGCCCCGTGTCGCCCACTCCAACCCCTCAACGTGCTCGGCAACCTCCTATCCGGCCTGAACGAGCCTAAACACAGGTAAATAAATGAGAGATATATTTTTTTATTTTCTCCAAATCACCTATCTTTTCTGATCGTTAACATAGCTACCGTTTAACATAGATCTTATATGAAAAGTTTTAAATTCAATTAAAAATTCGTCAAGAGGCACTTACAACAATAACAGAAAAACAATAGAACTCCAAAAAGTAGCCAACAATGATAAGTCTATCTCTTGATAAGTCGATTTTTTATATACAGCACTCGATAATTGAACTCGTCGCGGTACCAATGTAGCGAATGGCCAAAGACGCATAGCTATTTATTTAGAAAACATTTAATCTGAATACTCTTTTTGAGATTGTAGATATCTATTGTGAACTGGTGAGCTACAGGGCTCTGTATCCAGAATTAAGAGGGTAGTGAACTTGATCCGGATCTTAGATTCGAAGACTAACTCAGAATTAAAAAAAAAGGGAATACATCAATCGCCTGACAGAGCTTCCACCATGTAGTTGTCTAGGTTGGAGTTAGAGAGGAGATGAAACATCAATGTTCTCAAACCTTTTTTGCTATATGCAAGCTGCAACAGTCAGACTATCGGGCAAAACGCAACATTGGAGAAACTGGTGTCTACAAGGCTGTTGTTGGATCCTAGCGGCAAAGCTTCCCATGGCGATGCGAATTGTTTCCACCAAGGGTTTACGTTGTTTTTGTGGTGAATTAGGGTCAGGCGTCAGAACGCAACAGCAGCGCAGCTCAAATTGAGTTTGTAGAGCGTTTCTGGTGCGTTCGATCTTGGATCGGCAATTTCCAGTGGCATCTTTACTTTTGGGCTTAAGTGAAAGTCAAGGCGTTGAAATAACCAGCCAAGATTTTTTCGAAGGAGAAAAATAACATGAAGTCAATATCATATCCTTAAAAATCCTTAGCAGCATCATGGAAGCCCTACTGTGAGGCTCATAATACAGGAGGCTCGGTAGCTAAACAGGAGGCATTTTTTTAAAAATAAGCAACAGACATAATCTTCAGGTCTTGTTTTTTTATAAGTATCAATAATTATCATTAATTATTCTTGGTGATTGAACCAATAGAAACAATGTTTGTGATCAGCAACTTCTTTTTATATTTTTATAAGCGACTGGCATGAACTTAAAAATTGATGTTTTTTGACAGGTAACAATCGTTTTTACTCGTCCCTCTCTGGGATTTTACACAGGTTGTCTCTTAATTATATCCTGTACTGATGCTACTTCGTACTGTAGCTATTTTGCCTGGCCGCCTAGTAACACCATAATGCGCCTTCTCTAGGATTGTGAGCATCTATAACAAATATTAGATATGATGCCGTGACCTGTATTGCGATATGAAGGAGGCAATAACTATAAATTTGATGTGGATGCCTAAAATCCTTAAGGCAAAACTGGTCAGATCGGTCTAATGAGTGCTTACGTATAATGGCAGTTTCTGAAATTTCCACCCTTTACCCCAAAAGATACGGACCCCCATTTTGTGGAGATAAGAGCTGTTGACGCCAAAGTCCCACTAGCTTAATGTGGCACTTAAGGGGTACTGTTCATACAAATACATATGTGTAGATATACATTATACATGTGTGTACATATAGGTCCTACTAAGAATGCTTAGGAACAAATATACCAAGGATATGTAAGGATACATTCATTCAGAGTAACTTGATAATATCTTACATTACCTAAGTAATACCTTAGTACAATACTTGACTCATGATTGGGAGCCGTTCGAAAAAGAATGAAGAAAACGGAACCAGAAAGGTAGGTACCTATTCGTAATAGAGAAGTTTACATTAACAAGGTTTATTGACGCTAGTCAGATGGTTTGTGATTCGACACTATTAAAAAAAATCGATAGCCACAATGCAAAACCCTGTATGTTACTTTTAGCCGAAATACAGGCATTTGGCTTGTATAGTTAATTGTTATCTAGCTCACGTCTGAGACCAAAAATAGTTCCGATATTGAATCTAAAGGGTTATTCCCACTAGCAGTAACAGTAAATTATCATTTATATACCTTTAGGAGTTGCCCATCGTCACTAGCAAGTGGAGTACTGGGTGCAAGGTTTTTCGAAGTAAGGACATCATCATCATCAGACCATCGAACAACTGTGTTGTGTTGTACTGACATTGTTGCCACCGGTACTTGACTAGTATGTATGTAATTTTCATAATTTTGAAGAAAAATAATTAGCTATGTAATCCTTGAAAATAGTAATAATTGAAATGTGGGTACGTTTCAATTATTACTATTTTCAAGGATTACATAGCTAATTATTTTTCTTAAAAATTATGAAAATTACATAGGTACATACTAGTCAAGTACCGGTGGCAACAGTGTCAGTACAACACAACACAGTTGTTCGATGGTCTGATGATGGATAGGTTGATGATGAAGGTACCCAGATACCTAATCCTTATCAACTAAATATAAATGTTGTTTGTAAAGGTTTTGAACACCGAACAGTACACCAAATCAGACCTGTGTTAATCAAAGATAACACTTTCAACTAGCTAACTTAAAACAAACAATTATTACAACTTGCCTTTATATATATATATATATATATATATATATATATATATATATATATATCCCAATTGCTGTTCAATAGTCTCACTATAACTCGAGAACAGATAGACCGAGTTGGCTAATTTTGGCCTTAAATTATTTGTGGAAGTCCAGAGAAGGTTTAAAATGTCAAATCTGCCCCATAGGAGGTGTTTTCGGGGAGGAGGGGGGAATTGGGTATCTTTGTCATCACTGAACAAACTGGAGATTTGATTTTCGAGTATATGTGGACTACTCCAATTCAAGTCAAAGACTTGAAAGAGAAGATTTTTCAAATCTGACCCACAATGGAGGGGGAGGGGGTTAAAGCGTTTCGAACGTCACTGAACGAACTGGGGATGTGAGTTGTCGAATATGTTTGGAGTATTCTAACTTAAATCACAGGCTACTTGAAAATTTTCAAATCTAACCCATAGAAGGGGGTGTTTCAGGGGAGGGGGGGGGGGAGAAATGGGGTATCTTTGTCAACACTGAACGAACTGGGGATTTGATTGTCGAATATACATATTTGGATTACGTACTCTAATTCAAGTCAAAGACTACTTTTTTCAAATTTTTGTAATCTGACCCAGTTGGGAGGGGAGGGTGGGGGGGGAGGATGTTAGAGCGTTTTGAACGTCACTGAACCAATTGGGGATCTGAGAGGGCGAATCTATCAGAATTACTTTAACTTGGGTCACAGGCTATTTGATAATGTTCAAGTGAACCTGTGCAACGTACGGGTGAACCAGCTAGTTATTAAATAATATTTAAAAATACATAAATTATAAATCCGTCGGAAAAGTACTGCTAGCGCTACTACTAGCGAAAATAACCCTTTAGATTTAATATCATACATTCTAAATTGGTTCGAGCTCGAGCCATGAGATGATTATCAGTTTAAGAAAATTTTAAATTTGATTTTCTTAAACTGATAACTTTGAATTCAATTTTTTATCACAAAAAGAAAACGATGGGTAGATGTTTTACAAATTTTGAATTTTGTTTCCCTTAAGAAGTTCCTGGGGAGAAACGTTGGAGATTAATATAAAATCAATTTAAAGACAGGAAGGCCTTTTTTGTAAAGTCTTGACATTTAAGCACTTTGGGTGCCAAGCAATTTTTCGGGATTCAACAATTTTTATTGACCTGAAGCATAGAAACTGCAGTTGGAGGGAAGGGGGGAAAGATTAAGTTCTTTGCGTGTCAAAAAAGACCAGGTCCAATTGAATGCACCTATAAGGGGGGGAGGGGGGTGTCAGTCATCGGAGGTCAGTGATAGGGCGGCCCCGTCTTCACATTTTTTTAAATCGATTTCCCAGTAAACAACAATGAAATTTACATACCTACATATCTCAGCATAATTTTGGGCACAAACGTGACTCTCTTGACTAATATACCTACTTAGTGCTTAGAAAAAAAAAAACGAAAAAATAAAATAAATTTAACGATTTAACGCCTTTTTGAAGTAATTTATCGTGATTTTTAATGCAATTTTTTGAAATTTCTTCAATGCTCAAAAAGTGCTGGCCAACGAGCCAATCGTTTCTTTTGGAAACTTGATTTGTTAGCGCAAGAACGTAATTTTCATCTTAAACCTCGAGATATCGTGTGGGAAATATTAAAAGCAAGCTTTAACAAACTGCAAACTTCTCAACGTCATGGAAAAACATCGAACTATGGACATGTTTTCGGGTACTATTTTCATACCCACATTTCAATACTGTGGTAATCTCGAACCGTAATAAAAAGTGAAAGAAATAATTCAAGAAACTTTACACACACCTTTTTACACAAGATTCTACTATTTATTTCCACATAAACACAATTACTTTATAACACGACACTTTTTTCTAGACTATACAAACCGTTACCATAGGACGAACAAAATATACAGGCCGTACTGGCTGTTTTGATAATTCCCGTAACTACACCAATGCCGATTTAGTTTTTGTTCACAGTTTGTCTCTGTTTAGTTCACAGTTTGTGACAAATAGTTTTCCATGAAGAGGAGAAAATGAATACATATTGTTTCCATGCTACAATACACATTGAGAAAACCAACGGCCAAATTTTGTTTCCGTGTCTGTCTGTCTGCGCCAATTCCTTGTCACGTCCAAAACTATGCTTAGTTTCAGTCCGGTTGGTGAAATCCGGTGGATCCTGTTAGCGGGTGTCCAGTTAGGCGAAATTATCAGGAGTTAGAGTGGGTTAGCTCCTAGAAGGTCACCTATAAATTTCATTGCCGTGGGATGAATAGAAGCGAGTGCGTGGATTCCTCATAGGTGACGTCTATTTCGTGCAAAGTATACGCCCGATTTAGTTTAAACTCGGAGGGCAGTTTTGTGTAGGATGGCGCTTTACTAAGTTTATTGCGATTCGTTGAGTAATAACTACTGCTCATGAGAAAATCTAAAATTGTTTGACAATGGTAAAACTCCGAGATTAATGGACTCATTTTGATGAAATTTTCGGGGAATGAGTTGGTAAATCCAAAGATAATCCCCAACCGATTGCATCGCCGCCGGATGAATAACAGTGTGTACGCTATTGAAATTGTATTCGTATGAACTTTTGATAATATTCGTAATCTCGTTTTCTCATTCCCGCGATTCGTGATTTCAATAGTTAATCACATTGATCAAGTTTCGTGATGTAACTAGTTACCAGGATTTTACTGTAATTAATTCCGTCAAGGCAAAGTTTCCTGCGATTAAAAACATGTTTAATTAATTTATTCCAGATTAATGGCGCTTAGCATTCATTCCATTGGCGACAGGTGGTATGTCACAATTGCGGGCTGTTTCCACGACTTTTTAATAAGTTTCTCCATGCATCATTCTGTAATTAATCTCTTGTAGGAAGGTGCACAATAAGACAAAGATAATGATCAAGATATTCAGAAAGTTTATTCATTGTACACATAAAGAAGTTTTGTTTATTTTATTGTTAATAGTAAATCAATTGGTCAAGTTTAGATTGTTGGGTAGGATAATGGATTTCTTTAGAACGTAGGTTCCAGTTAGTAATTTATTTGTTTTCTCTCTTTACCGTGTCCCTTTGAAGCTACACTTATTCTTCAAAGGCTTTTCGTATCCTTGAGGGGTCATGTAATTTTCAATTGGATCAGAAGGCCAACATTCAATGAAGAAAATAATGAACAAATAGAAATAGTTTAGACTATCGCAAAACCAAAACCTTCGAAAAAACGTCTGCCAACTTGGGTGGGAAGTATAGCTTCCTCACGTATTGTAACACAAACGTATAGAATTAATTGAAGAAAAAAGTACGAGTCGAAATGATTGATAGGTCGACTAGGTTATAAGAAGTTAATGTTTGCGCATGCGCACAGACACGCAATGCGCACTAATTCCACGGCAATGAAATTTACAGGGGAAAGTCCTGGAGCTAAAACGCACAATCCTTGAAAATATGATAGAAATCGGTCCATTAGTCTCGGAGTTTCGTCCGTCTCGATCAATTTTAGTTTTGCGCATGTGCTATAGTTATTTATTACACCATCAATCGCGATATAATTCACAGGGGATTTTTTTGGAACATATACCCATCTACTCCCCGAGTTTGAACAAAATCTGACCAATAGATGATAAGAAATCGACTTTATAATAAATTAACGTTTGCGCATGCGCACAGACTACTATTTATGTGATGGCAATGAAAGTTATAGGCAAGCCGTCTAGAAGCTACTCCGCACAATCTCTGGAAATTTCATCACCGGAGGCTGCACCCGTGGGTGGCGATGCGACAAAATCTCCCCGATATTCTTTCCTTGTCTGTAGCTCATTCCAAGTTTTTCGGGAAAGACATCTCGAGTTTGTGGGCTCGATGTCAAAACACATTGAAGTTCCCGGAAGCTTTGGAGCACCAAAGAAAAACGCTGCTAATTATTTCACAAAGGTTTATTATTTTTTCAATTGAGTATGATCGTAGTTTTAGTTGGCTTGCGTACGTCATAAGGCCCGTCCAGACTCCTCCGCGTGCCCTATTTCGAGTTGCCACAACCTATATTTCTATAATTATATATGTATGTTTATATTTCTCGATTTGAGCTCCTATCTATTCAAATAATCATTGCCTTAATAATATCATTATCTAAGTACGTACGAAAAGTCGAGAGGATTTGTTATTAAATATGCGTAGGCAAAGCATTGGTATTAACACACAAATATGACCTAGAAAAAAACGTATATTCATGCCTTGAAGGAACATGAAATTCGAAAGCAATACAAGTGTAGGAAGTTTTCCACGCCACCCTGGAGGTACTCCCTAGGTCTGGTTACCTCACAACCGGAGTTTCACCGCCCTATTACGCTTACACTATCATATCACTTATATTTTTCCACCAACATTCACTTGAAAGTTGTGCATTTTGAGATGAGTGCATTTTGTCCTAACATGAGAATAATAATTATTGGGTCGTGCAGTTGTGGTCGTGCATGATCTGGTCCTAAAGTGTTCTGTTGCGAAGTCCTACTGCCCATTGTTATCCTAACCGTGGAATATTAGTTTGCGCAGTTGTGGTTGAGCAGGTTGGAGTTTTAACACGTCATTCTAACACTCAAAACCTCGAAAAAGACACTTTTTCATCCGTTTTTGGCCCATATCATCTATGCGAGTAAAGCGATCGGAATGGTTAAACGTTAGGACCAACTAGACCCCAAATGGAGTCTATGTGCGAAAGAACGGGTTTTTTAAGTAAATTCTTGGGCCTTTTATGGCCCGGACGGCGGACGGCAAACGGCGGACGGCGGACGGACATTTCAAATTTGGATTCTACGCACATTGAAACGTAAAGTGACAAAGTTTGAGGGGGGTTTATAAAATTTTTTTGCTATACGATCACATAGGCTTATATTATTGGAAATAATAAACCAAAATGTCGTGACCAGTCGAAGCTGACTTGTTGACACTTGTTGTTTTGTCTGGTAAATCACGTGCGCTGGGACTATTCTGTCCTCCACAAATCTGCTGGGCTAACCCCTTTCCACCAGTTTATTATTCAATGTTGAAAGATAGTCTTCCAGTTTCTCCTGGTTACTGCAAATTCTGTGACCTCGAATGGACAAAGCTCTGGCGATTGAACGCTTTGTATGAGAAGGGTGACAACTAAGCGTGTATATATATATATATATATATATATATATATATATATATATATATATATATATATATATTGGAAAGATGTTAATAATATCATAATGAACTTACACTTGAATTTGTGTCTGGAAAATGCTATTATGTCCTGCAATATCTGCTGAAACAAGTCCTTCCCCTCATTTCTTTTTCTCCACATACACTACTGCAGCGAGCGGTAGAACAGCAGTGTTATCTACTATTATCAATGTTATCTACATTGAATGAATGATGAGGACAACAACTGTCAAAAGGTTACCCAAGATATGCTTATGACAATGCTATAACAAATCACTCATTAAATCACTGTAGAAAGAAGTTCAAGTCCTGTGTAACAACCATGACTTTTACAAGTTTAATCTGATTTCCAGGAATTGAATAATTTATGTTTTCAGATTATTAAGAAAAGTTCAGTTATTTATTCGTGTTTCCAGGAAGCTATGTGCCACATCCGACTTTATTAGGTATTTCAAATTTTAAACAAACTGTCACCTTTGTTTGGAGAAATTAGAAAAATCTCCAACAACCGTTTGGAGAATGCATTCTACGAAATCAATATTGGTTACTAACTAGAATAGAAGTGACTTTGAAGAACAAAATGGAGTAAAAATATTCGCATGCATTCAATTTAATGTTTACTGTGTTTCAAAGCCAATTACCGCAAAGGCTTCCCCGTTAAACAAGTATCTAACGAGTTTGTTCCAGGATATTACGGTTTAGAAAAATGTTTACCTATGAGAGACGAAATTTAAATAAAATAAACTGAAGGCTCGGGCTGTCACAACTACTTGTCAGTACTGCGGAAAGTTGGCAAAGTTGACAGGAGCGTAAATTGAGACAACGCCACCGTCCACGAGTTGGTCTGTCACGTCTCCCGCTGTGGGGCGTCAAAACGCGGAGCGAAGGGATTGAAGAAAAATAATTTCTGACGAGTGCAGACTACATGGTGCATTATGTGAAGCTATATGCCTGATGAAAACTTTCAGAAAACTATTGATTAGAAAAACTTTGCAACTTTAATCGGGCAAGCCAGATAAGAAAGAAAGTTTCAGTATGCTGACCAAAAATTTCTTTTAGCAAATTCGTTTTGAGGTATTTTAAAACGATTTCTGGAGTGCAGTTCAGTTTTAAATTTGTTTTTGTGAACAAAATTTGTTCATTACATAGAACCAATAGGTAATATTTGAAATGAAACGAAAGTGAAATATCACTGTTATCGGTGTGTAAGGTTACTTTGCTATAGACAGAAAGAGATGAGATAGGTCGGTTCGGGATAAAGCGTCTTATGTTTAGGTGAAATAAATTTGTCTTATTGGAGCTGAGGCGCCTCATCTCCCCGCGCATGTGCAGTAGTGTTTTCAGTTCACGATAAGGCGCCTCGTCTATATCTCCCTATCGCTTAAGGAACTCTTATGTAATCTTCAAGAACTGTCGAGTGCCGAGGTCGAGAACGTAAAAACCCAGCTTGAATCATCAAAGGAGTTATTTGTTCGCAATAATTATTTGTTTGCTTCGACCGTTTGAACTACAGAGTAGGAAGACTAATTTCTCAGCATCTTGGAAATCATGCGGGAAAGGATTATGAATTTTGAAGATAATATTGTCGTTTGAAGTTGGGGAATGAAACCATTGGACCAAAATATAGAACTACCTACTCTAAATGAAAAGTAAACTAAACAATATCATTATTTACAACGTTCCGAGAAATTCTAAAGGGAACCAAGACAATTTAATATTGAAAATCG
The DNA here is from genome assembly GCA_030762985.1 of Adelphocoris suturalis. Classification (NCBI taxonomy): domain Eukaryota; kingdom Metazoa; phylum Arthropoda; class Insecta; order Hemiptera; family Miridae; genus Adelphocoris; species Adelphocoris suturalis. The sequence goes on from CM061044.1 coordinate 48,195,055, forward strand.
TTGGCATTTCAAAAGCTTCTTAGTTAAAGGAAGTCTAACGGGAGGATTATGTTTTCATCGAAAAAGTGGGTGTTTATGACACGAATCTACGGTTAATAAAACTTGTGCATTATACCTACGTTTCGAGATATTGAAGATGAGAACTTTTGTCATATAATGCTTTCCCAAGTACAAGGCCTCTCCTTATAACGCATAAAATGATTGTAGGAAACAGGTTAGATGAAGGGAGACTTTGTTTATAAATGGAGAAAAACTCATTTGTGCCCCTGAAGTCAACAACGTAGTTATAAACAACTCATCATCAGATAAGGATACGGCTCCATTGTGACTTCGAAATCAGTAAGAATATGAAGAAAAAACTATGAACAAATTTGTTTATTATTGAAGTACAGTTACCATAGGGAATATAGACACCAATAATCCTTATACATAAAACTCAAAGTTTGTTACATATATCTAGGTGTGTATGTTCCCAATAGACGGCTAAACGGTTGGATCGATTCTGATGGGAGCGGATGTAAACGGTCTGAACCTCCAAAACATTGTTCTACGCTGTAATTTGGCATGTAGCCTCCGTAGTTACGAACAAAGTCTGGATCTAGTTATTTCAGCTATCTAGCTTTCAATAATCCATTGCAATCGAATTGCCAAGCTTAAATAAACCATTGCAATGAGACGTGCCGAGAATAAGTAACAAAGTAGAACTTCGGCCCAACATTTGCCTCCTACCGACCTCTCTACCTGTCGGCTCCGACTTAATTTTTTGTATATCCTGTGTTAAATATATATTCTTTAGCAGAATTTCAGTCAAAAGAAGTTTATCAACGATGAAAATTGTATGCACTTAATTATGCTGATAAATGTACTTACCTACGTAGGTATATTTAATAATAGTTGCTGAAAAATCAATAAAAAAATGCAAAAAAAAGTACAACTATAAATCCAAAACGTTTTTTGAATCTCAGACTACTATAAACAACGAGTTTTTTTTTTTTGTCATAAAATTGATGGTAGCTAACGATTTCTTCGCACTCAAAGTGCTTAAATAGAAACAATGTAACGTAATATGATACGATAATTTATGAAAATTCGCTGATACGTCCATGCTGCATGACTGTTTGTTTTCTTTTGCAATGGCGGAAAGTGATAGTTCTATCAGAAAACACACTGTGCGAAGGTTCATTTTGTTCATCGCTTCTGTAAGTACCCCTTCGATTCCCTGTTACTCTCCCAGGGGAAATCATTATTCAAGCCATCCAGCTACGAGCAAACTAAACTAGAATAATCTAGCTAAGTGCTGAAGAACAGGAGTAATGCGATTATCCAGAGCTATGTTCGATTGCTATGAAACTGCGTTGGATTGGAGGGTTCGTAAACACGGGGCATTAACCATGAATTACAGTTGAGTATCAAAAACTACCTATTACTGAGCAACGAAAATATTCGAAATTACTGGAGTAATCGGTATAAAAAAATTTCAGCGAATTTTCATTGAAAATAAAGTGGTTCTAAGAATTAGACTCTTCGCTTTCAAAAAGTTTACCTTTGAAAAACGGTTTCTGGGCATCCAAATAAAATATACAAGGTGTCTCACAGAATCTCAATTTACTAGTTTTTTTCTCAACCAAAAATTCCTGGTAGAAAATGCTTTTAGCACCGAACGTGCTTTACTTCTTAACTTCTATTAAAATGATAAAAAATAGCGTTACGAGGGGATGGAACGAAACTGTCTTGTCACGGTATCTAGGAACGAAAATGCAATCCCAAAGTAGCATTTCTATAGGAATTTTTGTTCGAATTAATTTGTTTTTCGTTTTTCAAAAATAGGTAACTAAGGTAACCAAGATAATGATTTTGTTTGTTAAGTACTAACAACCAGGCTTCCTACATTTTGGATACAAAACTGTTCACTTTGTCCGTTGATGTATGTATGTATGTCCTCTTAAAATCGTTTTATGTCACTTCCTGACGTCCGATTTTGATGAAACTTGGTATGGATGTAATGTTTAACATGGCAAGGATAAAGATGTGGCAGGGGCCCCTGACGCATGAGAGGTCATTGATCAGCGGAGTGCACTCCAAAGCCATTTTGTCTTCTATTCGACGCAAGACGCTGAAATTTGAGAGGGGGGGCTGAAGGGAAACTGCTGAAGACGACTGAGAGGTCATTGATCAGCTGATTGATCTCCAAAGCCATTTTGTCTCCTATTCAACGCAGGAAGCGTATATTTCACGCAGATCGCCTCACAAGAATATGCGCTAACATGTGACTCACTTCGTGAGCACTGATCTACTTGATTTCAATAAATTAATGCACAACGATATTATTGCTCTTGAACTGTAGTAGGTATATAATTTACAGCTTTTCAAGTACAAAGTTTACCGTACCTAATCCTTCCTTTGATCTTTGAGCGAAGATTAATAAAATAACTACCATGCTTCCGATTCCGGGTCCAGAGGCCTAACGTCAATATTTCATTGGAGAAGCTGGCGAGGACGCTCGAGTTTGGAAAGTACTTATTTAACCAATCCATGACGTAGGAAATAACTTAGCTAAGAAAAACATGAAATAGTGATATCAAAGAGTATCTAAAAGGTCGTAGAAGTATTTACTGAAGAAGGGTTAAACGAAAATTACTTCAAAAAGTGAAAAAATAAAATTTTCTAAATTTGCTTTAATTAAATACGTTTTGGAGCATTCTGTAACGATTTATACGTACACAACATTATTATACGAGTATACTGCGTTTCTCAAAAAACTCTCCGAGAACAATGTTTGTAGAGAATTGAAGTTATTGCAATGGCAATGGACGACTGTTTGAGTTATGATTAAGTATCGTCCTAAGCGAACTTGACCTCTTTACCAACTATGAGTATAATTTAATGATGTATCTACCGATGTTCCTATTTGAGGGTTGCATATTATTTTTGAAATATGTTGGTACCAAATGACTTTCTTCTCCCATAATATAACCATGATTCCTACACACCTAGGTACAAGTTACCTAGATAATACTGTGACCCGTGAGCCCTTCTAAGATCCTAAAATTCTAGGGAATAAAAATTTCTCGAATCGAACGGTTTTTCAGCCTGTTTAATTAAAAATTAGCCTTAAAAATCAGGAAGGCTGGATGAAATATGATAAACAAAATTATTTGATTAATTGAATTATTTTATTTTATTGATTACATTCAATCAATTGATTTATGAAGTATTCACAAGCTGGGAGTGGTAAGTCACTCACGATCAGGATAATTTTCTACACAAACTGGCAAACGGCTATTTTTCAACATCGACTTTTGCTTTATGCTGTACGCAATAAATCTGCATTTTCTTATATAGTTTCGATACTTGAACAGATTTTGAAGCACTTTGGGCAGGAAAAATGGGAAAAGATTGAATAAGGGCTTGGGAATGTTTAGTAGTTAGGTGGTTGTAAGAAATTTAAACTTCTTCTCCATAATCCTCAATAGTTAACAGACTGTAGAGGTCACCTCATGTCGTACCTATATCGTTTACTTTACTCAGCTAGCATAGTGTGTTCTAGCATACTCGGCATTCCGCGCTACAATTTTGGAGCTATCAACTTGAAATTTTGTAGGTAAACTCTTTAGACGATCGTCGTCAATAGTATACTGCAAATCAAGCTTGGTACAGTTTTCAATAGTTCTCACCACACAGAATCGACTGAAACCACCTGAAACCACTTTAAAAGCTTTAAAAGTTGTCCTTGACGATAATGCGACGTCTTCGTCGTCACTGACGTCAGTCATTGTCAACTCATTATAAATCGAGTTAGGCATAGTTTTCAATAGTTTTTGTTACATAGAATCGGGGCCCTTCTAGAAGATGTAAAATGTTACAGTGATGACATCATCAAAGACGTGGGACGCTGCATCAATATCGGTTCTTCATGTCTCTTACAAGGACGTAAGATGTATCCTTATTTTACTTCCAAGAAAACTTTACTGTTCAAGCACTTTCCCATCGCTCATTTAAGACCTTCTTGGTACAGCTTCCAACTTCATCTCTTTCCCGCTCATCAGGATCTTACAGCATAATTCCGCACTCAAAAGTTCAAACTCTCAGTCGTCTCCCGTCGTTGCAATCTGAACGCTGGGTCAGAGAAAAGCAGTTCGCGAACAGTTTGTGGGCACAACGAACGTAATACAGTTGAGCCGATGGGGAGCGTCCGCCCGAAAAATACCCTTAATGACGGCTAATGGGTTTTCTTTGAATAGTTAAGTCCCTTCTTGTCGATCAATATAGAAGCTATTCTCGGAACTTTGCACTTATCGGAGAAATGTCTAAATTATTCGACGTCGTATTCTCAAGTAAAACTATCGCGAAATAATCATATGAATCCCAATAGAATGAGTTTATGAATTTATTCAGTGTAGCTCCAGGTATGTAGCCAATATACCTCTCATGCCTTATGAAAGAAAAAAAAAGTTCAAAATTTTGAAGAAAGTTCTTCTTGTCATTCTATTCCAGCTCATTATATCATATCTTTCAAAAACCGCTGATCAGTCCTCCACGATACACGTAAAAGACGAGACTTGATCTTGTTCTTATTTTATTGTTTATATGGTTTTGTTTAATTATTTTAAATGATGAACCTTTGTAATCAACCAAGAAAAAACAATTTTAACCCCCCTGAAAATTTTTGGTATACATTTCAAGATGCGTAGAATCCAAAAAAAAAAAAAAAAAACGAGGAAAAAAAAATAAATAAAAAAATAAATAAATAAAAATAAAAAAATCTCCGTCCACCGCCCAGAGCTTTTCTCCGAAACTACAGGACCAGCCTTTATGAAACTTGGTTCAAAAATCATTTAATATTGAATGAAATATATTATTAATTAACATTAGTAATATATTTTCAGTCGCGTCTAGATGTGTGAATCCACCCCACACTTACCGATACAGTTGTGAGATAGGCGAAAATCGACAAAGCCGTTGAAGTAGCGTCTTACTCTCAAACGCAGACAAAGACAGCGAGAGAATGAATGCACTGTACTAGGAGACGGCGATCCGAATATTGGATTGGCCCAAATTGGATTATATCATGCATTTTGTGGCTTGGCATCTTTTGTACAAGGAGCGTTTTTTTCGGGTGGTTACATATACCTCGAGGCTTGTTTGTAGTTAATTAACCAATTTGCGTGTTGCTCAGCTGATTTTATTTTTGGGTCGGTTTAGGAAACGTAACATTTTAGCAGAAATTGAGATCTTTCCAACGACTGGTGAACCATTTCTATCGGGTAAATACTGACGGAGTTACATCCCCACACCTCCCTCTGCAAAACTATGAGATAACTCCTTCATGTCAATACCAGGCAGTGCTTCTATTTCAATGCCGAGTGCTTCTGTTACCAATTCAAACCTCGAGAGAGGGGTAAAAAAAAGAAAAAAAAGGGGAAAAAAAAAAAAAAAAAAAAAAAAAATCGTTCCGTGCCACGCCAACCCCTCTTTGTTTTAACATAAAGCCTAACGGGTGAACATTGAAGAACGTGGAACGCGCTTGTACCTCTGGTGTTGATAGTCTGTTCTATGATGATTCTCTGGTCTGGATGCTGGTCTTTGGAGGTTTTGGGATTATTTTCGTATCGTTTAGCACCGAATCGCTTATTAGCCATTCAGATATTTTGCTGATGACAATTTGATGGACATGGTGAGGATGATCTCGGGATATCATTGGAAGTTTTACTCAAAATTGCATAAGTACATAACTTCAGACAAATGTGGTGATGAAACTTATGGGTATGGTCCCCCCCCCCTCCCTTGCCTCCCTTCCTGGTGTTCGTGGAAACGTGATTTTCGTATAATTTTTTGAGAGTTAGGTACGGGAAAATGCATGTTACGCTAAAAACAGCTTTGGAATGCCTTCGTCTTATTGGTTCTGGGAGGTGGAGATAAGGCATTTTGAGTTGTATGTTGTTCGCTATGATGTGAGGAGCGTATGTTAGTTGCCGTTACAGTGCTCGTATTGAGACACCGTCTCATATTAGGTCACCTACTAGTCGTTTTTCATGAAAATAAACAATAAGTACAATTTTATAGGTAATGCCCTATTCCCCATCAAAGTACACTCTGAGAGACACTGGAAGCCTACAAAATGCCTTTGACAGAAATGCCTACATACTACTTCGATTCTTTGAAACTAAATTTACCTATAGTTTATAAAAACCTAACGTTGAAATACCCTTTATTGAAAGTTTTTTTTACGGCTAAATACACAATTTTTGAGATTCCATGACTTAAAAGTTCACCCGTTTCGGTTGATTGAATGCGATACCGAAGCATCAATACATTGCGAGGGTGGGAAAGGACTCCACACTTTCCTTATGGGATTTGGGTTTCCAACAATTCTTATGGAATATGCTCCCAAAACAGTTTTTGATGCTTTAATAAAACGCTGCACATTATTACAAAAGGTTTAGAATTTCTGTATGATATAGTTCTTCTACGCAGAAGACCTGTATATAATTATTAACCGAATTCTATTATACACTAGGTATCTAAATATATCTGCATAGGTGTGGGCCCCTACCGGAGAGAAATTAATTGAATTAAATAACACAATTACGCTTTTCTACTTTTAACACGAGTTGACCCACCAACTTTTAGGCACATAAAACCCCTCCAACCTCATTTGGGAAATGCTCAACTACAATAAACGAAACAACATCCGACTGTTCATCTACCAGTACAGCGTTTTTTATTTTTATTTTGTGGATTCTGCGCATCTTGAAATGTAAACCCCAAAATTTTGAGGGTGGGTTACATTTTTTTTCCTTGGTGGGATTAAAAGGTTCATCATTGAAAATAATAAACCAAAAGTCTCCATAGACTTGTAAGCTTCACGTACTAATGAAGAGGTGGATTAATGATGAGATGACTGGGATCCCATGGAGGTTTTACTAGTAAGTTAGGAGGTTAAGCCACAAATTCCTTAATTTGTATATTGAAACTCATCAGGATCCCGTAAGCTGATATTTACCCTTCCGCTCCTAACCCCTCTCGCCAAACCCCTTCTGGGTAATTGTCAATTAGCTGTAATAAAGTGTGGAAGGGATTAGCGGGTCTCATCCGTCGCCTTATCTCACGCATACCCACCTCACCCACTTCGATGGACGTGTGTTAACAACCCTGGAGGGTACCTATCTCGTCATCTCATCTGCAACGCTACAGATACTGGCCCGCGATCTTTGGAAGTATTAAACCGATAATTGCCATTTGTGAGTACCTTAACTGTTACAAATCACAATTCCATCTTGATGTGTGTCACTTTCTCCCACTTGGCTTACTTTTGAAGTGTAAACTTTTATAGGCGCACCGCGTCGAAAAATTTAGCGGGGTCTGAATACGATTTTACCGTCACGTTTTTTTTTCCGTCACGCTGTTTTTTTCTTTTGATTTTCACGTACAACCAAGCCGTTGCTGGGGAAATGAAACTTCTTTATTTTTCACCGGACAAAAATCGTTCTCTACTCGTTGGAAAGCTCTCGATTTATTACGCATTCCTTTCGTACTTGTTCTTTTATTCATGTCGTAGTTTTATATTTATTTATGTTATAAATGGGTATAGTAAACAATGCCGCTTGTTTTGTTGTCACTTGGTTGAGAAGTTAATCTTGCTTATAGTAATTGTAGAAGCGCACCATAACAGAAAATTACCTACACAAAATTGAGTCAAGAACATTTATCTCTTATGTTAGTTACCATGAGCCAATAATTTTTTTCTAGAGTCGTCAGATGATTGTAATAATGATAACAGTATTGTTGACGGTTAATGAATAAAGGATAAAATAACTCGGCGCTTCGCGCCTCGCCTACTGTGTAGAAAACGAGGATAATTTGCTATGCAATTTATTAATTGCATATTATCAATGCTAGCGACAATTAATTAATTAAATAAATAAATTAATTAATTGATATAAAATAATAAATTACATAAAAAAATGGATATAAAAAAATTTTCAAGCCTGGCTGGGATTCGAACCCACGATGCGCATGAACGTGCGTTTCGGACGTTATTTCATTGCGGACGTTACATAAAAAATTGTTGGGGGTCGGCCTAAGAATTGCATAGCAATTATAAATGTAAACAGAAAATATAGAAACAATGTTGTGACTAGTTTATGTGTAAGAAAAGTTTAATAATGTTTGAATAAAAATTTTGTATACTTCGAAATTGGTCTTTAGAAGATTTTTTCGGCAACCAAAATCATTTCCATAATACGAGTATATTTTATATTTATTATATTTAGCAGAAAATCGTCATAGAAGTTTACACTTCTCCCGTGTGGTCTTTAGCACACCTGGTTTTTTTTTCGTTGGTTACACAAACCCTTGAAGAGTAAGATCGCTTGGACTTCCTGTTCGCCCCCATGCTACACAATTTTTAACATGGGATATGTTTTTGCCATCATAAACCGGCCAAAAATGAGACAAAATTACCGTTACGAGACGTTTAGTGCTCCTATTTTCTGATGATTATCGCTAACAACCAAATCGTTTCTACAGAACTGTATCTTAGGCATTCATCATCGCACAAAAATCGTTCGCCATTCGTTGGAAACCTCTCGATTTACCTAACCGCATTATGTGAACCACTGCGCAATGCATGCTCAACAATCTGCGGTATGAGTGTGGTTGTATGGATAGTTGTTTACAAACAGGTGATCCTTCTCAGTTAATTTTGTAAACATGATTTCAAGCACTATTAGCCTGGACAGAAACTTGGAAGTTGAAATTTGACAGGGAGACTCTCTGGGTCATTAAGAGACGATTGAAATGTTGGGCTCTTTCCTAATCAGCTGAGTGACCTAAATTCTCTCTTATCCTTTAGACTAGTTGTTAGTGTTTAGTACTAAATTTGTTTTTTCTCTCTTTTTCAACCTATTTGGATAATAATCCAAATGATAAGTTCGTATTTTTGATTATAGAAATTCGTGTTATGTTCCGCAGGAATAAATTGGGGATATTGACTGAAAGTTCCGTACAGATAATTGCTTTTATAATGTTATTGAAATTCGCCTAATGCATATATTCATCACGGCAGCTCGAGTCATAGTTATAATGAAGAGACGTTCCTCAACCTTCAACATCGAACATTGAGCGATTCGAACAACCTTCAGGCCACTGTTGTGGATATACAGGACAGGACTTGGAGAATCGACAGCAGGACTATCGACAGCATTTTTTTTCCAAAAATAACTACTTGATAAATACTATGGTGAAAAAATCACGTAAATAAATGGAATAAACAAAGAACAAAAAGAGAAACAACAGCAAGAAACCACCCTAGGCATTCGCTGAGGGTTGGAACAGATGATTTTGAAGCGGTTCAATACTATGGGGAGGAGGAAGAGAATTCATGCTGTGTGTACCTAATGCTTCCGGAGGCGAGAGAGTTATTTAGCTGTAGGTATCGCTAAAAGCACAATTAAACGGAAAATTGGGTGATTGTCTAGCTCAAGAGGCCATACGAGCCAGAGATGGCTTTAAATGGTCGGATTTGCTTCCAGCTTTCCTTTTTGGACTTCGTTGGGCTATGAGAACGGAACGTAACAGTTGATTCGGTTTATAAATGAAACTTGACTTTAGAATCTCTGACTATTTCTACGATTCGAATCCTAAATTAGAATCCCTAGCTATTTCTTAATTGAGCAGTTATTCAACCGGAATACTATCGGATATAATCAAAACTCCCTCTGAAATGACTCCAAACGAATATCGAAATAAGTCCAGAGTTGTTTGTTGTCGTTCATCAGGCACGAAGGACTTCAAGAATCCAAATTTAGTTTTTGAGAGAGTGGATAAGGTCAGATCATAAGTTCAAAAACCCAAAGATAAATCTTTTGTTGTGATGGTAGAAAGAGGTGATAGAGAAACGTATTGTGCGGTGAAGATCAAAGGAAATGAAATGCACGTCTCTCTAACCCTAATCAGCGGGATTTTGCATCTATTCGAGGCTTTGCACTCCCAGCCCACATTTTCGAAGAACACACTGGAACTCAGGTATATGTAATAAATCTGCAACCAAACTACTCATTACTGAACCATCCACCAGCTAATGTGCTTAATCTGATACCAAAAACAATCACTAGATTTGGGAGAATACTTTGATTGTCGGTTAGTTTTCAAGATCTTCCTTGGCAACTCCGTTATTGAAAGTAGGAACCCTTCTGTATAAGCTTCTCAAGCGTATCGAATACCTAGGCAATTTATCGGCGGTGATTTTTTTCTTAGCTTTGTTGAGAAATTGGCTTTGAGAAACTTAGAAATAGGCTGCTGAGAAATTGATTTTACCTGAATACAAAAACCAAGCTTTATAAAAAAGGCCTTCCTTCCTTAAATTGGTTTTTTAATTAAACTCCAACGTTTTCCCCTAGGAACTGGGATTCTTCAGGGACATTAATATTCAAAAGAGTAAAATATCTACTTACTTAGGTATAGTTTTCTTTTTTATTGTTAAAAATCGAATTTAGAGCTACCTATGAGTTTTTTTTTTTTTTTTTTTTTAAATCAAACTTAAAATTGTTTACTTTTATGTAGGTAACGATGTTTTTTTTGTATGTTTTACCTAGTGTGCTGGTGATAATTGTAAATTTAGCGCATCAATCAAATACGAGTAGATTTTGCTCAAGTTTTGAGTGTCTTTCCCGAAGTTAATTGAATTTGAATTTTTTATCTTTACCATTTCTAGATATATTCTTTTTTGCAAATTTGATTCTCGTACTACAGTTTTGCAATTTTTGAAGTCCATAATATGTCCAAATAATAATTGAAGTCCATAAAATTTGAAGTCCATAATATGTCCAACGCGTTTATTGTATCTTCTTGTCGTATTTTCTTGTCGTTGATCCGATTCATGTTTTGTAGAAAAGTGTAAGTGGGGGAATCTGTCACTCTGTTCGGCGTCGTTTTTCAAAACATGATGGTACGTAATATTCCCCCTGCCTTATTAAATAACTAGCCGCTCCGGCTCGCTACGCTCGCCTCCACGTCCAGCCGGGGGGCAAGCCCCCCGGACCCCCCATTCAATTGCTCGCTTCGCTCGCAAAGTGTGGCATGTAGGGAATATTGCTCGCTTCGCTCGCAAAGTGTGGCATGTAGGGAATGATGCTCGCTTCGCTCGCAAACGATAGATCCCTAAGGGTAGGTTTAACTTCTGTAAGGGATGCTGCTCGCTTCGCTCGCTTGAGGAAGTTATACTGCCCACCCAACTTGGCAGACGTTTTTTTCTGTTGGAAATTCTTACAAACAAATTAAATCTTATGAAACTACGTGGAACCACAAAAAGTTTATTCGGGGATGTTGCTCGCTTCGCTCGCAAGGTATTGCTGTATATTTGTAGGAAAAAATCCGAATTTATTCTGTTGACATGGCTCTCGCTTCGCTCGCAAGGTGTATACCCTTCAAGACGTAAGTGCGTGTACCTGCTCGCAACCCGTTCCCGTCAGGTGCAAGCCCCGCCTCATCGAACCCCTGACTTCGTAGAGCCTTCTCGCAAACACGGCAAAATTAATTTCTGATGTTAAACGCTAGGTTTAACTTCTGTAGGGGATGCTGCTCGCTTCGCTCGCAAACGGTAGATCTCTAAGGGTAGGCTTAACTTCTGTAGGGGATGCTGCTCGCTGCGCTCGCTTGAGGAAGTTATACTGCCCACCCAACTTGGCAGACGTTTTTTTCAGTTGGGAATTATTACAAACAAATTAAATCTTATAAAACTACGTGGAACCACGAAAAGTTTATTCGGGGATGTTGCTCGCTTCGCTCGCAAGGTATACCTGTATATGTGTAGGACAAAGTCCGTATTTATTATTTGAAATGGCTCTCGCTTCGCTCGCAAGGTAGGTACCTATGTAGGCATACCTGCTCGCCTCGCAATGTTGTGACATCGAACCCTTCACGTCAATTCTTGAGCCTTCTCTCGTCCACGGCAGAATCATTTTAATCGCTTTGCTCGCTTCTGCTCGCAATTTGACCGAGTTCTCGTCACTTTTTTCGATATCCGATTTCGGATTCAGATTCGGCGGACCCAAAGCTGTATTTCGCCCGCGAAAACCGTTCCGAAAAACGTACCTTTATGGGGTATATTTTAATCGGAAAAAACCAAGTTTTTCGGCGGACTTTTCGAGAAAACGGGTCCGTACTCTCGCATTTTTTTGACGCATTTCCCGATACTTTTTTCGCGATCCGATTGCGCCGTCGTCTTCCTCGTAGGAAAACCTACGAAACCCGTATTTTTCCGGAATTGTCGACGGCCGTTTAGAGGGGTAGGGGAAGCGGGGAAGTCCAAAAAGCGCACATTAATTATTACTTCGATCCCCCTCCCGCCCTACGGCCCATGGTTCGGGTGGGATGAGGAAGTTATACTGCCCACCCAACTTGGCAGACGTTTTTTTCTGATGGAAATTCTTACAAACAAATTAAATCTTATGAAACTACGTGGAACCACAAAAAGTTTATTCGGGGATGTTGCTCGCTTCGCTCGCAAGGTATTGCTGTATATTTGTAGGAAAAAATCCGAATTTATTCTGTTGACATGGCTCTCGCTTCGCTCACAAGGTATACCTGTATACCCTTCAAGACGTAAGTGCGTGTACCTGCTCGCAACCCGTTCCAGTCAGGTGCAAGCCCCGCCTTATCGAACCCCTTGACGTCTTCGTAGAGCCTTCTCGCGAACACGGCAAAATTAATTTCTGATGTTAAACGTTTCCCTCGCAATTCCCCTCCCAATTTGACCTACTTTCCGTCACTTTTTTCGATATCCGACTTCGGATTCAGATTCGGCGGGATCAAAGCTGTATTTCGCCCGCGAAAACCGTTCCGAAAAACGTACCTTTATGGGGTATATTTTAATAGGAAAAAACCAAGTTTTTCGGCGGACTTTTCGAGAAAACGGGTCCGTACTCTCGCATTTTTTTAACGCATTTCCCGATACTTTTTTCGCGATCCGATCGCGCCGTCGTCTTCCTCGTAGGAAAACCTACGAAACCCGTATTTTTCCGGAATTGTCAACGGCCGTTTAGAGGGGTAGGGGAAGCGGGGAAGTGGAAAAAGCGCACATTAATTATTACTTCGACCCCCCTCCCGCCCTACGGCCCATGGTTCGGGTGGGATTAGAAAATTTTAAATTCGCTTATACACCCTATCGGAAAATCCCTAAAAGATCCCCCCACTCGTAGATCCGGCCCACTCAGCCGTTTGGCCGTGCATAGACACGACAGACAGAGCGACAGACGGAGTTTCATTCTTATTAATAACTAGCCGCTCCGGCTCGCTACGCTCGCCTCCACGTCCAGCCGGGGGGCAAGCCCCCCGGACCCCCCATTAAATTGCTCGCTTCGCTCGCAAAGTGTGGCATGTAGGGAATATTGCTCGCTTCGCTCGCAAAGTGTGGCATGTAGGGAATGTTGCTCGCTTCGCTCGCAAAGTGTGGCATGTAGGGAATGTTGCTCGCTTCACTCGCAAAGTGTGGCTGTATACATGCGATGTATTACAATTGAAACGTGTAGGGGATGTTGCTCGCAAACGGTAGATCTCTAAGGGTAGTTTTAACTTCTGTAGGGGATGTTGCTCGCTCCGCTCGCTTGAGGAAGTTATACTGCCCACCCAACTTGGCAGACGTTTTTTTCTGTTGGAAATTCTTACAAACAAATTAAATCTTATAAAACTACGTGGAACCACGAAAATTTTATTAGGGGATGTTGCTCGCTTCGCTCGCAAGGTATACCTGTATATCCTTGAGGAAGGTATACTGCCCACCCAACTTGGCAGACGTTTTTTTCAGTTGGGAATTATTACAAACAAATTAAATCTTATAAAACTACGTGGAACCACGAAAAGTTATACATGCGATGAATTACAATTGAAACATGTAGGGGATGTTGCTCGCTTTGCTCGCAGACGGTAGGAAGATCCCTAAAGTTAGGTTTAATTCTGTAGGGGATGTTGCTCGCTTCGCTCGCAAACAGTAGATCTCTAAGGGTAGGTTTAACTTCTGCAGGGGATGCTGCTCGCTTCGCTCGCTTGAGGAAGTTATACTGCCCACCCAACTTGGCAGACGTTTTTTTCTGTTGGAAATTCTTACAAACAAATTAAATCTTATAAAACTACGTGGAACCACAAAAAGTTTATTAGGGAATGCTGCTCGCTTCGCTCGCTTGAGGAAGTTATACTGCCCACCCAACTTGGCAGACGTTTTTTTCTGTTGGAAATTCTTACAAACAAATTAAATCTTATAAAACTACGTGGAACCACGAAAAGTTTATTAGGGAATGTTGCTCGCTTCGCTCGCAAACGGTAGATCTCTAAGGGTAGGTTTAACTTTTGTAGGGGATGCTGCTCGCTTCGCTCGCTTGAGGAAGTTATACTGCCCACCCAACTTGGCAGACGTTTTTTTCTGTTGGAAATTCTTACAAACAAATTAAATCTTATAAAACTACGTGGAACCACGAAAAGTTTATTAGAGAATGTTGCTCGCTTCGCTCGCAAACGGTAGATCTCTAAGGGTAGGTTTAACTTTTGTAGGGGATGCTGCTCGCTTCGCTCGCTGGAGGAAGTTATACTGCCCACCCAACTTGGCAGACGTTTTTTTCTGTTGGAAATTCTTACAAACAAATTAAATCTTATAAAACTACGTGGAACCACAAAAAAGTTTATTCGGGGATGTTGCTCGCTTCGCTCGCAAGATATATCTGTGTAGGAAAAAACCGGTATTTATTACGTTGAAATGAGTCATCGACTCCCTTCAAGATTTAACTGCGTAGGCTAAGTCCCTTCCCTCGCAAGGTATACCTGTATATGAGTAGGGCACCTAGGTGTACCTGCTCGCCACATTGTCATCGAACCCCAAACACGTCTTCCCAGAGCCTTCTCGCGAACACGGCAAAATTAATTTCTGATGTTAAACGCTTCTCCTCGCTTCCACTCGCGATTTGACCAACTTAACGTCACTTTTTTCGATATCCGATTTCGGATTCAGATTCGGCGGACCCAAAGCTGTATTTCGCCCGCGAAAACCGTTCCGAAAAACGTACCTTTATGGGGTATATTTTAATAGGAAAAAACGTAGTTTTTGTCGGACTTTTCGAGAAAACACGGTCCGTACTTTCGCATTTTTTTGACGCATTTCCCGATATTTTTTTTGCGATCCGATCGCGCCGTCGTCTTTCTCGTTTCAAAACCTACGAAACCGGTATTTTTCCGGAATTTTCGACGGCCGTTTAGAGGGGTTGGGGAAGCGGGGAAGTCCAAAAAGCGCACATTAATTATTACTTCGACCCCCCTCCCGCCCTACGGCCCATGGTTCGGGTGGGATTAGAAAATTTTAAATTCGCTTATACACCCTATCGGAAAATCCCAAGAAGATCCCCCCACTCGTAGATCCGGCCTACTCAGCCGTTTGGCCGTGCATAGACACGACAAACAGACAGACAGACGGAGTTTCATTCTTATTAATAGTATAGATAGAGATTTGTTATCGTTTGGTAGTCGCATCGTAGCCATTGAAATCGGATCAGAATGCTTTTAAAATGTAGAAAATAATTTACTACTATGTCGTAGCCAATAATGACGGAAACTGCAAAAGTGCAAATTAATTTATGAACGTTAGAAATCTCGATACATACAGGTGTTTAAAGTTAAAAAGTTAAAATTCAGTTATATCGTCAATTTCACCCTTAAAGGTTAGAGTAATTTAAGCGCCTCTCCTATCTACTCCCTGCTAGCCTATCAACGTTAATAAAATTGAAAGTTTTCGAAGGTTCTAAAAGACTGTTCAATAACCGATAGGTTGTTGAAAGGTTCACTACACTATTCCACCAGGAAGAGATTGATGGATATACTTAGAGGTAACAACCTCATCCCTCCCTAACTCTCTCCCGAAGGTGACGTGACCTCACATTATCTTAACATAGGGTGCCCATCTTAATTGGAGGAATCTCGAAATTGGGAAGAATTTTCATAAGATGCACATTACGATGTTCATTAGGTTGCATACTCGCAAATTTCCAGGTGTCCCAAGGGTACATGTATTTATTGCTTTTCAAATTAATAGCACCTCCAATGTTTAATTATTTGTAAGCTCTCTTTCACACGTAATTTAATTTTAATAGGTGGAGTATTACCCCATTATAATGATTTTGGTGAGATTTCCTTACCATTAAAACATAATAAAAACGCTGCAAATTGTTACACAAAGGTTTATAATTTCTTTATTGTATAGCTCTTCTACGCAGAACACCCATCTGTAATTATTAAACGAATCATTAGGCAGGTCTCCAATATTTGGAGGATTTTTCTGGACCTTGATCTTTCTTTCACGTTAAACTTCATCAACAAGTGAGGTTTTTTTAGGACTCTGATCCTTTTTAGCCGTCAGCTCATGGACTCTGATCGTTGCTTTGCGAGACCTGAAATCTTTCCCTCTGTATTTTTTTACTCTAACCTTTATAATTCTTGCCCGAGGCGATAAATGCTTCGATTCATTTCTCTAAGACCTGCAAGATGGCACCACTATCTCATTTCGGACCAAAAATTAGCTCTTATCTTTCTTTCCCGTGACCCCTCAAATATATCTTCATAGGTAGACACGTCTACTAAAGAGAAATTAATAAAGTTGAATGACACACCTATACACTTTCATTGTAACTTTTCGGCACAATCTGACGCAACACCTGAGAATTGATAACCTTATATAATATATATAATATATAAGAATAGGTTCACTCGCAAATTCAGAGAAGTTACTGCTGTAACCCTCAGGAAGACCAAACGGATTAACGTGCGGCTTTCCGGATGATTTCATTAGATTCATAAGGAGAAAATAAATCAACAAATGGCAACTAAAACAACATTGCAGTTACCTTGAAAATTTTCGAGATCTTGATTTTTTAAATGTTTCAGCCCTCAAGTTCTACTTAGCAGGGTTGAGAAAAATTCATGCCGATGTAACTGACACATCCTTGGCCGATGTATGATTTTTTAGCAAAATTTCATAAAGTTCGGAACAGTGGTTTCGGAAAAAACCTCCGACGGCGGATGGACGGATTTTTTTTTTAACTTCCATTTTTGGATTCTACGCATCTTGAAACGTAAACCAACAGGTTTTTAGGAGCGGTTGAAATTTTTTCTTGTTCGATTACAAAGGTTTATTATTAAAAACAATACTTAAACCAGTAATGTTGATGATGATACTTTAGAAGTTTCATAAGAACAAATCCCAAAAATATATATCTCTTGATTTTAGTTTGCCGTTTTCAACGGTGAAACTTCATTTTCCATTTTCAACGGTGAACTAGAAAACATATTTTTTTTTTACCACCCCCGCCCCGTTTCTTCCTTTCCCTCCCTCTTCTCTCAACCTCAAAATTAGCAATTCAGAGGTTGGAATTTTCAAAAATCCTTACCTAGTTTAAACAACTTTCAATACAGTTATTTTACTGATAAATATTTTGTTGTTATAGTATTTTGGTGTAAATTAATAATAGATTCTATCCCAATGAATCGAATTAGATCGCCTGGAAAACTCTATGGCTACTTTCGAATTTTTGACATTCGACCTTAAAACGAACGTAAAGGTACAAATGAATGAGAACCAGTGTTGCCATAAATGATCTGTCGTCAACTTGACTGTCTGACACTTTTTCCCAGTATTCGTACCTTTCCGGTTAGTTTGATGCAATTTTGGCACATTTTGGTAAATCTGGCTTTGCTTAGGCGAGCCCGATCGTCTGATTCTAATTTTTCTTCATTCAGGATGCAATATACTTTGATTAGTGAAACTTCCATCCGAATTCCCAGGACATAAATGATATAAACGCACCTCTTAGGTTGAGACCAATATTGACGTCTTTTATGTGTCTGTCTGCCCTCTGGCAGTTTTCCTCAACCCAGGATGAACAAACTTTTGTCTAGTCAAACTTCCATTCATATATCATTCCGGTTAAGTGTAGTGCAATTTTGACGCTCCATAATGCTACGATTGCCAGACGATCCTTTTCGTTAACACTAAGTAAAAAACTATGTTTTAAGATATTCAAACCTTATATAAACCTTACCGGTAGGTTTTCGGTTGCTGGCCCTCGGGCTATAATATTGTAACCGTAAAACACCATTGCGGAATCGAGTTTTATAAGGACAACGACGGATCCCTACACGAGGAGTATGTACCTCTTACCTCAGGCGGCTGACCGAGAGGCTCTCTGACAAGTGGACCAAGCCCCTGTCACGTCATATCAAGCTGTAATCTGGCAATGACCTGAAACGTTGTGAATGCAAGATTAGTTTGTGCAGTCGAGATCCCATTGAAATTTGTGTTGGGAAGTTGACAAACAAGCGCTAGGAGTTCCAGACATCAGCCGCGAAAATGTTGTGGATTATTAAGTTTTCGGAACCGTTCTTTGAATCAATTAAGAAACTAAAAATCTTTAGAGTCCTTTGCAAGTGGTCGTGAGAAAAGGGAGTGCCATGAGAGCTCTGCCAGAAGGGAATATTGGGAAGGTATCGCATTTGGAAAGTTAAGTACCTGGAGAGGTAGGTTAGATACACTACCTACTTTCCTTATATTATCACTTGTTATTCATCATGTACTTCCATTGACAAAAATTGAAGTAGGTACCTACCTACTTAATCGTCTTTTTTGCACCAACAATTGGTGTAATAACTGCACTGACAATGCCGTCGGTCTTTATGAAGTCTAACCTACAGAAGAATGAATTTCAAGGTTTTTTCCTTACAGCTGGTTTATAATTCATGTTGCACATTTCCTGATTCGATATTTGACAAACTTGTTGGTAAGCAGTTGTTTTCATTGGCTGGGCAACAACCTACCAACTTAGTTTGTTTACACCAACCTGCCTTGTTTACTTCAACAAACTACCAAATCTATCCTTTCACTCATTAAATAGAACAAGTAAAACTGCCTCAGTTATAGTAATAAGAACATGTCTGAAACGCTGATGAAACTGCCTGGGCAATGGCTATGTAAGTACCTACACTGCAATACAGAGATCTGAGGAATTTTCAATTATTTGTTCTCCATTATTTTTCAAGTTATTAATGAAGTTCTTTAGTTTTCAGACACTGATTAACCATAATAGTTAGTCCCTAAGTCCAAATGAAAATTCGTTCACTACTAGATCGGTATCGTTGTCTACAACCAAAATCGCGCTGGCAGGCATGATTACTGCGACCATTAATTTAGTTCAATTTACTACAATTTACCATTAATTTAGTTTATATTACTACAATATTACCTTCGCAAAATAAAACTGTTGAAAAATGTCATTATAACAAGGTATTAGGTTGACATACGACGGCAAACTTCTAGTGAAAAATAGGTTGGTTGAGTTGCGATCTAGTAACATCTACCACGTCCTTGGAAGAAACTCAAACCTACTCCAGGCGTGACGTCACGAGAATATGAGCAAGATAAAGATAATAGCATTTTTTAATATCAGGAACTGTCCGAAGAGAAGTGATAGGAAAACAAAACGTTCCACGAACAAAAGCAAGAAAATGAACGAATAGAACTGAAACGATGAAAAAGACTCTTACCTAAATTAATTTCTCAGAATAATTAAGAGACCTACACGCATTGACGGTAAATTCACAAGTGTTTTATTTTAGAAGAAAAACATATGAAATAATTATTTTGGGAAGAAACCAGGGAAAAATATAAATCAATATTGTTTAGGATTAACAATCCACCAGCCATTGGAAGCCATTTTCCACAGCATCAACTCCCATCATCCAGATCGTTAAGCTAAAAGAACGCGAAGAAGCGCCCTGTAACGCTGTTCTCCGCAATTAGATATAGTGCAGTAGATGTTTTCATTAATATATCTCTATAATACTATAATAAAAATAATAGAAAAAAACGAGTTTTATAATAATAATGATTTGCTTACGTTATCTACTCGTAACTATTTACTGATTGATCTATATTTGCAATTACGAGTGTTATGGTGATACTCCTTTTATTATATAGTTTCAGTGTTGTAGCCCTCTTTTCCGTTGTATAAAGTTATAGGTATAACAAAATTACAATATACATGTTTATATTTGTGTATGATAATTATTATAATTTTTGTATTAAATATATACCCATTTTTTGTTACCAAAGGAACCTACTAGTTAGAGCTGATCCCCATTCGCCGGGCCACTGCATAACAGTAATGATGAATTCGGAAAAGAAATACAAACGTTTAGACCCTCATCGTAATTAGTTTCAAGCCGTCGGTGATTGAAAGCTCATCGATAAGCTTTCAATTAATTTACTCTTTCTGAAAAAGGACTCACGAAAAAAAGAGCTGGTATCTCACCGTAACAGATAATGCAGAGGTCTCCTTATTCAACCATTAAGCTTTTTGGTTGATTTTAACAAACTGATAATTTATAAAACTCCTCTGCGTTTGTAAAAAAGTTCAACAAAATAAATTTATTATACATTTGGTTAATTGTATCTGACAGGAATTACGATATATTAGGGTAAATACGGCATAATTAACAGTCATTGTTACGGCATTCACATAAATATTGATTTTTGAGCCGGATTTCATAAACTTTGGTCCAGTAGTTTTGGAGAAAAGCTCTGGACGACATACGGCAGACAGAAGGATTTTTAAAATCCGATTCTTGGATTCTACGCATCTTGAAACGTAAACCAACAAATTTTTAGAGGGGGTTAATCATTTTCTTCCCGGTCGATTACAAAGGTTTATTATTGAAAATGATAAACCAAACATATTGGTAAGTAATGCATGCATTACAAAGACGTCCCTTTGAATTGACTGTATATAATTTTGGTGAGAATTAAAATAAGAGAGAAAGAAAAAGTATAATGATTACTCGGAAATCCCCCCCCCCCTCCTTTTAACCACTTCACAAACGGTAAATTTGGAACTTCCGAGGTTGCATAACAGGACTAAAATCTGGATCGAACAAATAATAAAAACAGCCACGAATAGTCTGCTGAATAAAATAAAAATACCACGATTTACCGTTATTATTCCCTCCAATCACCCCCTTCTATAATGAATTTTAAAACTCCCGTTACATAGACAAAATTCGAAGTTGAACAGAGAAAGAATCACAAAAATTGGACGAAAGTAGTTGAAACATCATGATTTATCAATATTACCCCTCCATTTACCCCTACTCTTGATGAAGTTTAAAAATTCTGACATACTTTCCAAAACTATCCCGAATTCATAGTGTAACTTAAAAAGAATCACGAAAATCGGTAGAGATTTGTAGCTTGGGCAGCGCTTGACAAAATCGGTAATTATCCCCTCCACCCCCCACCTCGATAGCAAATCCAAAATTTCCTAGATTCGCTGCACAACTACACAAATTAGAATCGAACAAAATCGGTTGAAAATTGTAGCCTGAGTAGCGTCGACAAAATTTGTCGAAAAAACACGTTTTTTCGGCTTTACCCCCTCCATTCCCTCTCTTATATCTTAAAATTAAACGTAACATTGTTGTGTCATGGCGCTGTTGAGGGGTGAATCCGTGACGAGGCGTGAAGCGCCGAATTCCAATAGTTTACTGTGTACAGGGTTCAACTATTATAACCAGTTTAACCAGTGATCTGCGTAAATTAGCTATCTAATACAGGAGCAACAAACCTTCTTGATATAATTTGCAGTGTATACTGCAGTATCAAATGGAAATGATTACATCGCCTTTTAGCATTCACCGTGTCACTCCAGCAGCAACCTGTCAACCCTAAAGAATGGCAGGAAATGAGAAATAAAGGCTAACAAAGCTTACAGGTATGAGAGCAGCTGACGGAGACCCGTAGGCACCTTCTCGTTATAGGGAGGAAATGGGAGCTCATCAAGCTGATCTTGCCTGTGGTCGCTCCCTTTACAAGATACCGCCCATTTGTATAATGCGATCGCGCGTACGTCCGACCCTCTGATCCCTGGGAACCCCGTACGGGAAGATCGGATCGTCCTATCTCGCTTTTTGAATAAATAATCCATACCGCATCATTTTTCTTTCGCTCCAGGGGGAGAAAAAGATTTTTATTTTCTTTTCGGTTCGGTAAAAACCTCCGTTCTATCTCATTTATTTATTGGAATCCGCAGTGTTATCATCGAGATAAATATAAAAAAAGAATATGAAACGAATAGTTGTACCTTTAAAACTCCCTTTCAATATCATACCAAATCAAATTTACATCAAGGTGGTCTCCGTACAGCATATCCCCCCTCCCCCCCCCAGTAATGTTCGAGAAATCGGCGCGTTGTTACTCTCATTCGATACCTATGCATTTGATCTTTCTGACTTCTCCCTGCTGAAAACATCATTATGATACATTAATAATTGTATAGTTACGATTAGATTATATTACTTCAGGAGCTGTATGATGCAATATATTGTTTCTCTCAATCTACGGACCGATCTCGATATATTCAAGTAATTTATATTGAAGGATACTGGTGATATTGGGGATCTTCCACTCGGTGAGATAAAACACATTCATATTACTATCACAACAACCTAAAGGATTGGAGAAAAATTGTGAAATCAGCTACAAATTTGTGTGGCTAGAAATGTGTCATATCATTCATTGTCTTGTACTTAAATCCGTTTTGGAACATAATGGGTGGTTCCTAAATTTCAACATTTTTCATATATATATATATATATATATATATAGGTATATACATTTTACATACACATCAAATCAAAGACATTTATTGACAATAACAGTGAAGTACAAACAAACCAAATTACTTGAATTTATAAGGTAAGGTAAAAAATATAAACGTATATATATGTATGTATGTCAATAAATTCAGCGACTACCTACCAAAATACAAGTTCCTAAGAAGGAACTTGTGCACTTGGGAGTAGTTATCAAGTGAAATAAATATAAATTATGTTCTTAATAGGTACTAATAAAATTAGAGTTATATTCCTAACGAAATGAGAGCAAAATCAGAGCAATGCATGATTATGAGTGCGCTGTGTATAAACAAACATTTATACCTATTTACAATACACTTGGTAAATTTTTTTCTTTAAAGAGGTTATATATTGACTGAATATGTCTTTGCTCTGGGGGGGTCAACCAAAAATTTCCGTGATGCAAAATTTGTGTCACAATTTCAGTGTTTTTCACGTATAACCCAGCCGTTGCTAGGGGAGTGGAACTTCCGCAGTTTTCATCGCACATAAATCGTTCGCCACTCGTTGGAAAGCGCTTGATTTATGTGATAAATGTTCACATCTCAAGCTACCAATTTCCCCCTCCTTACGTACCTGGCTACATTCCTAAACAAAGTTGATTACTATAAACAAGTTTAATAACCCGGTTACAATATTCTTAACGTAAAGCAATAGCATCATTTACTCCACTCCATAGGAAACATTTTCATCCTCTTGACAACAGTCGACTGTTAACAAAAACTCATTGTAATGGCTTTTCTCCACAGTTATTTTCAACATTTCTATAATTAACCGTTGTTTTGTTGGAATTAGTCGGGATGCGGCCATGCGGCCCAGGGATTTGTTTAAAGTTAAAGGATTTGTTTACAACTCTCGAGGACAACCGTTATGAAATCCCCGATCAAAGACATATCCATGTGACATGGTATATGCTTGTAAAGCAGATGGTGGAACTCGTTTACGAGTTGTTTAGTTAGGTGTCACGATTATTTCATAACCAAACCCAATGATCTTTATATATAATTCCGAACGGTCTTTGAAATTGTGAAGAACTGCGCGGTCCGATTTCAGTGTTAGACGACTCATTCGAATCAGCACGGCCCCAAGTTTGTTGCAAAAGTGTTGCCGTTCGTCTCTATACCCACCATGATCGTGTTCTGGGCGGTCCTTACCAACGATAGTTGTTTATTAGGCTGTGGCGGTAACAACAGTTGCCGTATTATATATAAAGTCCGCTAAGTTCTTCAGTTTCAATTTCTTCGTTCAGAAATAACTCTCCTAGATGTTAGTAACTACACAACGTTTCTTACTTACCGTGAATTGGTGGCAACTGTTGTTACCGCCACAGCCATAAACCTAACGCCAAACACAGGGGCACATATAGGCAAGACCCGCAAGACCGATCAGTCTTGAAGGAGAGGTATGCCTCGAGCGCCGTCTTCGCTCAAGTTGGAACTTGGAACACATTTTGTATCACCCCCTTTGGTTTTTTGTTGGTTAGAAACTATAATTTCTAAACTCCCTCAAAATTTGTTGGTTCACGTTTAAAATTACGAATATTAAAAAAAAGTAGGTATTAGTAGTGGGAAAACTTCAACTACCCGGCACGCACTGGCAAAACACAATTTTGTGAATATTTAATTTATATACACGTATTATTCAATCAATAAATTAGCTGATCCAAAGGTTATGATCCAGAGTCCTTAAAAATACGAAAATTCCCAAGGAATTGAAAGTTTAGATGCGTGCAGGTTGTTTCAGATAGTCCTCATCCAGCGGAAAGTTGCGGAAAGTAAGCAACCCGTCGTTCCATCCCGGATATTAGTCGAAACTGAAGCTTTGAACAAATATGCTGTCTCCGATCTAGAAAAATATATTTCACTGTTCACTTTATTTTTCAAAATTCCTCATTATATTCGCTATCCCAGTCTGTTACTTATTTCCTCTCGCACAGTGGGTACCAAACTACAAGGTACATGTTCACATATCACATTCTCTTCGACATTTGGTGATTCTGTTCACATGCAAATAGAGTTACATTATTTCAGAGAGGGTGTCCCAAAAGTACTCCCCCCCTCCCCCTCCTAACTTTTCTCCACAATGTTGTGATATTGGGGTGAAACTTGGAGAGCGCTACTGGGGGGGGGGGGGGGGGGAGGAGCTGATACTGTTTTAAGCAAATAAAAATCAGGGAAAAATCAAACATTTTCGGACTACCCAAATGAGGGAGTATAGTACTTCGAAAAACAAAATTGTTCATTTTTGCCGAGAGAAAACCAGTTTTACAGATTTATTAGTGCTAAACACGATGGTGGAATCAGAATTGTGATATCTTGTTCCTTTCTTGGATTGGAGCTGATGAACCTGGATGATGAGATAATGATGAATGTTGGCACAAAAGTATTGATTCGGCCACAGGGGGATAGGAAATTCAACTTTCTTTCCTTATTTTTGATTTTTGGTTCTAAGGGGTGTTAAGGCCGTTTTAATGTCATGTAATAGAAAAAAATAAAAATAAATTAAATTACTTGAAAACAAAGTATTTAAAAAATCTCTAGGAGAAACTTTCGATAAGCAATAAGTTCTTAAATTGACTCCTGAATTGTGTACAATTAGGTTTGGGACACGCTGTATAAATATTGGTATCTTTATACATAATTCCGAACGGTCTTTGAAATTGTGAAGAAATTCGCGGTCCGATTTCAGTGTTAGACTCATTCGAATCAGCACGGCCCCAAGTTTGTTGCAAAAGTGTCGCCGTTCGTCTCTATACCCGCCTTGATCGTGTTCTGGGCGGTCCTCATCAACGAGAGTTGTTTATTAGGCTGTGGCGGTAACAACAGTTGCCATCAATTCACGGTAAGTAAGAGACGTTGTGTAGTTACTAACATCTAGGAGAGTTATTTCTGAACGAAGAAATTAAAACTGAAGAACTTAGCGGACTTTATATATAATTCCGAACGGTCTTTATATATAATTCCGAATCAGCACCGCCCCAAGTTTGTTGCAAAAGTGTCGGTAAGTAAGAAACGTAGTGATGGGGTCTTTTCTGGTCAGCTGAGTGAGCTAAATTCTTTCCTGTTCACTGTAGCAAGTTGAATTTTGATAGGGAGATTCTCTGTTTATTATAGGCTGTGGCAGTAACAACAGTTGCCACGGTAAGTAAGAAACGTTGTATAGTTACCAACATCTAGGAGAGTTATTTCTGAACGATTTTTGAAATTGTGAAGAACTTCGCGGACCGATTTCAGTGTTAGACGGCCCCAAGTGTCGCCGTCCGTCTCTGTGCTTATCTTGATCGTGTTCTAGATTAGGGCTTTCCAAGCCCTAACAGGCCTCTAGTTATGATATAAACAAACAAAACCCCAGATCTTCTTGTACTACCGCTCCGTTGCTGGGGAAGTGTAACTTCGTTATTTGTAATCCCAAGAAAATCGTTCACCACTCGTTGAAAAGCACTCAATTTGCTTCAAAACATCACGCTGTAAAACTTCCCTTATTTTCAGTAACAGCTAGTAAATTCATTCGTCTCTCCTCGTCCCAGTGAGGCTCCCTATCAAATTTCACTCTCCTAGTGTGAAACGGAGAGAATTCACCTCCCTCAGCTGATCAGGATGGACCGCGGTAACCATGTCATGAATAACTTAATAGTATACCTCCGCATCTTGCCGTCGAATACCTAGTCCGAGGAAAGAGAAACACGCTCGATCCCGATGAAGTCTTATCGCCATAACATAAAACATATGTACGTTTTATCGGATAGGGAGTAAGTGGAGGGGAAGTTAGACAGCGTAATGTATTGAGGCAAATTGACGGGCTTGGATTGGCTTTTTGACGGGTGGAAATTTTCTCGGGATGAAAACTATCGGAGTTACCCTTCCCAAGCAACAAAGCGGTTGTACGTGGAGATCTGGGTTTTTTTGTTTGTTCATGCTTTATGGAAAACTCGGCTCATCGGGCTTCGCAAAGGGCTCCGCCCTACTCCGCCAGGGGGTTTAGCCCCTCCCTGGACTCCTCGGTTGCTTTCCGCTTTGAGCCTGCGGCTAAAATCCTAAAACATGGAACATGCTTTCTTCCCGCCAATTCGGGACTCACTTATGATGACTAACTATTACCTTAAAAGGAAGCATTTTATTACAATGGAACATGTTTTACCCTTGAGCTAACTGGTGAAAAGTGTCACTTTTTTTGGGAGACGTGGTTGGGAGACGGCGATGTATGACGAAATTTTAGCATGGAACATGCTTTAGCCTTGAGCTAACTGGCGAAAAGTGTCACGTTTTTCGGGAAACGCGGTTGGGAGACGGCGATGTGTCACGAAATGTTTTCTTATGATTTTCACGAACAACTAAGCCGTTGCTGGGGAAATAAAAGTTATTAGTTTTCATAGGACAAAAATCGTTCTCCATTCTTTGGAAAGCTCTCGATTTATCACGTGTTTCTTTTGTACTTGTTTTTCTATTTATGTAGTAGTTTTATATTTATTTATGTTATAAATTGATATAGTAAACAATGCCGCTTGTTTTGTTGTCACTTGGTTGAGAAGTTAATCTTGGTTATTGTAATTGTAGACGCGCACCATAACAGAAAATTACCTACCTAGGTACTTCCTTCTAATTTTTATTAGTAAAATATTTACGTCGTAGTTTTAAATTTATTTACAAGATATTAATCCAATAATGCGATGTTATAAATGGTTAGTAAACAATATTATTGTGCCGCTTGTATGCCTTGTTTTGTTGTCGCTTGGTTGAGGTGATAATCTTTTTGAATTTGTGCCGCTTGGTGGCAGGATAATTAGTTTGGCAACATCATAACTATAAGAAACCAAAATAAAATATTCCCGAATTAGCGGTAAGAAAGCATGTTCCATGTTTTAGCATTTTAACCGAAGGCCCAAAGCGGAAAGCAATCGGGGGGGGGGGGGGGGGGTACAGGGGGGCGAAGGGCCGAGTTTGTTTTCTTATAATTGTGATGAGTTGTGATGTTGCCAAACTAATTAGGTAACCTGCCACCAAGTAGCACGGCTATAACCAAGATCACCATTTCAACTAAGTGACAACAAAACAAACGGCAGCAATAATATTGTTTACTAGACATGTATAACATCGCATTATTGGATTAATATCTTGTAAATAAATTTAAAACTAGACATAAATATCTTACTAATGCTGTAAAATGAGAGCTGTCCAACGGATGGTGAACGATTTCTGTACGATGAACACTACGAAAGTTACATTTCCCAACCAACGGCCAGGTTGTATTTCAAACATATAAGAAAATTTGTGTCACAGTTTATCGTGAAATAAAAACGTGACACTTTTGGCCAGTTAGCTGATGGCTAAAGCATATTCCATGCTAAAAAACGTGACGGAAATTTCGGTTAACCTTATCGTAAAACACATATCCAGGTCATTAATGTTTCTTTCTTTCTGATAAAGAATTTTAAAGGCTGTGGCATATGAATTTCGTTTAGAAAATTATTTATTTTATTATGAATAATGATTTGAGAACTATTATAATTTCGAGTAATACAGGTAAGTAAATTTGATTTGATTCGGTAGGTAATTTGATTTGTTTTGGACATTTTTTCTCGACTTCTTGCACGAACACCAAGTTTTGCATTTTCGATATACATAGCGAGAAAAAACTACTCAGTAAATTATTTTTTACGTTTTGGCCATCCATTTATGACATTTCTATTATCTATCGATAATAGATTTTATCTATTATCTATTATAGATATTACCCCGTTCTTTAAAGATGATAAGGTAATAATGATAAAAATGATGATGACAGCTAGTAGGTAGAAATAACAGCATTGGCTTACTGTCGAAATATGGCAAGAAAAGGTTATTATAGAGAATCCAGGAAACCTTTTCTGGGGGCTTTTGAAGGAATAGGAGACAGCTGAGAAGTTTTTAAAAGGTTCAATGTGCTTGTTAGATAGAATACACTTCAATTTTCAAATATATAGAGAATATAGAAAGAGGAAATCTATAGATTTAGACGTAAGTGTTTACCCCTTTGCTGAAAATTGCCAATTTTGAGGGCAATCATGCTCATGAAGTATTAGGATTTCGGCGATCACAGGCTTTTTTGTTCAAGTGTTTCCCCGAATGCTGACATATCGCAAATCTTAAGGCACCATAGCCAAACCTATTTTCCATTCAAGACACCCGTGGGAAATAGTGCGAAGGCACCATACCCTAAAGAGGGTCATCCTATTATAGGTATCCAGAACTGACTCAAAATTGTTGAAAATATTCGGGAGGATCGCCCTTTGTTCGTATCGAACCAGAAACATCATTCGAGTGGCCGCAACAACCTCCAAGTCCTCGAGGCGACGCAGACTGATGTGACTTTAATTCTTGACATTGTTGATGGAACTGCGGGACTAAAAAAATAAAGTAAAATACCATCTTCTGAAAAAAGATGGATCTACACCCGTGCCAACCAATGTCGTTGAAGCTTTATGATCAAATTTGAAAACATTAAAGCTCTTCAGGTCTGAATTTGAATATTTCACATTTTCTTGAGCATTTCTTCAAGTGTATGAGCTTCTCTGCTAACTGATTGAAATTCCTAATTCGGATTTTTCTAAAATAACCCAACCCTTACATTTTGTAAAATAAATATTTCCAAATTTTGAGCCATTTTGAAACGATTACAGAAGTACAACGTTTTTTAAATACATATACGGTGTTATACATGTACATGTATATATCACATAAATGTTATTACAAACGATAACCCTCTTTAGGATTGAGATAAAAAATCCGTTCTTTAGCCAACAAATCAAGCATTGCCGAAGAAAAGGAGAGTTAGTTGGGCTGCACTGTTTCAGCACAATAAATTGGTAAAAATCCAAAAATCACAGTAAAAAAGGCAACAATGGCAAAAAACCGTTAAATTTATATTTTTTAGCAGAATATTATTAAATAAAGTTATCTACCATAAACTAGAACATCAACAAATGTATGCACAAAATTATGCTAAAAAATGTACTTGAAGTGCTAAATTAATTAATTATGCTTTAATAAGTGCAAATAATTGATCAAAACTGCAAAAGAACTACGAATGCAAATTCTCTTGTTGAATAGCAGGTTATTATTTAAAACGAGTTTTTTTTTTTTTAACTTGAAATTGATAGCACTTTGCACTCAAAGTGTTCAAAAGTTCGAAACAATTAAACGTAAATATAGTAGGATTGTTTACAAAATTTGCTCTCAAGATCATGTTGCATGACAAGAATTTTAGGTTTAATATAATGAACCCCAGTAATCGACCAAGAAAAAGTTGATTTCAGCACCTCTCAAAATGTGTTGGTTCACATTTACGTTTAGGGTTTACGTTTACCTAACTAAATTCCGAAAATCGAAAAAAAAAAAAAAAAAAAAAAAAAAAAAAAAAAATCGTCTTTCTACCGCCACGCGCCGTCCGAAGTGGACCGGACTTCGTGAAATTTAGGTCAAAAATCATACATGGGCCGGGGATGCTAGTAATCTAGACATCTCTTTTGATTAACCCTAAACGGTAGAATCGAAGGGCTGAGTTCAATGAATCGAATGATACCATCCGAGTTACTTTACGTGCACCCGTTCGTTTCCTGTAATAAAGAGATTAAGGGAATATTATATCGATGCCAGACCGACATACCTCAGATGATGTTAATCTGTCATTCAAGGCTTCTTAAGTCAAGGCTGCGGCGCGTGTAGCTGGGGTTCAAATCCTCGCGGCGACAAAATTTTCTTCAACTCTTTCTCAGTCACACTCACAAGAGGGTTTTTTTCAATGAGGTGTATTATTTTTAATTTATTTATTTTATTTATTTATTCTCTTTAGGTAGGTGACATCGTCCATTTATATTTCGATAATACAACATAGAGTCAGTTTGACGGGTAGTTTTTGGGTGCATTTTGTATGGACCAGTTGAAGGGCTTTCTAATAAAGCTATAATAGACCTTTGTGTAATAACTTGCAGCGTTTTATAATTCGAAATTAGGAATCAACGCATCTTGGAACGTAAACCATCAAATTTTGAGAAGAGGGTGGGGGAAGGGGTTAACATTTTTGTTATCTTCATCGGTTAGAGAGGTTCATTATTAAAAATGATTGACCAAAAACGAATGATCATCAAGTTTTCTCTTGTAACGGTACAGAAGGCACCGATAGCCTGATTCTATTAAATTGTAGGTACCTCCCCATTATTCATCCTGATCAGGAGTGTTGAACAGGTTTTTGCATGAACGAAAACGGTTTGAGGGGATTCTAATATTAATCTACCAGTCGGGAATTCGGATAACGCTAACCGTCGCCCAATATTGATTTACCGATTCCTTCCACTAATTCTCTTCTAATTGCCGCGATCCATACTGTGCTCGCATTATTTGTTCTCCAACTTAGGGGATGAGGAGGAGGTTCTTTGGGGAGGGATTACATCGTTGAGAGCTTTGTTTCGAGGAATTAATTTATAATTTCAGTTTGAACGTTCAGTGGATAGGTTCCATATATGGGATTCGAATACCTATATACTATAGGGTAGCTCCTTATACGAGATGTTCTAATCAGAAATGTGCTGTAGAGACTCACGTAAATCGTGATGTAATACATGGGCAGACCATTTTCTACCTGGAAGCCAACCAATCGAGGGGGCATGTAGGCTTAGTATTTAATTTTTAAAATTATTTTTATGAGTTATATTCGTACCTATATCAGCTGGTTATTACTTGATCAGAAGTGGATGAGACAAAATGGGTTGGCTTGCATCAGTAGCAATAGCCTACGTCTCCGGATTTGGTGTAACTCGAGCTGGAATGTGCTGTCTAGTTCTTCCAAACCTGGGCGCTGTATGTCTGGTGCTAAATTAGTATGGTTAAGGGCCATGTCATACGAGCGCTATTGCCGTCGCGCAGATGCCGTCGAGATAGCGCCGGAAAAAGTACATGTCATACGTGACGGCAAATGTGTCGCGTTGATGCCGTCCCGCCAACGCCAGGTGCCTGTCATACGTAGCGTCTTCCGGGCGCATTTGCCGTCGTAATGACCACTCCAAAGGTGTTCCAGTTGTTCTGCCAGTGCTCACGCGGCAAATGCGTCCCGCTGACGCTAGCGCTCCGTATGACAGGGTCCCGGCGTCACGTGCGCCGCGTCGCAAACGCGACCGTCCGCGTTGGCTGCGCTCAGCGTCCGGCTAACGCGGACTCGCCGACGGCATTAGCGTCCGTATGACATGCTCTAAGAACCCCATTGCCGGGTTGGAGCGACTTTAACGCGACGGCATCTGCGCGACGGCAATAGCGCTCGTATGACATGGCCCTAAGATGCTATTCTCTTATTTGTAAGCAGCCTTTTTGCCTGGTTATGGACTTTGTGCCTTGGTGGGCACATTGCGCTTGGAAGGGTAGCAGTCTTCTGTTAGTTCTGACATGTTCATCTCTTGCGCTGAGTTTAATTAGAGGCCAGCTTATCGATACTCCTGTAGTGGTAGTAGTTTTGGGTGTTGCTGGGTGGAAGACGGTGAATCTACACACACACTAACCCTATCCCGAAACTCATTAGAATATTATAGTGTAGGAGCCGGATCCACGCATATTCCATCCGTCTATCCATCCACATTTGTTCTACAACACTAAGCCACCCAGATATCCAGAAGGTCAAGGAGAAACGCAAACTTGGTGTACAATTGACGATTGCTGGGCGAGTTACCCAGTCAAAGGCTACGAGGGATGCCGATTGAAGCAATGATTCTACCGCATCAACTAAGAAGGCTCCTTTTATATATTTATAGCACAGCTACTTACTAAATTATCGACGGCACATGTACGTCACGGATCAAAGAACGAATGGGCTCTTCTTATGGGTCAAAAAAATGTTGCATAAAAGGAAGGTTGGAAGGATGGTTGCATAAAAACATATTGGAAGGAACTGAGCTCAACGTGAAACGATCAAGCTTTGTGTGTTTTGGGTAAAGTAGCTTCCAGAAAGAACTACCTACACCTCTATGATGTAATATTTCTGCTCACAAACTATTTACAGTTGGCTACTGGACTAACCCCCCTCTGTAAAATATTTAATAGATTCTTGCTGTACGGTCACTTGAATGTTTCTTTCAAGAGGCTCCTTGAACATTATGAAATTCAAACCTTGCCTTATTATAATAAAGGGACGTACATATAACTTGATGAATAGGTACAACTTATCACCCATATAATTTAGGTGAAAAATAATGTAATGCATCTTTAGAGTTTATGTCTCGCAACATACAAAGTTGAAAACTGTTAAACTTCCGCTACCACGCGGTTGTGGGATTCCGAAAAGCATAGAGCTCTAAGACACTTTTCTCCGATGACCAAATAAAAACCCCACTCTACCGTTCGCATTTCAGCAGTATCCGATGATATTTTATGAATTTGTGCTCACGAAAAACGTGATTACACGTCATGGAATTATCTCTCTTTTATACATGCAAAAATGGATTTTAATCGTCTGAGTAAAGATAATTATTCAAGGATTCAGTCGTGAACTCTCATACAAGTATCGTAAATTCAGATGAATGTAAAGAAGTGAATCCGGATGGTCATCGATTTCGTTTTAGGATCCGTGGTATTTGGAAAGGGCACCGCCAAGCACACTGTTGCCTCCTCTTTCCAGATAGATATACCTACCTCCTGGTTTAACGCTTGCTGAATCCAATCGGCTGAATATCACTTCCACTTTTTCTCGTCACTGATGATGGTGAAATTCTTATGAGGTGATTTTCGGCCGTCCTTTCGTGATTGGTCTCCAACCCAGGGTAGTAGAGAGGAAATCCAGGCCTGGGGGCAAAAATCCTTCGGGGCTCCCTTAGGGGAAAAACTGTCATAGACTATAATTTTATAGACCTTTAATAGATTTTTCAATACTTTAATTCATTAATTTTTGTTCTAGTAGGAATCTATGTTATTTAACACAGACAGATAAGAGTAATATTTAAATTTCGATGTCACTTAAAACCCATTTTTTGTTCAGAAAAAAGTCGGGAAGTTTTTTTTTTTTTTTTTTTTTAAATCCAAAGTGTGTTTCTAAAGCACTGATAAAATCATTAACTTAAACATGAATAACTACTAAACTACTAAATGCTAAACACAATATTCAAAGAAAAGGAAGCAGGAAGGATGTGGATGACAGTGGTAACGAGGATGTAAACCACAAAATAGTGGTTCTATAACCTTCACTTCTTGAAGCCTCGTGCGAGACAAGAGGAAAATAGGATGGTTATCGACAGTAGTTGTTTTTCTTTTCATTAGGCCTTGCTCCTTCTGAACTCTAATGCTCCCCAGGTCGCAATTGTTTTTCTGATCGCGAGGTTAAATACATATTTGATTTGTATACTGTTTTTGTGTTTTCACTACTCAAATCTTGCAATACGGCGGAGTTTTAATTCATTGGAGACGGGCAATAGTGAAAAGGGTAAGGGTAAGGTTACAACAATTTAAAAGACTTCAGAATTACAATTTTTTTAGACTTCAGACTCAAACGACTTTCCCACTGAGTGTCCCGAGAATTAGTAGTTTCAGGTGTTTTGATGAAGGATAGATAATTAATTAAGTAAGTAGTTTACAAAAATAATTTCTTTACCTGGTAAGTTTTAGTTTTTCAGAAGATGCAAGTTCTGGTTGGATACCCCTCCCTTCCCCTGTGTTGTTCCAAATGAATTTGGTTCACGTAATTTATGACCTTTTCCTCCTTCATGCACTGCATCATCATCGCAGATGTTTTTAGTATAAAGCATTTGGTAAATATTTTACCCCACAAATAGCCTAATAGCCTCAAACAATCGCGCCTTGAAATGAGACAAACAACCAATCAGAGTTGCTGTGAAGAATATATCAATATGCAATATAGTATACACAATTATTTTTGTTTTATTCGATCGTACAATTAGTTCGTCCAATGACATCAACAGCAAAATTGCGAATGATGAAGAGATAACGCTAATGTCGACGTTACTTCTAGGTTGAGGAGAGATGCGTAGGACGTATTGCTGATGCGTTGGCGTTACAGTGGAAACGCATCCCCAAATAATTAGGAGATACGTTCCAGACGATACGTTTTTTCCTATTTGCCACTGAAACTCTCTAATAATAATCTAAACGTGCAAATAGAATGTGGCATAGCAAGGAAAATCTTGTTCTAAAAGGTTATTTCCGCTTGTAGTAATAGTAAAATTATCATTTATGTACCTTTCGGAGGAAAAGTAGATACAACTACCTACGAGCAAGACATCTTAATTGATTTTCCTCTACAATTTGAGAGCTTCTTCAAATTCTCCTTACAAAAGATAGAGCAAAAAGGGAAACGAAGTTATGTGAAATTGAGTTGTCATTTTATTAATTATTGTTTTTATCATTATTATTAAAGTTCGGAGTCCTACAAGGACTTAACAAGCACATTGATATCATAATCATCAGAGAAAATTAACAATCACTTAGTAGCAACTCGAATGGAATTACATTTTTGCCGTCTACTTTTAGATGAAATGGGAAGATACTCGTAGCATTACGAAAAAAGTCTCTCCTGATGTTCGTTCGAATTGAAACAATCCACTTAGTGTGGAGAGTACAAGAAGAGGAAAATAACGTACAATTGCGTTGGTAGTTTGCGAATCACTTCATGCCTGGTGACAATGACGATTTTCATTTTTAATTTTGGTAAAAGTATGTTTACTACTTGTATAAGGTGAGTCTCGTAAACACGAAAACAAGCTATTAGAGTGAGCACGATGAATGGGTAACCTTTTCGCATTGATTTCTGGTAGCGTTTTCGTAAGCCGGAGAGAAAGAGAACTCTTGTAGCGATGCTAACGTGACTCTTGTAGTGAATCATTTCTCAAAACTCAATTGTCACAGTAGAAAACTTCCAAAATGTAACATGAAGTAAGAAACAACGACCACTTACCTCGAAATCATACAAAAAAGATTAAGCCGTGAAGAACACGAACCTTTAAAACGTGTAAAATGAACCTTGAAATGAAATCTTGAGAATGAAAAAGCTGAAATCGTCGATAAAACGTCGAAAACAAGAAAAAAATGCGGCTAATGACCCTTCTGGTTGAGGTGCGAGGAAAAAAAACACGAAATAAAGACAAATACAAAAGCTTTGTTCAAACAAGGATAAGAGGGCGCCTTAAGGCCCCCATCCACCATCAAACAATTTGCGCAAATTCGGTGTTTGTGCGAAGAATTTGATCGTCGATGGGACTGTTTGATGGTTGAGCAAACTGTTTGAGTAAAATCAGTCTTGATCGAATTCTTTTGACGACCCTTGTGTGACTACCTGTTTGACCGTGGATCAGTCTACGCCTTTTCCACTTCGTGTACAGACGCCTTTTAGCCTTTTTTGAGCTGAGATGGCAGTTTGAAATTTCAGCTCTTCAAAGGAGCCCCGCTTAGAAGGTATCTCATACTTGCCAATAATCTCAGTTCTGGAGATATAGCTTCTCTCATGTTCGTGGTGATTTTCTGTATGAAGGGAGTAACCATTTCGAGTAACTTGCTGAATAGCTACGTTCATTCGAAGGTAGTTTTTGTAGTCCGCAGCTGTTGTAAGCCTGAGCTCTGTGACCAAGCGGTCATGACCAAATTTGTACCTCTTCAGAAGACAACTCTTCATCCACATGTTCGGCTTTCTTTTTTAGCACGTTTTTCTGTCCCCAGTGCAAGGATAATCGCGACACAACAATCGTCCGTGTCGGACATGCTCACAGGATGTTGAAAAACGAAACTGATGTTTGCACAACGAGTTGCAATGTGGATGGGCTCACGTTGGTGCAAACAGGCATTTGCACAAACACCGAATTTGCGCAAATCGTTTGACCGTGGATGGGGGCCTTTAGATGAGCTCAGAGTTCGCAATGGCGTCCCAACAAGGGATTGAGATTTCTGTGTTCCAACAGATCTTAGAGCGCCCCAAGCAGCCTCACACTTTTGAAGGGGTCTCATCAAAAGCTCCGAGCCCTACGCATGCGCATTTTGAAATAACCTGCTAACCTTGGATAAACTACCAGTCCGCATAACCTTCTCTAAACTGTTTTCTCCTTCTCTACCACGTTTGTTATCACATCTCTCTCCGAAGCGTTCCAACAAACACGAAAGTGGGCGACCTTGGAGCTAACCCCACGGGTCGCTCTCGAAGCGTTGTTGGAACAAAGCTAAAGGTTAAACCAACAACAAAAGACGGCACGGGCAAGAGTCAGGCGATTTTGTCGAGTGTGAGTGTCCATGCCAACTGCATGATAGTTGCTAAGTTATTCTAGAGTGTTGTCCTAGAGAAAGGTCAAGTTGTCGTCTCGTAATTACGATTCCGAAAAAGCTGAGCACGAGTAAAGCTGACTCTTCCCGTTCCGAAAAGCGTTTCCACGTAACGAAAACCTCTTCTCGTTTCGGAAAGTCCTTTTTCATATAGGAGAAAATGAATACGAGAAGTACGAAAACTCTCTATTAACGAGCTTGTTCATTAAGGAAGTTCATCGTCGGTACTCTTGATTGATGTACCTATTCATGGAGTGCAAAAAAGGAAATTTCGGGTGGCCACGGTCGTTAAGAGAGTTTGCGAGAAGCTCTGTTCTTTAAAGCGAAATGGGATATCCCCGTGGTGAGACTCGCAGATAATAGATAACGCAGCCGGCGGGTGTAAAGTTTGACAAGGTTTTCACCGGGCCTGATGATGTTTTGTTCGATATCAGCAAGCAGACGTTTTTAGGATATGAAAATGAAGGTGGCGGTAATTGTACTGTTTAGAAATAGAATTTTTATCTGTTAGTTATTAGCAAAGCTCCAATGGATGCAAGTGTTGGTAATTTCTCTTCAGTAGGCATTTACACCTATGCTGACAAATTAGATACCTAACTAATTATTCTAACTAAACATTAGGTATCTAACTAATCATCCTTTTAATGATATAGACATGTGTTCTGCGTAAAAGAGCTATACAATACAGAAATAATAAACCTCTGTGTAATAATTTGCAGCTTTTTTGGTTACGTTGAGATTTCTCCATAGGCGTCGTTGGATTTCCAAACTTCCAGCTTTTCTGGACGGGACTGAAGGGTACGGTTCGGTTTCACAGAGTTTGTGACCGCTTTGTGTGATGTTGTTCTAATAAATTTTTCACCGAAAGAGTAAAAATAATCTTACAGTTAGATATATAAGGGATAACAAATAACTTTTGTGTATTGGTAGGTCGGTTATCTGGCTATATCTGATCTGAACTGTTTCCTGAATGTGCACTGTCCTTCAAAATGCATTTCCTAAGTCTGCAGGGTATTTTTTACCAATACCTCTCCACAGTAATATTTACTACTCAACCAAACGCGATAAAAAGCAGAGGGTATCATCCTGGAAATATACCCATAACCCCCCTTGTTTGAACGAAATCGGACTGATAGACCATGAGAAATCGACATTATAAGAAATTCATGTTTGGGTATGCGCACAGACTCTTTTACTCTAACAGCAACGAAAGTCATAGTTTAATCATTCAGGAACTAACGTTCACATTCCCCGAAAATTTCATAACATTGGTCTATCAGTCTCGGAGTATTGCATGCGTCGATTAAATTAGTTTTGCGCATGCGCAATAGTTATTATTGAACTAACTGAGGTATAATTCATATGGCATCTTCCTCTAACTCGCTTTGGACTTCTTGCACAAACGTAATGCTTCCCAACTTTTGGTAGTGAGGAAGCAAAATGAATAAATACAAAATAGAAATGAATAAAATATGTATAAACACATTGGTAAGTAATGCATACATTACAGGGACGTCCCTATGAATAGACTGTATATAATTTTGGAGAGAACTAAAATAAAAGTTAAAAAAATATATATCACGATTTTCCAGAACTATCCTCTTCCCCCCATTCCACCCTCCACCGACAATAAGTTGAACCTTTCAAGGTTGCCAAACTGGACTAAAATCTGAAATAAGCAAATAATAAAAACTGCCGCGGAAATCAGATGAATATAGAACAAAAGTCACAATTTATCACTATTACCCCCTCCATCCACCCCCTTCCATCATGAAATTTGAAACTCCTGACTTGCTTTACAAAACTAGACCAAATTCATAATTGAACAAAAAAACGAAATTCTGATAAGAATAGTTAAAACATCACAATTTATTACTGTTTCCCCTTCTATAATGAAATTTGAAACTTCTGAAAGACGTCCAAAACTATGTATATCGAATTTGTGATGGAACGAAATAAGAATCACGAAAGTCGGTCGAGATTTGTAGCTTGGGCAGCGCTTGAAAGAATCGGTAACTATCCTCTCCACCCCCCACCACGATAGTAAATCTGAAATTCCCAAGGTTTGGAGCAAAACTAGATTAAAATTGGATTCGAACTAAATAAGAATCATGAACGTCGGTTGAGAATTGCAATCTGGGTGGCGTCGACAAAATTTCAAACTTTACGTTTTTCGGTTTCACCCCCACCATTACCTCTCTTCTGTCGTGAAATTCAAAATTTCTCTTTCTCTCACACAAACAAACACACACACACACACCCAGACTTACACCTATGGTTTTTTTTTAACGGGTTCGCTCTTAGAATGGTCTGAAACGGATTTGTATGCGGTTATTCATTTTCCCCAAGCATGGGAATCCCGTGGATCAATTCCAATAGGTCGTCCCTCTATTGATGAAGCTTAGCTTAAGACGTCATAAAAACTCGTTCGACAATGTGAGATTTCCGTCCTACCTCACAATAATTTATAGCTGAGAAACTGTGTTTTATAAATCATGACAGGATTCTGGGCTGCGGAACCCCGAAAGTCTCGGAAATGAAAAAAATAAATGGAAAAAAAAGATGGTTTCCTTAGCCCACGACCCTTGTCAACTGATTTAGTGTCAGAGCGGGGACTATACCCCAGTCACCTCTACGGCTGTTTGTTTGGGACGTCCTATAAAAGTGTACAGAACTCCATCTTCTTGTTATAAATCCTTATTCTTAATCAGTAATAGTTCTCCACCTCCGCCATCTAATCACCCATTTCTCGAGTCATTCTAAACAAATGAACAAATCTTAAACAAATTGTTACACATAGGGTTGTAATTTCTGCGCAGTTCTGAACGGAGTTATTATTAAACGCAGCTCGTGGTACATATATCAACATTGAAGTATTACTACATATAGACGTAAGCTCGTACGTCCGACTATAAGGAGGCAACGCAAGTTATAATGAACTCTATTTCCGTCTAATCTATCAAAATTAGAATGGAATGGACAACGAACCAGGTGATTGATCGAATTTGATTATAAGGAGATTTTCACATGGTATATTATCACCAACATGTTCTCAAATTTTCATGATTCTAATTCTTCTTTCTTGTTTAAAGGTGAGCGGTTTAAAGGTTCGATTTCTAGAAATTAAAATTATCAGTAGCAAGCAAAAACGTCTCCCAAGTTAGGTGAGGCGTTTATTCGTATCCATATCAGGAATGTATAAATCATTGAAATATTTTAAATAATGAACAATGGTAAGTAATATTATAAAAAATGAATCTTTCAACCCCTGAAAATGCATTGCAATGGGGCTCCGAACTAAAATGGTCCGCCACTAGGAGCGGTAGGGGGCGAAGGACCTAAGGAACACATGACATCCTCTTGATGACACCATGCGTCACCCCTTTTCGCTCTACAATTCGTTCCTCTCACCATCAATCTCGTAAATGTTGGTCAAAAAAGAGAATTATATTATTAATTAATAAATTATTATGGTAAAGAAGCACATACAAACAAAAAACTGACAAAACAACTCGTCTCCGTCACGACTGCCCTTATAGTCAACAAAAGAAAAGCAAATTTGTAAGGTAATTGTTTATGTGCTGCACTCTATCTCGAGCTTCTCATGTTCGGAGCCCCATAGGATGAAAATCGTAGAAGTCATGCTTGTTATAAGGATTTCATGATCGCGCATGCGCGGCAGCTGCTAATGGTACGACCGTGGTGGAACTTATATGCGGACCTAATCAAATCGCCATTTCCCAACTACCATCCGAATTTGAGAAAGATCAGAGAATAATCAATGAGAAAATAAGGCTTGATGTTTTCTACGTATGCTCACATGACATAAAGCCTGACCCGCACAGAAAATGTCATTAAAATTGGAAGAAAATTTGCAGTAATGCTTGTTACAAGGATTTCACATTCGCACTAGCGTAAAAACTCATAATGATACGATCGTGTTAAAATTGGCATGGAATTAATGGATCATCTTCTTCCTATCATCCTCCAACTTTTTGTGAGATCGGAGGATGATGCTTGTCAGATTTCACGTTTGGCATAGGTACGCAGAGTGGAATATTGATTTATGAAAATTGAAAATGATTTACATCCTAACCCATACAATTCCTGAAAATATCAAAATTGGATAAACTGTGGAAATTATGCTTATAACAAGGATTTGCGGACACACATAGAAACGATACCAAAGTTGTTAACTATGGTCTAAAACTTAAAATGCGAGGGCAGTATTGGTATTGGTTTTTGAGATTTTTTTAAAAATCTCCTGAAGATGAAAACAATGCTTTCGCTAACTAATGTAGGACATGCGAAGCCAACTCAGGATATGCAAAGAAAATTAAGCTTGACATTGCGATTGCAATGTTTTATCGAAAGCATGGCAACGCAAGACTTGCGTTTTGCTGAATGTCATGTTAGAGAGTTCCTAAACGATAAGTCAGTTGTGATGAGGTGTTGGGGATTTTATCATCTGGGGCGAGCCACAGCGTATGCTAACCTGATAAAGTCAAGAGGGTCGAATTAGTGTTTTATCTTAAAGTGACGCTACTCTTATCTTCAAGTAACACTGAACCACCAAGGGGATTTTCCCGTCTACTCCGTGTGTTTAGTTTCCAGCTTTTCCAAGTTTCCTAGTTCTTTTCTTATTCAAGGAAAGGTTTTGCAATGGCAGATTTTGAAAATTTATGAACCAGAAAATGATTATAACTTTCATGAATACCAACAAGAAATGAATATCACTGTTATCGGTGTGCAAGGTTACTTAGCGATAGGGAGGAAGAGATGAGATAGGTTGGTTTAGGATAAAGCGTCTTATGTTTAGGTGAAATAAATTTGTCGTATTGGAGATGAGGCGCCTCATCTCCTCGCACATGCGCAGTAGTGTTTTCAGTTCACGATAAGGCGCCTCATCTCTATCTGCTTATTGCTTTAGAAACTCTCTGTTACCTAGAGCTCCATGGTTTATATTTATACGATGTATTCCATGATAATCGTACGCCTTCTCTCATTTGATTGGTTTGTTGAGTTGTTGAAATTAGAAACCTTAGCTGAATCGAACCTTCAAGAATATCTTGGATCGGTCAGTGAATGCACGTCATGTCTGTCGATGAAGCTGGACTATTAATCGAATGGGAAAATCAGGATTCAACTACAGGGATCGGAGCTACCAATATCTAAGCGATACAGCTACTATTTCGTGAATCACCACTATCAGCGTCTTGGACGTTCAATCCAATATTGCACTGGGTCGCTCCCATGTGTTTGTTAGTTACAAATAGAGCTCGAATGCGTATATGTTGGTTATTACTGGCAGTGTGCCGACTAGGTAATACATATGGATGCTCGAACAAGGGTTGAAGTTGATTAGTCAGCTCGGCTTATATTAAAGCTAGTAGCGGTTTACATAATCATTCATTTACTTGCGTCCGTGTAGAAGCGGTGATCTACGTTCGGAATATCATTAAGAGGATTTTTCGGTGGGCGACAGTGTGGCTTCCCAACTCATTTATAAAAAATACACCTACCTATTTTCTCTGAAATAAAAAATAAGTAAATAAATAAAATGCTATGAGGATAAAATTTATTTTTTTATCGTAAATTTAACTTCCTTATGGTTTGGCTCAGTATTCTTCTCCGATGAGTAGTAATTTATTCTTTTTTGACAAGAGGGAAAACTATATCAATTTAACGATTTTTAGCCGTTTTAAGCCATTTACAGTGATTTTTTTAGTACTTTTAGTACATTTTTTGAAATTTGATCAATTTAATGTGCACAAAAAGTGTTGGAAAGCTTGATTTTTCGGCGCAAGAACGGAATTCTTATCTCCATCCTATGGAGAGATATCGTCTGGAATGACATATATATACATACATATGAAAAAGCGTTAAATTAATTCGTTTCAGAATGCCTCATAACGGATTTTGATGAAGCCAATGTTCGAAAATTTAAATTTTTTGGAGCCATTGAAATAGCTTCATTTTCTACAAAAATTTATCTATTTGTGGTTTTATCTTACATTTAGGTTTCATTCACGCCAAGCATTGTTAGCTTTCTTAAATTTATCCTCTATCATTTACGAACTACTTATACTTAATAATTAAGGCTTATTAATTATTTATGTTTATAATGTACGTCTAATGCCTATTAATATGAGAATAATGAAAAATTTAGGTAACGAATCGTTAGTACATACATCCAGGAAAGGTCAGTTTGTCTATTTCTAGCTTACAGTTCTCGCGATGCTCACATTTGAATGATTTTATCTTCTTTCATTGATCCAAGTCCTCAGCATATTATATCAAACGATTCAGCATGAGATAATGAGTTTTAAGAAACCAGAAACGAAAAAAAATCCTAATTTTTCACCAATGACTCATAGTAATTTGTAGAAGGGCGTACTTTTGCATTAGATGAGATAAACTCAATCAATGAAATTAAAGGTACCTGCTCACGTCTGATTCGTCATTACGAAGTTACTTTTTAGAAACAGCGAATTTTCAAAGAAATACCTCCTCGTTTCTCAGCATCCATTTGTTCGATAATACAAAAACAGAGCCGAGTAAAGGCTGACTCTTGTCTCCGGACCAAAGACCCTCAGCCACAAATGGAGTGGATTCTGAAATTCTATGAAAGGCGAGGGAATGCTTTTGAAATCCTCGCAGCCACCTGTTTCGAGGTGGGTAATACGACTAATGCAAAAGCCCCTCGCCCCTTTCAGAAATGCATTTCTCTTGACTGAGCCTTAAACGGGCCTCTGCCACGCTTTAATCAACCCCCGCTGGCCCGTCGTTGTGTGAAATCTGACAATGTCACCCTGAAGATGGTTATCAAGGGGAACGTTTCTCTTCGAATTGAGCTGAAAGGGCACTCCGGGTGTGATCTCGAGGCAGGTGATAATTGGACAGATCTAAATTTGGGCGTTTTCTCACAAGGGTGACCGTGACGAGTCCATAACAAATGTCATTCGTGTTTTTAGCGAATTTTCGAAAAAAACTGAAGATATCGTAACGCCCCCAAAATTTTTAAAATACTAATTTCTCCAAATTTCCATCAAGAAAATCAGTTTTGAGACATTCTGAAATGATTCCTGAATTGTAACACATTTAAATTCATATATGTCAATCCAGACAATAACGCTTCTTAGGATTGAGAAAAAAATCCATTCGCTAAAAAGTCAAGCACTCAAATTTCATCAAAATAGGCTAAAAGCTGAAAAATTAGTAAAAAACAAACAATTTATGGTTAAAGCTGAATATTATTTGGAAATTTTTTTTGCCATGAAATGTACAGTTAGTGATTTGCAAAAAATAAATTCAAAACTTCAAAACAATTAATGAAAATTCCCGGAAGTTCGGTAATGCGATGATGCTGCATGACTGGAACTTTTGGTCTATTATTTTCAGTGATATCCTTTGTAATCGACCTAAAAAATTGATTTTAACTCGTCCAATCTCGCTCAAATTCAGGTGATAGTTAGGGGATGCCTTTTTTGTTATCCCATATAAATTTCAACACGATTGTACCATTAATAGCTACTGCGCATGCGTCAACGTTGAATTGTTATATCGACTTTAATTTTACAGTTTCAATC
This sequence comes from Adelphocoris suturalis, assembly GCA_030762985.1. NCBI lineage: Eukaryota > Metazoa > Arthropoda > Insecta > Hemiptera > Miridae > Adelphocoris > Adelphocoris suturalis. Next base: position 48,239,633 of record CM061044.1, read on the forward strand.
CGATTTTGATGAAATTGTCAGGGAATGCGCTGGTTAGGTTGTAAATGGTTTTCTATCAGTTTCATTATTGCGAAATCAATACTTCACTCTGCTCATACGCTAACGTAAATTCCATTATGCTCTATTTTTCCATACCCTAGTTCGATTTCGTTTAAGTTTCGATGATAGTTGGGAGAAGACGATTTTATTACCCTTTATAAATTTCAACATGATTGTATCATTAATAGCTACAGCGTATGCGGCAATTTGGAATACATGTAACGACCTTAATTTCCACAGTTTTCATCCAGTAGATGGTCCCATACCTATTTCATTGTTCGCTGCACATCAGTTCATTCTGCGCATGCGCAAACGTAAATTACATTATCATTTTTTCGTTTCTTAATTGACCAATTATGACGTTTCTCTCTACTTCTTGATTTGCTCTTTTTCGCTGCGGAATTTTCCAAGATCATTTAGAACTCTCCAACTATCTGTACATTCATGTCACTTAAACGAGGAAGGTATGTGCCACACCCAACTTGACAGACTTTTTTTACTCCTTTGAACTCGGATATCGCTTGTACCAGGTAATTTCTGTAATACTTATCTTGGCTCGCCTGGTCAGCTTCATGCCCTCACAGCCACTGACACCCTGGACATCAAGGAAAATGCTGCAAATCTAGACCGATTTTCGTGATTCTTGTTTTGTTCAATTATGAATTTGATATAGTTTCGGGACGTACGCCAGGAGTTTCAAATTTCATCATGGGAGGGTGTGGATGGAGGTAGTAATTCTGAAAAATCATTGTGTTCAAACAATTATCGTCCGATTTTTGTGATTCATTTTTTGTGCAACTATGGATTTTGAAAAATATGTCAGGGATTTCAAATTTCATGCTGGAAGTTTAATGATGGAAATTTAATGTCGGCGGAGGTGGCTAATGGGGGGGGGGGGGGGGGGGTGTCTGATAAGTCATGATATTTTTGGTTTTCCTCATGTTTTAACTCTCACCAAAATTATAAAAAAACCCATTCACAGGGGCGTCGCTGTAATGCATACATTACCTTCCGATATGTTTTGTATCTATCTATCCTTACATAAATACCGGTTCGGAAATATACCTACCAACCATTTAGTTCAGTCGATCCAATGTTCGGCAGCTGAATAAAGCTCTGAATAAACTATACCCATCAAAGAAATGGAATGGTAGATTGATTTTAAATGTACGCTCTGGTAGGCTTCACGCATACGGAATAAAACTGCGTTGGCTCGTCTTCCTCGCGGTAATTATTCGGAATTTCCCGGCGAGTACGAGTTGGTACACGTACAGCTTTATACCGACCTATCGTATGAGGAAAATTCTTCTCTCTTGGGGTGTGTTGAACTTAAACGATGTTAGCCCGAGCTCACATGTTTCTGTTACTGTTGCGTTTGAGATTTTCCCTCCTGCGTACGAAGGGCTCGACGAGTTCTCTCGCCCGGGTCGGCCCGTAATTTACTGGAATCGTGAGGTCGAATAAACACACCCGACCATATGCCCAGTGAATTCCTAACTTGCCAAGTTGGGTGGGCAGTATTTATTTATTTATTTATTTAATTTTATTTACGGGCAAAATTGCCCAATTTACAGTTTAAGTATGGTAATAATAATAATTTGTATCTAGATTTAATAACAATGCTACGTTAAATTCAATAACATTAAACTCACAACAAACAAAACAAGCTTTATATGACAAAAAATAGAGATCACAAATTCTCAACAATAAATAAATAAGTAGAACATGCACAACAAAACAATTATAAGAATGGGTTTATATAAATAATTTAAGAAATTCTTGACTATAACAATAATTTACAATGTCCCTTGAACGCCAGCTCACTTAAACAAAGAAGGTCGACATCCGACGATAAACCAACCAATCGGTTGAACTCCCTCTGGCATCTAATCAGGGGCCCACCATGCAAATAGCTGGTCGTCACAGTTGGGAGAAAAAAAGTTTGCATGTGGCGAGTTGGATAGGGCGGCACATAAAAGTTTAAGTGTGAGAGCAGAGAAGGACAATCAATTCCACCGTTGGCCAATCTATGTACGAAAATTACGTCTGCTCGCTCACGTCGCCTCCTAAGAGTCTCGAGGCCCATTACTCTCAGCATTTCCAAGGGATCAAACTCTTCCCATTTATTGCCCATTTTGAAAGAGAGATATCTTAGGAACCGGCGCTGTACTCGTTCGATCATCTCCATTGAATTTAGGTAGTATGGAGACCATACCACAGATGCATTCTCAAGTAATGGGCGGACCAACGAAGTATACAGCATCGATAAGGCAGCAGGATCTGAGAAATCCCTGGTACTTCTTTTTATAAAACCGAGCACTTTCATGGCTCGCGAACATATGTTCTCAATATGGCCAGAAAAACTGAGATGGTTATCAAAAAGGACTCCCAGATCCATGACTTCCGTTTTTCTTTGCAAGATCTGTCCCGCAATCGAATAATCCATTACAATCGGCGAGGTTGAACGAGAGAACGAGACCACTGAACATTTATTAATATTAAGAGTCAGTTCGTTCTTTCTACACCATCCATCGAGAGCACTCAGAGACAATTGAATCCTCTCACAGTCCTCTCCCGATTTCACCACTGCGAAGATCTTGAGATCGTCTGCATACAATAGGTGCTGCACACCGTCCCCAATAGCCGAATCCACATCATTTATAAATATTAAGAACATCCATGGTCCCAAATGAGATCCCTGTGGAACCCCAGAAGATGCCACAAACGACTGAGACAAAGTGTTCCGCACTCGGACCGACAACCTACGATCAGCGAGGTAGCTTGAAAACCAGCGCAACAGTGATCCATGAAAACCAAACCTCTGGAGTTTCTTGAGCAAAATAACGTGAGACACCTGGTCAAACGCCTTAGCAAAGTCTGTATAGACACAATCGACCTGTTCCCCATCTGCGAAGGCCGACAAAATTGCGTGCTGCAACACCAGTAGATTTGTTGAACATGACCTCCCAGATACGAAGCCGTGCTGATTTGCAGAGAGGTGCGGTCTAACAGAACTTCCAATATGCGACACTATGATCTTTTCCAACGTCTTAGGTATTGTGCTTAATGAGCACATAGGTCGGTATTCGTTTACCTGCGACTTGGATGCAGACTTCGGGATTGGCGTAATATAAGCACTCTTCCAGCAAGGTGGAACCATACCCAACTCCAACGAACGAGTAAAAAGTACTGCAAGTGGACCAGAAACTGTGTCCACACAACTTCGTAGAACCAGAGGTGGCACTCCATCCGGACCCATGCCCTTCGAGACGTCCAGCGATCTCAGTTCGGCCGTCACTAGCTCCTTAGACACAAGCACTGAGCTTATCGAAAATGATCCCAGGGAGCAACTAGAAATAGAAGGATCATTCGGTTTCTTAGGCCGGTACACGGAAGAGAAGTATCTACCAAACAGGTTCGCTATTTCAACATCCGATTCAGCCGACTCAGACCCAAAGTGCATTATAGATGGAACAGTTGAAGAGCCTCTAGTATAGTTGATATAATTCCAAAAGTTCTTCAAGTCATTCTTTGCCGAGTTCTGTACCTCCCTGATGTATTCAGAATATGCAGATCGAGAAAGAATCTTACATTCAGCACGAATTAGAGAGTAAGCAGAATAATCGCAATCATAACCAGTATTTTTGTAACGGGCATGCAGCATGTTCTTTTTTTTAATCAATACCTTCAGTGCTGGTGTGAACCATTTGGGAAAATTGAGGTCTCTTGTAACTATGCGAGGAACGAAACTCTCGAACGAAGCATAAAAAATCTCATATAGCTTGAGAACAGCTTCCTCAAGTGGTAGAGACTCACAAAAACTCCAGTCATAGTTATTGAAAAATTCGTTCATTCCAGCAAAATTTGAGCGATTAAAATCATAATCGAATGCACATGTTGCATAAATTCTTGATTCCGCGTGCTCAACTGAGAACTTACATTCGAAAGAAGGGTGATGGATATCCAAGGGTACCAAAGGTTCAGACGATCGAAGGGAGAGGTCAGGCAAGCTTGACAAGCACAAATCTAGAGTATTATTCGAAGGATTTTTTAATAGGTTATGCTGGACGAGATTGAATAAACTCATCATTTCACGCAGGAAAACCCGCTTAGGAGGCCCTGTTAGAAGGGATGACAACCCGCCATCTGACGCTTCCCAATTCACACCATGTAAGTTGTAATCACCAGCTATAAGAATTGAGTAGTCGGGGAAACAATCGGTAATTTTGTCCAGTTCATCCAAATGATTCTCGAAGAAGATTGGTGAACAATATTCTGGCAAGTAAACACAACCTAATACCAATCTGTAGTCCGGAATCACGACGAAAACCTGCTCAACGCTGTCAGTTGTACAGTGCCATAAAGAAGACCTGAGTTCAGAGGACACACCGATGAGAACACCTCCGCCTACCAACTTGGATGAGTTAGAAGCACTTCTGTCATTTCTATATAGGTATGTTATAAGAAGCCAGTCCGAGCTCACAAGAATCAACATCTTCACGCAGCCATGTTTCGGAAAGGAATATAAAATCAAAATCCAGTGTGGGAGCCATTTGTCGTAGACCAGAAAGCTTGGTATTTAGACCACGGACATTCTGATAGAATGCCGTCATGATCCGCCGTTTTTTGGAGGGGGAGATCTAGGCTTATTCATCGGTGATTTGACATTTATCGTCACTATTGTAGGAACACCTTTTAAATATTTTATTGTCAAATCTCGTTCACCTCTCTCAGTTCTATCATTTAATTCCTTTCTCAAATTCTCCAAGAATTGACGTTCTAAAGGAGATCTATCCTGCGATATGGAGATAGATGAAGCATTGTCTGATCTATTATCCATTAAAATCTTGGAGACAATTGAGGGGGATTTTATCGTGATTATGAGTGGGCGGATTTGCCCGGCGACCCGTTTACCAATGCCATTGAATTTAGAAACATTAGCCTCAAAATCCACTGAAAATGTATTTAAAATATCTTTTATTACGCGAATATCATCCTTTATACGGTCTTGAGGGACTACAGCCTCCGATTCTGGAATCTTGTATAAAATTATATTATGCGATCTTCTTTGCCGATCTCTAATTTCTGCCATAGCCTCCTCGAAAGTAAGGCCATTCATGGCACTGCCTCCAATCGATCTGGCTCCTCGCTCCAAGTTCGCCAAGCGCTCACCGAGTTTATCTCCCTTCAACTTATTGACATCTTCGAATAAGGCCACAATATGTTCACGCAGTACAGCACATTCCTCGACTCCAGCGTCAACTCGATCCACAAGGTTTGCTGCCAGCAGCGACCCAACATCTGCCTGTAAATGATCGACTCTCTCGGAAAGTGCCTCATAGTTGGCAATACAAGAATCTATCTTGGCTTCCACTCCGGAAATCATGCTTTTAATTTCCGATTGAGTCTTAACGAGAGCAGCATTATCAGATTTCATCTGTAGAGTTAACTGACCAATGAGTACCTTGATATCGGCGTTAGGATCAATCGGCAAAGTTTTTGCTACAGTTTCAGAATGAACCGAAGGTGGATCATCGAGCTTAACAGTTTGAGGCCTGCCTGACTTACAGAAAGAACACCTCCAGGAACCTCTAGTAGCTTGGCTCATTTTGCGAAAATTTGCTTCCAACATAGGAATACATCCGAAGTGGAAAGAAAAGCGACAAGCATTGCAATCGATAGCATCCGCTGCAATGAGCGGTTCGGAGCATTTCCTGCATTCCATTGTATGGGCCACACAAGAATGATGTTAGAAAGGTGTTAACAGGCGGAAATAGGCAAACCTGCAAAATCGATCTGATTAGCGGGCTTGACAATTACGTTCGGTAGATAACGGTATCCCCGGCAGAAAGCGTGGGTGTCTCAAACTAAATTAAACGCAAAGTGCGATTTATCAACGCCCGGCCTGCCTTATAATATTAGTCAGTGATAAGAGTGAAATCAAAACAACCGTTATTCTGGATTTCGTATTTACGGTAATCTCTAATGTTGAGTTAATCAATCAATGCAGCAGTGAATCTCCAAATAACGATGACTTCCAAACCCCGTAACTGTATGTAAGTAGTTAGAATGTATAAATCCTTTCGTACCGAATCAATATAGAATGTGATAACTCACCACATAACCTCAGTTCAAGAACGATGATTGGATTTCGGGATTTTCGGAATAATTTTACTTGTAATCTTGAAACACAACTAATGTAGTGATCAATCAACACTAATCGAACATCCACGACAATTTTCAAACAAAATGAATACTTTGAAAATACTGAACAGTATGAAGAATCAGGGAGACGATACACATTACACAATGGACGTAGCATGAGTTCAAGCAAGTATAGCAAGTATAGCTTAATCACATATTGTTTCCGAGTCTACCTAAAGGTAGCGGAAGCATTGTTATCACTTTTGGAAGAAAAAAAATTTTTGGTCTCCAAAATCAAAATTTCCACTCGCGTTTTATGTTTTAGACCATTCTGAATGTGTGTCTGTTGTGTGTCCACAAATCCTTGTAACAAGCTTATTTTCTAGTTATCATCCGATTTGGATGAAATTTTCAGAGGATGTGCGAGCTAGAGAATAAACGGTCCCCTATCAGTTTCATCGCTCTTGACTCAATACCTCTCTGCGCATGCGCAAACGTAAATTCTACCAAGCATAATTTTCTCATGCCCTATTAGTCGTCCGATCTCGCTCAAACTCGGATGATAGTTGGGGGATGACAATTTTATCATCTTATATCAATTTCATCATGGTTGTATTATTAACAGCTACTGCGCATGCGCCAATATGAAATGCTTGTAACAAGCTTAATTTCCACTGTTTTCATCAGATTTCGATGAAATTGTCAGCGAATGCGCGGGTTAGGTTGTAGATGGTCACCTATCAGTTTTATTATTGCCAAATCAATACTTCATTCTGCGCATGTGCAAACGTACCTACATTCCATTATGCTCCATTTTTCACGCCCTAGTCGTTCGATCTCGCTCAAATTTGGATGATAGTTGGGGGAAGACGATTTGATCATCCTATATTAATTTCAACACGATTGTATCATTAATAGCTACTGCGCATGCGCCGATGTGAAATACTTGTAATGACTTTAATTTCCGCAGTTTTCATCCTATTTTGATGAAATTGTCAGCGAAAGCGCGGTTTAGGTTTTAGATGGTCCCGTATCTATTTCATTGGTTTCAACTCTTCAGTTCATTCTGCGCTTGCACAAACGTAAATTACATTAAGTATCATTTTTTCGTTTCTTAATTGACCAATTATGACATTTCACGCTACATCTTGATTTACTCTTTTCCTCTATGGAATTTTTCAAGATCTTTTAAAACTTTCCAATGATCTATACATTCATGATAGGTATACGAGGAAGGTATGTGCCACACCCAACTTGTCAGACGTTTTTAAAAACATTTTTTATAACCAAGGAAAAAATTACTTTCACCCATCTCTCCGCACTCAAAATGTATTGGTCTGGTTTAGAGATGCGTAGAATCTAAAAATCGAATAAAAAAGTCCGCCCGTGCGCCGTACGCCAAACGCCTCGCCCCGCCGCCGTTCGAAGTGTTTCTCCGTTAGGACTGAATAACAAATTATGAAATTGGACAAAAAAAAAAATCATAAATCGGCCGGAAATGTGCCAGTAACATCGACCCCACTTTTGATCAACCCTAGAAGGGCTGGAATATAAGAAATCAAGAACTCCAAAACTATAAGAATTATGGTAGTTTTATTGGTTTGGTTGGGGTACATCAACCCAAAGAATCGAATGAAACAATCAGGATTGTTTCAAGTTCAACCCTTTCTTCGACAGGGGGAAAAATCCACACAATGGGAGAAAATCACAACAGATAATTATTATTTATTATCCGGCAACTCTTTAGAATACAGAATATTGGGTGGCGAGATCAGAATTGTTCCAGAGAAATGCAAAACGACTGACCTCTTCATTCCGATGTGTCGGTAGGAGTGGCGTCGAATGCTGATCAAATAGAAGGTGTTCTAGGATGGATAGCAGACACGCACGGGCGCCCACTTCTCACAGCGAGATCGAACGGGTGAATAACTCGCAAAGGTAGTATGAACGTTCAAACTCATTGATCTTAGCTAGTTTTTGCGTACCTACCTTCCTAGAAAATTCTTTCCGGTCGGTCTGTAAAACTGAATCTATCTCTATTACGAACTAAATCACTCGCGACGAAGTTGTGGAAACCCATTTCAAAACGGAAGTTAGTGAAAAACGTTGTCTATTTCCTCGAAAAAATAAAGAGTTACAATGTAAAATCGATTTCGACAGTTGGACCACCATCAGTAACAAACAATAACTGAACACACATTAGAAAGGACACAGCTAATATAGTCACATGTGAAATGAGATTGAATCCCATGGGTCGAGAGAAAGGAAATGGGGCTGGAGTTGCAACCAATTAAGTGGAAGCAAAGTGAAGGGGGGTTATAGCTCATCAGATGAAGAGAAAGGAGAGGAAGAATTACTGGTTCCAACAGTTTGAAGGGATAATTCCAAGCTTTATAGAAATGGACTTATCAGAGGTGAAATATATTGAGGGATATCCACGTTTATACATTTACCAGATTTGTCACTTTTGATAATTTCGAATTTTTCAAGTACATTCAACATACCTCCCTTTGGACAAAAATGAAGTAATTCTACAAACTTTCTATCTCTCAAATCAAAATTGTAAGTATGACTGGATTCCTTGAGATGTTTTGCAAATGAAGACCTTCCCTTATTTTCCCTGAAATCCTCTGATGCTCTTCTATTATTTCCCTGAATTTCCTACCAGTTTGACCGCAATATTCGTTGTCGCAAGAACATTTTAGTTTATAAACCCCACTTTTATCCTGAACATTGATCTTTTCTTTAAATTAACCTAGTAATACTCTATTATTTATAAGAATGAAACTCTGTGAGTGAGTCCCACATAGAAAACGCTAAAAAATTGTTACACAGCAATAAATAATGGCCTACCTTTATTAAATCTAATAAAATTTCCGTCGTTACTCAGTTTTATAAGATTTAATTTGTTCTTAGGGATTTCCAACAGGAAAAAAGTCTGCAAAGTTGGGTGGGCAGTATAACCTCCTGACATAATGTAACCTGGGCTGTAGGTCTCGATGGTATCCCACTGTATCCTATTACATCTATACATCCCATGCCGAGAGAGCGAAGCGAGCAACATTCCCCACCCACGTCGGATTTCTACAGGGGTTTTTCCTACACATACTCAGCCATACTGAGCGAGGGAAGCGACCAACATCCCATACAGACGTTAAACCTACCCTAGGTGATCTACCGTTTCCAATCATCCAACAAGTCCTACTCGACAGTAAAAGACCATCGCATCTATTACAGCCACATCGAGCGAGCGAAGCGAGCAACATTCCCTACACACGTCGGTTTTCAACGAGGTTTTTCCTACAGATATACATCCATAGCGAGCGAGCGAAGCGAGCAACAACCCTACACACGTTAAACCTACCCCTAGTGTTCTACCGTTTGCGAGCGAAGCGAGTAACATCGCCTACATGATTCAGTTGTAATACACCTCAACGGAGGGGATCGAGGGGGGCTTGAACCTCCGACTGGACGTGGAGGCGAGCGAAGCGAGCCGGAGCGGCTAGTATGTATATAATTATTGTTTTGATTTTGAGGAGGGGAAAGTGATATACGAAAGTGATATATATATAAAGTGATTTTTTCCTTCCTCACTACCAAAGGTAGGGAAACTGAAAGTCTATGCGAGAATTCCAAACAAATGTTGTCCTTCATGATCAAAATCGCCACTGGTTTTGACGTTTCAGAGCTTGCTGATCAGTTCATCTCCATACCTTGAAATCGTTTTCTGGGTGTCACAAAGGAGCATCATTTCAAACTCCAGCACCGTAGCCATAGTCCAAGGATGAACTCGTTGGCCAGCAGATTTCGAGCATATCAAAGTGCTCCAATTTCAAAGAATGTGCTACAAAAATCATTAAAAATAGTTTTAAATACTAAAAACCGTTAAATTTATATTTATTAGCAGTCTATTAAACAAAATGCTTATCAACGATAAACTAGAATATTATAATATTAACGCACAAAATTATATTATGCAAACTTACTTTTTGGCAATGAAATTGGTAGTTTACAATTTATTTGCTCCTAAAGTGCTCAAATTTTAAAACAATGTAATATAACACTCGATAAAATTAATTCAATTTACTAAATTTCGCTCATTCGATCGTGCTGCATGACTGGAGCTTTTCCCCCCTGTTGCACCAACCCTTGTAGTCGTGAGTCGACAATCGCAGCTTCATTATCACAGCGCTTGTACGAGCTCTGTTATTTACGAAGAATAGAGTTCTAGAGTTCGAGTAGATCAACGGGCGTAGATCGCCTACACGTGGGTGGTTTTGAAGTGGGAGAAGAACGAAATCAGACAACGTTCTCAGTTTATCGCACATATTGAATCGAATTGCAATGATCTACTGTGCCGGATCGCGGTGGATGGAATCGGTAATGCGGGGTTGGTTCATTGTTCTAGTATCTCTCATCCAACAACTTCTCTAAAGGGGACAGACGAGAGGTCATCGTTTCCGCTGCAAAGAGCACCCGACATTCCGTTGGCGGAAACGATCCTGATACACACAACAGGCCGACAGCTTCATGCTACCTGTGGATGAAACTATGAGTTCATTTCTCACTATAAGCCTTCCAGCTTAAATACGTACCTACACATACCATCCAAGTGGAAGGGCTATGTGACATTCTTCGGCTCCATCGAAAATCTCTTATGGTAGTGCCCTATCCGAATTAGCGAAATTTCGACTGATCAGGAATGTTGTGATGTTCATTCGCCACATAACTTTACCCCGCTGATAAAAGTTGGGATATACCTTTGATCAATATTAACGTTTTACAATCTTTGATGCCATTGCTTCGACGTCCGTTGTTTTAACCGTTGTTGGTTGACCACTTTGTAATTGGTAAATCGATATCTATTACACTTTCGTCTTGATTGTCATCATTGTCACTCTGACACCATTTCAGTATTCTTGACCTTTCATTGATTGTTTCTTGCAAGGTTTACTACTTAAGTAAATAATTTGAAATAGATACAATAAATTGTTATGAAGACAATCTTGTGGTCACAACAAGATAGGGCTAATTATTAATTTGAAAAAAGTTAACAGAAGAAAATAGTTAGGTGATATTTCTTTCGAATGAGGTTAAATAAATAAATATATATATATATATATATATATATATATATATATATATATATATATATATATATATATATATATATATATAACTTCATATGAAGGGTACATGGGAAAGAACGCAATATGAAAAAAGTCCATTTTCCAGAAAACGAAATTTAAGTTTAGAATTCTTCGTAAGTATCCTTTTCATTTCTGAATTGTGTGCATATTTTCATTGATTTTATTGTTGGTTATTAGTACTGTTAATTACGGTACTATTACACAAAGGTTTATTTCTTCTGTATCAGGAAGCACTTCTACACAGAGCACTGGCCTGTAATTATTAAACCCAGTATATGCGTATAGTAGATTATCTAAATTCGCAAAAGGGTTCTCTCCATCACAGTCCTCAATTTTATTCTGTTTAACAAATGTTAAAAACAACATGATTTATAAAACAAATTATCTTCCTTCCACGTAGAAGGGTAGCATAGACTGGGAATTGATTTGATTGTTATGAAGAAAATCTTGATGTGGTCACATCAAGGTGGGGCTAATTAATAATTTAAAAAAATAAAAAAAAGAAAAAAAATAGGTGATATTTCGAAAGTGGTTTTATATATATATATATATATATATATATATATATATATATATATATATATATATATATATATATATATAATGATAAATGTCAATTACTCAAGATTTATTAGTCCGATTTTGTTCAAAATTGGGGTTTAGATGTGTCCAGAATGATGCCCTAAGGCAGGGGTGCTCAAACGGTCGATCGCCCAGTCGATCGCGAGTGCTTTTTGAGTAGATCTCGAGAAGAAAATTTTTTTTAATAAGTAGGTAACTAAACTACAAAAATTTATTACGTAATAACACTGCTTGCGGCAAAAGGCGGCTTTATCAAAGGAATCCACCGATATGACAGACACTGCCCAGCTGTGTATTTTTATTCGGATGGTATTCAATGACATGTTGGCTAAGGAAGATTTTTTGACAATCATTCCTCTGAAGGGGAAGACCCGTGGCGAAGATACATATGACGTTTTCATCAATTTTGTAAAAAACTACAAGCTACCAATACATAAATTAGTGTGCATTACAACCGATGGAGCACCAGCAATGACTGGAAACAAGAACGGTTTTGTGGCATTGTGTCGAGCTAATGAAGAATTCCCTTCATTTTTTTTATTCCATTGCATTATACATCAACAAGTTTTGTGTTCAAAAGTTTTATACACGGAGGAAATTATGGGCATTGCAACAAAAATTGTGACTTCCATCCGTGCACGTAGCTTGCAACGGCGGCTCTTTAAGTTGCAGTTGGAAGATAGGGAGTCAGCTGAACACACTGATTTAATTCTTCACACGGACGTTAGGTGGTTGAGTCGCGGAAAATTCCTAGAAAGGTTTCAAGAATTATTGCCCGAAATAACAGCTTTTCTAGACGAAAGAGGTGATAACACTGAGATGTTGAAAAACGAAAAAGGGCTGACTGATTTGGCATTTTTGACTGACATCACAATGCACTTTAACACCATTAACTTGGAGCTTCAAGGTAAAGGAAAAACTATTATTGAGATGATTAGCGCAGTAAACGCATTCAAAAGTAAAGTGCAACTTATGATAGATCAACTGAAAAGAAAGGATCTGAAACATTTTCCGTCTTTGAAAGCAAGGATTCCTCAGTTGAATTATGATACGTATTTACAATATACGTATATACAAATATTTTGGGACAATTCGAAATGCGTTTTTATGATTGCAGTAAATTGGCAAATATAGCATCATTTATGAGTTATCCTTTTTCATGTAAAAACATTGAGGAATTAGCTACTGAAGTAGCAAGTCAGTTTAATATGAACTCATGTTCTGTTGAAAATGAGTTGGTGCAGATTATATCAGATATACATCTCAAAGCTGCAGCATCTGATACAAATTTCTGGTGTTTTATATCTGAAGATAAATATCCGAATCTAAGGCAAATCGCCCTTCAACTGACGGCAATGTTTGGGTCAACTTACTTGTGCGAGTCTGCATTTTCTGAAATGAAGATAATTAAGTCAAAATATCGCAATCGACTAACTGACGATCATATGACATCATGCTTGCGATTGGCACTCAGTGGTTACGCACCATCTTATGAAAAGTATGCTGAGGACATGCAGTGCCACGCTTCAACATCCAAAGTCACTCCTTAGTTGAGTTTAACACCATATGTAACTCTTTTGTTTTGTAACAACGAATAAACTCGCAATTTTGAATAACTAGGAGTTTTTTCATTGATATTGTAGAGAAGAACTTAAGTAAACCTAACCCAAACCTTGACTAAAATAATGTAAATTGTGCGGAAAGCTAATATTTATATATGCTACGGTACACCCTACCTAGGTGTTACCTAGGTAGGTAGGGTGTATCGTGTATGTACGACAACCCTGCATCACACATACTTGCAGCCTCTCAGAGTCGATCGTAAGTAGTCTAAAAATATTGAGGTAGATCGCCAGCAGTTCAAGTTTGAGCACCCCTGCCCTAAGGGTTTTATCACGATTAGTTCAGTAATAACTATTGCACTGTGCAAACTGAATTGGCTGACTGAAGAAACTCTGTGACTCAAGTAACGACTTTGATAAAACTTTAAAAGTTTGTGTGGGTTAACCTTTGGACAATCTCCCATTATCCATCGCCTTATTTATTTTTTACTCCTTATCTAGTACACAGGAGTATACAAATCTTTGCAAAGCCTCTTGTATTGATTACAACATTTGCATATAAGGGTGTTTAGAGGGGCCAGCATATTTTGAGTGGTTAACATTTTGATTGAAATGATGTTATTTTTACGCCCTAAACTCAAATGAATCCCGATATTCCTAGTTGCCGGCTAGGCGAGTCAACAGAAGTCAGCGCTCAACTATTTTAACTCTCGGGACTTCGGAGCCAAAGGGTTTGATTCGGAGGAGATAGGCATCGAGATGAAATTAGCGACTCAATCCGCCCCGCTCGTAGAGCGCGAATTCATTAGGGACTCTGCTGCAGAGCTGTGAGGCCGGGGGCAGGCAGTAGTTTGTGATGGCGAAGGAATTAAGATCCCCATTAGTAGGGAAGTTCCGATGGGTAAACAAGATGGGATTTCGTGTGTGTGAATCTGAACTGTCCATAATGGGCTCATCCATCTGTTAGTCTTAACAAGTGATGATTCGTTTCGGCAGCTACGCGTTTCTCAAATCCGCATCCACTCTCCCGTCCCCAAATTATTGTATTAACCCCACATAGACTACAAGTGTTTTTGCATCCTTCAATAGATGAATGGGGTTTGTGACACACACACACACAGATATATATATATATATATATATATATATATATATATATATATATATATATATATATATATATATATATATGCACTTGATTGTGGACACTGTGCTACTGCACTATATAATAATTAAAGTTAAAGAAATTTTACAAAAATAAAGAGGAAAAGGTTTTTGATATTTCGAATTAGTCTATTTCGAATAGACGGCCTTCAGGCCGTCCCATAGTAGCGAGTTTCGGCAGCTTAACAGAACGAATATCGGCGTACGTGGATTCGTATCTTCAGCCTATTGTCCAAAGCCAGCCGTCTTACATCAAGGATACCCAACATTTCTTAAGTATACTTCGCGAGACGAGAATTCCAGCCGGAGCCATCCTAGGGACTATTGATGTAAACTCTTTGTATACTGAGATCCCACATGATGAAGGGTTGCGAGCTCTTAGTCAGTTCCTCGAGGAGCGTTCAGAACCGAGGATCCCATCCTCCAGTTTTTTGGTGAAACTGGCTGAATGTGTGTTGACGATTAATGTTTTCAAGTTCGGTGATCAGGTATACCTGCAGAAGAGGGGAACAGCAATGGGAACAAGCATCCTACGCCAATTTGTTCATGGCAGCATTGGCAGCATGGCATCAAAACTCCTTTGATGTGGAAGCGGTTCACCGATGATACGTTCATGATTTGGCCACATGGTGAGGAAGAACTTCAGTCATTCCTGAACGATTTGAATTCCCGCTATTCTGTCACATTCACGAGGTCATACTCAAGGTCGACAGCATCATTCCTCGATGCAGACATTGTGATGGAGGATGTAAAGCCTACAAACAAGCAACTTTACCTGCACTATGAGAGTTGTCATCCTCCACACACAAAGCGGTCTATCCCACGATCATTGTCTGTTAGAGGTCACCAAATATGCAACAACAGGGGGAACTTGGAAGGCTATTTGTCCGGGGTTAAAAACAAATTGATGGAGAGAGGTGACCCAAGACACTTTGTGGAAGACAGAATGGTTCCATCCCACGTCAGCTACCAGCAAAGACCTAAGCCAACAAGTGACCGAGTCCCACTGGAAACAACTTTCTTTTATGGGGCTCAAAAGATCAATGGGATCCTCAGGGAACTCCAGCCGATCTTGAACTCCAGCCCACTGACCCAGGAGGTATTTCGGGAGGTACCTCGGATTACCTATCGACAGGGAAAGAATCTTGGTCAAATACTGTCGCATCGGCATCCAGCTATCCAACGTGAGAATCCGCAACAACGAGGTACCCATGCCAACGACCGAGATGCAAACTCTGTGATTTGGTCATTGAGGACTCGGATTTCACCTCCCCAAATTACACCCACACGTACAGGTGCCAAGGGATGTATCAGGGAGTAAGGGATGATCACGGATGTGCGTGTACCAGCTGATTTGTAAGAAGTGTGAGGATGATCAGTCAAGGAGCTTCTATGTGGGGAAGGCATCCCAATTGAATCTAAGGATGAACAACCATAGAGCTTCTTCCTTGACTCAGTCCCAGCAACGACAGATAAAGCTGCATGCAAGAACGCACGGTCCCCGGCCGGAACGACCGGCTACTTCAACAGTCCGAACGGGTACTCGGTTCAAAACGGCCTCCTGGACTCAACCTCAATGATTGAGTAACTCCAACATAACAACCATGAAACGTTGGATACAAACAGGGAATATTCAAAAAACACTCTTTCTTCTTCTAATTTTGACAAAGAATTCGAAATATCAAAAACCTTTTCCTCTTCATTTCTGTAAAATTTCTTTAACTTCAAATTATTATATATATATATATATATATATATATATATATATATATATATATATATATATATATATATATATATATATATATATATATATATATATATATATATATATATATATATATATGATAAGTGTTAAACTCTAGGGTTCTTCGTTTCAGAATGCCTCAAACGGATTTCAATGAAGAAATTTCAATTTTAAAATTTTACGAGCCATTGCAATAGCTTCATTTTTCTACGAACATTCGCTAAAAACCACATTGCGCCTAAAGGCTACCTAATGAGTGATGAGCCTAAAATACGTTTTTCATCTCCATTTCAAATTTCAGCTCCATAGGTTAAATAGTAATGAAATCACCTCCGAAGAAGGTTTTGTGACTTTGTTACATGTCATTTTTTGTGTCATTGTAGTGTGTCGTTGTTAAATACAATTTTCCGCAACAAGGTCTTCCTTTATTCCAACCGTGTTCTTTCGTTGAAAATTCCGTACATATTGAAATGAGTGAAATCATAAATCTATTGATAAATAGGCATTGAGAGTGTTTTCGGTGAGTAAATGTGTTTAGCACTGGGAAACAATTTCTGTTGAGAATCTAGCATTTGAGTTATTTTAGTTGAGCTATTTCGGTTGATTATTTTCAAATATGAAACTTGGTAATCAACCAAGAATGAACATTGAAACCCCCTCAACAGTTTTCGGTTTACTTTTCAAAATGCGGCATTCCATGGAAAAAAAAAAAACAACCCCTGTTTGCTCTCCGCCGCGCTGTTTTAAGCCCACATAAAAAACTTCTGGACCAAAGCTTACGAAATTGGTTCAAAAATCATACATCGGCAAAAACGTAAATCAACAAGTTTGGAGTGGGCGATACAATTTGTTTTCTTTTGGTCGATTACAACGTTCATTATTGAGAATTATGAACCAAAAGGGAGTTTGGCTTGCGAAAATATGAATTATGATTTATTGTATTAAACTTAGACCCCTTGCCCCATTCTCAAGACGGATTGTACAACATCTCTACATGTTATTTAGGTAATAATACTAGCTGTTCCTCTTGGTAAAGAGGTAGTTGTGGCAGGAAGGGTTGAGAAGTAGTCTTCGGATCGAATGGCATTGAGTCGTTTCCAAATATGGATAGAAATATAAGTGAATTTTCCTACAGCCGGGTTAGTACCGCTCATCTCATGCCCCACATTCCTACCCAAGACGACTGTAGCAGAGACAAATATTGATGGCTTTCTGAATAAAAGTTGTTAACTATTCAGCGAGGCGAAAAGAGATTCGATTGAATATGAAATGAAACGAAACCTTCTAATAATAAAGATTGCTTCATCACGTTTGTCGAGTTTAAATTAGATGAAACGTAGCTCTTCGAGCAGATTCAAGTTTCATATTGATGGTAGAGTTGATAAATAGTAATCGTGTAACCTTCTGAAAGAGTCTGTATTGATGATTCGATGAAATTATTATAGTGGACGAAGGGAATGTTTTGGCGCCAACCGACCAGAAGAAGTTCTCGCGCACTATTGAGCTGTTGAAGCAATTTGTTAAAATACTTGTTCCTTCCATGATTTATACTAAAATTTATTCTAAAAATATTGGTTCTTTGTCAAACACATTACTGGTACCTCTTTAAAGTTTTTATTTTCCGTTTACTGCGTCGTCGCTCTTGTCATTTCGTGGAATGCTAATTGATGCCTCGTCCTCCTTCCTCAAGCACCTCTGGTAACTCAGAGACGTAGTTACACAACGCATTGAGAGTTGAGTTCATTCTCTGACCCATCCCAGCATCTACGAATAGGGCTTAGACCACTTTCTTGCTAACGTAACCGCCATTCATTTTCAGAATACCGTACATTATTTTCCTCTGGAAGTTGGATAAAAAAAATCCTTATTTATGTTTTTGCGAGCGCTTTCAGAACATGCTACGCTCCTTTTTTCAGGACATTGTAATGTAATTTGATAACATGAACAGTATGGGATACACATAAAACATCAGAGTTCTATAACTCATCAACAACCCCTCCTCCCTCCAAACTAATCACTTTTATTACAGAATATTTAGTTGTGTCTATTTCTTATTTCATCCATCATACAAACCAATTCTTCAATCCAACTCCAGAAACCATCTTCATAAACTAAAACGTATATTTCTCTCTTAAAGAAAACTATCCTCTGAATATAAATTTCTGCCATCACGCTACACCAATTCATTGCTCACCTACCTTGTCTCTTTAAGAACTCATCCCACATCCATCCTTTCACGTAAAACAATCCGTTTAAAACAACCACCGAACCAATCAATACCTGCAACTATCCCAGTCATATTTACTAAAAAAACACACAAATCCTACCATTAAATCAATCAGTAAAATTCTTCTTGTACAATACCTACCGCACACCTCCAACCCATCCATAACACCTCATCTCCTTCCAACTTTTCCTTGGGAATGCTCTCAGTCTACCCTGCAATTTCTATACAGTAAACTCGAAACAGGGTATATGCGTGGCTTCCTATCTAAGTCCTGCCAAAAACTCTTGACAAATTATTTTGTGAGAAATTAGGATAAATTCACTGCAAACGTCAACAAATATATTTGGAGGGAAGATCAGGTGGAAGGCCAAACGTGAGCAGGTTTGGCATTCAAATCTCCCATAGACGCAGAACATCTAGATAATAATTCTCTTTGAAGAGTTCCGTCACAACAGCATACTAATGCTGTGAAAGAGCCCCTTCTGTCTCCTGCAGCTGCGACATACTTTCTGTTTTCTCTCAAGCAGTAGAATCTGCATTCATGATGCTGTTGCCATTAAACGCCAACCTCTCACGGTCTCAGAGACCTTGGATTTTATATCAGCCATTATTTTACGGCTCCCATCTTCTGCAAATGTAAGCACAGGTTCCGTCGTTACTCCTCTCCACGCGAGATCAGCTATCTTCGTTCAATCATCTCAAATATGGTCATGTCGCTTCGATATCTCAAAAATGGTGGGAAAACGTCAAGGAGAGGGGGGGGGGGGGGTACTTTGGAACACTCTGGAAAATACGAAAAGTAATTTGAGAAGATTCGATCATACTGCGCTAGATGCTGAATGACTGGAATTATTTTTCTTTGTCGATTTGGCAAGTTATGTTTTTTTGGCCGATTTCATTAACTGACCAAAAAAAATCCTGAGTTGGTGGTGGGAGGGGGGGTGGCACCCCATAATAATATCTGCTTTAAACTCTTCCACAACTAATTATCCAACTGTTTCCATCTTCAAACTTTCCGATCTGATGCCTCTGGCCTCGAGAAACAAGAAGATGGAAGCGTTGAAAGGGTTTCGCGTTGGAACGACACGACTGTGCCAACCTAAGAGCGCAGGTATTGGTGGATTAGGATTGGTATTTTCTCGAGGATCGGAGATAAGGTGGTTACTGCATAAGGATACTCCTTTACCACTCTGCCATTTCCTTCCGACGATGTGAAATGGGGAAGAAGAAACTCAGCCCTCAGGGGGAGAAACGAGCCTGACTACAAAACAATTAACGTACATCCGCTATGGAGCGCATTACTGGCGGAGAAGACGTGAGGAGGTTTTGTTAGGAAGAGGCTGTCGGGTGTGAAGGAAGGGACGGGGTGCTGCGAGCCCAAGGCACCTAATTCGAAAAGAAAGCAATAGAATGCAAATAAGTTCATCGTTGACAACACGGAGTTTCCCTCTACTTGCTACATTTTCGTCTTTCTAGGCCTTCATTGGCCTTGGAAGAAACTGCAATTGGTATGTCGAGGAAAAGACACCACACTTTCCTTATGGGATTTGGGTTTCAAAGGATTATTATGGAACTAAGCTCAAAATATAGTTTTTAATGTCCAAATCAAGTCTCCAATGGTCAAAGAGAAAAATAATAATAATAAATAAATTAAATAAAATGAAATAGAATAAAATAAAAATAAACAAAATAATGATAATAATAAAAATGAAATAGAATAAAATAATAAATAAAAATGTGAAAAAAGAATAATGTCAGGATTTTTCACTCGCATTTTACGTTTTAGACCTTTCCGAATAACTTTTGTTCCGTGTCTTTCTGCGTGTGTCTGTCGTATATTTGCAAATCCTAGTAACAAGCTTAATTTCCACATTTTACAACCGATTTTTATGAAATGTTCATGGAATGTATGGGGTAGGGTTTAGATGGTCCCCTATGAGTTTTGGTGTTACCAAATCAATACTTCAGCGCATGCGTAAACGTAAATTCCATGAAGCATCATTTTCTCACTCCCGCTTTAGCCGATCTCGCTCAAATTTGGAGGATAGGTGAGAGAGATCGATTTTAGCATTCCCTAGCAATTTCAGTATAATCTTATCATTAGTAGCTGCTTCGCATGAGCGAATCTGTATTCCTATTAACGAGCCTAATTTCAACAGTTTTCGTCCGATTTTGATGTAATTTTCAGAGAATGTGCGGGTTGGGCTGCAAGTAATCCTCTATTAATTTCATATTTCTCAATTCATTTCTTCGTTCTGCGCATGCGTAAACGTATGCAGAATTTTTCCACGCCCTAGTCGTCCAATCTCGCACAAAGTCGGTGCATAGTTGGGGGAGGACGGTTTAATTATTCCACTATGGAGTTTTTAGTAATCATTAAATCTATTTCAATGATCAATTTATTTATTTTTTCCCCGTTGGTTGGTACCTACTTACTTAAATATCGTTATATCGAGATCAGGTGGAGTAGTAAAATGTAGATGTTTTAATTAATTGCATTAATTTTTCCTCTGCGGGTGTCCATATCTACGCAGGCATATTGATGCCAACCTAGGGATTTGCAATTTGAAATGGAAAACTCCTTTGCAATACCAATAATTCAATGTCAGTGCACACTGAACATCTCTGGGGCCTCTTGGCCTAATTTGTTTCTTAATCGACTTATGATACTGAAACCTGAAATTTAGGTCCTTTTCGAAGATCTGGAATACAATTACAAAGTATGGAGGGACTCAGATCACCTTCAGAATCTATGAGGCTAATCTTTCCTAATCGATTTACGGTGCTGTTATTTAGATGGACCTGTTTTGGGTCACCTCGGAAACAATTATGAGTTACTGAGCCGCACTGATCCTATTTTCTTTAGGTTCAGATATGCGTAGAAGGGCTATCTCACACAGAAATAATAAACTTTTGTGTAATAATTTGCAGCGTTTATCATAACTAGGGCTGAGATTCAAGCATATTTGTATATTTTTTCCTGAATAGTACACACTGAAAGAAGCCTTTTGGTGGCATTTTCACCTATCTGGGACCAACATAATTTAAATTTATCGAGCATATAAATGCATAAAACCGCGGTTTTCAGAATAGAAGCATATAAATGCATATTATTGTGGTTGTCGTCTAAATAGTTTTTTTTCCGAATTCCCCTCCCGAATTCGGGCCCTGACCATCCATAAAGTTTGAAAAAAGGAATAATAGGTAATTATTAAAATTGTATCTGGTGTGAGTAATAGGTCATTCACACTCCCTAAGCTTCTGCCGAATTTGAGTGCTACTCGTCACAGTTGGAATTGCGAGGGATGGAGTTGGTTGAAGTGGTCGCTACAATACAAGGATTCGTCCAAAAAGCCGACTTGTGGCCTGGAGAGACTGGGAAAACCGTTAAACAGAAGTTGGAGTTCGTGCTGGCTCGTAATCCCGGTTGGAGTACAGCGTTGGACTTGGAAAGGATGCTGCATGGAGAGTCTGCAACTTCAGAGGATTTTCTGAACTACTCTGTACAAGAAGCAACATCATTGAAGCATTTATCTCTCGTGTCAGTTGACGTCGAATGATCCTTCTCGTCATTGGAACGTTTATTGCCTGATTTAAGAAAATCATTTGCAACTAAAAACATAGAAAAAATTCTTGTTGTACAGACCAATATAGATCTACTTCATTGACTCGCGTAATTCTATGATCATTTTGTAAATTAACTTTTAAACTGTATCTTTTAAAAGAAAACTTCTGATATATAATGCTTGAAAATTGTGTGCGAGTATATCGCAGTGTATCACATACAATTATAAAATAAAGCTCGAATATAAAGCAAAGTTATTGGTTTTTTTCGTTTTACTTTCCTTTCTATAGTTTTTAACGGTGTTTTTCGAGCATATTCTGCATATTTAACCGCATTTAATGGGTTTTTGGAGCATATAATGGGTTTTCTGAACATATCTATCGAGCATAAAACACATGGTTTTCGAGCATATCTGGAGATTTTATCGATCATGTGATCCCGCCCTAATCATAACTTTTACTAAACATCCCAATAAGTACAATCTACATGATTAGATTTAGGAGCATTTGAGAATCATTATTTTCCTATGTAATAAGTTAATGTAATTACATGATTAGAGAGTTCCTAAAGCTATTGGGAGATAGGGATGAGGCGCCTTATGACACCTCATCTCCAATAAGACAGATTTATTCCACCTATTCATAAGACGATTTATCCCAAATCTACCTATTTCATATCTTTCTCCCTATCGCAAAATAACCTTACACACCGATAACAGTTATATTCATTTCTTGTTGGTATTCATGATTCATGAAAATAATATTCATTTTGCTGTTCATAAATTTTCAAAATCTGCCATTGCTAAACCTTTTCGTGAATAAAGAAAGAACCAGAAACTTAGAAGTGCTGGAAACTGAACACACGGAGTAGACGGGAAAATTCCCATGGTGGTTCAGCGCTACTTGAAGATAAGTAGCGTCACTTTAAGATAAAATACTAATTCGACCCTCTTAACTTTATCAGGTTAGCATCCGCTGTGGCTCGCCCCAGATGATAAAATCCCCAAGCACCTTATCCCAATTGACGTATCGTTTAGAAACTCTCTAATATTTGTATTTATACTGTTTCCTTCTTATAACAGATGTTGTAAGCGTACTGTGATTCTAAGACTATCTCTTTTTTCTGCGCAGGTACTTTCTTATTCATGTGTGAATAGGACACTCCAATTTTACACCTTCCAGATCAAAAGGTGAGTTTTATCCTATTGCTTTCATCATGATAAACTGAATGATCATCCGCTGCCCCCTCTTCCCACTGCAACACATGGGCTCCCTTTCCACTTTTCTCTATAACTGACACGGCAAGCCACCATTTAGCGTTGAAGTAGATCCGTTCTAAGAGATCCACAAATTCTCTTTATTTAAAATTCCAGAAATCAAGGAGACCAAGAGAACGGACACAAGGGCTTAGTCGTACAGTGCAACAATTGAAGGTTCAAACTTTCAGGACTCTTCTAAACGGGTTGTCGTGAACACACCTGTACCGTATTTTTGAGGTTTCCTTGATGAACTGAGACGTTGGCTGTGACAGAGTTCCCGTCAGAATCCCAGAGAAAGCGTCGCACGCCTCTTCTCGTGTTCTCGAAAAGCTGAGTTTGGCGTTGGATGGGTGATCCAAGACCTGGAAAACCAATCTACTCCGAACATAGCTCATTAATGCTATTAGTAGAAGTGGGTATCTCTCTGACGGGATACTCTCATTCTCCTCTACCTCTTTCTCGAGGATTTATGACCCCATTGCACCTCTCGGGGGGCTACCTAGATCCTTGATATGACTCGAGTTTGACTTAAATAACTTCTCTGCCTTTGGTGGTATAGATATATAAGTGCAAGCAGACTCGTCTCAAGCGTCCATTCTATTCTGAAGTACCCTCTTGATATCATTATAACTAGCTCCAACTCCTACCTACCTCTATTCCTTACTTTGAGCGTACATTTTATCGTAAAACTCTGTATAGGGTCATCTATCCATACATACTTTATGGTGATACTCATTGCCGAAGTCTGTAACTTCCATCCTACAAGGCCTACTCGAACCGTGTCTTCCACAAATTTGGGACTGAGAGTGAATGGTGGTACTCTTGCCACCAAACATATGGTAGGTAGTTTCCTATCTCGGTCTCAGTGATATTCGTCGCAGGGCTATTCCTTTTTAAAATCCTGCCTTAATCTTTCTCCACTCTGTAAAGTAGGTATTAGTTCTTAGTAACTAGGCAGTCAGTTTGAAAGTCATGTTCTTGCAAGTTTCTCATCATGGCTCAATCTGAATGAAAAATCTGACTGAGCGAATGAGAATAGATGATTCGAGAAAGAATAAAACAAATTCCTTATTCACAACTGTAGTTGCTGATACAATCCATGAAACACCGTTCACTTTAAACGGACAGCTCAATTACCAGTACATTTGACTGAACCGGTCGCAGGCAACTGAACGACACATCACTACTACCTTAAAACTCAGTTCAGTGGTGGGTAGTAGAAGTGATTTACTTGAATATAATCCACGAATGACCAGGGTCGTGGACAGAAAATCCGGGCCCGGGGGTAAATTAATTAAAGGCAAATTATTGCACAACTGTCTATTTCTTTTTTATTGGCACAGTTTTTATAACATTCAGCCATAAATATTAACATATTATTTAATATGTAACGGATTATGGAGTAATTGAAGTAATTGTTCAATATATATACAAAAATTATAAGCAGTAATTTCTTAAGTAGCACATGGTACTAAATTAGTACATAATATGTTATTATATATATATATATATATATATATATATATATATATATGTATATATATATATATATATATATATATATATATATATATATATATCTATGAGGAGGCTGTTAGGAGCTCATAGTATATAAACTCGTGGCAAGGAGTGTATCTACGGGGAGACTGTTGAGCGCTCCTGTGTGTTAGGCGCTCCCTCAGTATATTTTATCCACGGAGAGGCAGAAAGGCGCTCATTTCGCCTTCCCACTACCAAAGGTATCACTAGCTTCTATGTACTGTTGGGAGCTCTCAGAAAGTGGCGATAGGGGCTTTTGTTTATCAAATAGTTGACTGAACGTTGAACTAGAATCAACTCCAGGTAGAATCAACTCCAAAACCTAACAATTTCTTTTTTTTCCAATTCGTAAATTGAACCTAACTATTGCTGATATCGAACTTCTACAACTCGGATGTAGATATATATCTAACATTATTATTGTTTATAATTTTTTTCTTTCATAAGTTAGGGATGTATGTATGTTAGGAATGGGTACATAAATAGGTAATGTACATAATTACTGAAAAACAAACGCGACACATTCAGCTGACAAAAACATAAGGTACATGAAAAATTTATAATTGTGAAAATAGACACATTTCTTCCGACCACTTATAATTATTTCAAATAGGCAATAAAAATAGTATTACATTATCTATATATTTTCGATGTAGGATGCCTTATTGGCATCCGATAAGTTTTTTTGAAGATAGTTTTTTAGTGCTCCTAATTTACGGATGTGGCCCCTGGAGCTGGGGAGAATTAGGTACCTACTTGCATTTTATTATCTTATTTTCTTGGAAAAAAAAAAAAAACATAATGTAAGTTCAATAGACCTTGCTACATTGGCTAGATATTGACTACTTTAGATTTATAGATCAGTGAATTGGGTAGTTTATTGATCTGAATGGTCGCATTGCAAATAAATTCCCTCTATCCATACATGATACATACGAATAATCATTTATATGAATCTCTGATAGGAGAACTATCGAGAACCGCTAAAGCGTCTCATGAACTTATCCCTCTTCAAAACTGATTTTGCAGAAAGCGCGGCCCTATCATAAAACGAAGAGCCTAAAGGCGCAGGGGGGGGGGGCAACCTGGGGCCCTCGGGCAAACAGTGGCCTGCGACACCTTTCAGCATGGCCCGTGGCCAGCTCGAAAATGTTGTCAGAATCCAACTTTTCGACATCTTCAAAAGTTTGCTCAGAATCCGGAATATTTAAAAAATCTGTTGTTCAAAATCCCGATTTCTATTGATAATATGTATTGTATTATAATGTTGGAAATTTTAATGAAACTGAATTAATGTCGCATGCGGTCCACGAACATAGATTGATTCGGGAAACTAGAAGGCAACTGTCGGCTAGTGCTAGAGAGGAAAGGCGGCGTGATCAAAGGGATTAGTACGTACCTCTCTTTGACTGACCCTGGCGGCAAAAGACAAAACAAAAAAGTCCAGTCATGCAGCATGACAGCATGAGCGAATTTTTGAAGAAATCTTCGACATGAGATCTTCGACATTTCAGATCTTCGACATGAGATCTTCGACATGAGATTTATGTACGTACGTGCTAGTACGTACATAAATAGAACTTCTTCATAATTCCATGGCTGATATTTTCTAAGCCACAGTCAGTATTAAAGCTACATCAAGTCCTAAAACAGTTGAGCGTAAAACATTAAAGAGAGCGACCGAGAGAATCGGAGGACGGATTTTTTTTTTTTTTTTTTTTTTTTTTAACAAGCACCTACTACCTACGTTTTAAACAGCATGGTTCTAGGATTGGTTATACAGGGATACTTCCATGAGAGTAGTTCAATCTGAATTTGGACAATGTTTCATGCAAATATTACCGATTTTTACAACTAGCGAACGGCATCATTTCGATTTTTGACTGATTTTTAAACTTTGAAATTTTTGAAAACTTGATATATATTCTTATAGGAAATGTTACGCTGATTCCGAATATACCACATGTTAGTATGCTGAAAAAATTATTTCGCACATGAAATCGAAAAAAAACAGGCTATTTTGAAATTTTTGACTACATTTTTGAAAATTTCAACCCGAAGATGTAATCCGATCATGCTGGCCAACGAACTTGAACTTTCGTTTTGTGTCCTTAACATTTTAAAATTTGTTTGAAGTTTCTAGCACAATTCTACGGACAGTTATCGTCTGGAATGACACATACATACATATATACATATATACATACATACATACATACATACATACATACATACATACATTAAAAAATGCGTTAAACTTCAGAATATGATTCAGAATAGCCTGAAACGGATTTCTGCATAAAAGTTTTTCAAAAATTCACATTCTAAAAATTTTGAGGCGAGAGCAATAGCTTAATTTTCTTTAAAAATTCGCTAAAAGAGCATTCTCATTTATTCCCTAAATCAATAGACACGTGTACACCCCTATTTTCACTACTGTCCTCCACCTTCCTTCTTGATCTTTTCCCTCACTTCTATTCCATAATTCATTGCCATTCCTTATCTTTCTCATTTTCATCATACTGACAGCTTGTAAGTACGATTTTATAGCCTTGTGTAAATCATTTCTCACTTACCACTAAAATGAGTAAGCGGAAATCATAAAAGGAAGATGGAGCGAGAGTGGGAAGAGCGGTATTATTTTACGGAAGTGATCGAACCTAACGAAACTTATATGTTTGATGTGTGGGGATGATTATCGATATGCATAACAATTATAATTTGGAAAGTCTTATCTTGAAAAATCATCCTGAATTTGATTTCAAGTATCAGGTTGGTTCTATCTTGAGTACGGGTTTTATCGAAAAAAGCCTGGCAGGTTGAGTGAGCAATATAGCTTCCTCACTTATGGTAACATGGACTCATTTATAGATCAGTTAGTGACCAAAAATGTATTGAATTTGTAGTTAGGGTATGTAAATACGCCACCATACGATATAGAACCGTTCTGGGCCTATCCTCTTCAATCGAAATCAGGCTGTTGGATTCGGAGAAATACACTTTTAAGGAAATTCACGTTTGCGAATGAGCACTCACTCGAACTGATCTGATGGCCATTCATTAAATTTGTAAGGAACCATTCAGGATGTAGCCCGCTCAACCCCAGAAAATTTAATTGAAATTCGCCCAATAGTTTCGGAGTTATGTTCCTGACAAAGACTTACGTTTGCGCATGCGCAGTAGCCATTACTGGTCCGATTGAGATTAAACCTATAAGCAATGGCCTTGAGACCATTCTTAAACTACCCACCGATTTTCGAAACATTCGGGCCATTAGAAAGGGAGGAATTAATGTTAATAGAAATACACATTTGGGCATGCGCAAAAGCCCCTATTGAACCGACGGTGA
The DNA here is from genome assembly GCA_030762985.1 of Adelphocoris suturalis. Classification (NCBI taxonomy): domain Eukaryota; kingdom Metazoa; phylum Arthropoda; class Insecta; order Hemiptera; family Miridae; genus Adelphocoris; species Adelphocoris suturalis. The sequence goes on from CM061044.1 coordinate 48,267,959, forward strand.
TGAAATTTATAGGAGACCGTCTGGGGTCAAGCCCGCATAACCCCTGTGGCTCAATAGTTTCGGAGTTATAGCTCAGAAGTCAACATTAGAAATTTCAATGTTTCAAAATAGGTAATGAATAATTATAATTTTCATATTTATATGAAAGTGCCCACTTGCATGAGGTAGGTAGCAATTTATTCGATTTCAAAATCCTAAAGTGTTTGACTATGTGATTAAGCACTGAAAAAATAAAAATTACCAATATTTCCATTAAAATATGGAATGAGGTCAGTTTAAACAAGTTTAAACTCATAAAACTAAATTTGTCAGACGAGGGAAGGGTCTGAAATTGAAAACGGCTTGAAATATTTCACCCGGACTGGCACACTGTAGTCAGATGATGGGGTTCACACTCATATCCTATATTTATTAAATGTTAGTTTCTACGTCTGTACGTTGATTAAAATCATTAAATTTTGCGTTCCTTTTTCTTTTCGTGGTTTTTGAAGATGATTGGTACCGATTCTCAATTTTTCTGTCCGTATGTCAAATCACAGGAAAAATACACAGGCTTTAAATCTGACTCATGGAGGGTTTTTTGGGGAGAAGGTGGGTTGGGGGAGAAGGTGGGTTGGAATGGGGTATATCGGACATCACTGAACAAACCGGTGGTTCGAGAGGTCGAATACGATTACGCTAATTTAAATCACAGTCCAGTTGAAAATTTCCAAATCCTAGCCATGTGTTTGAAGGGGAAGTAAAATGTAAACCTCAACTTTTTACAATCCATAACATGGCTTTACAGAAATTTATAATACAAACAAATAAATTAAATTAAAAAGAGGATAGGGAGAATAAATGGGGTACCTTCGACATTACTGAACAAACTGGATATATGAATGAATATGTTCGTATCAGTTCAAGTTAAATCACAGGCTGCTTGAAATTTTTCTAATTTAAACCATCGGGAAGATCGGGTGTTGCCGAGACAATCGGTCGTGAGTAGATTTTTGGCAGTAAGCACAATCCACGCGCTAGTAACTGTTTCGGAGCTTATATCCATAAAACAGGAAAACGAAGCGAGCCATTCGTGTCAAATAAAGTTAAATTTCTTCTAGTACTTTCATATTTTGTAAGAGTTTTTCATGTTGAATTAAATTTGACTATTAGGAATTCATTTTCAATATAAACTAAACTTAAAACAAGAGATCGGTACATACATATAGGGAGAAGTGGCTTAATATTTTAAAATTGTCAATTCCACAACTAAAACATTGTAGGAATTTTGTTTGCGAGTCCTTCAAATTAGCGAAAGTATTGTGATCACTTTATTTTGTACAGAGCCGATGTTGTTCAAAGAGCTCTTAAAAAAAAAAAAAAAAAAAAAAAAAAAAAAAAGAAAGTGTTAAATAGTTTTGATTTTGAAGAACCACAAATTTTCACCTTCCAAAAATGATCACGTGGTTTCGGCACCTACGTTGAGATGAGATTTAAGGTAATTTCAAGATTCATAATTTAAAGCCGTGACTATTAAATATTCAAGTAAAAAGCCATTTTTTCAGTCCCTTCTATTAAAGTCACTCTATAGTTGCTAATGAAAAATAATTGTCTGTCCAACTTATATTACAGGCCCATCGTAATAGCATCCGTCTGTAATAAAGACAAGTAGGGGAAGTAGTGGGAAGCCTCGCACCAGATGTTTATTATTATTCCTCAATGGTCCACGCTCGTTAAACGATTATGAAAATTGGAAGCACTATTAGTAAAATTTGCGCTCTTCAGTACTAGGTACCAACGTAGGCTCTTCAATGCTACTTCCTATGTATAATACGTAAATTACTATGTTAATAATCATACTAAACGTAATCATTACGGGATAATTAGGTATAATCTTAAACGTTACAGCTTGATAATCATCTATTGTAATTCTACGTAAGTTCTACAATGCTTTCGAAAGTTTTTCTGGGAAGTATCGTTGAACAACTTGCATATTTAGAAACTAAATGAGGTAAAGATATCTCACACACACACCGCCAAACACACACACACACAAACAAACAGACTTTTGTACTAACTTGAATGTTTTCCCTTTGAATTGTTTTTCCCCTTACAACAAGGAGGCCGAGTACTCGAGTTCCAGTCTGCCTTGTTTTTCTTTCCGGAGTATTTGGTTTCTCTTTTTATATTTTCAGCACACACCAGAAATATCAAAATGAAGCGATGGTATGCGTTTTCGGTACAACAAGCTTTAAAAACAGCATTTCCGAATGATAGGTAAATTCCTTGACTTTCGTTTCCGCGTCTATCTACGGTAGCAAAAGCATTGGGTTCATTTTTCTGTGTTTTTTTTGTTTTTTTTTTGCTTCATAATCAGAATTTCCTCTCGCATTTTACGTCAAATATCCCTCCCTCACGACAATTTTCGGTTCCGTGTCTGTCTGTTCTTGTGTCCCAAGAGTTTTTTCCTTTTTTCAGTTTTTGCCTCATAAGTACCATATTTTTCATCCAGTCTTGATGAAATTTTCTGGGATTATACGGAATTTTCATGGAAAACCATTGAAAACTATCGTGTTTCGAATTTATTGAAATTTCAGGCCTTCTATAGCACCTCTTAAAATTAGGTGATTTTGATAAATAGATTTCTGGATCATCCTGACTTGGAGCTCGATTTATGACGAGATTTTTATAAATATCGGTCAAGTATTTCTGGTAAAAACTACACAGACGGCGTATGGCGGACGGACGGATTTTTTTAAACTCAATTTTCGGAATCTTCGTATCATGAAACGTAAAACAGCAAATTTTGAGAGGGGGGTTAAACATTATTCTTTCTTGGCCGATTCAGAAGGTTTATTATTGAAAATCAGGGAGTCGTAGTTGGGCCCGCCGTTCTTCCGAAACTTGGTGTTTCGCTTTTCCACCGGTGGTGTCGAGTGCCTCTACATACGGCCCAACTCGACACAACCGTTGGAAAAATACTCATTTCTAATTTTCACTGTCATTTGAGGAAGTTATGGTTATTTTAGTGATATACAGGGTGAGTCTCTCGCAAATGCAAAAAAAAAATTTGGGTAGAACTACATCAAAAATGGAGTAAAATGCCGCCAACTGCATATTTTTATCTCAATCCGTTCTCGAGATATGATTTTTTAAAGGTTTTTTCAGGAAAACCGTGTTTTTTTCCTTTTAAACTCAACTTTCTTCACTTTACTTCATTTAATTTTAATTTTTGACCACATTTTCGAAATCAACACTAAATTTACTATAAGAATAGTGTACTTGGGTTTTTGAAAAGTACCATCCAAAGGCCCTCACATCAGCTCAAACATTGACGATTTTGAAAAAATAATATTTCTGAAAATCTTTAAAACTTTACTACTTTTTTAAAAAGAATTCTAGAAACTGGCAAATCTCATGAAAGCTGCTTCGTCTAATACTCTTTCCAACGGTATAATCAAGTTTACTTTTATTTTGTTATTTAGTGGAGAAAATGATGTTTTGATGTTGAAAAATGTGGGTTTTTCAATGAAATCGTTGGTTTTCTCGAAAGATGACCCTCAATGAACCTACGAGTATGGGGTCGGTTTCTATGTATTTTTTCTCGCTGTATCGAGTGGTAACATTTGTAGATCTCTCCAACTCTGTTATAACCGAGTTTTACACTTAAAATCGCAAATGTTTAGTTTGTTTGTTACGATTAAATGTATGTGTGTTATGGGGTAAAACTAGTTAATTAAAGTGTAAAACTCGATTATAACGTAGTTGAGAGATCTGCAAGAGTTTCCATTCGATCCAGCGAGAAAAAATACATAGAAACCGACCCCATACTCGTTGGTTCATGGAGGGTCCATCTTTCGAGAAAACCAACAATAATTTCATTGAAAAACCCACATTTTTTAACATTAAAATATTATTTTCTCCCCTAAATAACAAAATAAACGTAAAATTGATAATACCGTTGGAAAGCATATTAGATGAAGCAGTTTTCATGAGATTTTCCAGTTTCCAGGATTCTTTTTAAAAGAGTAGTAAAGTTTTAAAGATTTTCAGAAATATTATTTTTTCAAAATCGTCAACGTTTGAGCTGATGTGAGGGCCTTTGGATGGTACTTTTCAAAAACCCAAGTACACTATTCTTATAGTAAATTTAGTGCTGATTCCGAAAATGTGGTCAAAAATTAAAATTAAATGAAGTAAAGTGAAGAAAGTTGAGTTTAAAAGGAATAAAACACGGTTTTCCTGAAAAAACCTTTAAAAAATCATATCTCGAGAACGGATTGAGATAAAAATATGCAGTTGACGGCATTTTACTCCATTTTTGATGTAGTTCTACCCAAATTTTTTTTTGCATTTGCGAGAGACTCACCCTGTATAGTTGAAAACACTAGAAATTACATCTTGATTCAGGTTTATTATTGAAAATCAGGGAGTCGTAGTTGGGCCCGCCGTTCTTCCGAAACTTGGTGTTTCGCTTTTCCACCGGTGGTGTCGAGTGCCTCCACATACGGCCCAACTCAACACAACCGTTGGAAAAGTACTCATTTCTAATTTTCACTGTCATTTGAGGAAGTTATGGTTATTTTAGTGATATATAGTTGAAAACACGAGAAATTACATCTTGATTCAGAAGGTTTATTATTGAAAATCAGGAAGGCGTAGTTCGACCCCCCGTTCTTCCGAAACTTGGTGTTTCGCTTTTCCACCGGTGGTGTCGAGTGCCTCCACATACGGCCCAACTCGACACAACCGTTGGAAGAGTACTCATTTCTAATTTTCACTGTCATTTGAGGAAGTTATCGTTATTTTAGTGATATATAGTTGAAAACACGAGAAATTACATCTTGATTCAGAAGGTTTATTATTGAAAATCAGGAAGGCGTAGTTCGGCCCCCCGTTCTTCCGAAACTTGGTGTTTCGCTTTTCCACCGGTGGTGTCGAGTGCCTCCACATACGGCCCAACTCGACACAACCGTTGGAAAAGTACTCATTTCTTATTTTCACTGTCATTTGAGGAAGTTATGGTTATTTTAGTGATATATAGTTGAAAACACGAGAAATTACATCTTGATCGTTGATCATGTTGAAGTTCCTGAATGAGACTCTCGTAACCCAAGGTGAATTTCGATGTTGTCTTAACAACTACCCTACCAAGTTCCCTTCTTTCTTCTACCACCACATTTATTTCTATTGAAATCTACAGAAATCAAGTTAAACTGACTGTTTTTTGTGAGAATAACCCATGTATAAATTTCTCCCTTGAGGGGAAAAACAATAGATCATGGATATGTAGTTGTAGACATTACTTTACACTCTGTTGGGATGTTGGGAAAGTAAAAATGGACATTACTTTCCACTCTGTTGGGATGTTGGGAAAGTAAAAACTCCCGCGCTACTTTCGTTCCATGCTAAAACAGTAGTCTAAGTCGGTTGTTGTAGGTACTTCATTGCGGTAGTACCTCATTGATTTCTACCTAGCCTTCACTTTTCGAGTTAATAATAATTTTAAGTGCCGTAGCGTTGCATTTTGTGTGGAGAGAAAAAAAAAGCTCGCACCGTAAGGCTGTAATTTCCCGATGGGCCCGTTTAGATGGGACACCCTGTATGAATGAGAATATTGTTTGTTTTTTGGTCCGAAGTCACTGGCCAAACGGCTCAACAGATCTTTATGCGGGCGGGCGCGAATTGACAAGCAAGTTCCTGAATAGAAATTAGGCTATATCAGAATCCTCTAAACTTCCTTTTTCATCAAGAAATCGGCTTTCCCTAACGGTGTCGCCCGAGTAAACAACTTCGTATTTAAGGAATAACCCACAAATTTGACTTTGGCAGTGAACATTTTTACATCAAAATTATGACGAGTATGGTTTGCTGGAAAGAAATTTTCGCTACGATTCCAACGAAACCAAAACGATTCTCGTTCGTGAGGTGGATCTCAGTTTATACGTCGAAAAGGGTCGTCAAATATAGATATCAAAAACAACTCATGAACCCTGGCGACAAATTGTTTACTAATATTATTTTTTTGTTCCAATGCGTAGACATTGCATTGAGCAATAAGTGAGTAGCCACGTGTTAGAAGGTAATATTGAGTAATAAAATTTGAGTTTAATTATTGTAACATCAATTTAACACCAACGAAGTGATAAAAGTGAATGTAAATTATAAATGTAGCGTGCAGGTAGCCACCTTGCGATTAATATCTGTGTGCGCACATCCGCCAATTTTTCTGAGTAAGAATGTGAGAGCCACCCAGATTAGCTAAGCGAATTCTGAAACTGATTTTCTCCCTATTCTACCTAATACTGAATTTCGAAATGGAACGTCTTTGGCTTTACGGGGTAACAATGAAAAGGCATGGATCCACAGATCTCCTGACTCGGAGGCTAAATGTAACTATTTGCATTACGCTTCCTATTTAATTTGAATAACTCAATTGAAATGGAGCCTGTAAGGAACTACGACGGAATTACAAAGACAGGGTATGAAGCCATTCATATTTGCTGCCCGACCTGAAACTCTAATTTCATTCGTTTTTAACTTTCGACGGTGATGTTCGAAAGGAAGCTTTGATGAGTTGTAAAATTCATTTTCTATTCAATCAATGACGTTGAAATTTGAAGTAGAGCCTCTTTGGAACTAGTGGAAAAGTTTGACAATAAAGGGAGCATATAGTATGCTCTGGGGCTTTCGAATTTCTGACTTCGATGGGTTTTTTGCAAAACAAAACAATTAAATTGCCATTTTACCAGGTGTAACCGTAATCTATACACCTTCAACCTGAAAACAAGCAGTTAATTTGAAATGGTACCTAATCACCTTCTCTAAGCGATTAATAGCTGTGCACTCGCGACTGCGTAAGTTTCTGGGTAAGAATGAACGAGCCACCCAGATTCGCTGGGCGCGCTCTGAAACGTTAACTCTTTCCTTTTTGACCCAAGATAATTAAATTTACATTGGAAGCTCTGTGGGACTACGGAGTAACGATGAAAAGGTATGGAGCCTCCTAGATCAGCTGAGAGCTTTGAGGCTGAATCCTTTCCTATTAGATCTGCGATACTGACATTTAAATGAAGCCTGTCAGAGACGACTGGGTACAAGTGAAAAGAGGCATGGAGTTACCGACATCAGTAGAACGAGTTGAGGCACTCGAATGTCTTACTTCGATGGATTGTTTTTTGCAAAACAACAACACTAACATTAACTCATGACCAGGTGTAGCAGCAATCTTTACATCTCGAACCGGCCAACGCCCGGGAAATCGGCTAGTTATAATCTATATAAACCAAACTTCGTTAGTTATCTTTTCATAATACCCAATTCCCTAATTCATTTATATATTAATGTGTAACAATTTGAAATCAAAATAATTGAATTATTGGGTAGTGTTAGTAGTTTGAATATATGTAGGTAAATTTCCAACTCTATTACACCTTCTACACACGCGCTGATGAAATTAGATGAACCAAAATCGGAATAGATGAACGTGAACAAACTATTGCTTCCACACTACCGAAGTTGGGAAAGCTTTGTATTCGTGCAGGAGGTCAAAAATTTGTTTGTCCTCCAAAATCAGAATTTCTTCTTATTTTAGCGAATTTTTGAAGAAAATTAAGCTATTGCTCTTGCCTCAAAATTTGTAGAATGTGAATTTTTGAAAAACGTTTATGCAGAAATCCGTTTCAGGTTATTCTGAATCATATTCTGAAGTTTAACGCATTTGTTAATGTATGTATGTATGTATGTATACAGGGTGTCCCATCTAAACGGGTCCATCGGGAAATTACAGCCTTACGGTGCTAGCTATCGAAAAATTGAACTGGACCTTTTTTATAGTATTTCAACTCAGTTTCACGATGCGGAAGTCCGATTTTTATTTTTCCATGTTTTAGGGTCTCAAATTATTGATTGAAACTTACGGTTTCCTCTTGACCCCCCCTTTTTTATTGATTTTTCCGATTCTAGGTTGAATTTGGAACAGAAAAGGCCTCCATGAAATTTTCTTTTTGGGGCTTCGTTTCTGAGTTATTCCACTTTTTGCGAAATACAAAAAATCGCCGATTCCTTTTAGACATTACCAACACTTTCTCACTATTATTATCTTCAATTTTTGAGATGTTCACCACACTTTTGAAATCAGCATTAAACTATCTATCATCAGACCCCAGCGTCCATAATCAACAATCACCATCAGGGGGATGACATTACACTTGAACCGCTTACGATTTAAAAAAAAATTTCCAAATCGTTGTTTTAAAAAAAACCCCCTCAAACTGTTCAGTACACACTGAATCACTGTTCAGAATACAGTTTAAAAAATGTACCACAAGGAGACTTCCAGTCAGTTGTGTTGTGATAAATCGAAAATGACACCTGCTCCTTTTGCAGCTGAAGTTTTTCAGCATACAACATGTGGTATATTCGGAATCAGCGTAACATTTCCTATAAGAATATGTATCGAGTATACAAAAATTTCAAAGTTGAAAAATCAGTCAAAAATCGAAATACTGCCGTTCGTTAGTTGTAAAAATCGGTAATATTTGCACAAAACTTTGTTTCATACATATATCAATACAAATTTCAATACAACTAACGTATAATAACGTGTGATTTAAGAAAATTCGCTCATACGATCATGCTGCATGACTGGAACTTTTTTCCGTTTCACAGGTTCCCCATCAATTTCGGTTCCGTGCCTGTCTGTTGGTCTGTCAATGGTCAATTTCTTGTCCCAGGCAAAACTGTACGAAATCGCAATCCGATTGTGATGAAATTATCAGGGATTCTGAATAAGAAACGAGTCGGCAAATATTGATTAAATTTTTGGAGATTAGGCTGTTTAGCCTCAGTAGACGGTGTCCTATAGGACGGCACATACCCAAGCTACGAACTCATTTATCATTTTGGTCACTAGCTGATCTCTAATATGTCGATATTAATATAATTGAGGAAGCTATAGGTACTGCCAATCTTGGCAGACTTTTAGCGAATTTTTGAAGAAAATTAAGCTATTGCTCTCGCCTCAAAATTTGTAGAATGTGATTTTTTGAAAAAATTTTATGCAGAAATCCGTTTCAGGCTACTCTGAATCATATTCTGAAGTGTAACGCATTTTTTATGTATGTATGTATGTATGTGTATGTATGTGTCATTCCAGACGATAACTGTCCGTAGAATTGTGCTATAAACTTCAAACAAATTTTAAAATGTTAAGAACACAAAACGAAAGTTCAAGTTTGGTGGCCAGCATGATCGGATAACATCTTCGGGTTGAAATTTTCAAAAATGTAGTCAAACATTTCAAAATAGCCTGTTTTTTGCGATTTGTTGTGCGAAATAATTTTTTCAGCATACTGTGGTATATTAGGAATCAGCATAAAATTTCCTATAAGAATAGGTATGTATCGAGTTTTGAAAAATTTCAAAGTTGAAAAATCAGTCAATAATCGAAATAATCGAAGATTTCTTCAAAAATTCGCTCATGGGGTCATGCTGCATGACTGGACTTTTTACTCACAAGGGCGACTGAGGATCGGGCTGCCGAAATTCGGGTCTGAAGTTGGACCGGAGTGATATATCTATCATAACTTCTGTAGGTAAAAGTGCTGCTCAGTTTTTGAAGGAGCTACCATTATGTAGGAGCGCCGTTCAGCCTCTGTGGTAGTTGAATAGACGTTAAAGAAGGAGCTTGTAACAGAATCTAAAATAATGTGATGAGGAGCGCCAAACAGACTCTGAGAAGGTGCAATAGGCGCTCCTTCAGGGAGCGCCTAACAGTGTCTGGAAGGGTGAAATAGGCGCTCCTCAGGGAGCGCCTAACAGTGTCTGGGAGGGTGAAATAGGCGCTCCTCAGGGAGCGCCAAACGAGAGCGCATAACAGTGTATAGAAGTGAAAATGAGCGCCTAACAGTGTATTCATAAATCTATATATATATATATATATATATATATATATATATAGAAAATTATATATATATATAAGTTTCTTATAGGAGATTATATAAAAAAAACACTCACGAACTCGAAAGATGTATCGTTTAATCAACGAAAAATCAAAAACGATGTTCGTTATATCGCGAGAGCTTTCAACGTTTACGTTCTTATCATATCACTCACAATTGATATAACGTGACTCGATACAGAAGATAAAAGTAATCGAAAGTTTATAACATCGATAGCTTGATTCAAAATAATTTCAACTAAGTACTATTGTCTTACAAACATGGAAATATTATTATAACATAAAATAAGATTACAAAAATCAACAATGAATTATTACAAACAATATTTTAGAACGGTAGGTACTGAGGAAACTTACATCCCCCCACCCCGAGACAGAAGCTGCAAAAGGTAAGTGTTGTTGCTTCTGTTTTTAACAGAAATTGATTTGAAATATGTGTGTTTGAGATTGTAGTTTCTAATTTTACTCTACAGAAGGAACTAACTTGGAGATATGATATAATTGGCTTGTGCGTTTTCTTCCGTTTGTTCCGATTTCAAAAATATTGGAAGATCGCTGTTCAACTATAGGGAAAGGACCCAATCTGATTTCATCCAGTTTGCTGCGGTTCATAGCGTTTGAAGCCTCTACATAAACTAAGTCCCCCACCTTAAAGTGATATGTTTTCCTTTCATGAGACAAACGTTTTTTATTCTCTTCGTGATTTCGTAGGGTGTTGAGGTATGCCTGTTTTTTCGCAGCTTGGTAATCTTGAGGGGTCCGTAATTCTTGTGGAACGATGTCTAGTTCTTTACCATACATCAAGTAACTGGGAGCGAAACCTGTTACGCTGTGGATCGTGTCATTGTAGTCATGTACACATTTGGCCGCAACTGTGGACCATGCCACTTTTGATTTAGACTCATTTATTCTACAGCGAATTCTGTTTACCAAAGTTTGGTTTAGTCTCTCGTTTAATCCATTAGACGAGGGCATGTCTACTGATGTTATGACATGTTCAATGTTCTTGTTCGCTAAATACTGATCAGATTCTGTTGAAGTCAACCCGCCATATTGATCTGTAAGTAACAGACCAATTGAGTGTCCATTGCACACTTTATCAAGTAATTTCACAAATTCATGACTAGTCTGATTGGCAGAGGTTGAAACGTATGCATATCTGCTGAAGTGATCGACCAGAAGATGGAGATAACGTTTTGTCGAACGACGCCCACCAAACCCTCCGATTGTGTCCAATGACATGATTTGGAAAGGCTCAGAAGCAGGTCCCAAATGGCCCATCACACCTTTTTCTTTCCTTATTCTTGTTTTGTTACGAATGCATATATCACAACTAGCACAAAGTATCTGAGCATGCTCCTTCATTCGTGGAAAATAATATGAAGGCAGTAGCATATTAAGTAAGTGTTTAGTGCCTATGTGCCCGTAATGTTCATGGGTGCGGCTAAGAAGTTGTCTCCCAAATGATTCTGAAAGGCATATACGAGATCGTTTCCTAACTTTCTTATAAAATACCCCATTAGTCTGATGTAATGTTGATTTATCAAGGAACTGTTGGTCATTTTGTATTTCCTTTAGTGAGACAACGTTGACCAGTTGTAATGTATCTGGAAGTACTTGTTCGGAGTCTTCAAGAACTGGGTTTCGTGAAAGGCAATCTGCTTCAATATTTGATACACCGGGTTTATATGTCACCTCACAATCAAACTGTAGGAGATAGTTCGTCAGCTCTCCTAGTTCTTCATCTGTACGTGCCTTTATACGAAGGTGTTCCAAAGGTTTGTGGTCTGTGAAAACATGAAAGCGTCTGCCCATCAACCAATATTGCCAGTATCTGATAGCTTCCCTGATAGCAATGCATTCTATGTATATTGCCTTTTTTTTCTTTTGTGCAACACTCAATTTTCTAGAGAAGTATGCTACTGGTTTCTCACTGCCATCTTTTTGTGGTTGTTTTAATACTGCTGCTATTCCTGATATACTAGCGTCGGTGTATATATTTATTGGCGCATCTTTATCAAAAATAGCAAGAACAGGTGAAGTGGTTAAATACTTTTTTATGTGTTCAAACGTCTTTTGACATCTGTCATCCCATATAAACTCTACATTTTTTCGTAAAAGATTATGAAAAGGTTCTAACAATTGAGCTGAATTAGGGATGTATTTGTTATAGAAGTTGATTTTCCCTAAAAGCTGACGAATATTTTTGCGGTTTCCAGGAGTAGGTAAATTCCTAATGGCCGTTAAATTGTCCGTAAGGGGGCGCACTGTATTGTACCCTATAATATGGCCCAGGTACCGTACTTCATTGGCTGCAAACGTACACTTGGCAAACTTCAAACGGAAGCCCTCAGAGCGGATTGCCTCCAATAATAGGGAAATATGATTGAGGTGCTCCTCAAATGTACGAGAAAATATTAGAAGGTCATCAATATAGTTTGAGCAGAAATCTGAAAGCCTGTATCTTCGAATTATTCCCGATAATATACGTTGGAAAACCGCAGGAGCGTTTTTCAACCCAAAAGGCAAACTGGTCCACTGATAATGCCCGTTACTGGTTACAAAACCTGTCTTATGTCGATCTTCTTGGCATAAAGAAATGGTCCAGAATGCTGAATTTATATCAAAGCTGGTAAACCATTTACATCCTTTGGTTTGAATAATTAAATCGTCAATTAGCGGGAATGGTTGACTTTCTGGTACTATCAATTTGTTCAAATCACGGAAATCTATGCATAGGCGGGTCTTCAGTTTTTCGTTCCCTTCTTTCTTGTATGCCATTGTAACTGGGGATGCGAACGGTGAATAAGACTCCTCTATAATTCCGTGTTTCAACAATTCAGCTACTTGCGATTGGATCTCCTTTTGATCCTCAAAACTACACCTGTAAGGCCTTTTGGCAACGTAAGTGTCTTGGGTTAATTTTATTTGAGCCTCATAATCTCGTACCTGACCAATATCAAACTTATTCTTGGCAAAACAGGTTCCATATTTTTCTACAAGGTCATAAATTGCTTGACGCTTGTCTGTAGACAGATGCTTTGTTTTCATGTTGAATTCTTCAATAGGGAGGTACTCATTCCAGTTAATTGAAGGAATTTGCTGGTGTGTAGACCTACTTTTTTCTGGGGCCTCTCTTAATGCCTGGGAGATTTGCAGATTTTCATCCTGGCGCAATCTGAATTCAAGAATGCTGTCCAAGCCCAGTAGAACGTCATATTGAAAGTTTTTTCGTTCAACCACAAAAAATCGTGAAATTTTTTCTATATCAAAAATTTTCATTTTAAGGAATACTATCCCACAGGAGTTTCGCTCTCCACTCATTGTTCTATAAGCATAATTTTTATTGATGACATTTGTCGCGGAATTTATGTCTTTGGCTTTAAGCTTTTGTAAATATGTAGATGTGATCATAGTAATATTTGCCCCAGGGTCGTACAATCCGCGTGCATCTATATTTTCGATTTTTATTTGCATATCAATGAGTGGAGGCAAATTTAGTTTTTTGAATTTTTAATTTCGTCATTGAAAAGCTGCTCCAACTCAGTGTTGTGAGCGATTTTTACATTTTTCTCTTTGAATTTGCTATCTGAACCTCCAGGTTTATTGCGACAATTTTCCACCGGATGAAATCTATTTTTATAACCCAATTTTTCACAGATCGTACAAGGTGTGTAGTGTGTCTGAGCATGGGGTTTGAATATATTTCCTTTGCTGCTTATGGTCAAAAGATTTAATTTTGATAGCAATTTTCCTTGAGATACAATTTCATCTCTATCGAGCCCTTCACTAACAAAGGATGGCAGACTGATTATCACTAATGCTATGCGATCTTTTTCGGACATATCTGGAAACGCACTTACTAATAAATTATATTTTTTTATTACAAATTCAGAATAGCTACCGGTTTTCATCCATCTGTATCTTACGGCAAACGAGATGTCCGACCAGCTTTTCCCTGCGAATGATTCCAGAAACGCTGCAGTCCACTGTTCCCAGGTGCTGATTCCGATGATCAACCAATTCGACTCAAACCACGTCGCCGGTGAGCCATCCAAAAATAGGCGCAGTGCTTCTACTCTGTGGTTTTCTGAAATGTTGAGTCTTTCACATTCCTTGTCGAAAGATCGTAGCCATACAGTTGCGTCCTGGTCCTTCCCAGTAAATTTTCGGCAAATCATATCCTTGGTGAGAGACTGCATAGATTTTATTGTCGTGTTTGCTGTTTGAGAGTTTTCGCCGAGTTGTTTGTCGTCTTGAGTACTGTCTTGCTCCAGGAACTCGTCTCCAAAGATGACGTTATCGTCCTTATCAAGGTAGATGTCCCGAAGACTATCGCTCAATGTAACATTCACCCGTCGGAATTGGCCTCGTCCCTGGATGCTTTTCACCGCTTTCTTTACCGCTGGTAGTTGATTCAGCTGCTTATGTAACGCGAGTGGTGAGCTTTCCGACGAGAATAGGTATATTTCATCGTGTATTCGGATCGAGGTCACCACATACAATGATGTTTTAGGGTCCGAAGCAGAACGCTCGAGCGCGATTCGAAATTGTGCTTTTACGTCACTCATCTCGCGGACACGGTAAGTTTTTGATTTATAAGTTTCTTATAGGAGATTATATAAAAAAAACACTCACGAACTCGAAAGATGTATCGTTTAATCAACGAAAAATCAAAAACGATGTTCGTTATATCGCGAGAGCTTTCAACGTTTACGTTCTTATCATATCACTCACAATTGATATAACGTGACTCGATACAGAAGATAAAAGTAATCGAAAGTTTATAACATCGATAGCTTGATTCAAAATAATTTCAACTAAGTACTATTGTCTTACAAACATGGAAATATTATTATAACATAAAATAAGATTACAAAAATCAACAATGAATTATTACAAACAATATTTTAGAACGGTAGGTACTGAGGAAACTTACATATATCATTTTATAGATACATAGAAATTTATTTATTTATAGATAATTTGTATTTAGATTCTAATTTTTGATTTTACAAGGAGGTCATACAATGCTTCCCAAATTTTATAATTTTTTATTGCTATCAATGATTGGTAGTTAAAAGGGTGAACAACTAGTGTGTGTATAGTCCTGAACATTATTTCCCTTTCCATTTGATGTATGAGGCATGTCATAATAATATATTCTATACTTCCGATAGGATGCCCACAGTCACACTCCGTCTCTTCTTCCGATACGGTGTAAATATTCCGGACAAATGGTATGGTTAGACATTAGTCGACAAAATATTCTAATAAAACATTTAGGTTTGCTGACAATCCTATACCATGGTACAATATCCATTCTGGGGTTCAATTGTTTGTAAAATTGACCCTTTGGTCCAGTCTTATACTGTTCCTGCCATTACTTCATAATTGATCATTTCGAAATGGCATAATACTCTCGTTTTGGCTATCCAACATTTAAAGCCATGCCCTCTCGAGCTGCAGTCTTCGCTGCTTGATCAGTGGGTCTATTACTCGTATATTCAGCCATCACCCGCTGGTAGTTACCCCGACAGTTATAACTAAAAATACCGAATAAGATCGAGCCAAAACAACGCAAGTTCGAGCTAGTTCTGCCTGCCAAAGCCACTTTAATTTTCAATACATTAAAAATAAAATATAGAAAATAAAGTATAGAAAATTCATAAAAAAATAAACTAAAAATTTGTCAAGAATAGTGAAAAACTCGATACTAACGATGTTTGAGGGAACTGCAAGTGTTAACATTCGTTTCAGCCGAAAGACCCCCCCCCCCCCCCCCCCCCCATTGATTGTTTCGTAGAGAGTAGCAAGTCGTTTTCCAGCAAACTCTAGGTTTCTTTGAAGGAAGCCACGTTTCTAATTATCGAAACATAATTTTCTTCGGTAATTAGTAGAGTAAAAGTAAAATTATTTACTGTAAATTCGGAAAGCTGTAGCACGTACTGATGAAGTGATTCCTGTCATCGGCAAGTAGAATTCAGCTATACTTTTTGAGCTTAAGCGCTATGAAATTGTTGTCAATTTTCAAAACACGTGACAATATATATTTTTACGAGCGATTTTTCTGGAGTTACCGACATTCTAAAAATCGGGATCCCACAAATTTTTCGAATAAGAAAAGTGTTTTTTTTGTTTGTTTGTAATTCACATGTTATTTCACAGGTTCCCTTATACATGCTTTCTCTTTCGATTTCTTTCTCTCCCCCCCTTCTTTTCACATTTTTAAAGAAAATCCGGACCCCCGCACCCAGGGGTGATGTACCCAGTGCCCCCTCCCTCTATACGGGCCTGCGAATGACTTTATCATTGGCAATGGGTGTTGTAACTACATTGGCTGAACGGTATAGTGAAATTCTGAATGAACTCTCAAATGTGGGTCCATTCAGCAGAATTCTATTGTTCTCTGTTATAACGATGCGGTCTGATTCAAGAAATAACAAGAAAAGGCTCACCTTACCAAGAAGAGGTCAAAGAATAAGTTGAGAAGAATTTTTCTGCCAAGGGCGCTTTTGCCAATTTCAATTATACCTTTTTCCATTGTCAAACATCTCGTTACCCCGCACGTGTTTCCAAGATTGTTGCCTGGTTATGCAATCAACTTTTTGAGTCGGGCTCAAAGAAGATGTGCCGTCACGTTGCCAGTAAGGTACAAGCACGTAGGTGTACGTAGGTGCTTTTGCAATCTCCGAAAAAAAATTTATTTCCATGTATTAGTTCATTTTCTGTTCTATTCTATACCTCTCCTTTAATAGTAACCGTCATACTGACTCACGATTCAATGATTGTATCGTTTTTTCCAATTGTGAGAACAACCACGTACCTAGTAAGAAAAATTGTTTTTCTGAGGGGAACGAATTGCGCCGATGCACGTCAAAATTGATTTGTTCAATAATGTAAGTATCTAGTACAATAAATAAGATCCAGCAGTTACAAGTGCACCTGATTAATACCTGGGCGTTTCATTGAGATTATTCAAAATACCTACAGACCGGTGAGTTAAAAAATAGTGGTTGAATTTTCATCTGGAAACAATTATTCAAGCATTTATCCAACTTTATGATTTCTTAGATTCATATTTTCGTTAGATTAAAATCCCTCTTTTCCTTACATAAACGGTATTTATAACTGAATAAGGTGCTCTCCCAATCCATAATAATTCCTTGGATGCCATCACGGTAAACCAAAGGTTCTGGGTTCGATTTTAACCTGAAACTCTTTTTGTACCATGTTTTACCGCTGGATTTTTTGCTTGAAAATTCAGCAATATTCAGCGCGAGCCGACATGTTTTGTATTGATTTTTACATACAACCAATGCGTAGCTAGGGAAGTGTGTTGAAAAAAAAAAATAATAATAAATAAATAAAATAAATAAATAAATAAACAACAGAATGGGAATCCAAAACCTGTCGTGCCTAACCTTTCCCAACGAAACTATGGACGAAGGTACATTTTGTGAAACACACTTTTCCCGTAAACTGTGTAACCTTGAATTCAAATGCGTGAAATCGATGCCAAGGGGTTAGGGTTAGGTACTACCAACGAACTATACTGGAATCATTTTGAAATACAGATCGAAATTCATTCACAGAATGAGTGGTTGTTGGTTCATTGTTGATAGGTTGAAAACCTCAACGTCTACATCCCGGCCCTCGAAAACAACCATGGCGGGCGCATTTTATTTTATTTCATATTTATTTACTTATTATCATTTTTTTTTTTTTTTGCAATGCGCTGTAGATTTAAAACCTCGCAATACCCAGAGCTTCTCATGTACTCCCTGGACTTTTTCCATGTACTCCGAGGGGTACATGTACCCCACTTTAAAAGACACTGATCTACAGCCTTGCATTTAAGGTGGTTTTTCTACTTCTCGACAACACATTTGCATGATTCACCGCTTTTCTAGTTGTACATGTGATGGTAATTGTACTCTGAGATGAGGACCTTCTATCATCCGCCAGCTACGAAACACAAATTACACATTATGATGGATATAGATCACTTGCCCTGAGGCCGCGACAAGGTAAACTCACCCAATCCGTTTCTCCAGGTCGGTATCAACAACGTTGATTGGCCACTGCGATCACACCGTCATAAATCAGCTTCATCCCGTCTAATTATTCACGAGGCGTCAACAAACGTTTTCAGTGGGTGAGCCGACGAATAAATTTACAAGCTATTTATTCCTGATCGACCGAATTACTCCGAAAAAGGAGGTTATTGACATAACATCAATGGTTTAATTAAACCCATGATGAGGTGAGCTAATTTCATTCTCATTATTATTGGTATTCAGATTGTTTCAACATTTCAGGAAACAAATGACTATTTTTAAATCTTTTATTAAAACATACTATTTTTTTAACACCGATAATTGATAATATGACATTCCCTCCACGTAAGTACGACATAATTTTTCCTCTTTCTAGCCAATGGCTGGGTCATGCGTGCTACGGAAGGTCTCAGGAAGCTCAAGAATCTTCTTTATTTCAGGTCGTAGATGATTGAAATTGATAGGAATTATTTTTTCTTGGACTGAAACATTTAGTACGTATAGACTGTAGGGTCGTATTTTGTCCCACACCACGTTTTCTCTTACCGCATTCAAATTGGACAAAAACAAACCCTCTGACAAGGATTCCGTCCACGTCCACACATTTCGGCTTGCAGGAAGCCTGGCTGAAAAGGTCCCTCCCCCACAAATTATAGTGTTATGTAGAAGAAAGGTTACTGTTCACATTCCCTTAATGCAATATTGACATTGACATCAAACTTGTTATTATTTGCCTTTTCACTTAATTCCATCAGGCACAACTGCATACTAGGTACTCACTAGTCGACTTCATACAGAAAGAGGAGGGTCACAAAATATAGCTTTATTCAACGTATTTTCTGTACAAAAATAACTGAAGAAGTTACAAACAATAAGTGTGATACTTGTAGTACCTATAAAGGCTACAAAACATATATAATTAACACAATATATTCATGTGATCGTCATTGGACACACGGATCCGTCTGGCGGAGAATCGCGCAAGCAGCTACAAAATTAACTACTAAGAAAATTTGAATAGAGTATACAAAAAACAATAAACAGTAGAATATATTGATTACCCTACAATTGAAACAAAATATGATTCAATTCATCAATTAAATTTTCCAATCAATTCACGCAACTCGACAATGCTTGGCGAGGGCTGGCCATTTGTTTTCCGAACTCTGGATTTCCAAAACCTCTTCTCTGATTAGGTTCCCCTCGATAAAACTCCAAATGCGAAACTCTTTCAGTATTGAGCTAAACTCGGCAAAGTGAGGAATATCCTCCAGCTGACTTATATTATAAAGAGAGCAAAGCACACATTTTGCAATTTTGGGTATGAGGGGATGGTCTGAGCCCATCTGAGACCCTTTCATCTTGAGAACACAGTAAATTGTGTGGATGGGGTGTGCGATTGTTGTAATAAGATTATGTTGATAACAGAATATATTATATTACTGACAAGTAATAGCTCCACCATTTCTATTACCCACGGTACTTCCAGGAAGTGGCTTCCTCATCCATAGCTCTGAGTATTAATTATGTTAGAATTCTCGACCACTTTCGTATAATGAAGTTAATGGTTCTGGAGGGTGAAGATGTCGTACAAATACAACGAAACGTCAGCCTAGCAGAATGTTTCTATTACTTGAAGGTATTACAGAACTAATGCCCCAGGGGATTTTTTTCATTTTTCGTTATATTATTTACAGAACTCCGTGGTAGACCTTTGAAAATTCATATTAATATCTAAGTTTGTACGGAGAAGACACTTCAAGGAACAAACATAAGGATTCCCCCTTTGATGTCGGAGCAAGACGATTGTGGTCCCATTGAAACTGGCAGGAGCGAAATGAACTCTCGAGCTTGGTGCGCAGATGTCAAGTTTCCCTTTTGAAGATGAAATACGGGAAATGGAGAGATAACCTCGAACCAGCCGGAAGATCACGGATGCTTATTCTATTTCTTCGAAAGAATCAAGTTGAGGATAAAGTTACCATTTATGGATGTTGACAGTGTTGAGATTAAGAATCTCATTCCCATTGCAATGTATTCGTCAAGACCTAGAACCTACAGACCTAGAATTACAATAACTACTGTAATTGCATCCGTGAATGATTCTGAGCTCAAGTTTCTAAACATTAAAGCTGTTGCAATTGCTTGCAAATTTTCCAAAAATATAATCGTTCAACATTTTTATCATGGGAATCTGTTTTGTGGTTATGAAACGAGTATTAAGAAATCCTGAAACTATTCCTGGATTCTTAGCGAATGTTTGTAGGAAATGAACCTATTACACTGGGTAAAAACTTTTAAATTTACAATTTTCCAAAACTTCTTTATGGAAATTCCTTTTGAGGCATTCTGAAACGATTCCTGAAGTTCGCGATTTCCCATAAAAGTACATATATGAACATATATGTGTGCGTGTGTGTGTCAAGCCCGATGGGTCTGCCATAATCCTAGATGTCCAGGGATGAATAACAATCGGATTGACAACACTGTTAGTCACTAAGAAAGCCGCACAACTTTTATTTGTATACCGAAACCGTATTGCCGAAACTGTCTATAAAAAAATTTTGCATGACGAGGCACAACACGCCTTTATTAGTGTACATGACGCGAAACATAGTTAATAGTAGTAACCACGACTGGGTTCACCGAACTTCTAAACAGCCTACTTTCATCTCGATTGCCCACACTTATGATATTATCTCCACTTAAACGGACTCTCGAGTCTACACTTGGAACTTTGCAATACATGGTGCGCTTTTACAAAAACACGATTTCGCCGACGTGACAGAAAGCTGGCGCATGTACAACATCGTTGAGAGGGAGATTAGAGGGGATTGGCGCTTCTACATTGCAACCCAGGAGGCCGCGTGGGCATGGAGTAGACCTGAAGCTCTAAGTAAACCTTTATTTATATTTCACTTATTTCCACGAGTATGTCATCCTGTTATGTAAACTTTCACTGTTGTTTTACCTTCACTTTTTGTCGAGCGGTTTATTATTTTTTTTTTTTACTACACTATTTCGGTTATTATATGTAGTTATTTCAATTAAATGTATTTGGCTTGCCCGTATTGTAAAATAAATAAATGAATATGATGGAAATGAACTGCGGCAAGCGGTATCTGTGCTAAAGGGAGTGGCGACCAATGACATCAAAGTCATGGTCGCAACCATGTCATGGCGCTGTGTGTGGTGCGGGAAAAGTGCCACGGAGTTACTCGAGTTAGGCATCTCGGCGGTAGTGCTCCGTGATATCACCACCCTTGTCCTTAGGAGCTCTTACTTCAACTCGTGATAATGTTATTGGGGCACTTCGTTTCATCCCTCTCTCCCTCCTTCTTCTCCTGTAACTTTCCTCATCCCTAGAACCGGCATCCGGTAAACCTGGGCGTTCTCCCCATTTTTTCATTAATTTATTTATTTCATTGATGGTGTGCCCTCCTCCAGGCCTTTGAGAAGAGTTTTTCAGCAAATTTCGTAAAATTTTGTTTAATGTCCTACTTAATCGTTGATAATTTTGTTTTGACTGAAAACTAAAAAATCTGCTAAAAATTATACATTTAACGATATTTGGCCATTTCCATCCATTTTCACAGATATTTTGAGCACATTTGCAGCCGAGTCTTTGCAGTACCTTAATTTTCAACGAAAATCTGCTAAAAGCTATAAATTATAGGGAGCTTGAGTTGTAAAGGTTGAACCCTTTTTGGAGACGCGAAGCTTTTGATGATGCTATCTATGGGGTTTAGTAATTTTAGAGCAATGATTTGCGTAGATGGGTTATCTAATGAATAAATAATTAGCCTTTGTGTAATAAATTGCAGGGTTTTTATTCAATTTTTAGATTCCATGCATTTTGAAACGTGAATCAACAAATTTGAACGGAGAGGAGAAAATAATTTTTTTTTTCGAGTACAAAGGTTTATTATTGAAAGTACAATCAACCAAAATTACGGTGTCACCTAAATAATTAATGTTGGATTCTTAGAACTGTTGGTCTGTATATATGAATGTATATGTGAGTCGAATTTGGTAAACTCGGGTTGAATAGTTCGAGAAGCGTTGGAGAAAAGGGATGAATTCCTCAACAACTGTAAAATTTGGAATACTTAATCGGCTTATCCGAAAAACTTGAAATGAACAGATAGGTAAGTTATGTGATTACGATAAAGACACTTGTCCCCCTATTGACGTAAAATAGGACGCCATCAAACCAGGATCCTCAAAGGATGTTACGAGGTACGGTAGCAGGTATATTTCGGGATTAATAGTCACGGCTGTCAATTAAGTCGTCATCCGTATTTTCCGCTTCCCTTTAATTAAAACTCGATGGTGATTCGGGTTGTTGTGAATCAAAGCATGAGATGGAGCAAATAGGTTGCGGCTGTACAAAACAAATCAATAGTGGGATGAGCAACTCGAGAAAGAGCCATACTCACGTGAAACCCAAAATTCGAATTTTAAAATTTTTGGATCCATTCTACGAAAATTCGATAATTCTGGTTACTTGAGCCGTAACATTCAGTGCGCAATTCTTGCATTTTCATTCATTTTTCCCGTATTTGTTGAGAACTAAAAATTCGAGGGCCACTTTAAATTTGGTCCAATAAGTGGTGGTGCTTGGAGAAAATGGTGGTCCTTTTTTCTGATGATCTCGCTTTCAAATAAATTGTTGCTACGGAACTGTATCTTAGGCATTTATTACCGTACAAAATCGTTCACCAGTCGTTGGGAAGCTCTAGATTTACCTAACCGTATTATTTTAACCACTGCGCAGTTCAGATTTGAGGTATGAGTTTGGTAGTATGGTGGTTATTCTTTTCAGTTAATTTCGTAAACATGATTGCAATCACTGTAAGACTGGAAAGAAACTTGGAAGTTGAAATTTGATACGGAGACTCTCTGGGATATTAGAAGACTATTGAAATGATGGGCTCTTTCCTGATCAGCTGAGTGACCTAAATTCTCTCCTATTCTCCCAAGGAATGTGTTCGATGTTCTGTCAAGATTTTATTATTTTTTATTTTTGCGAAAATATACCATTTTATTTTATTTCTGGATTCTAAAACTAAAGCAAAAAATTTGAATGGATGGAGGGGGGGATATAAACATTCGGTTTATTATTTACAATACTGAACTCCCTCTCAAGATTTGTTGGTTTCGTTTCAAGATGTGTCGAAACATTTCACAACTGCATCTATCTGAATAAAATTATTTTTATTGTGGAAACAAATTCTTCAATTTCGGTTCATTTTTCTACTGAACATTAGGACGGGCACCTTGACATTGACGGTAAAACGAAGATGGATTCCTGAGCCTCCCATAGAAACCCGTTATCGGTGTCAAATGCTCTCCTTTACGACGGCATCTGGTACCCACGCACTAACAGGACCTCCTCCATCCTTTTTAACAACTCTGCAAAGAGACTATTATTAGAAGAGTTCCATTTATGGCACCCTTCTGAGTCGTTACGGGTCCCCTCCGCCCTTTCGACCCCTTGGGTCGACTTTTTTGTCACCTAGGTTGTGTGTACGACGAAAAAACGTTTCAATGAGATTTATAGCAAAAACCGCGCGCTACATGAAGTTTTACGGCTCCGCGACATGAACACACCTGAATATCGTGATTAATACAATTTCCTAGGCATTATACCGGGTTTTATTACTGAAAATAACTAGAGAACACATCTGATACCCTTTTAATCATTACGGAACTTTGAAATGCTACCACTTATTACGTTATGTCTATTACCAGTCTCGCTAGCTTTGAATATGGTGATTCAGATCTCATATATTATTCTGAACAATAATTACTCATCCACAACTTGCCTAAGTAATTATGGTTGTGAAGGACCGCGCTTCAATGATGTATTTTTCCTGATCTTTAAACCGTTCCTGGGCAATTCGGGTCATTTTGCAAAAACCCGCATTAAAATTCGTCCAACCGATGAACCGTGAAAGTGACACACGTACTCATTTATAGGGTAGAGTATAATATAGGGATAATACATTTTACATGCTGTTTATTCTATAGCTGGTCTACTGTCCCATATTAGTTTAAATCGTATTGTAATAATTAGTTAGTTGTCACATTGTTATCAGTACGTTTTTGCTAGTTTCCTTATAACAGGAGATGTTACGACTAATTAAATATTTAATCACACTAGATGGTACAACAGGAAGAAGAATTGTTGCAATTCGATGTATAAAAAAACTTGATAAGGAAAAATTGAAAGATAAAAAGTCAGTGAAGAATTAATGAGAGTGGTAAAGTGGTTGACTAAATGGTGATGAGACTGGCTAAATGATTGCCGATGCCACCAGATTTCTGAGGGTGGTGGTGGTGCAATTGAAAAAGTCCAGTTCCGGATTCATTTCGATGAGTAGATTCGCCATACGAGGGAGCCTATGCAGGGGGCGGTTCATCGAATAATTAGTCAAAAAAAGAAAATATTCGTCGACCGAGCCGAAATTCGAGGCACCAGGATGCCAACTCTTGAGAGCAGGGCCGGACACGAGATCTGGTTGTTCATCAACTTGTGGAAAAGGGTGACATCCGCTACACATCGCCGTCTATCCAGGGGAATCAGGCTGCACATCTTCATTATAGATTCATAATTCACCTCGTGCGAAGGTATGCCGAGTTTATAGAAGGTAGACGTAACGAAGGAATTTGTTCTGAACCCTCTCTAGTGTATATTTGTATACATTGTACGTCGGAGACCAAATTGGGGAGGCATATTCTAGAATTAGGAGAACGAGTGTCATGTACAGCAGTGTAATAGTGCGAATGTTGGAGAACTCCTTCGTGTTTCTTTTTAGAAAACCCAAACCCCGCATGGCTAGACTTGCAATCTCCCCGATGTGCCCAGAGAAGCTGCCTATCACAGATAACCCCCAGGTACTCCTCGCGTCTTCCCAAGCGAACCCCAAACAAATTATAGGCATTATTGATAGGCTGAGTGGAGCGGTGGAAAGAGACAATGCAGCATTTTGATGGGTAAAGGAAAATTCATTGGCAGTGCACCAAGTCTCCAATTCGTCGATGGTGACCTGAAGGGCCTCACAATATGGATCAAAAATAAATTGATAACTGAACTAATAAACAATACAATAAATAAAACGACCTAAACATGTAAACCATACTATATCTAATCTACACTGTACCATACGTAATTATTTTCATCTAAATCAGCAACAACTCAAATAAGAACAGCTCGAAATAAAATTTGATGTAAAATAGAAGTATACAACGATCACGCATGATCAGAGTTTGGTTACCCTTTAGGCAATATTCCATGTATAATTTGCAGACGAACTTATTGGGTTTTATGACGCCTCAGCAGCCCATTTTCACTAAGATATTTACTGACGTATTTACACACACATATCACAAGCAGTACCAAGTTATTCACATCAAACCCCTCTTTACTCCAACAACTTCTAAACCACAATTACCAATTCTACACCAGACCACTATCCCGCACTAATCATAAATAACACTGTTACAACTCATAAATAACATTTGTTAAGAAAAAATATTTCTTGTATAGCCTGCTGCTGCTATTACTTACAAATAGTTTATGAACTATGAACATGAACGTTCAGAAATGTGTATCCGAAATTGTATTGAAAAATTGCGTTAATGTCCAACAATTAAATAGAAACTGTAAACATATAAATTTCCTAGGATTGCTTTGAATAGCAGAATGTGATTGAGAAAGTTAATTTTCTTTAAAGTTTATATTTTAGTGAATTTTTACCCGCAAAGTGCTTACATTTTTGGAAAATCGTCCACATATATAAGGTGAAAAAAAAGTAAGAAAATTGGGTCATATATGGTCAATGGTTATGCTGTACGACTGCATATGGTCAATGGTTATGCTGTACGACTGCTTGGATAAGAAAGGGAAAATATCTGCTTATTGCAACTGACAATCAGTTGAAGGGCCTATCCTATGTCAAAAAATAATGATAACAAATAGGTTGGCATATAACAACAAGCTCCTTGGTCACGAATTGGAGCTAGTACATTATTTTAGATTATAAAATAAACTGTATTGTAAATTATACACTCTGTGAATAATGCAAAAGTTGATTAAAAAGTTGATTACATTCTGTCAACTGACTTTTTTTCAAATTGAAATAGTTATCAATGTTATTCATGATGTAACACAAAAAGTTAGATTCGAGTAATTTATAGTTTTTCTTGAGCAGCTTCCGCAATAAGGAAGTCACCTCCCATCAGGCAAAAGTTCAGTTCTATATTAGTCCAAGTTTAGAAGATCTCAGCTCTAATATGAAAGGACAAATTGTCCTTTGAGTACAATAAGAGGCACTGGGAAGAGTGAGCGCTGAGAGTAGTTTTCCTGCTCTAGAGAAGATAAAATGAAATGTAGAACATGAGGAGTGACACCAAGTTATTTGACCAGGTAGGTAGGTAAGTAATCCGTCCAGCTGCAATCCCATTCCTTCTCTCAAGGATATTCGCCAGCGAAACAGACCCTTGATTCCTTCTCTAAGTTGACCTCTGAAGATATCTTCGTAATTACTGGTCTTACTCCAATTGCGTTTCCTGTCTCAATTAACCTTAATTTATTTTTGTATTTTATTAACCCTAATCTAATCATCATCTCTCCGAAAGGAACAAGCGACAATACGTTACCTGGTTTTTTTTTTTAAATTAGTTTTTTTGAAAATAAATAAGAGTTAAAATTTAGTATTCAAGTACCTACCAATACTTCACCATTAGGTACAGCTGCACGGAAAATAGATTATTCGATTTTGCAACGTAGAATAAAATTGATTGGAACTATATCACCTGGTAATTCCAATATTGGCATTATATCAGCTGATATATGGACGTCCTTTGTAATATCAAGAATTCAATATCAGTGCACACTATTCAGCTATGGGCCCTCTGTGCCTCATTTGTTTTTTAATTGATTTATGATTCTGAAACCTGAAATGTAGCTCTTTTTTGGAGATCCAATACAATTACAATGGATGAAATACAATTACAAAGTATGGAGGGACTCAAATCAGCTTCGGGACCTGTGAGGCTAACTTTCCTTTTCGACTCATGGTATTGTTATTTAGATGGAGCTCCTCTGTGATGCGTAAAATTGCGGTGTCTTGGAACTGTAAAAGTGCGAACCCTTCTCGGAGGCAGGATGTGTCATGTTCAGATCATGTATTACTTACGGGGTTTAATAATTATAGACAAATGATCTGCGTAGAAGGGCTATCTAACACAGAAATAATAAACCATTGTGTAATAATTTTCAGCGTTTTTATTCGATTTTTAGCGAATTTTTGTAAAACATTTTTGAAAAATTTCTGCATTAGATTCCGTTTTGAGGCATTCTGAAACGAATCCTGGAGTTTAACACTTTTTCTTAAATATATATATATATATATATATATATCATTCCATACGACAACTCTCCTTAGGATTGAGATAAAAATTACCCCCCCCCCCCCCCAACCCCCCAAAAAAGCACAATGAATTGGTCAAATTCCAAACAACGTGTCAAAAAATCATTAAAAATGACTAAAAATCGTTAAATTTTTTATTTTTTAGCAGGATATTGCTCAACTAAAGTTAATTAACTATAAAATTGAACATTCAAAAATGTATATACAAAAAATAATTGTGCCAAAAACTGCATTTAGGTAATATCCATTAAAATTTGCTAAAATTCGGTTAAAAACGCAAAAAAAAAAAAAAAAAAACTGAAAGTTCAAAACCTCTTTTTTGAATAGCAGATTATTATTTAGAATACGTATCTGCCATTAAATTAATAGTCAACGATTTCCTTGCTCCCAAGAACCTAAAATTTCAAAAAAATTTAACATTGTACAATACGATAGTGTACGAAAATTCACCCATACGTTCATGCTGCATGACTGGAACTTTGAAATCTACATATCATTATTGAAAATATTGAAAAAACTATGATTTCAGAAATCAAAAACATTAAATGTTATGAATTTCTGAGTGATTTGCTTTGTCTTCGATATTCTAAAAATTCACAGGTATTTTATGATTGTTAGGTTTTTGATGAAACTCCTTAACAGCTTCTCATTCACCTCCATTCATCTCCATCCTGACAGCAGCCATAATCCAGATGGCATCGTATTATTAGTTAGGCGGTGAAGAGTGATTTAGTTACAGGTTGTTCCCGATATGCACATCAACATCAGCTGATTTAGCAATTTAGTCAATATATTTATCAGAATCAATAAAATATATCAATCTGAAACTGTTTCACTCGTGTTATACGTTACCTAATAAACATATCTGCCTTTACATGGAGTTATCACTGGAGCCCTTATGAATGGAAAAGCTTGAAAAGGAACCTTTCAATCATGGGGCTTTTAGGAAAGCGACTGCTCTTTTCAGACGAACGGATTCGTCCATTTGATACGCAAATGAAGTATATCAACATCGCGCCAGTCTGGATTTGGAAAAGAGAGATACAAACGGAGGTTGATGATTTTCAATAGAAAAAATACACAATGAAGCCGGTCGTCTACTGAAGCCGGATTTTTACTTAATTTAATTATTAATGTAGGTGTTTTCCTTTTTGGAATGACGGTAGACAGCCAGTTTTATGATTTGTTTATTGAAGCAAAGTATCTGCCTCCAACATTGATGAGGCCCTAGTCATGCTTAAATTGTAGAGGGTTGTACAGAGAGGAACTACAAGTAACTTAATTGTTTATAAAACTCAATGTAAGGATGAACGCAGTGA
Organism: Adelphocoris suturalis; assembly: GCA_030762985.1. Lineage (NCBI taxonomy): Eukaryota > Metazoa > Arthropoda > Insecta > Hemiptera > Miridae > Adelphocoris > Adelphocoris suturalis. Next base: position 48,296,715 of record CM061044.1, read on the forward strand.
GCAGACATCTAAGCGACTGGACTGATTGAGATGCAGGGTTTTGTAAAACGATAAGCGAGATCTGAATGGTAATCTCACAGGTAATAGAGACGTATGTGGTAGGTACAGCAAAATCTTTTGAGCATTTACAATCTCATTGGGAAACTTCACATTCATAACGACAATATACCGGGTAAAGAACTTTGCAATACTATAACAAACGGTGGTGAATTTCATGACCAATAATAATAGATGATTATGCGTGAGGCTGTGATATCGTCAGTCAGAGCACATTTAACAATTGAGAATAGCACTCGACCTCCAGTGTGGTGGATTGACGGGATTCATCTCACACCTTCTCCATATCCGGAATGTACCAAGGATTACAATTAAAAAAAAAAAAAAAAAAAAAAAAAAAAAAAAAAAAAAAAAAAATCAAAGCTGAGTTAGGTGATTTATTTAATTTCATATTGCCTTTTTATAGCCCATATTCTCGTGACGTCACGCCTGCAGTATGTTAGCATTTCAGCCGAAGTCGGCCATGACTGCGCTACGTCAGTGAATCGGAACTCAACCAGCCTATTGTTCACAAGAAGTTTGCCGTCTCACGTCAACCTAATTAGTGGTTATAAAGCCATTTTTCAACAGTTTTTTTTTTTTTTTTTTTGCAAAAGTAATATTGTTGCAATACCAAGTTTCAATTCAACTAAATAGTTATTATAACCATGCCTGCCAACCGTAGGTTGTAGCCAACAATAGCAATCTAATGGTGAACTAGTTTTACTGTAGTAGTTAATCAGTGACCGAAAACTAGAGAACTTCATTCGTTTAGGTTTGAGAATAATCAACCTGATAAATTTGGAAGAAAAAATTATTGAAAATTTTGCGTTTTTATTATAAGCTCATATTACTATACTTAACTGCGGAAGCCTTACTTGTTATATTGAATGAATAAAACGAGAGATTTGATAGTTTGTCAAGGTAAACAACGCAGGTTATTGCTACACCAAGAAACGAAACTACTTAAGTAGGTAGGCACGTACATCCTACCAGATTCGCTGTTTATTAAAAGTGCCTAAACGAAGTAGTTAGGTTGTAGCTTTGCCGACAAATACAACTGCTGATTAGCAAGTTTGTCAAATATCGAATCAGGAAATATGCAACATGAATTAAAAACCAGCTGTAAGCAAAAAACCTTAAAATTCATTCTTCTGAAGGTAAGATTTCATCAATTTGCAGTTTTTTCAACCGGGGATAGGTTCTGAAAGATGTACATTGAAAACCCACGCACTCTGTGCGTGTGTTGGGCTTTGATAATGCCCATTCCCTCCTTTCGCCTCCTTAGTTATCTAGTACATCCAGACCGGTGTTATTGCTTCTCCTGAAATCGCCGCAAGCGGCCCGAGGGGTTCATGAGAGGAATAATAATTCGCCTCGGAGAATCCAGTGGCCCCTCCTCCGGTAGATGGATATTCCAAGTTCGGGCGGGTAGCGACAAAGCGGGTGGCGACACCCTTTAGCGAATTTCCTGTGAAAGGAGTCGACAAAGAAAAACGAACCTGAAGCTCTCGAGCGGAATTCTCGACGAAGGAAATCGGCAGAAGTTTCATATTCGGGGCCGAGGAATCGACGTTGTTTCCAACAGTTGAGAGCGAATCTGTGTAAGAAGAATTTAGAACCACCTCTTGCTCTGTATGTCGCGGTACTTCCCCTTGGCCATCTTGTCGGTACAATACATATGACCTCGATCGCTGTACTTTACAGTAATTCCGGGCTGAGGAATAGAAAATCAGTTAAACTATTGACCGTCTTACGAGTAATTTTAATTATCACCCCAAGAAATAATTCCGAAGCGCTGTTTCACCAACTGAACGCATGAGGGCATAAGTGTTGAGATGCCTACAGAAGATTCCTTCTATAATGATTCCGGATATAATTACAGGCGAATGGAACGAGAGAAACTGAAGACCAAAGTTTGGTTTCGTTTGCCACTCTGCAATCAATATTCCGTAACAAAACATGAAAATAAAGGCCCTTTGATCTCTTTCTTCGTTTCACAAATAGTGATGATATGGTATCCCTCGTACCTCACGAACCATGCCTTAATTCTTTTCTAGAACCAAACCCGGAGTTTCAGGTCATGGCTTGTAAGCATAAATCCGAAGCTGATGCTTTTACTCCACTAACTGCAGTAGATCCTTCGATTTCTATGCATAAAAAGTAAGTGCTATCGCACTTTCTACCTCCTTTTACTCCATAGTGAAGTAAGTAAAGCAGGAGCTATAGCATCGACCAGATCGTATGCATAAAAAGTATTCGATGAAGGTAATGCTTCGAGAAATCGTCGCATGGGCCATGGCAGACTACGGTTCTCAATCTACTGGTTGAACTCGTCCGGAACGGCCGCATTTATGCAAGTTCGCATTGCTAAAATTTATAAATAACGGAGGTCGTGCAGGGTGAGTGAATATAAAAAGTTGAACTGATAGTGAAGTGGATAAGTGATCACTTTTTGGGCACAGAACCTGAAACGAGAAATGGGGCGCTATCGCCGGAACTAATAATGAAAATTTTCCTCATATACCCAAGGTGCGTTCACATTCATCCGAAGTTGCGGACATGCGGCAATCCGTAAATGCGTTCGGCCTTCTGATTGGCTAGTGCCAGTCAGAAAGTTGGGGTGAATCTTGCCGGACAAGCACTCTTGATACGGACTGTCCACATCTGATAAATTAGATATTTGACCGGATTGTCGCAATTACGTCATTCATCAGGAGCGGTTGTGTCATCTTGATTTATGGTTGTGGTCGAGTGCGAGTCCGTATTTTTACGATCTTCTAATTTTGATTTGATATATAGAAAATATATTTCTGTAGAGCTTGTGTATAAGAATAACAATAACAAATAAATAAAACACTCAAATTGAACGTGGTTTTATGCAGATGAGACCGAGTTGGGTTAAAAATACCTAGGTGTAGGTATCGATTTTGCGATCTCACAAACAACTTACCTGCCTAAAGATCCTATTCCATTTGTGTTTTGAGACATTCATTGATTATAGATTGGCAATTTTCTGCTTTTCGAATAAGTAGGTATTTGAGAAGAGATAACACTTTTGCAAAAAGAAGAGGAAGTATAAAAATACTACTTGTCCTTACGAAATGAACCTACGTTAAGCAAGTACTTCTTCTGGTGCATCAATGCATGCATGATTTCTAATGGGCCAACGAACACAGATTTTCGGGTAGAAAAAAAATGTTATCTTGGGATAAGCAGTTGATGAAAGGACCGAATAATTACCCGACAGTCTCATTTCAAAACGACGTCGCCTTTGCAGTTTAAATGTACATACATAACAATTTCATCTGTATGCCCCCATGATTTTTTCATGAGTTTATTATTCAACATTGTTTACGGAGCTATGATGTCCGTGAAATGTGTGATAGGTAGGAGAAAATTCGAGAGGAAATAGGTCTGTTTGGGAAATGCAATGGTAATAGGAGACACAAACAATGATAACGCAATGACAACACAACCAGATGGAGTGTTATTAATTCCAGTTTGGAGTGGGGGAAGACGTAGGGGTACACCAAAGTACAGTTTCTCGTAAAGTGGGATTCGTCTCAAATTCGATCGTACTAGAAGCAGGTGAATGGATTAAGTTTCCGAGAAATCAGGAAGAAATTGAAGAAAGTCTACTAGTATGGCAACTGTCCACATCATTTCCTTTTGTTAACTTGACCTAATTTATAGGGATGAATATGTGAACAGAAAAGGCGTGGCTAGCATTCATGTACAAGCGACATGTGATGGTGCAAAGAGATACACCAGGGTCGACCATACGTAGGCCTGGTTCTTTTCATGATTCTCGCATTTGGAGAAACGGTGCAGCATACAGATTCATGCGGGGTACCGAAAACGCTGTCATTCACAGGAGTTCCAGGGGAGAGTTGAGGAGAGTCACGTGACCGAGTCCACAGCTGGAGTTCTTACTACCTTCCCTTAGCATCTGCTTCGTAGCAGATCCTTCGTTTTTTGAATACAAATTGAAGGCAATCCTTCTACCCGAATCGCGAGGTAATGAATGCATTTACTATTACCTTCTACTTCAAGTGTTCGCTTAGCTGTTATACATACTATCCTATATTTTGGCTAGAGTCACGGATAGGATATCTCATGGATTTTTAGAATGCCTAAAGTCTTGAGAAGCAGTAAACTCTCTGTCCCATGTTTACTTTTGCGAAATTCGGTAAATTATAGTTTGTCTGTTACCATTTTCGATTGTATCGTAAGTACAATTCTGTAGTTGAAACATACATTTCGAATTTTTAACAATAATCTAGTATGTTTGAACTGCAAAATATTATTCACAATACAATTAAAAAGTTCCAGTCATGCAGCATGATCGTATGAACGAATTTTCGAAAATTATCGAATTATATTATGTTATTTGGTTTTGAAATTTGAGTACTTAGAGGGCAAAGAAATTGCTAGCCACCAATTCTATGGCAAATATACTCGTTCTGAATCATATTCTACGATTCAAAATAGAGATTGGTTGTATCAAAAGACAATCTGCGTTTATACAAACAATTGAAATTAAATTGGAACTTCGAAAGCTGAGCGCAGGTCTCTAGTATCACTTCGATATTAACAATCCGGGCGTCAAGCATACAATGAGGCTGCTACGGGCAGAAGGTAATGTGCTACCGTCTCGTTAGCAACTCTAGTTAGCCCTCTTCGCCTTCCTCACGGCGAGTCTCTATGCACGTTCTTAGATCTCGGGCACTATTATATATGTATTGATCGTGAGAGGTATGGCTAAATATGGCTGTCATGTTGCTGCCCGTATTTACTCTGGGCTATATAGTAGGGATGTAGAATATCGATACAATACTCAACCGATCGCCAATGCTTGCTAGATGTTTTCTCTGTTGAATTAAAATCGTCATTGAGGTTTCTAACCAATTGAAAGTCACGTTTCATGTAGGGCAGGTCACAGCTGCAGCCTATAGGACTTCACGAGATCTCTACGAACATCGGGTTTGAATCCTGTCCTCTTTATAATTTCTAACAGCTTCACGGTACTGAACTAATCACTACATGTACATATAAATAATTCACGTTGAAGTATACAAGAGGACGTCTTCATCATGCAACATAGGTAAAAATGGCACATCACGTTGTATAATATGAAATTCGTGCTCATCACCATAGGAAGAAAGCTTTATCAGAAACAAACAAACAGATTTTATCTCCATTGCTTTGTAACCCCCGGATTTCGTTTCCGAGTCTATACCGACAGGACAATTGAAAATGTTACTTTTCAGACTATTCTGAACAACTTTGCCAGTCTGTATGTGTGTGTTTGCGTATTCGTCTCTGTCCGTGTGTCCACGAATTCTACTAACAACCCTAATTTCTATAGTTTCCAAGTTTCCACCAGATTTTGATGCATTTTTCATGGAACTCGCAAGTTAGTCTGTAGATGGTCCCCGATCAGTTCAATCCCCCACAAATCAATACTTCAATCTGCACATGTGCAAACGTAAAATCTATTAAGCGTCACTTCCTTATGACCTATTTGTTTGATCTCCCTCAATTCCGGTTGGTAGTAAAATACGGATCGTATCAACAGCAACTGCTGAGCATGCGCATGCGCCAACCTCAAATCCTTGTAACTATCATATCATCAGCAGTTTTCATCGGATTCATCGCTCCTGACTCATCGGTAGCTTTTGTGCTTGAGTAAATGTATCATCTATCAACCATATTTTGTTATTGCCTAATCAATCAGTTTTGCTCAAACATGGAATGGTCGAAGATTGGGTATGATGGGTAATGATGGTGTGATGGGTAAAAAAGGATAGGAAACATTTCAATGATCCGTTGAGATGGATATGAATCGTTCCCTCTCCCCTTTTCCTGTAACTGTCATCTCCGAGGTCCAGATAAACCTCTGGGTGTTGCAGGCAAATCGTCTCAACCCTTTGTAGGGGTAACCACTCTATTCCATCACTTCTTGTCACAATTTTCATGTTACAGTAAAACGAGTCATCCGTCCGCCGTACAGCGTTGCAAAACAGTTGATTTTTTGGAAAAATTTCTTGGAGTGTTTTTCTTTCGTATTTTTTCTCTCTTTTATTTCCAGTATATGAAATGGATTGAAGGATTTAAAATTAAATTCGACTTGAAAACAGACCAAAATAGCACTTTCAGTTCAATCCAAGAACGGAATAAAATATCGCAATTCTGGCTTCATCATCGTGTTCAGCACTAAAAAATCTTTGAAATGATGTGTTACTCGAGGAGAAAAATCAATTAGCCCTTTGGGTATTTCTTAAAAACTTGATTTTTTTTTTTTTTTTTGCTCTTATTCAATCAAATCTTAATATTAAGCACACCAAACACGCTCTCCGAGTTCCGCTTTAATATCTTAAAAATTGGGGTTACTTTTGGGGCACCCTAAATATATACCTATATCTAAACGTTTTAAATCAAATCTTCAGGGGGTAACCTGGGGAATCAACATTTTAAAGTCGCTTGTCCAAAGGGTTGGTTACAATGGAAAACTAGCCTTTCCGATCCAGGGCGGGATCGAGTATTATTTCCTTTACGATCCCGGTATCGATCCCGACATCCTAACCTAAGTCAGGTTATTCCCTCTGAGGTGTTGAGTGGCGGGATCCTTCGATCCGTTCCCTTGGAAGAAGGAAAAAATCTTCCTTCCGTTCTTGAAATCTTGAATCATTCCTTTGTCTTTCTCCCCGCTCACGCTCTGCCTCTTTCCCCCGACTTCTCATCCTCATCAGGCTATAATGAAGTTTCCATTTAGGTTTATTATTTCCAATAATAAGCCTATGTAATCGTGTAGCAAAAAATCTTTATAACCCCCCCTCAAACTTTGTCACTTTAAATTTCAAGGTGCGTAGAATCCAAATTTGAAATGTCCGTCCGCCGTTCGCCGTCCACCGTCCGCCGTCCGGGCCATAAAAGGCCTAAGAATTGACTTAAAAAAGTCGTTCTTTCGCACATAGACTCCATTTGGGGTCTAGTTGGTCCTAACGTTTAACCATCCCGATCGCTTTCCTCGCATAGATGCTATGGGCTAAAAACGGGCGAAAAAGTGTCTTTTTCGAGACTTTGAGTGTTGGACGCACGCACGCACTCCTGGCACGCTTGGCAGGGGGTCACGGTTGGAGGTGAGGGGGGTGAGCGGGGGGTGGAGTGAGAGGAGGCGCCGCTGCACCTTGTGGTGTCTGGAGTGACCAGGAGCGTAGCAGAGGGGTGTAGGAGAATGGATATTTATTACCTTTACGTGTTATACTCATATAATACACCGCGGCACCATGAGGTGGGTACGGCGTTCCTTCGAGGCATGAATATATGTTTTTTTCTAGGTCATATCTGTGTGTTAATACCAATGCTTTCCTACGCATATTTAATAACATATCCTCTCCGACTTTTCGTCATATCTTCTCGACCTACTTAGATAATGATATTATTAAGGCAATAAATATTTGAATAGATAGGAGCTCAAATCGAGAAATATAAACATGCGTATATAATTATAGAAGTATAGGTTGTGGCAACTCGAAATAGGACACGCCGAGGAGACTGGACGGGCCTTATGACGTACGCAAGACAACAAAAACTACGATCGTACTAAATTGAAAAAATAATAAACCTATGTGAAATAATTTGCAGAGTTTTTCTTACAATAATTTATTATAAAACGCTGGTGGGAGACTACGAGGAACGAACAGGAAATAGGACCAAACAAATAGGAAATTAAGCCTCTCAAAAACCTCGATAAAATATTTTATTAAATCCCAAAAAACATTATTTTTTCAAGTAAAAAGTTAAGTGTGTATAATCGATTTAACTTTTCAATAAATTGTTTTTTGTTTGAAAAGTTTTTTTTTCTCTAAAAACCCTAATTCGCGTTTAAAAATACCATCATTTTCGCTTTTTCGACTATGTAACAGACAGGTACGGCGATCGTGACCTATTAGGCCTGCTTTAGAGAAAACACGTTCGCAGGGAACGGATGTTGAGACGACGCTAAAGAGGCATACAGAAACAGAATGTTTACTGCCCTTGGATTGGGGCTGTCTAGTACAACTACAGAAATAATAAACCGTTGTACAATAACTTGCCACGTATTTGACACTTTTGTCCATCATTAAATAATGGAAAACTTTATAAACTTTCTAAAAAATGGACTTTCCATTTTGATGGTAAAAAAAAAGTAGAAAAATCCAGCACTTTTTCATGTTTTGTGGTAGTTATAAACCCCTTAAAGTTTTGATTTTCGCCGCCACGAAATCCGGACCAATCTTTGACATCATGTGATATTGTTTACATTTAATGAAAATTTGACCAAGTTTTCTTACCGTACTCTCGGTACGAAAAACGCCGCTTCCTGGCACCGGACGTGTCCGCCCTGTTCTTGCCCCTGTCCTATCTAATGTGTGGAGGGGCGTAGAACGGGACGGCTGTCGCCTTTAAGGTAAATTAGGCATATAAATGTCCCGTCCTGTTCCTGTCTAGTGTGCAGGGACCTTTAGCAGGATGTTTCAGACCCTCGACTTTTTACCTGTAAATGAATGAATTTGGCGACTCTTACTGAATCACTATTCACTTTCAATTAATCACGACTTAGATGTATCAGCTAATTGATTAACCCACCCCCTCACTCCCACAGTAACCCAATGAGTTGTAACGAGAACAGGACTCGGAAAGGAAAACCCCTGATTAAGAGCCTGTAATTCTCCAGGGTCGGGAAACTTCAATCACTCTCTCTACCCTATTGTCGAATACTCCCCCGCATCCCCCTTTTTCCATCTTTCAATGTCAACATAGGACCAGGTTATCATTCGCCGACGTATAATGGAAAAATAAAAAGTCGACATTGATCCAGGAAGTTGGACCGTGCTCCTAGACGCCACATGTGGCATTTCCCAAACGTTATATTCCTTCCGATAGAATGAAATCTTTATTGGGGAAACGTGGGCTGACGGGACCAAACGTAGTGGTCTTCTTGGCAACGAAATTTCTCTTTTTTTTCGTCAATAATTTATTTATTCAATTGAGTTTGTTCCTGTTTGCCTTTCGTACGGAATTTCGTCGAATTGGCGATTGAGTTTGAATGTTCATTTCCGGGTAACACAATTGAATCGTTCGCTCATGTTTTCACAAGTGCTGTCTCTCACAGTATAATAACAAGTGCCTTATGGTAACCTACTCAGTAAACGTTTCTTATCAATGAGGAGGACCCCGTCTAGGGCGATTCCCTGATCATATCAGTCATATTTTCCAAGAATTTTGTGCAAATTGATTAGAATCAATATTAAATGTTGATTGTTTCCCCATGGATAGTTCTTGGAAAGTTCAACGTTTCGATTGCGTTCCGCTTTCATTTTCTGGCGCTTAGAAATCCGAGGTCTTTAATGTTCAGTTAACGAACAGTGGTCCAATGATTTTATTCGATTCTTTGGGATAGATTCTATCAGTGACAACAGAACTTTACTGTTACCTTAAAGTTTTCGAGATCTCAATTTTTGAATGTTACGCCCTTAATCACTACCCTTTTGGGTTGAAAATATTGATATTGAGTTTCTAAGATCAAGTAGGCCTCAAATGTGATTTCTGACACAAGTTTCACAAACTTTGGTCCAGTAGTTTTGGGGAAAAGCTCTGAATGGTGAACAGTAGTTCAAAACCCCTATATAGCTAAATAAAATTTTTGAGTTGAAAGGTTAGATTAATGCGAAAAAACGAATTGATAATAACTTGTTACCAGTTCACTTCAACAGATCAACAAGTGAACTTGCTATTCAATCTGGCTTGGGACAGGAGAAATTTCCCACAATAATATATGAATAGAGGTAAGCAAAAAATTGTTGATTAGGTACATTGGTATTACATTTAGCATGAAAATAAGTAATTTTGTTTTTGGATGTTCATTAGTATAAAGTCCTAGTCACTCAGATGTGGAACCAGGAATACATAGGTGGGATGCCAACGAAAAGGATCAGATTTAAACCGTTTGCCGCTTTTTGCCTTTAGTAAGGTTATGTTTTTTTTTTTTTTTTTTTTTTTTTTTTTTTTTTTTTTTTTTTTTTTATAGGAGAAGAAAACAGGATTTCATCATTTGTTTTCAACTTATCTTCGAAAAATAGTCCGATGTGTGTTTTACCAATACCCACAAAACAATGTGCTGAGCAATGCTTGATCTAATTTAACGCATATTTGCATCTACATTGTGTAGTATACACAAATATTTGTTCTAATTCGCGCCTGACTTAGTTATTTCAGAATCTAAAAAAAACCGCCTACATTTTGGAAAACGGAGGAAAAAAAACAAGTTTTTCTTTTATTGTTACATATGAAAGCTTTATTTCTGACCCAAAAAAGTGGCATATATTAGTTTAGCGTTTATTATCCTTCATGATTAACTTTTTTCTTTTAATAGAAAAGTTGGGATTGAGCGCTTTTTCCACAATTCAAACGTGCATTATATCTCAAAATTACAACTGATACTGGAAAACGAGTTTCAGAATTGAATTCAGCACCCTTGAAAACCCCCAGAACCAGTGATCTTTCTTTTGCGACGAGGAAATTTAATTTTGTCCAGCTAGATTGGGTCATTCGTCTCTTGTTATCCTAGAGATGCTCCCTATCAATTTTCAACGTCCTACGAAGAACAGGAGAGATTTACAGCTCACTCATAAGTGACTATTGCAGATGTGTTCCACACGCTCTGAAACGCAAAGAAAATGTATTCCTACCCCCAAGCGCCGCCGTGCCGACGGCTGTAATAACCCCTTTCTACGAAAAATAAGTTATTATATTATTTTTATTATACTTTCAGATTCTACGCATGATGAAACGTAAACCATCAAATTTTGAGGGGTTGTTAATTTTTTATTGTTTTTCGTTGGTCGATCACAAAAGTTTATCATTAAAAATAATAAACCAAGACACTTATCAATGCTTCACTACTCCATCTGTAGGGACAATAGTTACATTAAACTTGATTTTGCGAAATCAGAATTCAATTTGAATTATACCAGTTGATAAGATCCTCTGAATTTACAAGGCAAATTTTATGTGTTCGGATTTTATAAACACTAGCGATCATTATTGGAATTTAGCGTTTGACTCAATAATTCAAAGATGTGACAACCAGTGCGTGATTTAATTCTCCAAATTGTAGCCCTTAGGGAGAGCGAACAGATTGATGAACAGCATTGCGGATGGTTTCATTCGATTCTTTGGGATATTGTCTGTCAATGAAGGAAAAAAAAAACGTTACTGTTATACCTTCAAAGTTTTCGAGATCTTACTTTTTGACCCTTACGACTTGACAAACATCGATGCCGAGCTTCTAGGATCATCTAGACCCCAAATTTGATTTATAACCCGAATTTCATGAACATTGGCACCGTAGTGATTATCGGATTCTACATCTTGAAACATAAACCAAAAAATTTTTAGAGGAGGGGGTTTTTCTTGGTCGATTACAAAGGTCTATTATTGAAAATAAGAAAACAAAATGATAAGAAACCTGAAACGGCTTGTACCCAGACCGAGGAACGATATGATGTTGTCCATGATGGCGAAGCTAGTTGTAGTATTTTCGAAGAATAACTAATGAACAATTCAGTTTTTCGGAAGAAGCCGACTAACATCCACCCTTACCTCATACTTCTTTACACTTGATTACGATATTTACTCATATTATGAATATCTGTTTCCATAGTACAACTTATGTAAGGGAAGGAGTTATTATATTTCCCGTTGATGGTGGGAATACAGTAGCTAAGATCGCAAAAGTTCATTATCGAGCTTAAATCAACTGGAAAAGAAGGTAATGACTAGCATCCTGATTTTCGGCAAACAATCCCAATTCTTTGGGGAATCTCTGAGCCCTCTCTCCTAAGCCTAATCCCCAAAACCATTTCGGATCGTCCATCTACCTTATGGTTTGGGGGACGAGCTAATCCGATGATGGGGGTATTAGCTGCGACAAGAGCGTTTTGAGCCAGTGCTAACACCGGCTTGAGGGTTGTAATTCCGGGATTCGACGAGAAGTCCGTCCAGAGGTCGTGTTCGAGGTGAGTTCGAGGGTCCCGAGGATTAGTTGAGGGGTCTATTCCATTAACGATATTTATGTTACGAGGATGGATGTTTAAAAAGGATGTTCCAACGCTGGATACCTCCTTGCTTTCCCACTACCGAATGAAGGTTTTTGTTCGCGGAATAAGTCGAAAACATTGTTACCCTCCAAAATGAAAATTTCCACATGCTTTTTTCCATGGTGGGAAGAAATCACTGTGCTGACGAGCAGGTTGGCTGAGAGGATTTCCCAAGAGTCGAAGCATTTGATGTCACGCTTGGGACTGGTAGCATAATGTGATAGAAAATAAGTTAGTTTCCTGTCAGTATTGTGTATATATTCGGATCTCTAGTCAAATCCAGTCTCATAATGCCCCATTGACTCGTGTTATTGTGACCTGCGATCTTGGCGTCCTATTGGATTCAAAGATCTCATTTAACGATCACATTGACGCTATTGCTTTGAGGGCCTTCAGGATGCTTGGCTTTCTGAAAAGAATTTATAAAACTTTGGGGCGCCTAGTGCTCGAGTATGCCAGCTTGGTGCCAGCGAAACCCTTCTACAACGATTGCATGGACTTCTTGGAACGAATACAGAGGAAATTCTTGAGATATCGGGCCTTTAAGATGCACATCCCTCTTGATTCTTGATGACTGGATTCTTCGATTTAGCTAACTCCTTTGGTTAACCAAAGTTCGCTCATCGTCGTGCTGCGACAGATGTCGTGTTCTATCACAAACTGTGATCTGTAAAGAATTGCTACGCAGTACAAATAAACCCTTGTGATGTAATTTACATAATTTGTAATAAACAATAAATTTATAAATTTATAATATTATAAATTTTTATTATAAAAATTATAAATAAATAAATTTATAACTAACACAAAATTTAAAATTTATTATAAAAAATATTATAAAAATTATAAATAAATAAATTTATACAAAACACAAAAACTTCTAAACTTTCTGTTTTACGAGAGCAAAGTCCGCTGATGAGAGTCCTCACGAATCATGAAAAAGTAGAACCTACTTTTTAAATTATGATGATGTAGAAACCAAAAATATTTCAAGTATACTTAAGCAAACATTCGATTGAGTGAGCATCCCAAAATCATTGAAAACTGCAGTTAACAAGATTTTAAGTGGTGTTCCGTCCGACGTCACAATTACTATATTGCCACCATATCGTGTCGGATCCGCATCAGAAACTATACAGGACATTACAGGAGTCTAAGGAGTATTCTAAAATTCAACACGATAACTCCAAAATTGCGACCTCTAGTGACTAAAAAAAGACAAACCCACACACAGGCATAGGCCAACTCACTGTGTTAATCATAACATTCAATAATAAATAGCAGTGCATTAAACCTGATTTAGGGCCGATTTCACCAAAGTTTTTAATCAGTGTTTACTCATCGCACCTAAGATCTCAGCTGTTAAACAACGATATTCGGTTTCACGAACTCCGGTTCAGAAAAATCAATGATCAAATGCGTGAAAACAGCCATCAAAACTAACCAGCCGAATTTGGGTGGTTAGCGTTCAAATCAACGATTTACTAGGTAGGTAGTTCTTTTCGCCATCTATGTTTGCACGACCGAAAACCTATTTCGCTACGTTTTCCCATCTAATTTGCTACATTTTCCTAGTTATTTCCTACGTTTTCCAACATGCATGAAAATAAGCCACTAAAGATTGATTAGAGCAGTGGTCATTGAGGACGAATATGACGAGGATGATATGAAGACTTTACAAGTCACCGTGCTTTTTGGATTAGAGTGAGTACGGCGGATTTCAATCTCAATGAAATCGATTTTCTGAGGAGGTACCGACTTTTAAAAACTACTGTTTTGTCAGTCCTTGAACAAGTTGATGATAGCATCGAATACGCAAGTCACGGGTAGGGATATGGGTACATACGTGGAATGTACAAATACAGTTGTAAAATAGTGTTATAAAATAGCCAACGGCTCATCACTATATGACACAATGTGCCTAGATGGTGTCGTACTGTTGTCATTGAAGTGATGGGAGACACATACATAACAATTCCTAGTTATGAAACTTGACCTTATTAGGATATATTATACTTCGAGACAATTATAACCTGTTTCCTGCGCTTTTTGAGTCGAAGTAACTTCGGAATCTCGGCTTCTGCAGTGGCTACAGTTATAAAATCCATAGAATACAATCACTGCTTTTTAGAAGACTGACTCCCGAAATATCCAATCGAGACGAATCGAAATCACGTTTGGATGGAGCATTCCAGTGGTTCGAAATTTCGCGGTTTTTACTTCAAACTCAAATCCAGAACCCTTGAAGAAACCCATATATTATCATCGCTGCCCTAGTTTCGAAATGATAGGGCAGTAAAGGACCACCCCTACGAGTTTGTAAAACATTATGCTATCAGAGGAAAAGAAATAGATGCATTGAACATTTCAGGATGGTAACAGCTGTTCCCTCACTATTATCTCGTTATCACCCTCATTTTGCGGGCAAATGCCTCCTTGATATCATCCGAACGTTTAAACTTTAAATCGACGTTTCACGGAAGCGCTGTTAATCGATGTTCACTGCTAACAGTGTAACCACTTATTACATTCGTGAAACCCGTTTGTTTTAAATCAACGTTCAAAACTCTGGTTCCGTAAAACAATGATCTACTTTAACCATGGTTAGTGATTGTTGGTGATTGTAGTGATTTAAATGTGACGCATTAAAATTACACTCTGTTTTAAGGTTTAATAAGGTAACCCTCACCTGAGTATACACATATTGATCCATGGTAGTGTATATAGGTAATAATGAAATAATAAACTGTAATAGGTATAATAATTTGTCATGAGTGTTGAAGTTTTAATCCGTGCAATTGAGAGAATTATATAGGTTACACGGCGCACAGTGTATACCCCAACGTAAACACTGCTCGGTTGTGCGACACTGTATATCTTCGCGCCGTCTCCCAAAACGATGTTCTACTACACGACAGGCACACTACGACAGGCCAACGACACGAGAACGGCACGGCAAGTCGGGTCGTTGCGTGTCTGCCGTTTGCCGTCTTTCCGCCCCTAACAAACTGCCTGTTAGCAACCATAATACCTAAAGTTCGGGAACTAAACAAATTGGTGGCGAAGGGTAGCTCCGTTCATGAAATAGAAGGATGTTTTGAAGGTTCAGACCTAACCTATGTTGTGCGCCGGAACTTGCTGATCATTTTACGACTGCTCCCATCAAAATCGGCCCAGCCATTTAGCCGTCTATTGGGAACATGATAGAAACAAACTTTGAGTTTTATACATAAAATAAATACTCGTATTTCATAAAAATGAGCTCAATAAATTACTCCAATTAGTAGAAACGTGTAAAAATACACTGCCAAGGACATGGCACAGAAGCTTCCTCGTGGCCTTCTCAGTATTTCACCATCAAGTTTTCAGAAATGACCGGTTCACCATGATCATGATGAAATAGTGCTGAGCAACCAAAAACCAGAAAACCTGACTAAAATCTGTTCAACATTGATGGACTTACGACTGTCACAAGAAAAGTATGTTCACGTATGCGCTGAGCGTATCGCTGATTCAATCATGACGGAACTGATAGGGGGTCATCTAGGGTTGAATCAACGTATCGCTGATTCAATCATGATGAAACTGATAGGGAACTATCAAGGGCGAAATCCACATTATTCCTGAAAATTTCCTTGAAATCCGATCAAAATTGTGGAAGTTATGACTGTGCCAAGGAAATATAAAAATACGAACGCTCGCGCACTCACACTGCGTACCGCTGATTCAATTATGTTGAATGTTGTAAGGGACCTCAAGGGACCTTCCCCGCTTCATCCCTGAAAACTTGACTAGGTATCTGTTCAACATTGACGGACTTATGACTATCACAAGAAAATTACGTTCACGCATGCGCAGAGCGTAATGCTGATTCAATCATGATGAATGTCGTAAGGGACCTCAAGGGACTTCAAGCATCTACATAAATCCGAGAGCTAACGCTCGTGTGATTATGTAGTACGTCCCACGTCTCCAATGTTAACTCAGTCCCGCGGGTCGTCCCAGGGTACAAAAGCATTGATTTGCATCGTGACTGAATCCCTGGATGGAGAACCTGATCAATGCTAATTATTGCACATTTTAGATTCAGTTTCAATACCTGTCTCTTGAGGTCGTAGGAACAGCAAATGAATATAAAATAAGATCGGATACATATCCGATTTCCTCGATAGTGAATTAAAAGGTATTGTATTTTAATTCATTTTAGCCCGGTTACTCGAGCTTTACACGGACTCACTTATATGGGTTAGTCGGTGCCTAAAACGCTGAAATAACCATATCCAGATTGCGATCGTAACTACGGAGGCTACGTGCCAAATTAAAGCACAGGAAGTAGCAAAAATAATAGCAGAACAGCATAGAAAGTAGCTTCGTACCAAGTCATTTTTACCCAGCAGCCCCAAAAAGACATAAATTCCAATTTCAGCAATCAAGTTTCCCAATCATTATCGTTAGTTATGTTGAACTATACCCGACCCCCATTGCTGCAGGCATTTTGAATATCAATTTTTGAAGATCTATCTTTACGAATAAAAACTGCTCGGCTCAAAGCACAAAATTTGTTTTTGGTATCGTTGAATTTGCTATGGAATGTTCTCTACTCGTGAGTCCATCTCATCCACGAAAAGTTCGACGCATGTCCGGTTTTTCCTAATTACAAAATTATTTACGACGGTGGCGTCTACCGAAATCCAAGTTGTCGAGTTCTAGAGGATTGTGATCAGGGGCGTAGATTCAGGGGTACCGCGGTACCTCCGATAAAAAGAGAAAAAGGTAGGTGTTGGTAGGTACACTATTATAAGAATGAAAATGCGAAAACTTGAATCCGGGCAGATTCTGATGGATTCGATTAAGTTAGTTTCATCGATTCTTCGTGGTAGATTCGTACTAGAGATCGATGAATACTTTGTTTAAATCGATACTAAGAACCGATCGATAGATGATCGAATCAATCGCAGCAGAATCAGGCACAATGGGTGGGGGGAGGGGGTTAAGGGTGTACCGCTCCTCGACTGCTATGATGAAAGTCATTAGCTAGTCGCTTCTGTCAGCGTGTCACCTTGTCTATACTTCTACTTTTGGTGAGTGTGTGTGTGTATAGGGGGAGTGAGGGGGGGGGGGTTGCTGGAGTAGCGTAGCTGTTGGTGTTTTTATCTCTTCGGAGCTCGTTCATATACCAACCCAAGTCAAGGTCATACATCTTCTTCGTGCCTCTTCATCTACATCATCATCATCCTACCCTTCATCCTCCTCTACTGCCCCAGTTGATGCCCACTAGTGTGCTCACTGTGAGAGAGCCTTCAGTTCCAAGAGTGGCCTCAGTGCCCACATCTGGCAGAAGCATCCTGTACAGGCCAACGCAGCAATTGATATAGTTCGAGAGCGGCCCAGGTATGCTTCTGAGGATTCGCAAGCAATGGCAGCAGAGGTGGCAGAGGCTGTGCGTGATGGATTACATAATGTTAATGTTTTTTGTAGGCTCGTTTTCCCATGCGCACACTTTCTGCCATCCAATCTCTTTGCCTGAGGCCCCACTATGAGCAGCTTGTCCAGGTTGCAATCCTGTCAAATAGCAGTGAGACCTCTCCCGCATCCCCCATAGGCGTGGGACAGTGACTCGCCGTTCAGCGATCCTCCCCCGGGACCTCCGGTCTTCTTGAGGATCTGAAGACTGAAGTATTGAGGCTTGGGGAGCAGGTATTGAAGGTTATGAGAGAGCTTACCTGCAAGAACTGGCGAGGCAGGCTGTTGAGAGGCCTGTTGGCTTGGAAGACGAGGTTGCAGCTCATATGAACAGGGTCTTCCCACAGGTCGAGGAAGCGACAGTGACGAGGCGTCAAGGAGGAAATCCTCGTGCTTTGGTGCCCTGTAGAGGTCGCAGAGTAGCAAAGCAAGCAAGAAGTTGGGAAAAACAGCCGGTTCAGAGATTGTGGAGGAAGCATCAGGCTCGTTCAGCTGTGGAGGTAGTGGAGGGAGCTGGAGATGGACAAGTTATGCCCCCTCTCCAGGAGTTTGTGGAATTTTGGGAGCCACTCTTGAGTGCTCCCAGCCACAATCCTGGTGAGCAGATGGTACCCCCAGTTCCCACCAGAGATTCCTTACATAGCATTATGTGCATGCCTCTGCTTCATGATGAGGCACATAAGTGTCGTCTTCCACCACTTTCAAAAGATTCTGGCATCTCGATTCCAAGTGGCTGGTGCCATTGTTGACGTATAGAGAGCATTTCAGCCAGTGGATGGCACAGTGGAGAACCTAAAAGTTCTCCAAACTGTCATTTTGCTGGTCCGCATAAAAAAAAAAAAAAGGCAACTACACCTTGCTGCCCTACACAATGCTAAGGCCTCACTGTAAGCCATTTCGCGCTGATAGATTGCCTCTGTGGTGTCGGGGCACCAGCTCGTTTAATTCAGTATGTTGCCTGTCTGTACCATGAAGGCGTGACGGTCCTCGAGGCAGGTAGGAAGATGTCTGGGGATGTGGTCATTGGGCGTGGGGTACGCCAGGGGGATCCTCTGTCGCCACTTCTCTTTAATCTGGTCGTGGATACAGTTTTTGGTAAACTAACAGCTGAAATAGGATTTGACCTCTCCTCTGGGGTGCGAGTAGGTGCATTGGCTTTTGCCGATGATGTCATCGTACTTGCAGAAACCCGTGAGGGCTTGCAGATTGCCCGCAATGCCTTTGCGGAGCAGCTAGCCAGGTGTAGTTTAGTGGCCAACCCTTCTAATTGTCTCTCTTTCGACCAGCATCCCATCTCTACACCACCATTAGGGGCTCGAGCTGGGAGGGCACCCACACTGCAGCTGACCTTGACTTTGTCAGACAGTTTGTTATTGTGTGACCGAGTAACACTAACTTCTCCCAAACCCTGCTCACCTGCTGAGTTCGCTGCTGCTTTGCCTGAGTCGGAAGATGGTACAACCCCCGGCAGTGCTTTGAATCCCCATTTTCTTCCCAGTGGGTAGAATGGGATTCAGAGGGCATTAGGGCCCGCCACTATCGCCATTTTCAAACAGTCCGGGTGGCTACGTTAGCCACCTCGGTGAGGTGTTCAAGGGGTAGTTGAGGGACAGCGGAGACTGTTTGCCGTGATTGTGGGGGTAAAAATGAGAACCTATACCATGTGGTGCAGCAGTGTCCTCATACTCACTGGCCGCATACTACGTCACGATGTGATTAACAAGCAGATAGCAGGCTCTTTGTCATCTAGCAGCTTGGATGTTGAAAGGGAGAGACTATATCTAATGCCGAGTGACCGGGGCAAGAAGCCGGATATAGTTACGTCAAGCCCGAAGTGTCTCCAATTATCCTTGATGTCCAGAATGTCAGTGGCAGCGTGGACATGGAGCAGACCTGGCGGGCTAAAATAAATAAATATGACAGGAATGAACTGCAGCAGGCGATTTCCAAGCTGAAAGGAGTGGCAGCTAATAACATCAACGTCATGGCCGCAAACGTGTTTTGGCGCGGGGTGTGGTTCGGAAAAATTACCACAGAGTTGCTCGAGGCGCATCTCAGCAGGAGTGCTCCGTAGTATCACCACCCGTGTGCTGAGTGGATCTTACTTAAACTGGTGGTCATTTTATAGGAGCACTTCTTTTCATCCCAATCTTCCTCCTCATCCCTCTTCGCTTCCTCCCTCTGCAACTTTCCCTATCCCGGTGTCGGGTAAACCTGGGTGTCCTCCCCACTTTTTTTATTTGTTTATTTTCCAACTTAATGGTGTTGCCCCCTTCACCTTCGAGGGTAGTTTGTAAAATAGGTAGTTACCAGCTAAGTACTTTGGTCCCTAAGCCAGGAAGGTCTTTGGAATTTCATTCACCTCCGCCCTTCATCAGGCCACTTATAAACGATGGAGTCAGTATAATGTACATAGAAGCAATCCAGGGATCTTGGGAAACACATAAAAATATGTGTTGGGCTCATAGAAGTCAATTAAGCACTTTTTTCCCCCTCAGTGGTATTGGAATATGTAATAGCAACCACACACATTAGCGGCACTTGGGGAAAAAAACCATAAGCATGTCAGGCGGGCTTATGATCTTCAGAGGCCGCAACAAGTTGGGAGTTTTGACCTCTAAACTAATATACTCGTAGTTATGTATTGAACTAGTTTCAGTAACTAGTATATTAAAAAATGCCAGTATTTGAATATAAATGAAATTTTTTCTTTAAAAACTGTAATTTTCTCTCCACCGAACTCGGAGTGATATGTCTGGAGGGCTTCCTTTGTTCTCTGGCTTCGCATTTTCCATACAGGAATCTTTTACATTTTTTCCCATTTTCTTAGTGAATATTGACAATTTTTTATATTGATTCTATTTCAGCACACAACTATAGTAAATTTAAAGTCAAAATCCCAAATTGTTTAGGCCTCTGTATGCCATAAGCCCGCCTAACATGTTCCCCAAGTGCCGCTGAGGAGGGGAAAAGTGTTAAATTGACTTCTATGTGCCCAACACCCATTTTTATGTGTTTCTCAAGACCCCTGGATTGCATCTATGTACATTATACTGACCCCATCATTTATATGTGGCCTGAAGAAGAGTGAAGGTTCCTTTTTCCACTTGAAATGCATAGCCTTAGAAATATAGGAGGATGAAAATCTAACGGCTCCACATCTTATAACTCTCAAGACCTTCCTGGCTTAGGGACCAAAGTACTCGTACTTAGCTGGTAAACTACCAATATACGAGTATATTACAAAATATATTTATAGAATAGGTAGGTAAGTATAGCCATTTTCTCTTCTAAGCGGAGATAATAAACCGAGGAGATGCTGATTGGAAAGTTCGATTATAATGAACTCCACTTGGATAAACCACATTTCAAAAACAATAGTTTCCCGTAGGTCCTTTAACAGGAACACGCGTGTTCTGTACAAGAATGGCTGAATTACTAACTTGCTAACTATTTTGTAAACATGCTGAGCTGCTACACACCCACACGTCTCGGTGTGGGACAAACGCTGTGGCTGACAACGATCTGCCCACCAGACCTCCCCCTGTTTTTTTCTAATTCCACGTTATGTAATACTAATTTACTGAAACAAGCTGGTGCTTCTTGTTGATATTCCATCGCCCACACTGTTGCCAGGATCTATCGCCGGTAACAGCTCTCACTCCGCATGTTCCACCCACATTCCATTAATCACATTTAGATTTTGATTCATTGTGTATTTCTGATTCAACTGGGGTTTAGGGAACCTTTTGTTTCTCTCTTTAGTCTAGAAACAAAATGTCAGCGCTTCACGCAGGTACATTATGACATTAATATGTCCTTTAGCACTTTTATAATATTAATATAATTGACATTGGAGGTACAGGTCATTATCGAAAGGAGAGGACGGTGGGTACTAAAGTATTCGATGAATTTAGCTCACTCAGCTGATCAAAGAAAAATCCCATCTTTTCAATAGTATCTTAATGTCCCAATAGTGGTTGTAATCAAGTTCCACCGCAAGGAGCGCTAGGGCGGCAGTGTCCTAGAAAAAAATGGTCGTTGACATGATTTTTCCCTTGTCGGTACCTTGCGTCCCCCCCTTTTCGCTCTACAATTCTTTCCCCGCATCGCCAGCCTCATCAATATTTTTCAAAAATGAAAATTGTATTATTAATCAATGATGTATTATAACAAAGAATCTCAACAATAAACAAAAACCGACAAAACAACAAGAAGAACTTGTGTCCGTCACGATTGCACCTTATAGGTAACAAAAGAGTAGCAAAATTGTTTGCGTGCTGCGCTCTACCTCGAGCTTCTGATGTTCGGAGTCCCATTGAGAAATTAATTAAAAAGGATCATCTCTATGTAAACAATTATTCACACAACCACGCTCACACCTCACATTGTTGGCCACGTACTGCACAGTGGTTAACGTAATACGGTTAGGTAAATCGAGAGCTTTCCAACGATTCATGTCTGATGAAAACCACAGAAGTTACATTGTAAGTGAAAGACTCCAGAAAATGTGGTAATATTTTGGGTAATGGAACGAGTAACAGAATTTTTGGAATAACCCCCTGCAATAAGAGATATTTATGTCAAAAAGAATCGAAACTAAGTCACAGTTGTGCATCATAATGGCGAAATTTGTGAGTTCTATTCTTTTTTGACGATTTTCATTGAACTTTAGTAAATACCAAAAGTTTCAGTTATGCAGCATAATCGAATGAGCGAATTTTGTTAATTATAGTATTATATGAAAGTTAAATGGCTTTGAAATTTGAGTACTCTGAGTGCAATGAAATTGTTAAAGATCAATTTTATGTACAAAACCTATTCTAGGTAAATAATAGTCTGCTATTCAAGAAATGATTTAGGATTTGTATCTTTTGTTGTTGGTTTTAGTGATTTTGTAGGTCAAATTAATAAAATTCAAGTACATTTTCCAGCACAATTTGGTGTATAATTGTTTCTTGTTTGTAATGTTTCTTGTTGTTTGCAATCTTGTTTTTTTATTATTTTGCTTCCTCACTTCTGAAGGTAATGAAGTTTTGTGTTCGTGAAAGAAGTTGAACAGATGTCGGGGGAGGGGAGGGGGGCACCTTTTGTAATACAATAATTTACGAAAATTCGCCCATACGATCATGCTGCATGACTGGAACTTTGTTGGATTCTACGCATCTTGATACAAAAACGTGGGGTTTTCAAAGAAATTCAGGGATTTCCCGAAACATGAACCAAAGACAAAAATTACGACTTTGGAGTCGGTCCCCATCTGTTTCACACTAAATCGAATGGTTAAAATTGCGGATCTTCCCGATTCCGTAATAACTGAGTTAGTTATTTTTTATGCTTGATTCATGTATGTGTTAAAAGGTTGTAGGGAACTTTCTGAAGGCTTCAAAAAATAAAAAATCTTAAACACGACTGTGACGACGCAAAAGTAGTTCGAATTTGAAATGATTAGGATCAGTTTATTTATTTACGCTGATTGCAGCTGAAAAGAATCGTTAATGACATCATCATCATCATCATGACATCATCGATCGGATGACATCATCCAAAGTTCTTCATTAACTTCCTTCCAAGATTTATTTGTTTGTTACGAAATTATTGAAAAGGAAAAAAACTAATTTATCCAGAAGATTTCTCAATCTCGACAATGTATCTCGTTCATGCAAGCAATGTTGATTTCAAAGTTTTCATGGTTTCACTGATGTCATTTCGTTATTGAAACAGTTTCCTCGTTAGTGATTTTGTTTGTTTGAAAACTAAGGTTGTAATTCAGAAATGTAGGAGTTTATTTTCTCGTTCCTTTTGTTTGCAACTACGAATAGTTTTGAAGTACCTATCAATTTGCTTGATGGCTGCAGTCGTTGGTCGCTGCCGTCTCTTCCTGGTCGATTGAGGCCAATTGGGCGCACTACTGAGCTTTTCATTGTTCTCTCTAATAACAGGACGAAAGAAAATAACTGAAACAGAGCGTTAAACTTAGCAAACAATTTAAAACAAAGCTAGGAACTTGTTTTGTTTAATAGAGAGTTCCTACAGATCCGTCGGTCTCAATACGGCCTGCGATAACGAGAAACTTTACAGCAGCTTAAAGTCACGTCAAGTCCTTAACGGATCTAGTTGTAACGCTAAATCCATGGAAGGAGGAAATTATCCCTAGGAGGTTATTTGAGTCCATGGAAGGAGGTTATTTCAGACGAATACGTTTTTTTCCGGATTGAGATCCGTTAACGTATCTGTACGGAAGGATGCGTCACCGTAACTCATTGCGTCAGAGTTACGGCGCCGGATTTTGTCAATACCGCACGACGTATTGTGTTTTAAGGATCTGCTAGGAACTCTCTAATTACTGTTGTCTTTAAGTAAGTTTAAAAACGATAGTGAGCCTCCTTGGAACGTAAAAATAAATTACTCTTTCATAGAGTCTATGTCAAGTGGAGGGCATCTGGTAAAGGAACTTGAGTGTCGCCGTCGATCATGGTCATCATACGGCCAAATATGGAAGTTTGACAAAGCATGCGATGATGAAGGAATGGCAGGAGGAGTATGAAAGAGTTTCCCTGGATAAGGGCAACAACCTCTATAAAATCCAACCCTATCCCTAGGTTCGTTACGGAAGCGTTCTTCGGACTTACATGATTAAAGGAATGTATTTTTTAAAGGATTTATTCATTATTTGTTAAATAACTTATACAAAAAGCCTGTTGAATAATAATTGTACATAATAACCATAATATATAATATAATTGCAAGGGTAATTGGCAATGACTGAAGGGCAGTCGTAAGTAAATTAAAAAAAAAAAAAAAACCTTTTCACAATAAGCGGAATTGAATTTAGAATTAAACCAACGTTAGTACAAAATTAAAGTGTTACTGGTACCGATCTACCACAAAGTAAAGGTAGAGGTTACAAATTATATTTTCTCCTCAAACTGTCTGCATTCTATTTCCAGTCTAATATCGAGTCAACCATTTGAATATCTTCGTCTTAACACGTGTATCACGAGATACTTGAAGGATGTTAACTACCCTTCCCTGAACACGCGGTGAATACGTTCAGATAGGAGGTGGTTTGATATCTGAATTTATTTACCTGGGCAATATATAAATAATGTACCTACTAACATAGACGTAGGAGTAAGAATGGTTTTAGGAGATAACAATTCTCAGACATGATCCTTTTATTAATGTTCCATGTAAGCACATAAATGTATTCAATATATTATATTATAATGTGGTAAAACGAGTTTCAAGTTCATTTCAATTAGTATTACAAACGATTATTATCCGTCTACTGAACCTTGGAAACCCAATTTATGGTAAAATAGTCATTGTAGGGTTGGGCCCAACCAGTCCATGGCTTTAATTCCGTGAAATGCCCCTTGTAGTTTTAGGGTTAACGTTTATTGTTATTTTCTACATTTACAGGGTTTCACTGGTGATTCTGCAGTATTTGTTATATTCATCACAGTCAGATGAAATTCTGAGGTATTTACCTTTCTCGAAGTCAGTTCGCACCTATATTTTAATAAAAAAGAAAGAAATATCTGCCAACTCCAATAGGAGTCCAAATAACGTACAGGTGGAATCGGTTAGCAATCTACGACATACCTCTTGCATGTAACAAAAATATTCCGTAATTTGCGCGAGCACAGAGGCTCCTACAGAACAGAATCTATAAAACCAATTATTTTGCTATTTCTCGCACAATTCATGAAAATGTCATCAAGTAGTGACAAAATATAAGAGCTAAGCGGTCCTGAGAAATTTCCACGTATTTATCCTGCTGTGGGGTGCTTGGATGCAAACAAATATAATTATCCATAATACGGTTTAGATCATTACATTCCAATGAGACAAACTCCTCCAATTATAGCCAGACTCCGATTTCTTTCGATAATTCTCAAGGCGCCAAAACGTTACGAGCTTTATTGAGCCAAAAGTATGAGGAAGCAGATCACAGAAACTTTCAATGACCCCGGCTAAGAATGGAAGTGGACGCAGGAGCAGTGGGAGGAAGGCAGTAATGACATAAAAAACCAATTATCCGCTGATAGAGTTCACGTCGACCGCAAAGATGTCGGCTTTTTTCCTTACCAACCCTGGTCTTCTGGTTTAGTCTCTCTACTTCAATAACTCACAGCTGAATAATAACCAAAGTCATTCGATCTATACGCTCGTTGCATGTAGAAATCCTCCACATTTTCTTCCGGGAAAAAATGCGCTATTGTATTCACTCTGTTCGTTATGCATGCATGAATGCATGAGTATCCTCGTTAAAGCGCATTAACTCGATGATGGCTGGGCCAAATTTGACGGGATGGGTTGTAAAATGATCAGCTAGTCATTCAAAATAAAGTGGTTGTAAAAAGTCATTGATAATCAGCAGCATGAGCTAATTTCGTGATTCAAAAAATTTATTTTCTATGCAATTCATCATACAACACTAACATTTTGAACGCAATCCCTGTGAGCGAGGTAGAATAGGATTTTAACCCACCGAATCACTCAATCTGCTGAGTGAGCTCTTAACGCTAATTTCAATGTGACATATTTATCCTACAAAGTTGAAATTCGGAACGGAGCCTCTGTGAGACAGGTAGAATATAATTTTCACTTACCGAACCACCCAAATCAGATGAGTGAGCTTATAACGCTAATTTCTACTATATTTATCCCACTAAGATAATAACACTAACCTACTTAAAAAAAAATGAAAAAATAAATCACTTTATCAATAAAGCGCTCAACATGTGCTTCACTAGTACATGAGTAGGTATTGATTATATTTTTAAAATTTCCTTTCGTTATTAGGAAAAGTGGAGATAATAGTAAGGTATCGGGGCATTAGTTATTCTTTAACTTTTTCCAGTAAGGCTAGAGGTCTCAAGGGTAACATTCCGAAAAATGTCTAATGAAATGGGCCGTAAAATAGCGGGAGTGAATGAAAATTCGAGGGGAAAATCGTGTGACGTAATTTGGTGAGCACCCAAATACCCTCTCGCAAGCATATATGGTAACTCAGCAAAAGAGTAGAGGATGAGAGACAGAGGGGGGGGGAGAGAGAGAGAGAGAGAGAGAGAGAGAGAGAGAGAGAGAGAGAGAGAGAGAGAGAGAGAGAGAGAGAGAGAGAGAGAGAGAGAGAGAGAGAGAGAGAGAGAGAGAGAGAGAGAGAGAGAGAGAGAGAGAGAGAGAGAGACTGAAGAAATTTATTCACATAATATGAACGAAAAAGAACACGAATTACATAAATCTTGATTATTGTCGTCTTTATTTTGGCAAGACCTGAATTGAAAGTTTTTAACCCAGAGATGGTCGCAAAATTGCTGCAAATTATTTCACCGAGGTTTTTTGCCGAATGAAGTGATTCTCTACTTCGACTCGGCTGGCTTTTGTGATCGGCTCCCTTTTTAGCACATTTTCTTCTAATAAAGGAAAAATTTGTTATTGTGTTCACTTTGTCCGTTGATGTATGTACGTATGTCCTCTTAAAATCATCTTAAATGCCACTTCCCGTCGTCCGAGTTTAATGAAACTTGGTATGGATGAATTGAGAAGGAGGCTAAAGGGAGAATGCTGAGGACGACTGAGAGGTCATTGATCAGATGAGTGAACTCCAAAGCCATTTTGTACCCTTTGCAACGCAGGATGCGTCTATTTCACGCGGATCTCCTTACAAGAAAATGCGCTATCAAGTGGCTCACTTCGTGATTACTGATTTAATTGTTCGTCTTTACTTTCGTGCCATGAATAATAATTATTCATTACATATATAAAACAAAGTTAACTGATATTAACTATAAGTACATTTGTTCGACTGCCTAATTTTCCGTTAATTCATAATAACTTATGAGTTACCATTCTGTTCGGATACGTGTCAACATCGTTGCCTCGAAGACCGCTTGCAGCTTTACTCCTGTAAGCAATACGACGTCGCTGCCAGCTGTGGGTAGAACCTTCCGATATTATTATTCGAAGCAGAAAATTTGCTTTTCAAAATTTAATTGACCCATATAATACAGTCCACACCTGGGCTTTAGAAAAGTCCAGTTCAACAAGGATTTACTACAGACAGACATCAGACAGACCGACATACACTGAAACGAAAATTGATCAGCGAGCTCTGAAACGCAATAAGAAACAGGGAATTTCGTTTTTGGAGGACAAACTTTTTTCGATTTATTGCACTAACACAATGCTCCCCTACCATCCGACAGTAGGGAAGCAAAAATGTACTGAAAGAATCTGCACTAGAAATGGCTAAGAATTATTAAACTTTTACTTTTTAGAAGAATATTTCTCAAAAAAAAAGTTCATCAACTATTCACTAGAACATTAAAAAATTTATGCATAAAATGCTCAAAAATGTAGGTACTCAAATTGCAATAGTATTTGCAAAAAACAAAAACAAATAATAAAATAAAATCTATAAAAACTGCAAAAACCCGCGAAATCCGAAATGTTTTGTCATAAAATTTATAATCAACCATTTTTTTCGCACAAACTGCTCAAACTTCAAAACAATCAAGTTTATGTAGTGCCGTCCAGTGATTCTGGTAGAGGTGGTTTGAAAGGAAGATGAATTACATTGGCCGTTACTCTTAGCAATAACATAAATGCAGGAAAATTTAAGAAAATTCATCCATACGATTATGCTGCATGACTGGAACTTTTTATTTATTTGGTTCTTTATTCCATTTCTTCACTATCACTTATTAGTTATTATATTTACTTCATTTTTTGTGGTAGAAGGAAATCCTACTTGGTAGCATGCTTACAATAAGATATAAAATGCAATTGTATGGACTTGAATGTCTTGTTTATTGTACTTATTTACAAACGATTTCATCATAAATACTATTTATTTTTGCTGATACAAAACGCGAAGGCAAGTTCCGCAGTCACAGTGGGAGTGGGACTGGTGGGTTGGGACTGAGGAGAATAAAAGTTTGTTGGAGAACGGGGAGATCATTCGGACTTCACTTTGTAAAATATTTTCCCCTTTCTGATACGACGAGCGAGCTCTTGAAAAATGAGTTTTCTTTCTTTCTTGGCCTTTTCCAAGACCCCGCGGTTCTCCTGAGCTCGCCTCGATATGTACGGGAGCACTTCGGCCACAGGGCCGTACGGCACGTATTTGTACGCAGCGTACCCGGCTTGGCCAAGTGGGAAAGTGATGTAGTCGCACATACCGTACAGCTGTCCAAACCGTACGACTTCGCTCTCCGGACGGATGTTGTGCTCTTTCATTTTGTTCAACGCAAAACGAACGGTATCCTCGTTGTGAGACGCCACCATAAAACTTCTCAGGTCTCCATTCTGCAGCTCTTCAACGTACTTCAAACACTCTTCCACGCACTTGTGATACATCTTCGAAGTTTCTTCAAAATTTGGGTTTGTTGGGTCGGGGTAGTTCATTGACGCTGCGCGCGCTCTCTCCTGTTCCAAATAAGCACCACGCACCAGCTTGCAGGCGAAATGAAACTTTTGTCTCTTCGCTTGAGCAATATCCATGATAATCTCATTGTACGTTTCTCTCAAATAGCAT
The DNA here is from genome assembly GCA_030762985.1 of Adelphocoris suturalis. Lineage (NCBI taxonomy): Eukaryota > Metazoa > Arthropoda > Insecta > Hemiptera > Miridae > Adelphocoris > Adelphocoris suturalis. The sequence continues at coordinate 48,325,905 of CM061044.1, forward strand.
TGATAAGTATTGAACACGATGGCTTTATCTTGGTTAAATTTATTCATCAGCTCCATTGTGATTCTCGATATTGCCGGCTGAAAGTAAGTTTGTTCAGCATCCACCATAATCCTGACATTCAGCTCCTTAGCTACTTTCACCAACTCTTTCAGTCTTGTGATCATATTCCGGAACATGTCTTCTTCTTTTTGCGACAACTCGGATATCAGCCGAACCATACGACCTTCCTTTAAGCTGGGAATCCTGAATGAATCGTTCAATCCCAAATCCATGTCGATAATCCCAGTCCAAGGAAACAAATGTATTACTCCTTCCCTGTCAGTCGTCACTTTTTCCAAAAACTTCTTAGTGTCTTTCACTCCAGCTTGTTCCAGCCTCTTCGCCAGCTCATCAGCTGTGAGATGCTGCCCCAAAACATTTCCTCGCCCCCCGACAACTTCGCTAACAAATTTTCTAGCTCTCATGATCACTTCTGAAATCTGCAGTAGCAACTGCGGCCTGCCCAGAGCAGTCATTTTAATAGCAGTGAATGCAGTTCCATTTGTATTCTTAGCTGAAGTTTCTAAACAGTCTTTGAATATTTGCAAATTTCTCTCGCAGCTCTTTTCGTCGACGTAAAAGTATGTTCTCGCACTATTCACTTTATACCGACGATCAGCAAACTCTTTGGATGGCGAATACTGCGGCATTTCGCCGCCCACGAGAACTTTTTCTTTTCCACCTTCTTTCTTGACTTCCGACGTACTCGAAACCAATTCCCTTTTTTCAGCTTCATCGTGTGACAAATCCTCTTCGACGGAATAATCCAGGATGGACCTAACTCCGAAATCTTGCATCCTTTTAATATTAGGCACAATCTTATGTCTATCCTCACCCGCCACGAAATGTCCGTAGAACGTCTTTTTCATTAACCACGTAAACAACCTCTCACCCAGTATTCCCTTACCGATCTTCATAAGTGCCATGTTGTTATCGACCAGAAACGACGAACTGCAAAGCGTGTACACAAGGTATGCACTAAATAATTCTCCAGTGGTTTTACTCCTAAACGCCTCTTCCGCATTGTTGAAGGACGTGTCTAGTGTCTTTGATAATTTTATAACTGAACCTGACGGTTTCCCTCCACCGGAAGCTGGTTTTTCAGGCGCATTTTCTTTATCTATCGGCGAATCGCAGTTCGAATTATCTATCGAAAAGTCAGCTTTATTTTGTGGTGGGTCATCCGGCTTCATCACAGGTTTCAAACTTGAAAATTTCGCCCTATCCAAGATGTTGAACCAAGTATTTGACCGCTGTACATGGCGGATGAGTTTAGTTACAATATTCATCAGGGGAAGTTTTTATGAACCTGTGTTTTGAAATATGTATAGGTAGGTCTAGGATGCGTGAATATAAAGGCCTCACCAATGTGTAGGACGATCGAGTCTAAGGTTTCACTTGTCTTGAACGGAATACGGTGCCTGGTAGGGTTTTGAAGTCACTGTACCTACGGACCGGAATATCGTTCTATGCGGATAAAAACCTAGACGAAAATGTCTTGCTTGAATGTTAAACCTTGTTGTGTCCGGTCAGGGATCCCAAGATGTGACAATATTTACTTGCTCGACGCTCCCGTCACTTAACAACAAAGTTGATTGATGAGTGGTGCGCGATTCTTACTGAAATACTGAAGCTTTTTTTCCCGACAGGCTTTCAGTGTGACCGGAATGAGATCCGAAGGAAGACTAAAACGCCGAGACACTGACCCACTAAACTTACACAACGGGGGAATATTGATTTTCCCGAAATGCGAAGCCTGTTTAGTTCGATTCGATCGGAAGCTAAGGCAAAGGCAAGGACGGATAGGTAGGTTATGGCAGGTTTGTGTAGGTCGCGTGATGGCCAAGATCAGTTGGAGAGAAGTTGAATTATTTGCGTAGTAGCGACGATTCCAGGAACACGTCGGAAAAATGAGGCCGCCTTTCCCGGTTCAGTAGGTAATGCCCTCGCAGCCGAAGTCCTCCCTAATTCTCTCAAATATAAGTAGCTAACAATAGTCGTGCAGCATGACCACAGGAGTCAATTTTCATAATTACTTCAGTATTACCATTAAAACGTGCAGGAAGCAGGGTGCATAAAATGGATTTGAAAAAGCGAAAGAAATTACCTAATGCTTCTTTAGTAAATGAGCAAAGTACCAGTATTTTTCCATGGATTACTCAAATGTATCCAAAAATTAATCACATTTACAGTAAAATATACTTTTTTGGGATTAGGTGTGTCATGAAAATGAATTTTAAGATATTTAGTCGTTCTACCATAAGTGTAATTTGAGTACAATGAAAGTTGTATTTTCAATATTTCAATATTTTCAATACGATTTCATTTTTAAAGTTACATTTTGATGTGTCTTCGACCCATATTCCTTCCTAATTCTTTCAAATATTGCTAAATCAGTACCAGTCGTGCAGCATGACCACAGGAGCGAATTTCTGTAATAACTTCATTATTATAATTATAATATACCTGCTCGGCGCATTGATGAAAATTGATGAAAGTGAAAGAAATTATAGCCTCCCTAGTAAATAAACTAAACGTATCATGTACTCATGAGCAATTTTTCTGTATTTTCCCTAGGACTATTCAAGTGTATCAGAAAATTAAGTAGGTACTTTTACGCAATCAAATTTAAGGTAAATATGCTTTTTCTGTATAATATTCTACCATGATAAGGAATATTTCTATTTTTAGACATCCTGCCATAACTGTTAGCGATTTATGGACAAAACTTTATCAAAATTAGAGCAAATTTTTCAAGAAGGTACATTCCTGTACGGAGACATTTCTGTCTTTCTAAATCATACTCTATTATGATGGAAGAACTACATTTACTGTTTTCAGCATTTTCTGATAAACTATTAAAGAAAGACTAGCTATTTCGTAGACTTTAAAAAATGTTAAAGCTCAAATTTTGAAGAAATTTGTTTCGACGCTAATTGGGGTTTGTTATTTGTTCGTATTGGTTGAGAACCTTCTAGGGATCGATTCAACAACTAGTTCACTACAAAAAGTTCCTATTGGAGTTCAATTAATTTATTTCAAGTAATTTCGCTTGTAAGATTTCGGTTTATTATTTGTTTACCTAATAATAAATACCTAATAATTAAATTGTTTAAATTAAATAATTAAATTGTACCTAATAAATAAATTGTTTACCTAATAAATAAATTTATTATTTATTACCTTTGTAATCGACCAAGGAAAACAAAATTTTAACCCCCCCCCCCAAATTTTTTTGGTTTACGTTTCAAGATCCGTAGTATCCAAAAATGGGATAAAAAAAAAAAAAAACTGTCCGTCCGCCGTCCGCGGCTATTCTCCGACATTAATATACCAAACTTCATGAAACTTGCGCCAGAAATAGCATTTGGGATCTAGATGGTCCTAGAAGCTCGGCATCAAACCTAAAGGGTAGCATAGAAGGGCTAAACATTAAAACAAAATCGAGATCTCAAAAACTTTCAAGATAACAGTAATGATTTTTTGCTTGTTAATGATAAATATAATCCCACTGAATCGATTAAAACCACCCGCAACGCTGTATGTTGAACTGTTCGTTTTCCCTAAGGGCTAGAACATCGAAAAACACCTTCGAATTTCCACGCGCAATTTCTAATGCACTGTTAGCGGATCTATTGATTAGGCGATCAAGCTTTGAATTCCATCAATAATCACTAGATAGTGATACTGGAATATATAAAAATTGCCATGTAAATATCAGCTAATATAATGCCAATAATGGCACTATCAGCTGATATAATGCCAGTCCATTACTAATGGACAATAATTACTTATAATTAAACTTATAATTACTCAATAAAATAAGATCAGTTTTCTGCATCTTAGGATAAATATCATAGAAATTAGGGTCAATAGCTCACTTAGCTGTTTCGGGTGGTTCGGCAACTGAAAATCATATTCCACCAGTCCCGCAAAAGTTCCGTTTCAAATTTCAGCATCGTAGGACAAATTGCTTAGTAATTAGCTTTAAGAGTTCACTTAGCTAATTGTGGTGGTTTGCCAAGTGAAAATCATATTCTACCTGTCTCACAAAGGCTCTGTTCCAAATTTCAGCTACATTGGATAAATAGCATAGAAATTTGATTTTTCGAATCACGAAATCAGCTCACGCTGCTGATTATCAATGATGATTTTAGCAACCACTTTATTTTAAATGATTAGCTGATCATTTTGAGACCTATTCCGTCAAATTCGGTCCAGCCGTTCTCGAGTTAAAGCGCTTTTATTTATGAAGATAAAAACACATACATTCATCCATACATAAATGGACAAAGTGAATACAATAGTTTTTTTTTCTTTTTTTAAGAAAAGAACAGAAAACAAATAGTATAGTGCTTATTTGAAATTTACCCATAAGGTCATGCTTTTGGATCTGGTTATGATCTGAAAACGGAATGTAATTGATTCGCACGGAAAAATGATGATAACACCATTGGTATTAAGGAAATCATCTTACTTTCAAAGGACGGAACTCACAATAGGTACTAAAACGTGCGAAAAAATATGAAGCAATGAAATATTGACGTCTGAACTCCCCATTCTGGAGTAAAACAGAAACAATTAGCTTGATGGCATTATAAACAGTATGGGCATATAATATTGAAGAGACCTTAAAAGGCACTCCTGTCGGATAAAACTGAGTGAGGCCTTCTCGTTTGTACCTACCTACTCCATTTTATTAAATTTTGATAGCTCTTTTCCTCTGGACCGCAGCATTTCATTTCGTACCCTAGAGGTACTTTCTGTTTGCCTGAGGGAGAGATACCATGGCGTATTATAATTGAAGAAAAGAAAACATTAACCCTCAAGCACTACGGATGGGATGGGATATTAGTGGGAATATGGAGTGCAGTGAGGTTGCCCTTAGTATAACCATTATTTGAAGAATATAATATTACTATAGGTAAAACTCGATACACCGAGGTGGTCGGGTAAAATTGGAAATGTCGTTCCTCTTGAGGAACGACTCATCTCATGAGTCGATCATGTTTCAAACAGATTTGCTCATAGGCGGATTAATACCTTGTTCAAAACGGGATGGCATTCCGGGATCACTACTACACTGAACACATGAACGGGATCACGAAGGAAGCCTTCAGTGAAAGACTTCAGGTGAGTAGATATATTTCCGAATGGGCTACCTCCGGGCTGCTGCCTCCGTCAAACGATACTAATTTTTGTTTCTATAACCTGAAATTGAAGTTTTAGCATGGAACATGCTTTAGCCTTGAGCTAACTGCCCGAAAATGTTATGCGGAAGTGTCACGAAACTTGGACTAACTAGCGAAAAACGTTACGCAAATGTGTCACGAAATTTTTTCTTTTGATTTTTACGTACAACCAAGCCGCTGCTGGGGAAATGAAACTTCTTTAGTTATTACTAATTTCGATTAGTAAAAAATTTATGTCGTAGTTTTAAATTTATTTACATTTACGAATTAGCGGGAAGAAAGCATGTTCCATGATTCAGCATTTTAGCCGAAGGCTCAAAGTGGAAAGTAACCGGGGGGTCCTGGCGGGGTCGAGGGCCGAGTTTTTTTTTTTTTTTTTTTAATCTTCATGATTCGCTGTTACGAAGAACTGTAAACAAGTGTTACATTTGATAAACTAAATGAGACGGGGCACATTGGAACCTAACGACGAAAAGCGAGACAAAAGTCCGTTTTTGACGCCTTCGTGGGTCCATAAAATAGTATTAAGTATATTCAGTTAGTACCCAAGCTGTTCAGAACTAATGGTTTCTAAGCTCTGGTTATTATGTTGTAAGCTCATTTACTTGAAGAAAGAGTAAGGGATTAAGAACAAACGAGAAAGTCACGAGGAAAAGCCAAGTTTCGTAATGACGGAGGGATGGAAACTTCTACATTATTGACTAAACTTATTATTAGTATACATCCATTGGTGACGTGGTGGCACCCATCGGGTATACATCCATTGATGACATCCATTGGGCACACATGGTTACCTCAATTTACATTTTATATTTTTGTCACAAATTCTGTAGCATACGTTTTGCTGAATAAAGCTTTATGTTCACAACGACTTTACAAGGTAAAGATAAAAATATTTCAAGCTTATTTTAAAATTTTCTTTCAGTGGCTTTCTTTTACAGGGCAAAAAATAGACTAGCACGTTATTCACACTAGGGAAAATGTAACGATAACGTTCGCTTAGACAGTTTAACATAACTTCTAGTTTTTATACATTATTTAAGCTTTTAGAAGATTATAAATCTACCGCTTCCACCCGCTTTTGAAGATTAAGTTGATTCGTGTTCAAATAGGTATGGAGAAGCTATTAGATCACAAATTAGCTGCGACCGTGTGCGACCCTTGATTCTAGATCTTTATTATTGGAGACAAACGTGTCTGTTAATTTAAATTCTGGGTATTCGTCTCGCTTTTAAAAATGAAAGAAATATACCAACTTCGCTCCAGAGAAGATATACATATATATATATACGTATATATGTACGTACATATGTACGTATATGTATGTATATATATGTTATATATATATATATATAATATATATATATATATATATATATATATATATATATATATATAATATACTACATGTATTTATTTACCAATTCATTTATTCACACTAAAAACAATGGTGACTAGGTGGAAAACTTACCTAATATTTTCTTGGTTGTTGAATAAGTCGCGTAAACTAACACCATTGCATTCAGCGTAAAAAAATTGGAATAGATTATCCAACTCACTCTTACGTAACTCACATTTAGCAAATCACGTAATTATTATTTCTTGATGATAAATATAGTGGGAAGACAAGATGGTTCAGTAAAATTGGCCTACCAAGAAGAGATTAAGCAAGCAGTAGTACCTACATCCATTTCTCCGCATCCTCAAATCGGCATACAATCAATAAACACATCATCTGTAGCTGGAAACACTTTCGGATTGTATTACATCATTTGTGGCACTACAGATCAGTTGATGAGGTTTATAGTAAGTAACACTCTTTGAGGCTTGTTTCTAGACCTAGATTTCTACGTTTTTCAACTTCGGAGGCAAAGTCTGTGAGAAATATTCGATGATTTTATAGGACCAGAATTGTAGCGAATCCAAAAATGAAGAATTTGAGACCAACTGCGTTTCTCTAAACCCAATAGTAGCCGACATATAGACGATAAACTGGGTGCACTAGGGCTACTAGCACCCCCACCCCCGACTCACCTTATCTGCCCTCCCCGATGCCGGCATCATCCACTTTTCTACCTTCTAAGACGAAATAACACGAATCAGAAGAGAAACTGCAGTGCGCTATATTTGCATACAAAAGTCCTCTCAGGTGCTGGACTATATAAAATAATAATAAAAACAAAGCTCTAAGTGTAAACTTCTATAGGCGCACCACATCGAAAAATTTAGTGGGGTGTGAATACGATTTTACCGTCCCTTTTTTTTCTGTCACGCTGTTTTGACAATCAAGCAGTTGCAGGGGAAATGAAACTTCTTCATTTTTCTCCACTCGTTGGAAAGCTCTCGATTTATCACGCATTTCTTTCGTACTTGTTCTTCTATTCATGTCGTAGTTTTATATTTATTTATGTTATAAATGGATATAGTAAACCATGCCGCTTGTTTTGTTGTCACTTGGTTGAGAAGTTAATCTTGCTTATAGTAATTGTAGACGCGCACCATAACAGAAAATTACCTACTTAGGCACTCTGTTCTAATTTCGATTTTTAAATCATTTATGTCGTAGTTTTAAATTTATTTACATTTACGAATTAGCGGGAAGAAAGCATGTTCCATGTTTTAGCATTTTAGCCGAAGGCTCAAGGCAGAAAGTTACCGAGGGTCCAGAGTGGAAAGTAATGTCCAAATCGTCATAGAAGTTTACACTTCTCCCGTGTGGTCTTTAGCACACCTGGTTTTTTTTTAGTCGAAGGCTATAGTAAAGCCTGGATGGCGAAGGCGGACTTCAGATAGCAGATTCGATTTCTACGCGACTTGAAATGTAAAATAAACAAGTTTGTGGGGGTTCAAAAAGCTTACCTGCTATATCTTCATGATGAATGTGGCGTTTAAAAAAAGACATGCTATTTACTTCACCTAGTAGGTATTCTTGTAGTTTTGGGTGACAAGTAGTGGGCAGTGTTACATGTTAGGCATGTAAATTGTGCTGTTATATCCCCAAACGCCCAAACGGGTGACGTTAAATGAGCCATTCTATTAGAGAGTTTCTGGTTACTGCGGTTACAGATCACACGGTGCACGTGAACCATGATCAGCTGATCTGGTAACAACCGACAGCTGACAAATTACTACAATCGCGCGACGTGAATAGGAGACCGCTTGATGGCTTGATTGACAACGCAAGATCGAGCCTTAGAACGTCTTCGTTACCACGTATTCAACACTACGCCTGCAAATGTATAAACCCAAAGAAGGTTTCAGTGCTAAGCGTGTTCAGTTCAAATTTTTATACTAAGTATAATAATTATATTATTTAAAATATGAATTGAATATATATTTATATTAAAATATACTAATTTTATTTATATTCATCTTATTTTCACTCGAAGCAGTCCAATCATCGAGTGCCCAAAAACAACTTAGTCGACGAAACGGAGGATAGAGGGTTGCCGAAAAACGGATGAAATCTCTTCATTCCAATTATATCTACCTTTTTCTACTAAGATACCAACATGTATTATTTTATGAGTTTCCCCAAAAAATGCATATAATCTCTTATACCAACCTCTATATCTGCGTACACCAATATTACTACTAACAAAGTTGAGCGAGAACTTGCTTGAACGATCGCTAAATCTGGAACGCATCGTCGGGCTCGTCTCTGCTGAATAAACTAGCGTGTTAATATAATTACAAGCCTACGAAGTCTAATACTTCTCGCTGAATTTCATAGCTCAAATAAAACGCCGGACGAACGGACGACGGAGTGATTCGATTTTCGAAATCTACTTATCATGAAACGTAACCAAAAAATTTTGAGGGAGGGGGATAAAAACATTTCTTGCTCAATTATAAAGGTACACTTTACAAATATCACTACGAATTAAAAACAAAATAAAACAACACTATAATGGGTGATGGAAACCAGGATCAGGTTGAAGGAAAATAGTCGGAGAAATGCAAGATGTCGGAATCAGCGTGAGGTTACAAAACATTTGATGAAAGACGACGTGCGAAGACGCGTGAAACACCGAGCTTGCACCGTGGTAACAGCCAGCGTGTTAGCGAAATTTTGATTTTCCCTAGATTCACGTTCACCGTACCTATTAGAACACCTTAGTAACCAGGAACTCTCTATTGTCTCCGTGGCTAACGTACCTTCAAGGTCACGTACTTGTGGGCCCGTTTCGGGTGATGTTAAGGGCAAACATAAACAATAGTTCCGGGGTAGTTCGTCAAAGAAGAAGGGGTGGTTTTAGTGGGTATGCACTTGTTGTGAGTCCCACACGAAGGGCGGACTCCTTCCGCTGTCAGTGCCTAACGCATTTCCACCTCTACAAAAAAAAAAGAAAAAAAAAAAAAAAAAAAGAAAGGGCAAGTTAGCGTCCCCAAAAACTCTCTATTTCAGATGACACCCCCACTTTCAACGTCTTTCCATAGGAGTCTATTCAGAATTTCAATTTGACCATCGCACGCAGCCACAACACATTATTTGTTTTATTTTTTATATGAATGCATAAATACACTCATCTTCACTACCAACACATTTCTGAAATTTTTAAATACCCACCGGGAGGGGGAGAATGCAGTAATGATGCTGAAAATCGTATAATTTCCCCATCAAATCAAATGAATGCCACCCAAACCCACATTTCAACCAATTTTCTTAGTTTTCTCTTGATCGATTTGGACTACGAGTGGTTCAGATTAGCGGTATAATACCTACTGAAAATCAAAATATAAAAACAAGTAGATCAATGCTCACGAAGTGAGTCACATTATAGCACATTTTCTTGTAAGCAGATCCGCGTGAAATATACGCTTCCTGCGTTGAATAGGGGACAAAATGGCTTTGGAGCTCACTCAGCTGATCGATGACCTCTCAGTCGTCTTCAGAATTCTCCCTTCAGCCTCCCTCAAATTTCAGCTTCCTGCGTCGAATAGGAGACAAAATGGCTTTGGGGTTCACTCCACTGATCAATGACCTCTCATGCGTTAGAGGCTCCTGATACACCTTTACCCTCGTCATGTTACAGATTACATCCCTAATAAGTTTCATCAAAATCGGATGTCGGAAAGGAAAATGGCATTTAAGAGGACATACATACATCAGCGGGCAAAGTGAACACAATAGCTTTTTTTTTTTTTTTTTTTTTTTTTTTCCAAAGAAAATTCGCTAAAAAGAGGGAGAAGAATATTTTTTATACACGTCTCCCTTAAAGCATGCAACATCAGTAACAATTGTCGGCCTTATGACCGGCTCTGCACCCCTACATTTCTACCTTCACCGCATAGGGGTCACACAAAACTCAACGCTGTGCAGCCTATGCGAGTAGACAGACGAAACAGTATCCCACATAGTCTTTGAGTGCCCAGCACTCACCTATCGCAGATTTGAAACCTTTGGGGCACAAACCCCAATGATGTCTATTCGAAGCGAAAAATTAATCAAAGGACTCACATCCCCCACCAGAGGGCTGAATCTCTTTGATTAAACGCAAAATTCTCAGAAAAGTACAATAAGTCTCCAGGCTTCAGGGCTTGAGGCCCAAAATAACCCCACCCTGAGAGTTTTCCTATACATCTACATCTACATACAACATCAGTACGTCTGCAGATTTCAATCAGTGATGTACCTACCTCAATGTAAGCGATCTGATTGAATCTTTACATCTGTACCAATACTTCCAAACAGCACTAAATACGATGCCAGGTATCGTTGATATAATTTCCGAAATTTATTCAATCCATTCCTTCGATGGTCCCGACAGAACAATCTGTTAGGTTTCTCCTACACTGCCTCCCAAAGGTCCATTTACGGAAAGCAATTTACCAGGCGAGCTCATCAACTATATTAGCCCGAATCTACTCCAAACTCATTCCATTCATTCTGCGACCGTTTTGATGGCCATTAAAACGGAACCCACGTTTTCAATGAAGTTCCAACTGACCCCCGTCCGTACAACTAATCATTTTTTACTCGATTAATCCCGAGCTGTTGTAGGAGCGGTTATTAAATGACATCGTCAGTGGTTTTAGAAACTTTTCGAATTCCCTAAGTAAAGAGATCCTCCGGTAAAAGAGAAAACAATCATAAATTAGATCAAGTTCAGTTCCTCACCACCATTGAAGGAACCGCTGTAATTACTTGAATCGTTTTATTGTGTTCTTCGTTAAATATTTTTCGTCCTAAAAGCCGTCTGGTTGATTTGACTTTAAATTTGGATTGAATTTATGTTTCAGGATGAAAGTGGCTTTGACCTTCATGGGATGTTTTCTTGGGACGATGATCACATTAGCTCCAGAAGCTTCCTCAGCACCATCTTCCCTGGATTATGACAGTAAGATCTTTTCACCTAAATCCGTTGCTTCCTTCTAATTAAATATACAATAACAATAAGCCCATTTTTTAAAATTTAGTTAACCACTAAATTTAATCTATCTAGCGAGACGCTAGTCTTGCATTTCCAAGCTTTAAAAAACTGGCTAGCCTCTACTACAACGAACGAGACGGGCTGAGATAAGTAACAAAGTGGAACTTCGTCCCAATTATGGCTCCCTCCCGAGCTCACCATGTTGGCTCAAACTTATATTTATATATTATCATCACTAAATTCCGTTTTGAAATGGGTTCCCACAGCTTCGTCGCGAGTGATTTAGTTCGTATCTGTCTCTTTTTTCGAACACTTTCAGAGAATGCTGAATCCTGTTCCTCAGGCTTTGTAATTTATTAAGACAAAAATGACATGAATACTTATTCATAAAAATAACTTCGATAATCCGACAAACACAGCCCTCTCGCTCCTCTAAAAACTGACAAAAAATCAAACTTATAAAATCTCCAATTCTGTCTATCTTTCACAACTTTTGAGGACTCTCAGTCAACTGCAGCAACCATCCCCTAAACCATTATTCTCCATCTCAAAATACCATCTAGAAAATCAATCCCTTACCATCATAATACACTAATTCAATGCTCACTTATGTACATTATTTCTTGAAGAAAACATCTCACATCCAACTTTTTACGAAAAATACCTTTCAAAATAACCTCCAGCTCATGTATCCAACCAATCAATACCTGCAACTGATCCTATTTTATTAATTTATTGATTTGATGGTAGGTTTTTGGAGAGATTTTATTAAAAACATTGGAGTAGTTGTAGGGGTTGTGTTTTTAATATGTTTTATGTTATTTTTATAGTAGTTTGAGAATAGCAAATTACGCACAATTTACTGGCTTGATTATTATGTTTATGAAACTAGGTATCAACTGATGAAAATAGAGTTTTTAAAACTAGCATTTGATTGGGGGAAAGTTGAATTCGCCCTCCATACTTTTACAAGTAACATTTTATGTATAATAAAATTAATGGTGAGAAGTGATAATTAAAAATACGTGAATGAGAGAAATGTAGAAGTGGAAATAATAAACATCCTCCTCAGCAGTCATTTGAGTAGAAAAGTTTATGAGACAAACAGCTTTAGTGGCGAACGGTAAATTAGTAGTTGAATAACTGAGGACTGAATTATGAAAAACGCTGAAAGTTATTGCGCAAAAGTTTAATATTTCTGTATTAGTTTTCTTCTATGCAGATCAATGTTCTATTATTATTAAGCCCCGTATATAGTTTACTAGCCGCTCCGGCTCGCATCGCAAGCCCCCCCGACCCCCCGTTGAGGTGTATTACAATTGAAACATGTAGGGGTTGTTGCTCGCTTCGCTCGCTCGGTGTGGCTGTATAAATACGATGGTCTTTTACTGTCGAGCGGAACTTGTAGAATGATTGGAAACGGTAGACCACTAAGGGTATTTTTAACGTGTGTGGGGGATGTTGCTCGCTTCGCTCTTTTGAGGTGGGTTGTCTCGCTCCCTTCGCACGCTCTATGTGGAATGTATAGATGCAATGGGATGTGGGACCATGAAACGTTTTTAGGTTCGATAAAGATAGGCCATTTATCTGCGTAGAAGAGAAATCCAATTAAGATTATGCGGAGCCACGAAAAGAAAAAACAAAAAATAAATCTTATAAAAGGGGCAAAACGAAAATAATAAATTGCTGTGTAATAATTTGCTGCGTTTTATATGTGGGACCACGAAAAGTTTACTAGGTTTAATAAAGATAGGCCATTAATCTGCGTAGAACGGGTATCCAATAAGGTTCATGTGGAACCACGAAAAGTTGCCTGTATATGTGAGGAAGTTATACTGCCCACCCAACCCGGCAGACGTTTTTTTTCTGTTGGAAATGACTATCGAACGCGATAACTTATGTGGAACCACGAAAGGTATGTTTTAAGAACATTGCAGTACTAACAGAACAGTCAGATGTTGAATGTTTGTATGTATTTGTTTTCCAGTTTTATTTTTCTAAAGGTCGGCATTATTTTATGCGCGTAGAAGGGCAAACGGGTCCCCGAGATCAAGAGGTTCAAAGGCAAAGATCAGATAACTACGTTGCGACGGAATAAGGAAGAGCGACCAAAGTTTTCGTCTACATTTTCGTTCACTACAATCAGAAAAAAGAATTTCATGTCTCGAAACTCGCATGGGGTCAAATTAGAACTACAAAGAATATCTTAAGACCAACCCGAGCAAAAACCGTCGAAATTGACTCGATTAAGGCGGAAAAAAACCATAGCGGAGAACGCATTTTTTTCCGTTATTTCCCGCATTCTTTTGATGATTTCCCTGGGAAGACATCATCTTTCAGCGATTTTTACGGCACTATCGTGTACTACGGGTCCTGAAACGTTACTTTGTCACTGACATACGAAGTTTTCTCGATCAAATTTTAATGTGGTAGCGGATAGAAGATCGAGCAGTCGGACAGAAATCGCGCATTAAAAGAGGCTCCCACCCCCCACCCGCCATCCAGCACATGGTTCGGGGGGATGTGGAAATTTTAAAATCGCTTATGCCCCCTTTCGGAAAAATCCAAGAAGATCCCAACACTCGTAGACTTCCCTCCGCTCAGCCGCTTGGCCTAAATAAATAATGTAGTTCGATTTGACAAGATATCAGCCCAAAAGACCCGCAGTTGATAAGTGGACCTTTCGGGCGCACCACCGGCTAGGGTTCGATTCTACTACTAATTTGTGACTTTTCCGCCCTATAACATATATTTTTTAATTCACTCGAAAGACCACTTTTTTGACGTTTGAGATTTTTTTCGCGTTTTCGACTTCATGTCACTAAACTGTCATAACTCCCTAAATTTTCAGTCAATACTCAAATCTGATTGGGAATTGCCTCATGTAATTCATGATTTTTGAGTATTTTTTCGTGCTGAATTTCGTAATGATATTCATTCATTGATATTTGCAACACCAACTTGAGAAAGCACCGAAAAACCTTCATTTTAGTACGCTATGTGCTTGGTGGAAATATGTAGGAAAAGTGCAATTCTGGTCAATATTTCGGTGTTTTCCCGGGTTGTTGTTGCAATATCAATAAATGAACATTATTACGAGGTTTATGTGGCAATAATTGAGTATCTTCAAAAACTCAGTATTTCACATTTATTGCACTTTTAGAGCGGAACTGCGCACTTTTGGAGCGTAATTGTGCCCGTTTGCGCGCACTCAAAAAATCGAGTGATGGGTCATTTTTTCATGAAATTTCACGTAAGTAGTGTAAACCTGTACACTTAAATTCGAACGCTCATTAAAATTGGCGTCATCATCCTGGAGCTGTTTTTTCTCATAAAAACGCACGAAAATAACTGAGATATGGTTGATTTTAAGCTCCAAACCGGCATATCTTGAAGCTTTTAAATTTTGAAACGCACACGCACAGTAAAATAACATGATGCCTGCTTTTTAGTTAGTAAAAAAAGAACAATAAAACCATGGTCGGGATCTGAAAAATACTTTAATTTGCCGTATAGGCATACATGCATGCATACATAGGCCGGTTTGGAGCTTATAATCAACCATATCTCAGTTACTTTCGTTCGTTTTTATGCGAAAAAACAGCTCCGGGATGTTGACGTCAATCTTAATGAGCGTTTGAATGTAAGTGTACAGGTTTACATTACTCACGTAAAATTTAAATCTGCAACAAAAATGCGGGTTCTCAATTAAAATAACGAAGTTATTGTCAATCGCGCGCTTTTGCGCACGTGCGAAATGCTCAATTTGGTCATATTTGAGATCTTAAAAAAAAATAATACTAATAAGATTGAAAAGAAAATTATTTTTTTGACCTAATAAGTAATAATGATTTTAGTAGGGGAGTGAATGTTTTTGGAGACACCCGGCAGAAGATCGCTAAAGTCACTCCCTAAGTTACAATGAGAATCCTCATTTCTAGGAGAAGGCACCTATTCCGAAATGGAAGTCACGCCGAGCAAAGATCTGAAAAGCCTACTGAGGTCCTCCCACGATCGCGGATCCAATTTCCTTGATGCTGAAGCTCGACGGTCTCGTCTCGACTTTTTTCCTCGACTTTCTCCTTTCACAGCCCGCAGACAAATAAAGAAAATTGAAGATTTCGCAATAAGTGTTCCCCCGGCGAGCAGGATGAAGTCGGAGGTTTAGCAGCACACAGTGCGTCAACCTCTCTCTCCTCCGTGTCCACCAATATTTCCAATAATCCTTAAAAGAGTGTTTAAGAGTGTCTTTGAACCTCCAAACCGACTTCAGATCACGTTTCTTTCGTCTATGCTTGAGAGAAGTTTTTTAATCTACGTCGGGCTTTCAGGATTCGGAAACTAACAGAACCTTCGGAGTTGTAGCGGCTTCGACCAGCTGCACAGGTAGGCTTTGGCTTCCAAGTCTACCTAAAGGTAGCGGAAGCATTGTTTTCACTTTCGGGAGGAAAACAATTTTCGGTCTCCAAAATCAAAATGTCCATTCGCATTTTACGTTTTAGGCCATTCTGAACAACTTTGGTTCCGTGTCTGTCTGTCTATCTGCGTGTGTCCTCAAATCCTTGTAACAACCTTATTTTCCACAGTTTTCAACCGATTCAGATGAAAATTTCAGGGGATGTGCGGGCTATGTAATAGACGGTCCCCTATGAGTTTCATCGACATGCAGATTCAATATCTCACTCTCCGCATGCGCAAACGTAAGTTCTACCAAGCATCATTTTCTCATGCCCTAGCGGTTCGATCTCGCTCAAATTTGGATGATAGTTGCGACATGACAATCTTGAATCAATTCAACATGATTGTATCATTAATAACTACTGCACATGCGCCAATATGAAATCCTTGTAACAAGCTTATTTTCCAGAGTTTTCATCCGATATAGATGACATTTTTAGGGAATGTGCGGCTTGGGTGTAGACGGTCCCCTATCAGTTTCTTTGTTGCGATATCAATAATACATTCAGCGCATGCGCAAACGTAAATTCCATTATTCTCCATTTTTTCACG